>JAPDNY010000007.1:110733078-111440578 GCA_029375565.1 Gekko gecko | reverse complement strand
ATGGAATAAATCTTCAGGAATGCAAGGTGCTGGAGCCGTAGATCACTGCTGGTTAGTTAATTAGTTTAGTCCTTGCTTGTTTCATCTCCAAGACAGAACGCCTTGTGGCAAGCAAGGAGGAGGGTGAGGAAGAGCAAATGATCATCTAAAAAAAATGTAGGTTGGGTTTTCTTTTCTTTAATGTGTTCTGGAAATTTGGTTTTTATTTGATATAATCAATAAAATAACCAGCACATGGCTGACTTGAACCACTCCGGCTTTTAAGGATTATTCGATTTACTGAAAAGGATTACATCTCTATCCTGTGGAAACAGTTAAGAGATAGGAGGAGAAGACTGGAGAAGACGCTTATAGACTGGCATGAATGTGATTGGAGTTGACAGACAGAGATGTATTTACACAGCCAGGCCTGCATCCTGAGAGATGGCATTGGGGGGGGGGGGAGGAGCCACAAATATATTCTTCACAGGCAGAGTATAAAGGACACCTCAGAACACCTGACCACAGAAACACAGTTTGAGTTTTTAATTATCGAGGTGGTTCAGATCAAATCTGAGGGAAGAAACCATGGAAGCAGTGTCAAAGGCTCCTGGCATTTATGATTCAAATTAAATTTCTCCCCTCCATAAAGTCATAATTTTTTTATGCCCTGGAATTTTGCTTTCTGTTGTGTATTCTTTTCAAAGTAATAAATACTTTAAAAATTCTAAAGAGTAACTAAATTAGAAAGGCCTTGACAAACGGGCTGCCCTGTTTCTGATTTAAACATGTTTCCCTTGCCCCACCATCATATACTGGCTGCCTGAGATTTATTTAAAATCAAAACCAGGTCACGGTGCCTTGGCCCTGATTATAAATATATTATATTTAAAAGATGAAAACAGGGCTTTGTGAAGAGCTGGAAATCAAGAGTGCCTGAGGCTGACATTTTCAGTCTCTCCACAGTGCTGCAGAAGGGATTCAGAAAACAAACAACCTTTTCAAATGAGTTTTACAGGAAGAGTGCATTTCAGAATAATGGTAATTTATTTTGTTGCCAGAGCTAAATATGACAGAGGCACACAGAGAGAAGTGACCATGCTGAAGCATTAGAGTAGTTGTGGGATCCAAGCTATTTAATTTGCTTTGTTCCTATTTCCAGACTTACCTCACAAGCCTAAATACATTTATTTGGGAGTGATGCCCACTGGTTTCCATGTAATTCACATCCATGTTTTATCCTGTACCATAGAAACTATGGTACAAGTACGCAAGATGTAATGGAAAAAACAACTAAAGTAATCAGAGACCTGGCACATTTTCCTCTTGAAGAAAACTTTTAGTCACTGGTGCTATTTAATTTGTCAGAAAATGATGGAAAACCAAAGAAAACATAGTAGAGATTCAGTTATGGATTATATGGAAACAATGACTAGAGTATTTTTCTGTCTTTCAAAATGTTAGAACAAAGGCTTACCCAACCTGATTTAGGATAAAAAGGTTGGTAAATCTTAAATACTGAAGAATTAACTTAATTGTCAGATTATGTTATTATGGCCACTAGCATTGTAGGTATTTAATATCGATTGGACAAATGCCAGTACTTGTCATTCTCCATAGTTTAAAATGTGCAAGTGATTGATATGCCTTTGATTGATGGATAATGGAACAAAAAGAAAAGACTACCAGCTCAACTGTACCCTGCTTATGACAGTCCCAAAGCCATCTGGCTGGCCAATGCTGGAGATGGAGTGCTTGATTAGATAAATATTTGTTCTTTTCTGTCAAAGTAATGTTTACGTTTCTATAAAACAGCTTTAGAGATTTATTAAGATATTGCACTTTGTTAATGTTTGTAGTGTTTGTAGTAATCTAAACAAAAGAAATATTTATTTTATTAATGATATTTATAAACCTATTTTTCAATTTAAAAACCTGTCCATTGTAGCATAAAGAATATTAAGGCTTGAATTCTGTGCACATAATCCCCTCTGCAGCCAACCTCTTTAGCTAATCCCTCTGCAGCCAACCTCTAGCCCCAAGCTCTTCCTGAGGATCTCCCCAAAACAGAAGCTTGCGGCATTTAGGGCTGCAACGAGAGAAGGAAGTCATACTTTATGAAGAAATACTTCTACCATGGAAATGTTAGATAGGATCCAAGCTTAAAATTTGTGATAGATAAAAGACAATATAAACAGCAGCAAGTAAAAAAAATCAAATGAATATCAATTAACAGCTTTGAACAGAAAATTATAACCTGGTGCCAAAAAAAAAAAAAGCTAATGAGCTGATTCAGCAGGCTTCCTTTAGACTAAAATTAGAGCCACTACCATAAAGCTCCACTCTGCACCTTATCAGAGATGATCTCACAGAACATAACCAGATAGACTAGCTGAGGAGGTTGAGGGAGACTCACATATGGAATTAGTATTCCAAAAATGCTGGCCTCAATTTCCATAGTGTTTGAATTAGACTGTATTTGCATAATTTAAAATTACAGACTACTTTTAATAATGCGCTCTCAATTTTAAAAACAACAGCAAGAACAACAGGGTGGCAAAAAAGAAGATATTTTCCAAACAGGCTATAAAGTCTGGTTATAAAATACTGAAAAGGGGATGTTCTGTCTACTACAGAAAGCTCTATGGTCCATGTGCAAGGTTAGAAAGAAGACAAAGCCATTACAGCTTTATTCTTTGTAGACAGCTTTGTGCCTACCGGAAGCAGTCAGGTAAAATCTCTGCTCTGTTTTCTAAGGGAAAATGGAGGAAACATGGATTAAATTTAGATTGTAATGTACTTTGGACATGAATATTGCTGTCTAACAACTCAGCTGCTGCTATAAGGGTGTGCTTGGATTTTTCAGCTCCAAGGTTAATTTTTCAATGCATTCCCCTACAGCCATTTTTTATTTCTCACAAAACTGTGCCTGAAAATCCCCCAAAGGGATTTGCTCGAGAGCGACGAGAATGTTTTTAAAACCCTTACACACTAAAAGGTCAGTGGAATGTCACTGAAAGGAAGAATGACGAAAACTGAAACAAAGCTCATATGATGCTGGATCTAAACCAGGGAAGAATGAGGTATGCATGTCTACTAGAAGGCACACGTTTCTTTTCATTTTCTGGTCCAAGCCAATTACCTTTATTGGCATGTAACCCTTGCAGACCCATGTACAACAAAAACAACCATAGCATAGAATAATATTTGCAAAATACAGATACAAGGAATTACCAAGTAAGTATATCAATCAATTAAATAAATGGCAAATAGAAATGGCACCAAAAAGAAATTTAGCGACAGTTTCCGTTATCTCAAGGTTTGGATTATCAGGAAGAATAAAGATCTTTAGGCAATCAGGATATTCTTCTAATTGAATCAAAGTAAAATTTAGAAATTTCAGTCATAGTGCATGGTAGAAGGGTCACTGAAACAAGACATGGGAGATCATTTTGATATTATCATTTGTGCATGGACAACATCTGTCAGAAAAGGGCACACCCTGAAAATGACAAGATAATAAGGCCGAAGGTAATACATTTTCTGGTCATTCACATTGGCAGTGATATATAAAACACTGGCTGCAATATAGGTTTTTTAACTCAACTGTTCTACATCTGAATAAATTTTGAGCTGTGTTGCAAGTTTTCCTCCCCCCCCCACTGTGTATCTATATATGCAAGGTAAGCACCATAACTGCCTTCCAAGTTCAAGCTAGTGATTTCTTTCTACTAAGTCTACCTTCAGCTGAGAAAGACTTCCTTCAACAGGAAGAAGCACCCGGTACCCAAAGAAAGGTCTTATACGATATTGATGTCCCCAAGCCCCAATGAATAGGTCTTTTTTGTAGGAATCTGCATTGTCAGTCGCTGCCTCCCAGGTTATGGAACTTCATCACTCAGGAACTGAGGGTGATGCCATCTCTTCTGACCTTCCAGAAAAATTTAATAACTTTTCTGTTCCAAAAGGCCTTTGGACAGCTTGACTACTGAAAGCACCATATTCCTGTTTTATCATGTTTTTAATAATGTTCTCATACTGTTTTTTAAATTGTTGTGAACTACCTTTGGAGACTCAGTGTGAGATGAGAGGTCACACACTATATAACTAGCAAAACTAGCAAGACTTTCTGCATTACAGAAAAGCTTTTTCTGCTTCTTAATGGAATAGTATCATTGGATCCAACCTTGTATTAGGAAATGTAGGTATGACTTAACAAATGACAAAATAAGTCTACACTTATTTATATTTCATACTCAGCAGGAAAAAAAACACACACCACAAAATCAAGTTAGACTCAGTCAACAAATCTGTGCTTTCTGTGTTTCAATCCATGAAAGCCAAGGGCAATGCAGTCCTAGCTTTCAGATTTTTGTTAACAATTTACAGTTTGCAAGTTCAACAATATTTTTAAATGCTTTAGTAATTATTGCAAATTTATTATCAAATAACTGCTGTTCATTGGTTTTTAAAGACCATGAGCTTCAAACCGTAGATACACAGGCAATTTCAGTGATTTCATTGTCTCCACATATATTTAAATGTATTAATATTTGTACTGAAATGGAGGCAGTGTTCAAACAAGTGATTTCTTTATTCAGCTCAGAACACAACAACAGCACACAGAACAAGCCAAGTTTTGAGCTAGGAAAACCACACATCCTGAAATAATAACGTCTGATCATAAAACAGTGCTCAGGATCAATGAGAACTGTTCCCGATGAAAGTTAAGGTCTCTCCGGATTGGTCTGTTTGCAGACCATCCGGTTGTGTATTTTAGAATGCTGGGCTTCTATGGAGCTGTGACCTAAGCTCACATCTAATAACATAGTAAATTGAATACATAACAATTAGTGATGGTCAATACATTCCGACATCAAAGCATTGCATGCATACAATAGCAATTTTATTTGAAAATTAATATCTGAAGTTATGGGACAATTTGTGCTGACCTAGTAAGATCTCCTGATCTCCTAAGGATGGAGATCTTACAGTGAATGCCATTTCTGCTTTCCAAATATTGGAGAAGATGCTAGTTTCCCCATAAACCAGATATGCCCCCTGTATTAAAGAACATGAATAATAATTGGGAGTCTGCTGTAACACCTGAGTTCAAAATCTGAGACAGGTACAAATTATATTGGTACAAATTATGGACATGCATTTTGTATTCTTGTGCTTTTCTGGGCTGGCAGACAAGGATGATGTGTACTTTCTGCAATTCCTGTCACTGGAAATTCAAAGAAATATCCAGTTAAGCTATTCTCCTAACTGAAATCCCCCATGAAACAATCCCAAATATTTTCTTTCTTGTTGGAACAAGTCTTGGTCTGCCTCTCCTAGTCTGTGTGGGTTCTGTAATGCACAGCCTGTGAGGGACCATTCTAAAGAAGGGTGATCTAAGCAGGCTTCTAAGATAGACTGTTACTTCTGTCTTTTGTCTCATCTTCATTATTTTTTAAACTCAGGGACTGACTGAGTTTTATTACAAGCCATGGATGCTTTGCACCTAATGCAATATATTTCTTATACTTTGCTGTTACCATAGGCAGGTACTAAGCTTGAAATAATGCTCTACTTGTATTTCTCAATAGGACTGCATTTGCTGGGAGAATTTCTTTGTAAGTCTTCCTTCAGCTGAGAGAGCCAGTATGGTGTTGTGGTTAAGAGTGGTGAACTCTAATCTGGAGAACCATGTTTGATTCCCCGTGTCTCCACATGCAACCAGCTGGGTGACCTTGGGTCAGTCTCAGCTCTCTCAGAGCTGTTCTTTCAAAAGCAGTTCTCTCAGCCCCACCTACTTCACAGGGTGTCTGCTGTGAGGAGAAGAAGGGAAGGAGATTGTAAGCTGCTCTGAGACTCTGAGTGAAGGGTGGGGTATAAATCCAACTCCTCCAACTCCTCTACACCACTATCTCCTCTTTCTTTCTTGAGATCCCCTATACCTTCTCCCCCTTTCTTCTCTCCTTGCCTTCCCATCCACCAGCTAGCTTCTCCCATCTTCAGTTTTCCACCCCACCCTACTCCTGGCATCGTCTACCAAGAAAAACTATGGCCCAGTTGCCTGGTACCAATTTCCAAAGTGGGTCCAGTTGCACAGCGGGGAACTTGGAAGGACTTGGAAAGGGCAGCCATTTTCTCCTGACTCAACATCCTCATACTATTGCCTGTTTCCTCCACCCGATAACCCCCATATCCTCAGCCTTCTCTGTTTCCTTCCCTCCTTCCAACCCACTGACCAACCTTTTATCTGCCCCTGCATCTTCAGCTATATTTATTATTTATTTACTTCATTTATAGCCCACCTTTCTCCACAATGAGAACTCAAAGCACCTTACTTCATTCTCCTCTCCTCCATCCTCAGAACAACTCTGTGAGCAGGGCCAGACTGAGAGTGGAAAACTTTGGGAAGGGGCCCCTCCCCAAGGCCTCAAAAGAGGAAGAATAACTTTGTTTGACCCTTCCCCTCCCTCCCAAAGGGGGATGGAAGGCAGGAGGAAGAGGCAGTTTGCCTAGTCCTGGGGTGTCGAACTCACTGAAAATGTGTTATTTAAAGTTTTTTAAAATTGTCTTTGTCTTTGTCCTTTATAAAGATTATGGGGAATTTCAGACAGATGATATAATCCGGAAGAGGAACGGTTCCCAAATGGTTTCTGGTCTGGCATTTCAGACAGAACCGTTTTAGAACCGGTTCCCTACCGGAATATATTTGTAATTTCACACAGAATCGCTTCTGTCCCGTTCAGGAAACGGGGCTGAAGCATTTTACCTGTCAACCGCTTCCAAGTAGTCGTCAGTTTCTTCTCCCGGATCGGATACGCTTTTTTCCCGCCTTTTTTCGCCCGCGCGGGCGATCTCCGGCTTTTTTTTTTTGAACGTTCGCTTTAGAGCGTTATAACGCTATAGCGCTATAGCATCATAGCAACCCCATTGGAATGCCTGCAGTGTTGTTTTTATAGCACTATAGCGCTATAGCGCTCTAAAGCGAACATTTTTTTAAAAAAAAGGCGTGGCGGGAACCGGCGGGAAAACAAAGCAGTGCAATCTGAATTGCCAAACCGCTTCTGATTCGGCTCTTTTCCGGTCAGGGAAAGCCATGTGTGAAATGGCAGCCCTGTACCGGTTTACTTCAAGACGAATCAGAAACGGCTTCAATCCGGCAGAGTCTCAGTAATGTGAAATTCCCTTATATCTCTGCTATCTGGCATTACCTTGTATGACACACATGGCCCGGCCCAACAAGGTCTCATTTATGTGAGATCCAGCCCTCATAACAAATGAGTTCAACCCCCCGGGCTAGACAATTGGCTGGGTGATGCTTTCCTCACCTCATGGCAGGTCTCAGGTGAGCAAGGCACTGCTTCCCTTGTCTTGCACTGGCCCCTGCACTGCCTCCCTCATCTCACCTGGGTACCTCCCTCACCTCATGCAGGGCACTGCTCTCTGCCTTGCCTTGCAGGGAACACAGGGCTCTTCTGGGCCAAGCTCCACTCTCTGCCTTGCCTTGTTTCATGCAGGGCTCAGCTAGACCCCACCCTTTGCCATGCCTCATGTAGGGCTCATCTGGGCCAGGCACCACCTTCTTTCTTGCCTTATGTGGCTCATCCAGGCTGAGAACTGCCTTCCACCATGCTTTGCTTTGTGTGGTGTCTGGCTGGGCTGGATACTGCTTGGCTGGGCTCTACTATCTGCTTTGGTTCACCTGGCATGGGGCACTGCCAACTGCCTGACCTTGGCCAAGTACTGCTTTCTACCTCACCTTTCCTTCTATGGGGCTCTTCCAGACCGGATGCCTTAACTCATCTCATGCAGGGCTTGTCCTAGTGCTGCCATCTACTTTGCCTTGTGTGGTGCTTAGGCTGGGTGCCAGTGTCTGTCTCACCTTGAGCAGGCTGAGCCAGGGGCCAACACCTCCTAGTCTTGCCTCTGGTGTAGGGCTCCAGCGGAGTGGGCTCTGTCTCCCCTGTGTCATAACAGGGTGGCTAGGCACCACCTCTCCCACCTTGTAGAGGGCTCAGGTTGGTTCGGCTCAGCACTTGTATCAGAGGGCTGGCTGGCTCAGGTGTGGGTGGGAAGCTATCAGCCCACAAGAGGCATCTAGGTGCTCTTAATGGTCAGTGTTGGCCCTGCCTGTAAGGTAAGTTAAGCTGAGAGTGTATAACTAGCCGAAGAAGACACAGTGATTTTTCAGGGCAGAATGGGGATTTGAAATTTAACTCTGAAACTCTAACCAGTACACCTCACTGGCTTTCATGGGGTGGTTGCTGTTGAACATTAGCAAGCAACCAGACCTAGGTGAGTCATGCATATCATCTGGTAGCAGGTCACCAGATGGTTCCTGCTGGGTCTGGTCCAAAACAGCCATCTTGTGTGTTCACAGGTTCAGTTTCCAGATTTAAGTACCCTCAGATTTGGCTGATTTAGCTACTAGAATATAAATATCAATGTTCTTCTATGTAAGTTTGCCTTTTCAGATGAATCTGATACAGATAGATTCCAAGAGACTTGAAGACTGGATTCTATCCATTTTCACTTACAAGCAAGTGTAGTTTAAGGCTGCAATCCTATGTGCACTTAATTGAGGTTATGTCTCACTGAACCCAGGAGACTTACTTCTGCATAAATATCTATAGAACCAGGCTACAAATTATGCCAAATTATGGCTAATAGTTTGGCTGAGCTATATTGAAGGGCTTTGAATGAATATGAAAGCTGAGAGCTTTCACTTAGTAGCAGACAATCAAACTACTTGTTTCACACAAGCCCATATGTAACTGTAACCCCATGCCCTTTTGAAGAAGCAGTAGCAGCTTTAAGAAGGGATAATCAGAGCAGCAGGCATAGAATGGAGCCAGCACTTTCACTGTTCACCATGTCTTTATTCCACATATCCCTCCCCACCAAAACATCTCAAATGCATGCTTACAGTGTTCTACATGCATACTTTTAGCTTGCAGGTAGACAGGACACTGGGATAGGAGTGAAGAATTGGCAGGCAGCTAAAGGTTAGAATACCCACTCCCCCCAGGGCTGCCAACTTTGACTTGGGAAATTCCTAGGGATTTGGGGAGGAGAGAGAGTTCAGCCGAGGGTGGAGTCTGGAGAGGAGAGAGATGTGATGTCATATAGCCTATCTTCTGAAGCTGCCGTTTTCTCCAGGGAAACTGATCTTTTTAGTCAAGAGATTAACTGTAATTTTGGAAGAACTAAAGGTCCCACTTTGAGGTTGGTAACCCTACCTCCCCCTGATATTTCTCTACCTTTAATTTCACTTTTCCATTGGTTTACCTAACATACATGTGCACATAACATGGAATTATCCCCTAGCAGGTAAGTATGAAATCATCACTTCCTTCTCCCTGCTGTTGTTTTTTTAAGAAAGAAAGAAAGAAAGAAAGAAAGAAAGAAAGAAAGAAAGAAAGAAAGAAAGAAAGAAAGAAAGAAAGAAAGGAAGGAAGGAAGGAAGGAAGGAAGGAAGGAAGGAAGGAAGGAAGGAAGGAAGGAAGGAAGGAAGGAAGGAAGGAAGGAAGGAAGGAAGGAAGGAAGGAAGGAAGGAAAGAAAGAAAGAAAGAAAGAAAGAAAGAAAGAAAGAAAGAAAGAAAGAAAGAAAGAAAGAAAGAAAGAAAGAAAGAAAGAAAGAAAGAAAGCATTCTGGTTCAGAGACAAAAATAACTTTCTTCAGTCAAAGGAATCACAGCGACATTCTTAACCAAGCAAGCAAAGAATCTATGGATGAAGTCAGCTTGTGTCTGATGTGTCAGCAAGAGCAGTAGACTGTGGGCAGTTGTGACTGGTATCTTCATTTTTAACTATTTTGCACTCCAAAAGTCACAGAAAGAGTTAGCTCTCTTCTGACCTGAGAAGAGAATTAATCTACCATGGCCAATTGATTTGACTGTTGGAATGGAAATGGCCTGAGCACAGCTCTGCAAGCTTCGAACTACTGCTAATGTACAAATTACATGGAAAGGTTGGATGGCTCTGATTGTATAGTTTAGTGAAGACGTAAACCCAAACTTAGCAATGGCTCTCTTTCATGCAGTGTGGTATTTTCACATGATCAGCTCATTTGTCTTCTTACAACCAAGTCTTACAAAGTTCAAATAACTGTGCATTGAATAAAACTTTGTTGCCACTGGACTCAAAATCGGTTCATAGGATTGCAACCTTCCTTAAGTAACTGTCTTCCCTCCTGTAAAATTAGCAGCCAGGAAATATTCTTTATTTAGAATTCTTTAGAATAATTTCATACATCCATTTTTCCATCACAAAACTGTAATTGGCAGTAAGACCTTTTCTACACACTCAAGTTAACTCCTGGTTTTCTTGGCAGTCGATCCATCAGAGTTGTTCTGCATGTCTGCCCTCCTTGTGCATTTTTTTAAGGGCCCTAAAATATCAATCTATCAATGGAGTGTTGTGATGACAGCCTAAGCAGTTCCTCTGCTTAGACCTTATACCAGATCATCTTGAAAAAAATAAACCAACTAGATGTATGTTTTAAACTTTGGAGGGTGGGAAATATGGTTTGAACACACATGTATCACATGTAAGGGCATTTGTGCCTGGGACAGAGAATATGTGCTCGAACAGCTTTCATTGTATGTTAGAATGTTTGCTTTCTTTCACATCTTCATGATGATTTGGGCCTTCAGGGGTCTTTAGGAGCCTCCCATACCAAGCAGCATTTTTGAAAACGTATAAAAACTCCAAGGAGGATAATGAACAAAACAAAGACGAGTGGACTGTGAAGCATTTTTAAAAGGTAGAAAGATGTCTTAGAAAAGATATCAGAAGTCAAAACAATTTCAAATATAATGTTTTAATGCTCAATGATCTAAGAATTACTGAAGCATTGCTATGCAAATCATACAGTCCAAAAATTGGTTGAAAAATCCACTTAATCCATTGAGAAATGCCAAATAATTACATATAATTATACAACTTCACTGAATCCATTAAAGAATCTTTCAAATTTCATCTTTTTTTCAGCAGCCACATATGGGACCTCAATTCTCATTCATAGTGTAAAGAATCACTATATTTTCTTCTGTGAGAGGTTGTCTTGTTTTGTTTTGTTTTTTGGTAGCTTAAACCTTTAATTGTCAGAACTTTCAACATAACAATATCCAAATCCAAGATTCTAAAAGGCATGCTTCCTTCTAAAGACATGGTTTCTGATTATCATCATCCTCTTCCTCATCACCTATTAGTTGCTACTTCTTAGGTCAAGTTCAAAATGGCTCATAGTTCCAAACTATATATGAATTTATGTGCAACTGCATCTACTATGTCTTTGGAGTAAGAATTAGCTCTTCTTCCCCACCTGGAGTCATCCTATGGAGTTACAGGCCATAATCCATTCCAAGGAAGGGTAACAGATGCCGAAGTCCCAGTGAAACCAGCAACTATACAGAGGTCCTAGTGAAACCATCAGCTCTGCAAAGAGGCCTGAAGTCCTATGTAATATTCCACCCTTTCTGGCATAAATTGAATCCTTCTCCCAGTATGCTAATTATAGTTCTGAGTGCTAACACAGAGGGTTTGATCTGTGCAAAAAGAGGTGAGGGTCTATAATTGGATGTGTAAAGGGCATTTGAGGTAAGGCCTAACTAAAAATAGATCTGGGGGGGGGATCAAATGCCAGATATCCTGGCATTACTGATCTCCTGATCTCCAGACTACAAAGGTCAGTTCAACTGGAGAAAATGGAGGTTTTGTAAGATGGACTCTATGGCATTATACCCCATTGTAGTCCTTCCCCTCCCCAAAACTGACTGCCCCTAGGCTCCATCCCTAAATCTCCAGGGATTTCTCAAGCCAGAGTTGGCAACCCTAACTAGTATATGTCTTATGAATTAATGGAGGTGTGTGCTGACAATGAGTCAGATGGGACTTCACCCATCTCTAACCTTTTAAAACAGTCAAAAATTGTATGAATAAGGTCAAGAAAGACTCTGGTTACTCAACCCAAAGTGAAGTTGTGGCATTGTGGGATGTACAGTTGTGGCTGTTTATGTAAGTTCCACTCCCCTCATCTGCAACCTTAATGACATTCTCATTATGAAAATTAAGCTGGGGGCTCCTCAGGTTCTCACATTCCCTTCCCCTTCTTCTTCCTCCTCTATCTGTATTTAAAATGAAACACAAAACAATCCACAGAACATTACATGTGAACCATCAGCTATAAGAACATAAGAAAAGCCCTGCTGGATCAGACCAGTGGTCCATTTAGTCCAGCATCTTGTCACACACAAAGGCCAACCAATTCCTCTGGATGGCCAACAACAGGGCACAGATGCCCAGACCTTCCCCTGATGTTGCCTCCTGGCTCTGGGATTCTGGCTTAGTGCCTCTGAATGTGGAGGCTCCCCTCAGTAACCATGGCTAGTAGCCACTGACATCCTCCATTAATATATCAAATCCCCTTTTAAAGCTGTTTATTTCTATGGCCAGCATTACATCGTCTGGCAGTGAATTTCACATTTTAATCACTCTCTGGGTAAAATAGTATTTCCTTTGTCCATCCTGAACCTACTAACCATCAGTTTCCTTGGATGCCTTTGAGTTCTAGTATTTTGGGAGAGGGAGGGAACTTTCTCTTTGTCAACTCTCTCTATCCCATGCATAACTATATACCTCTGTCATGCCCCCCCACCCCCAGTCATCTCTTTCCTAAACTGAAATGTCCCAGACTCTTCAGCCTTTCCTCATAGGGAAGGTGCTCCAGCCCTCTAATTGTCTTGGTTGCCTTCCTTTGTATTTTTTTTCAGCTCTTCCATGTCCTTTTGGAGATATACTCAGCAGAACTGTACACAGTATTCCAAATGAGACCGCACCATAGATCTATGCAGGGGCATTACAATATCATCTGTTCTACTCTCAATCCCTTTCCTAATAATCCCTAATATAGAGTTTGCCTTTTTCCTGCTGCTACACACTGGGTGGACATTTTCATTGAATTATCTGCTACAACCCCAAGATCTTTTTTCCTTTCAGTCTCAGCAAATTCAAACTCCATTAGCCTATACTTGAAATTTTCTGTCCCAATATGCATCACTTTACACTTACCAGCACTGGACTTCATTTGCCACATTGTCGCCCACTCACCCAGTTTGTGGAAGTCCTCTTGGAGCTCTTCACGGTTAGCCTTAGTTTTCACCATCCTGAATAATTTGGTGTCATTTGCAAACTTGGCCACTACACTACTCACCCCTAGTTCCAGATTATTTATGAATAAATTAAATGGTACTGGGTCCAATACCAATCCTTGTGAGACCCCACTGCTTACTTCCCTCCATTGGGAGAACTGTCCATTGTTTCCTATTCTGCTTTCTGTCATTTAACCAGTTTTTAAACCATAAAAGAACTTGTCCTCTTATCCTATGACTGATAAGCTTACTCAGGAGTCTTTGGTGAGGTACCTTGTCAAAGGCCTTTTGAAAGTCCATATATATATGTCTACCAGGTCACCATTGTCTACATGCTTGTTCACTTTTTCAAAGAACTCCAAAAGATTGGTAAAACAGGACTTTCCCTCAGCAAGCTTTGGCCCTCTATGTGGCTAACAATTCCATCTATGATTACAGTTTCTAATTTGCCTGGAACAGACATTAGGTTGACTGGCCTGTGATTTCCTGGTTCCCCTCTGGACCCCTTTTTAAAAATTGGAGTCACATTTGCTACCCTCCAGTCTTTTGGTACAGCAGCTGAATTTATTGATAGGTTACATATACCCTGTGCAGAATGTCATAACTGTTTTGTCTGTCCAATAATGCCTCCAAGTTAAATTCCAAAATCTATTTATTAAGGTCTCAGCCAAATAGCACTTTAAACACATTCCTACAGCTGCATTCACTCTCACTTCCTATATCACTCTCACTTCCTATATCCACTTACACACACCTACATCCCATTTCCCTCTTTTCTTAACTCATAACATAGTCCTTCATCTGGACAGGAGGTCATCTCATTCTTGCCCCTTTTTTTCTCAACCACTACAACAGATGGTATATCTTTAGGTTATGATGATAATGAAAATGTCTCTTGAGACATATCTAAAGGCCTGGGTTGACCCCATCATGATCAGGCCCAACCTCAATTGAGAGCCAGTTTGGTGTAGTGGCTAAGTGTATGGACTCTAATCTGGGAGAACCGGATTTGATTCCCCACTCCTCCACTTGCAGCTGCTGGATGACCTTGGGCAAGCCATAGTTCTGTCAGAGCTGCTCTCTCAAGGACAGCTCTGGAAAGAGCTCTCTTAGCCCTACCTTCCTCACAGGGTGCTATTGTGGGGAGGGGAAGGGAAAGGAGTTTGTAAGCCGCTCTGAGACTCCTAATAAAGGGCGGGGTATAAATCCTATCTCTTCTTCTTCTAATTTTGGATTATTGGTTACAAAAAAGTAATCTGGCTCAGACCAATTTCACTCCCTTTAGAATACATGGATATCAAATGGAAAGCATTCCATAAACAGCTGTCCAACAATCTATAGGTATATGGTTCTGTCTTCTCCACAGTCTTAAGAGGTAAGGTCAATTTACATTCTCCCTTATGAAGGATCCCACATCTTCTTACTCTAACAAAAGAACCGCTTTCAAATTTAACATCCTTAGCACCCCTACGTTTATCTGTGTAAGCCTTATACTTATCTTGCTTTTAAACCACTCTTTCTCTCAAATTAGATTTCAACAATACACCAGACCTTGCCTTTGAAAATCCAGCAACATTTAATTTAGTACACATCTCTCCCATGTAGTATGTTGTGTTGTCCTATACTCTTGCAGAAAATCAGTAGTAAAAGCAGTCCCTGCTTTCCCTTTGAGTTTAACTATCTGCAAGCTATTTTTCAGACTTCTATTAAATTGTTCAATTTCTCCATTCACTTGCGGATAATATACCAATGACCTCTTATGTATAGTATTTTGTTCTGCAAGAAAAATTTTAACTCCAAAGAAATAAATTGGGCACTGAAAACTATAGTCAAAAACTTGATCACAGAAGCAGAAGTAGCTTGTGATATAAATTCTATCTCTGGCCACCTACTAAAATAATCTATTAAGGTAATAGCATAACAACACTCAGTGGGGGCAGTATCAAAAGGTATCAAAATATCATGTGCAACCTTTTCCCATGCAGAATGCAGAAATGAGACTGGCTGCAATTGTGCTGAGTGTGCTACCGCTGTTTTATCATGACACAAGCCTTTTGTTATAGGAAAGGTATAGTTAAAGGCCATTGTTTATTACATCTGACCCTAACAGCTATATTAGTATACAAAGTTTGAATCAAAAATAGAAGTCTCCTATCAATTGATGAATGCTTAGCTTTTACCAAAGCCTTGCCCCAAGGACAGAGTCAAAGGCAGATTTTAGATCTATAAATGCTGCATGTAGTGGAACAGTATTATTGGATGCATATTTATCTATTAGATGGAATAGAATCAAAAACGTGCCCCATAGTAGACCGCTTTTCCCTAAAACCTGCCTTTTCATCAACTAAAAGATTTGCCTGGTCCAGCCAACTCTTTAGTTTTTCAAGGAGATGGCTTGCATATAACTTGCCTATTAAACTCAGCAGACTGATCAGTCTATAATTCACTGGATCATCTCTCTTTCCAACTCTAAAAAAGGGAATAATAATAGCTTTTCTCCAGGCCTTGGGGATATCCCCAATCAAATCAATATAAGTAAAAAATCAGACCAATAAAGGTGCCCATCAGTCGACATTTTCTATTAATAATTCTGGAAGAATAAAACCCAGGTCTGGTGCTTTGCCTTTCTTAAGCTTGCCAATCAAGGACTTAATTTCTTTAGCTGTCTAGAGGGGGGCAGTGTGGAAAATCCTCTTGGTTCTAAAGGACTGACGAATGCTGGATATTAGGATATTGTTTATGAAAAAAATACCTCCCACTTCTCTGATGAAATAAATGAATCAATAGGAGAGCTGTCCTTGAATGAATGATTGGACTTCAATTTCCAAAATAGAGTAGAAGTCTTCTCTTTGGTAGAGTATTTTATCTGATTCCATAACGCCTTCCCTTCTGCTTGTTTCTTCATTGCCACTAGTTTCTTATAAGACTTTTAAAGATGTAATAGGCGGTGTGATGCATTCAAAATATTCGGTCCCATAGAATTCTTGTAGGCATGATATGTGATGTCGAGTTCTCTTTTTGCTTCCTGGAAGTCAATTCAATTCAAAACCTTTATTGGCATAGATCAGAATCATAAACAGTCACTATTCAGTTGCTTCCTGGCAGTCCTTATCAAACCAAGACTTTGAGAAGTTCCTAGAAATCTTGTTTTGAACAGAAGTGTCTTGAGCCAGTAATGGTTTCAAAAACTGAAGCAGGTTGTCGAAAGGTATTTAAAGGATTCTGTTCCTGGGGTTATCCATGACCACTGATCTCCACAAGCAGGCATCCTCATCCTCCAGAATCCCCTTCACTCTTTGAGCCAGGTGATCTGGCCACTTAGCGTGACACCCCATTTGATGTGCTCATACTAAACATGGTCCTGGTACAATATTGCAGTAGGTTTGAGGGTCCAAAGGAGCCCGGTAAAGTAAAAAAAAAAAGGTGTTAAGCAAGGCTGCATTTTGGCCTCTTTCCTTTTTGCCTTTTATGTTAATGATTTGATCAGCAACCTTGGTACAGTTGATACTCATCCTCCTTCCCTAGCAAATTGGCATATAGCAGCTTTACTCTATGCAAACAACATGGTTCCTCTGTCCAGGACTCCCATAGGCCTTAAAAGGGCATTAAAGCAGTTTGGCCTTTACTGTGATTTGACTCAGTTGGAGATTAACCACCAAAAGACTAAAGATATGTCCTTCAGTATAAAGCCCAAAGTAAGGGCATGGAGTACAAAGGGCCACAGATTGGAACAGGTGTTAACTTTTAAGTATTTAGGGGTTGTAATTCAATCTTCCAGGACAAGGAAGGCCTACCATGAATATGCTGCAAATGTTGGATGAAAATCTGTTCAAGATATTAAAAATGCATTTCTACAAAAGGGGAGTACTTCATACCTGTGGCACATAAATTATAGCTGTCCAAAATGGTACCACAACTCATGTATGGGACTATGTTGGATAACCCTTAGGATAAGTCATAGTCAAATCGGATTATAAATCGGATATCTGGCTTAGGATAAATCATAGGCCCTCTGATATTACCTCATTAATTCTCAGGGATGATTTAAAAAACAACAAAATTTTATTAATTTTTTACAGAAAACAGAAAGCAATAAAAAGAAAAGAAAAACAGTACTGAATAAAGATACAGAATAAAAGACAACAAGAATACAGAATAAAAAACAACAAATAGATACTGGAGTCTATAGTCCATGTTCTCTACCATTCAACCGCTTGTTCCGAATCTCTAACCTTAATAACATTTATTAATTGTTATTAAACTTTCCCGCTTATACCACCCTGATATTTTTGCAACCAGTTATAGAATCGTTTCCATCTTTCTTCAAAATCACCTTCAGGTTTTTTGTGTAACTGTAGCGTTAATTTGTCCATTTCAGCTGCATCTAGCAGTTTCTCTAACAACTCTTCCTTTCCTGGTACCTCTTCTTTTCCCCAATATTTTGCATATAAAATTCTAGCTGTGGTTACAATTTGTACAATCATATATGCATCTTGAACATTATATTCTTCTGGCACCATATTTAATAAAAACAGTTCTGATACAAATGGGATATGTTTCTCTATGATTTTTTGTGTTATTTCATGTATCCAAATCCAGTATTTTTTCACTACATCACAAGTCCACCACATATGATAAAAGGAACCAGTTTTACATTTACACTTCCAACATAGATTTGACATATTTGGGTACCATTTAGCTAATTTCTCTGGTGACATATACCATCTATAAAACATTTCATACCAGTTCTCTTTATAAGATGCCTTAATAAATTTTATATTAACTTTCCATACTTTTCCCCATTGTTCCAATTGTATGTTATGCCCAATATTCTGAGCCCATTTAATCATTACATCTCCCAATCTAGTAATAGTTTATGAAATAATTTTATATATTGCTTTGTAGCAAAACCAAAAATTTTATCCAATCAGAAGGGGTAGTTTGGAATCCCATCCCTCTATCTTTTGCGTATCTAGAATCAATTTGTACTTTCTCCCACCAGTTCAATTTAATGCCTTTTTTCCCTAAGATCTTTGTTCTGTAACATTTTGTTTTGATCATCCAACAAGCCTCCTTATTTCCACAAATATTCCTTTGTACAAACCAATGGATTGGTAAACGCTTCTAAAGGGGACACCCATTTTGGAATCTCAACATAATACATCTTCTGTACTTGCTCCCAAACTTTATCTAGTGCTGCTCTAATAAAATGTTGTTTAAAATATTTGTGAGTTTCACTATTTTATCATACAAATGCACGCCAACCCAACTGCAGATCATGACCTTCCAATTTCAGAAGTCTCGCATCTTCCAGCATTATCCATTCCTTTATTCAAGTAAGGGCTGCCACTTTATAATAAAGTTTCCAATGAGAAAGTGCAAAGCCTCCTCTAACTTCTTGCAATAATTTCAATTGAATCCTTGGCTTTTTTCCTTCCCATATAAATTGCCTTATCATTTTTTCAGGTTCTTTTTAAAAAGTTCACATTGAGTGTAATTGAAATGGTCTGAAATAAAAATAAAATTCTTGGCAAAATATTCATCTTAACTGCTGCTATTCTGCCCAAAAACAATATTTGTAAGTGTTTCCAAGTCTCCAAATCTTTCTTTACTTCCATTAAAAGTTTCATATACAAATTTTCATATACAATCCATCTTTATACAAAGAACTACATCTGTTTGATAATATTACACCCAAATATTTAATTTGTTGATGTACTTCAAGTTCAAAAATATTTTGTATTTCTTGCTTTTGCGATACTGTAAAATTTTTTAACATCAGTTTTGTCTTTCATAAATTCATTTGTAGTCCTGCAACTTTCCCATATTCTTTTATTACTTGCAACAAAGAAACTATTGAAGTATTTGGTTCTTCCAAAATAAACACCAAGTCATCTGCAAAAGCTAGTAATTTGTACTCCTCTCCTTTAATTTTAATCCCTTTTATAAGTTCATTTTCTTTGACCATATTGTTCAATGTTTCTAATGCAAAAATAAATAACAATGGTGAAAGTGGGCAACCTTGTCTAGTTCCTTTTCCAATTTGAATATTTGATGTCAAGTCTCCATTCACTATAATCTTAACTGATTGTGATGTATATATTGCTTTAATCAAGTTAAAAAAATACTCTCCACAATTCCAAGCTAAAAGTTGTTCTAGCAAAAAAGTCCAATTCAAATTATCAAAGGCTTTTTCTGCATTCAAGAATAACAAAGCCATTTGCTTTTCCTGGTGTGCCTCAAAAATTCTATCATGTTTAAAATATTTCTTACATTATTTCTCATTTGTCTTCTTGGTAAAAATCCAGATTGATCCTGGTGAATCACTTTCAGTAAAACTTTTTAAAATCTGTTAGCCAATATAGGTGCATAACGGAGCTCCCGCCCGCCCGGCAATGCCGCTGGTGGGCGGGGGCTCATTTGCTGCTCCGAGGAGGGGAGACAGCAATGGATGGGGATGCTGCGCATCCTGACGTGGCGGGGGGCGGAGCCGGCTGCTTCAAAGGGCCAGGCTCCGCTCCCGCCCTTTGCAGTTGCTCCGCGTGCTCGGACTAGGTCAGAGCACGCAGAGGGAGCTTATTTTTTGGGGGGGCCATTCCTGCGCTTGCTGGTGGCGTTGGGCCGCGGGGCGCAGTGGGCCTGGCTGGGAGGCAGCTCTGGGTGCTCGGCATAGAGCGGAGCACCCTGAGGAGAGCGGTGCCCTTCTTTTGGCAGGCTTGGGGGCTGATAAATTAGTGGCGGTGGTGCCCTGTTCTATTTTGGCGGCTGTGCGGCTGCTGCGGCGGGCAGTCCTACTGGCAGCAAGGCGCCTGGGCAAACGGCCCAATGTGGCGGCGGCAGCTGCTCATTTAGCAACCAGAGCTGAGGTGGCGAGGCAGCTGGCAGCCCCCGCTACACATTTATTATTATAAAAAAAAAAAACCTTCCCCCCCCCCACGCCTGCAGTTTGGTGAGGCTGCTTTGGCCATATTTTCTGTTTTATTGCCTGTTCGATCTTTTCCCTGGGTGATAAACCCCCCCCAAGGGTCTTTTGAGGGTGGCCATTTTACTATTTTTCTGTTGTGCGGCGGAGGCCCATTCGTGGCGGTGGCGGCGGCAGCCCGCTCGTGGCGGCGGCAGCCCACTGGCAGCAGCGGCCCGCTCGCGGCAGTGGCGGCCTGCTCACAGCGACGGTGGCAGAGGCCCGCTAGCGGCAGCGGCTGAGGCTCACTAGCGGCGGCGGCGGAGGCTCACTCGCGGCGGCGGAGGAGGCCCGCTCACGGCGGCGGCAGAGGCCCACTCGCGGCAGCGGCCTGCTCGCGGCGGTGGAGGCCCGCTACCGACGCAGCGGCCCACTCCCGACATCACTGGCCCACTCCCAAGGGCGGTGGCCCATTCCCGCCAACGGTGGCAGCCCCTGCCTGGTAGTGGTGGTGGGGGCGGCGGCGGCCCGTTCCCAGCAGGGGCATCTGCTCCCAGTAGCAGTGGCGGCAGCAGCCCATTCCTTAGGGCAGCCTATGGAGGCAGACACTTGGGACCATGAGGCGGCAGTGCAATTGCTGGCTGCGGCACTTCACCCTCCTTTATTACAAAAAAAAAAAAAAAACCCGAACCACACAACACACTTTTGGTTAGGGGAGTTTGTTGTAGGGCCCCTGGGTAGCGAGGGCGCAGTTCCCTCCTTCCCCCATATTTCCCCCCCTTCCGGGCACCAATTGGTGCCATTTGTAGACAACTGGGCAATGGGGTAGCCATTATGAGTGGGATGACCCTGTCAGCCCAGTGATTCTTCAAGGGCTTGAGGCGCTAAAAAGCCTCTGGTGGGAGGGGCCAGCTATAGTTCTGACAAGCCCTGTCCATGAAAGGGCAGCTTTTATTTATTTATTTCTAGTCACAGTTCAAATCTTGAAAGAGCTCTGTCAGCCCCGCCTACCTCACAGGGTGTTTGCTGTGATGGGGGGATGGGAGAGGAGTTTGTAGGCTACTCTGAGACTTTGAGTGGAGAGTGGGATATAAATCCAATCTCTTCTTTTACTCTCTGTCTTCAGAGGTGCCAGTCCATAAAACATCAGATTTTAACTAGGTGGCTTCTCAGTACTACACCACAGATCAGTAATCAGTAATGCACCACAGATAAGTAATCGGTTTCCATGGAGGTGTATTTGGGTTTATCTATTAAAAATACATCGCTATATGTTACATAATAATTGTGGCTGCAGAATAACTGCACCGGGAGAAAGAGAATGATGCATGTGGCTGGTGCAGGGTTTGAAGTCAGGACTGAGGGCTTGCTGTGCTGAAACTGCAGTGAAATGTATGTGCATAAGGGGCCAATATCTGAACTGAAAGGTCCCATCTTTTCGTACAAAAGGCACACCAACCCTTTAATCATCCTGGCTCCTGTGTCTTTTTACAGGTGTTTAAGACAGATACAGAAAGGGAAGAGGCACTGAGATCATATTGCCAAAAATTTATGCTGGTTACTGAGAATTACAAGAGAATTTAAAGCAAAAACGTCAGCTTGTGTTTTACAGATTACCACTAAGCTTCTGACTGTGTAAACCTTGACAAGCTGGTGTTGGTTTTACAAGTGATGGATGTCCCATACATTGTTTTGTTGGGATGTTCACACTTGTACTCTGGGCAAGAGGGTCCTGTTAAGACTGGATAGGGACAAACAGGTTGGTTTCCAATCAGCAAAACTGTCTGATTAATGTCTTTTATCTCTCTCTCAATCTATGTGCAGAACACATCATAAGGACAAATGGATTAGACTGAAGTGAAGGTGCAGTAACAATTGGTGGAAGGCACATTAACAGTTTGAAATGTATTTCTTTATTTAGGTTGAAGGCACCACATTATTGGCAGAAAAGGCTGTTAGTTGGATTACAGCTGATCATTAATAAGACAAAGTACTGACTACTGGAGAATTACACAACTTTAAGGGTGACATTGAAGAACTTGTTCATGATTCTGTTCATTGCTCCATCATCACCCAAAAGGGGGGGGCAGAGCCCAGATCTGGTAATGAGGTCTGGTAGTGGCCATTCAGTTCAGTGATCCCCAGGCAGGTACCCACGCCCGGGCAGGCGGTTCAGCAATACCCATTTGCTGGGAGGCCCCATGCACACACACACACACACACACATATATATATATATACTAGCGGGGAAGCCCGTTGCGGGAAGAGGCAACGGGCGCTAGGGAGTGTTGTGGGTGGGGCAAAGTGCCTGAGGAGGTCTGGGGCGTTGCGGGTGAGGGGAGCGTTGTGGCACCATTTCTCCCCCGCGGAGGATCGCCCCCAGTGCCGGGCGTGCAGCGTATAGGGCGGAGGCTGCGGCGGGCTGCAGAAGCACGGCGCAGCCCACCGCCCCGTCCCTGAAACCAGGCAGGGGCAATGGAGCGCAATGTCAGGCTGGGGAAGCGCGGTGGTGGCTGTCGTGGCTGAGAGGCCCCCCCCCCAGGCCGGTCGTGCAGGCTTGCGCTCAGAGGGCTCGGCGGGGTTTGTATTCGCGGCGCAGCCCCCCCGGAAGGTAGTTTGGGGCTGTGGAGTGGCGCGCTGTTTGAGGGAAGCGCGGTGGCGGCATTTACCCCTTGTGCAGCAAGAGTGAGGAAGGGACGCCTGGAAGAGGCACGGGTCCCGAAGAGCGGAGGATCCATGCCAATGGGTGGCTGGACGCAGACTGGAGGCGGGAGGCTGCATGCTGGCTGAGTGGGTGGGCGCACGCCCACGCAGGATGGCAAAGCAGCCAGTGGCGAGGGACCCCCTCTCTGAGTGGCAGGTCCCTCGGCCAACTGATTCCGGCGCGCATTTTGACCATATAAGGTATGACCAAAACTCAAATATATATAAGGAAAGGATATATATATAATTATTTATTTATTTATTTATTTTTGGCCCCAAAATGAAAAGACGGGGAGGGGGCTGGGGAGGTAAGTGTTCAGGAAAAGGTGTGGCTACAACCCCCTCCCCCAGACATAATGTCCCAGCCCAATTCAAGTTAAGGTTCTGGAGCATGGGGTGAGGAATTACCCCAGCTGACAGGCTCATGTTTACCTCTTGAAAGGTTTTGCTTTAAGGTTTAGGTTACCTTAGCCGGAAAAAGGTGACTTTATAGCGCTCCTAACTTGAACTCAGCTATGGGGAGTGAGAACGTACTTTGGGGAAATTGCCAAGCAATGCAAGGAGGGTGGAGCCTTGGTGGTGTTCCTTCTAAGCTGTGTTGGTGCAGGCTGGCTTGGTTTTCTGGGCCTCTGGCTCACACAGTTTTTATCTTGGCTTGGGAGGGATGGCTCTGAGCAGGCTGGTTGTGTGGTGGCCGGGCCGCCTGCTCACGGCTTTGATGCTGGTGGTCACAGGGTTGAATATTTTGCTCACAGGACTTCACAGCTTACTGGGGGCATTGGTCTTTGCCCCTTTCCATTCCCCCCAGTTACCAATCTTAGGGTTTCCCCAATGGGAGTTGTGTTGAAAAAGGCACCTGGTGAGTGTCGCCTCATTCACCACTTGTCATGCCCACGTGGGGAGTTGTGGAACGACGCGATACCGGGGGAGTTATGTTCAGTTAGGTAATGTCATTTGATCAGGCCATCTGAGGGCACACCGTTGTGGACAGAGTGTGGAATTGGCAAAATGGGACATCAAGTCAGCCTTCTACCTCCCAGTCTACCTACCAGATTTTGTGCTGCTGGGTGGTGCTTTAGAGGGCAAATTCCACATGGATAAGACCCTTCCCATGGGATGCTCGGTGTCATGTTGGCATTCGAGAGGTTCAGTTCCTTTTGGAATGGACCCTGCGCTGCAGGACAGGACTATTCAGCGCTGCCCATTATTTTGATGACTGCCTATGGGTAAGAAGGAAAGATGCAGGGCAGTGTGAATTTTACTGACCAGACATTAATTGACACGGCCAGGGAGAAGATTACTTTACTGGAGCTGCAGCAGCTGGTTGGCTGCCTCATCTGTGCATGCAAAGCTGTGGTGCCCAGCCAGGCATCTGTTATAAGACTATTGAGTCCCTGAAGGGCTTGAGCCTAACAGACTATAGGACTACGGTCCTCAGGGGATATGAGATGAGTTTGTATGGAAAAATTTTGAATTCATACGATTGGGTATTTTTGGTGGTAGGACTCTCTGGTCGAAGCCAAGTGGCAGGTTACGTCTGCCTTTGCTGGTCCTCTAGAGGCTGGCCAGTTCCCTGGTCGGATGCTCTCGCCCCTTCCACCTGGGGAGCTTATATGAGGGCTGGTAAGCCTTCAGGCACAGTAGATCAGGGAACAAGTTGTGAATTCGTGTAAGGATGTATCTGGCCTAGGACTGGTCCTGCAGGATTGAAAATTTAATGTTATTAATGTGGTTCTTCTTTCAGGTGCTGCAGGCCGGGGGGTGAGATGATGAGTCACCGTTTGCGGCCACAGCATGGCAAGGCCTTGTGTTACAAGCTGAGGTAGCCATGGTGATGATAGGAGCAAGATGGCCCAGCGTGCCAATAGTTGACCGGCAAGGCCCTCATGTTGCAGGCTGATGTGGATCTGGTGGTGATGACACCAAAACAGCATGGTGTGCTGATAGCTGGTTGATAAGGCCCTTATCTGGCCATTAAGGCCTTGTGCTACAAACGGAGGCACACCTTGTGATGATAAGAGCATGGTGGCCCGGTGTGCGGATAGTCTGGCTGTTGAGGCCCTTGTATTACATGCTGAGGCAGACCTTGTGATGATAAGAGCAAGGTGGCCCGGTGTGCTGATAGTCAGGCCATCAAGGCCCTTGTGTTACATGCTGAGGCAGACCTTGTGATGATAAGAGCAAGGTGGCCCGGTGTGCTGATAGTCAGGCCATCAAGGCCCTTGTCTGGTTCTAGACCTGTATAGGGTGATGGGGTGCACTTGTCTGATAAGGGCAATAGGATCTTTTTACAGGACTTGCAGCAAGGAATTAGGTCGGCACTAGGTTGCTGAGTGGGGAGCAAAGGCCAAAGCAGAGGCTTGACCTTGGCTATGGCAGGTTTATGCAAGCAAGAAACGGAACTGGTGAGCACCTTTTGGCATATCCCGTTAGGGAACAGGCGGTTATCAGGAACTGCCTTCGGATTTCAGGGTCCAGGGTGGGGAATGGTGATCACCTCCACTGGGAACCTTTTATGGCAGGCTCCTCCCTGCAAGTTGAAAGGCTTCAGGGGTAGGCGCTCCTAGAAGGCAACCAGTTGCTGGGCTGCTGGTCACGAGCCAGAGAGTAAATGGCTCACGGCTGGAGCTGGGTGACCCGCCCTTTAAGGGCAAGGGGGTTGGTCAGGGAAGTGACGCCTGCCTTGCCTGTTCCATGCTTGCTTAGTTGTTATTGCTGCAATGTTCTGTTAAATAGTTAATAAAGTGGCCCTTGTTTAATTCCAATCTGTTGTCTGTCTCATTATTCCGGCTGGGGGGGCAAATTTTATAATCCACATTCAATAAAGAGATAGGTTGGTAGTTTTTAACCATTTTTTCATCTGTCTCTGGTTTATGAGTTAATGTAATCATTGCATGAGTCCATGATTCTGGTATCTTCTTTTGTTCAACTATATTTTGAATAGTGTCCTTCAATGGTAACGCAATTTGATCATCAAAAACTTGATAAAATTCTGCGGGTAGGCCATCCGGTCCTGGTGTTTTGTTCTTTTTCTGACTTTTAATCGCTTCCACTATCTCCGCAAATGGAATTGGATCATTTAGACTCTGTCTTTGCTCTTCTGTAAATTCTCTCTTATTAAATTTTTGAAGAAATTCTCTTACGCAAGTTTGGTCTACTTTCTCTTCTTGGTATAAATTACTATAAAATTTCTCCACAATAACCTTTATGTCTCTCTGAATGTTTTTAACTTCCCCTTTTTTGTCCTTTAACGACATTATATGCTTCTTCTCTGCTTGTTTTCTTAATTTGTATGCTAGCCATCTTGTAGGTTTGTTAGCGTTCTCAAAGAAATTTTGTTTGGCTAATATTATCTTCTTCAAAATTTCCTGCATTAACATACAATTCATTTGGTGTTGTAAATTTTTAATTCTCAGTCTAATATCACTTATTGTATGACTAGTAATCAGTTTCTGTTCTTCCTTTTTGATTTGTTGTTCAACTTGCATAAATTTCTGCTTCCTCTTCTTGTTGATCCATGCATTTTGCTTAATAAACCAGCCACACACATAAGCTTTAAAGGCATCCCAAACTATGTCACTCTGCATTCCTGGTTGGATATTATCTTTAAAAAAATCTTGAAATTCTTTTTTGGATTTAGTAACAAAATCTTCATCTTTTAGCAGCCATAAATTTAAGGACCATCTATTTCTTCTCGGAACATCTTGCCGGGTCAAAAGAAGGGGATTATGATCTGCGTAGGTTAAGGGGAGAATTTCTGCCTCCATTATATCATTTACCATACTAGCTATCCAAGCCATATCCAATCTTGACCATGATTTATATCTTGCTGGAAAAAAAGTGATTTTTTTAAATTATTATTTCTAACTCTCCAAGCATCCACCAACTTCTGCTTTTCTACAAATTGTAAAAAAAGCCTTGGGTAATTCACTTCCACTCTTTTTTGTTGTTGTTGAGATTTCCTATCCCAACACTTATCAAACACTGCGTTATAGTCTCCAATGATACATAATTCTTCATATGTTTGACTTGCAATGATTTCCTATAAATCCTCAAAAAAATTCTCTTGTTGATTTGGAGCATATATATTCATAATCAGTGTCATTTTAGCCTGTCTTTGAATTTTAACAATGGCTATTCTTCCATCTTCGGCTTCATATATCATTTCTGGATGTAAATGTTCTTTTACATATGTAACTACTCCTCTTTTTTTCTTATATTTGTCTGCAGACACAAATGCTTTACCAATTTTTTTTTGCTTCTAATAATTTTTTGCCCACCTGTTTGATATGGGTCTCTTGCAAACAAACCACATCCACGTTGGCTTTCTTAATTTGATGCAATATTTGTCTCCTCTTTTGCAGCGCATTTAATCCATTTACGTTTATTGAAATTATCTTTATTTTCCTCCTATCCATTTCTATCCTCATTTTGGTCATTACCTCCAGCTTTATTCTTTTCTTGTGCTCACATAACCATAGGCTTTGATGTTGGTTTATCTTTCCATTTTGATCTCTGTGGTCTTGGCTTTGCTGTTGCTTGTGCTTGAACTTCCCCCTCTTCTAAGCCTTCTTTTTCTTCTTCTTGCTCTTCACCTTCTCCCAAATCTTCTCCATATTTTTTTAAGAAAGTCTTCTACCTTAAATATTGAATTTACTCTAAATCTTTTCCCTTGAAAAGAGAAGAGTACTCCTTCTGGTATTAACCATCTATACGTTATTGCATTGTCTCTCAGCAGCTTCATCAATTGTACATAGCTCCTTCTCTCTTCTCTCACTCTCCACGGAACTTATTTTAGAATTTTAATTTCAGTCTCATTAATCTTCAGTGGTTTTTTGCTTGCCATTCACAATATAAGGTCTCTCATTGTTCTTTTATAAAATCTCACATGTATTTCTCTGGGTACTCTGTTTCTTCTTGAATACGCTGAATTCATTCGATACGCGACATCTATTTCCTCCCATATCATTTGGAATTTCTCTTCTTCCAAGAAAGTTGCTAGTATTTTGGAAATATCCTCTTTCACATCTTCATCTGTTTTTTCTGGAATATTTTGAAATCTCAACATAAAGGACGCCTTGTCAACCTCTAGTCTGACCAGGGAATCTTCAAGAAGATCATACTTCACCTCCATGCTTTGAAATTTCTGGTCATCGATTTCTGGTTTCTCTTGTAGTTGACTAGTAGCTTACATCAGCATAGAAATCTGTTGAGTATTTTCCACAATTTGTTGTTTATACTCCTGTGTCTGGGTAGTAACTTGTATAGCTAGGACATCAAATTTTGCTTGCAACAGTGCCACCTGCACAGCCAAAGCATCAATATTAGCTTGTAATGGCATCACCACCATTGGTAACACCTGAGTGATAGCTTCAGGAGTGGCAGCCTGAATAGCTTGTGGAATTGCATCCTCTATAGCTTTGTTCACTGCTTCCCTGATCATATTTTGCAATTCCTGGTTTTGCATTTCTGACAATGTAGCTGTCACTGATTTTTGAACATTTGGAGATGGCTTGGTAGAAGACATTTTCTTGCTAAAAATCGGTGGGATTCAGAGGTTTCCTCTGGGAGCCCGGGGAAGATCCTGCTGAAAGCTGCATGCTGCAGACCAGAAGTCAGTTCTCAGGGATGACTTTTGTTCAACTTGTCTTAAGGCAGTTTATCAGAAATTACATCTACTTGGTTTTTCTTTTGAGTCCCTCCAGATAATGGCCCTAGACCAGGCAAGGGCAATAGTCAAGCAAAGTATACTTGATATCAAAAGGCAGAATGATATTGTTAGGGTCTTGACTTTCCTAGCCCCTCAGAAAACAAGATACGTGGCTACCCCAGCAGCATATTTATTGCTTCTAGAAATTCCTTCATATTGTAGGGATTTTTCTATGGCCAGATGCAATATTTGCCTTTTCAACAACAGAATACTTCCTCTCAGCCTAAGTGTTCTTGACACAAATGTGACCATCTATCACCTTACTCTCATGGAACTAGGTTAGAAGCATCAGTTGTCACAATTATAGGCAATGTCACATCAATAATGCCAAAGCCAAACTATGAACAATCAAATCTTTTACAGTATCAAAACTGGCCTGAGCCATAGGTGACCATACCAAATTTGCACTTCCATGTAATAACTCTAAGTGGTTCAATAACTGAAGCACAATTAAGAATGAAATTCACATACTACAAAGTCAAACCCTCGAAAAAGAATGCAAACCTTGTAAGTCAGTAGGAGGAGATGCCTGTAAAATTGCTTCATCATGATCTAAATCAGGTTTTAATTCAGCTGAAGAGACAGTATGTCCCAAAAAAAGGTTCTGTCTGCCTAAATTTATATTTTTCCATGTTAAGCTTCAACCCAGTTGTACTAACACACCTCAATACAGACTGTAAATTTATCTCATGTTCTTCAGGGCTCCTTCCAAATACAATAATATCATCTAAATAATACTGAACTCCCTTCTGACCCTTAAGTATCAAGGATATCATCCTTTGAACAGCAGCAGGGGCTGAAGCCAACCCATATGGAATACGTTTAAATTGAAACAATCTGTCATGTGTAATAAATGTAAGATCTGTACTCTCTTCACTGTCTGGTAGCCCTGCCATGATGGATGGAGGGGAGGGGAGGATGGCAATGGGCGCCATAGTGGTGTGACAGGCGGGAGGTTGGAATCCGAGGGGTGTTGATTTATGTCTAGGGTGTGAGAGTGGAATGTGCATCTGGTAACCCCTATCTCTCGCAGACTGAACGTTCTGACCTTGAGGAGTCAAGCTGCGAGCTTTACTATCGCTTTCAAAGCTCCGGCTTTCCTGAGAATAATGGGGGCGTTGGGAACTTCATTAGCGTAGTAACTTTCGATTCCCAGTCGCATGTTATTCCCTGATTGGTAGAAGGGGGGTCCCCATTCACTCCCTTCTCGGTATAACCACTTGCTTTCTGTAACCAAGTCATTCTGAACAATGTACCTGCTACAGTGACCTTTCTATTGCAGCTCTATAATAAATGCTATTCTTGCTTGAACCGCAAGGCATGGTGTTTTGCTGACTAGGTTAGGGCTTCTGACAGTTTGTTCAGAATCCTCATCAACTTCGGGACTGGTCAGAAACCCGCAACTCCAAAATGAGTAGCGGTGAAGAAGATACTCTCCCGATCGAAGAAGAAAAGAAAAAGGAGAAGAAACCTCCCGGGAAGGACGTACCCAGAGAGACCCCTGACACATACGTGCCGGGACAATGGGGTCCGGAGTACGACTTTGGAGGGCCCTACGGGGATCCATATGGGGCGGCCTATGGAGGGGTGACCCACCGAGTCGGACGTAGACGAGACTGGGTGAAACCCCTGGCTGAAACCCACGAGACATGGTTTGGAACCCCGCGAGCATCGGTGGGGGGAGGCCACCCCGAAAGATCAGTCCGCAGACTGATTACGGCGGGAGCCCTGGAAGAAACCGGCCGAGACTCCGAGAGCCTGGAAGGTGCCGTGGTGAGACGGAGGTGGAGTGGGGAACCGAGCCAAGATCGCCTGATGCGCTACCTAGATGAATCCCTCACCCGCATCCCACAGATGATCGCAGAGGGCATCCGAGAGGAGCGTGAGTGACAGAGGCGAGAGGAGCCACCAGACCAAGTTCCCCAGGATCAACGGCCGGCTCCGGATCAAGGCCAGCAGAACGTACCAGCTGGGCCTCCGGATCAACCCGCGGGGCCAGGGCCGCAGGGGCCGCCGGGGCAACCACCCCCTCGACCTTGGGGGTTTCTGCCACCGAAACCTGCGGAACTGCTGGATGCAGATTTTGACGGAGACCCCGAGAAGTTTCCGTTCTTCCTCGTGAGAGCCGAGAGGTTTATCGAGACTTGGGGCCATCTATTCCAGCGCGAAGAGCGTATGGTCGATGTTATAGCAGCCCACCTGAAGGGAGCGGCCGCTGACTGGTATGTGGGACTTCACCAGGCTGATGGGCGTGAGTTGAGAGAAATTGATTCTTTTATGTGGGCCATGAAAGAGCAGTTCGAGGACGCGAACTCTAACAAAGCGGCAAAGGCAGCGATCCGAGCCCTCAAGCAACGCACGAGATCGGTAAGAGATTACCCAGCGGAGTTCCTTAGGTGCGCGGCTAAAATCCGAGGGGTGCAAGATGGGACCCTCGTGGACTACTACAAGTTGGGACTCAACGCGGAGATCCGGCGAGAAGTCACCAAAACCCAAGACCCAGACACCCTCTCGGGATGGATACAAGCCGCCATCACGATGGAGAACCGGCTGAAAACCATCAAGCTAGATGATGCCGCAGCGATGGCCAACAGCGGCCCTGCGCCGGCAGCGAGGGGAAACCCCTACCCCGAATCCAAAACCGAGGGATGGTACGAGGGAACTTCGAATGAAGCAAGGTCTTTGCCTCAAATGCGGAGAAGGGGGCCACTTCGCCGCGAACTGCCCGACCGCATCAGCATCGTCAGGAGTGCCCAAGGGAGCCAAGAAGAAGTTCGACACCTCCACGCCGAAACCGGTGGCAAAGCCGAGGGGGGCGAAAGCCCTGCAAGCCAAACCGCTCAGTGAGGCATCCGACTCATCCGATGGCGAAGCTGTGCCGCAGGGAAACGAGACGGACCTGCTGTAAACAGCGCTGAACAGCAGGTCCAGGACTCCCAGGCGCAAACCCCGGTGAGCAAACCCCCCTCTCTTTTCTTTCTTACAGTGACTTTAATGGACCCGGGTCTATTGACCCATGTGAGAGTACGGGCTCTCCTTGACTCTGGGTGTGGGAGAGACCTCATCAATCCCACACTGGTAACGGGACTGGGGGCGAAAGTTGTTAAACTAAACGACCCCTTAATATTTACTCAGATGGATGGCTCCACCATGAAAGAACCCTGTAAATACGAGACTGTGCCCTTGAGGGTGGGAATTGGGCAGCATTGGGAAGAAAGGCCTTTCGTTGTTACCCCGTCTGCCCGCTTTCCCCTAGTACTCGGAAGCGCGTGGTTCTTTGATCACGATCCACACGTCCTATGGGGGAGGGGAAAGTGAATTTCATCTCCGACAAATGCCGGTCCCACTTATGGAAGAATGAGTGGGGACCCATGACGGGGGGCAACTCCTAGTGTCGGTGGGGGTGGCGGAAGCCAAACTGGAAGGCATTCCACCTGAGTATCATGACCTGGCCCCTGTCTTTGGAGAGGAGGAAGCCGACGAATTGCCCCCCCATAGGAACTCAGACTGTGCGATTGAAATTTTACCTAACCAGAAACTACCGAAAGGGAAGTTGTATTCTATGAGCCCCTCAGAAAAAGTGGAACTGAGGAAATTCATTGACAAAAATCTGAGTAGGGGTTTTATACGGGCAGCATCCTCCCCGTTTGCGGCTCCTGTGCTTTTCCGGAAGAAGAAGGATGGGGGGTTGCGGCTGTGCACCGACTATCGTTGCTTGAATGCAGTCTCCAACACAAACGCCTACCCCATGCCCCTGATAAAAGACTTGTTGGCTGCGGTGGCTGGGGGGAAGGTTTTCTCGAAGCTAGATCTCCGTGATGCCTACTTCAGGGTTCGAATTCGGGAGGGGGACGAATTTAAAACGGCGTTCAACACCCCTCTGGGCCAATTTGAATACCTGGTCATGCCGTTCGGGCTTCAGGGAGCCCCGGGAGTCTTCATGAACTTGATTAATGAGGTGCTCCACAAGTATTTGTTTAAGGGGGTCCTTGTTTACCTTGATGACATTCTTTTATATTCCCCTGACATGAAGTCCCATGTGAAACTGGTGAGGGAAGTGTTACAAACGTTGCACAAGCATAAACTGTTTGCAAAACTGTCCAAGTGTGAATTTCACAAAACAGAGATCCCTTTTCTGGGCTACCGCATATCCCAAAAGGGGATTGAGATGGACCCTGATAAAATCAAAGATGTGATAGGGTGGGAGGCCCCTAAAACACGGAGGCAACTCCAAGGTTCCTCGGATTCGCGAACTTTTATAGATCGTTCCTATCGAACTTTGCCCAGGTGGCCCTTCCCCTAACTGACTTATTGAAAACAAAAGGGAAGCCACCCGAATGCACTCGACCAGGGGCCAAACTAGAGTGGTCGCCACAGTGCCAGAGGGCATTTGACAAATTGAAAGCCCTTTTCACGTCGGAACCTGTGTTAGCCCACCCGAATGAACTTAAAAAATTCATTGTCCAAGTCAACGCTTCTGATGTTGCTATGGGGGGCGATCCTCCAAGAGGGGGAGGATGGTAAATTACACCCCCTTGCATATGTTTCCAGAAAATTTAACGATACTGAACGGAATTGGTCGGTGTGGGAAAAGAAGCGGGATCGATCCGCTTAGCGTTGGCTACCTGGCGGCATTGGCTTGAGGGGGCGCGAGTTCCGTTCGAGGTCTGGACTGATCACAAAAACCTCGAGCTTCTCCGCTCCCCCCGTTCCTTGAACGCCAAACAGCTGCGTTGGGCTGATTTCTTCTCCAAGTTCAATTTCACACTACACCACTTCCCGGGAACGTCTAACTCGCTGGCCGATGCACTATCACGCCTCCCTCAACATGACAGCAAAAGGGAGGAGATTCATGACTCGGTCTTCACGCCCTCCCAGTTGGGAGGGGCAGTAACCACTCGGAGGCAGGCTAAACATTCCCCCCGTCCCCAGACCCTCCTACCAATGACTGGGTGACGAAATTTTCTACAGCTATGTCGGACGCTGATAGAGAGGAGGTGGGGGGGAAGAAGGCATCTCCCAAAATGCACATGGTTGCTGGACTAAAAATGACAAGCTCTTTGTCCCACGTTCTCTACAGGGGGAGGTGATGAGCTGGGCTCACAGGTCGAAATTGGCTGGACACACGGGGTTTGTGAAATCCCTCCAGCTCCTGCAAAGACAATTTTGGTGGCCAGGGCTTAGAAAAGACATTTCACTGTTCACGTCGGCTTGCCAAACGTGCTTGATGAGTAAACCTCGACCCGGTAAACCCCCGGGGGCTCTGCAACCCCTCCCCACGCCGGCTCGGCCATGGGAAGTAATCTCTATGGACTTTATTACTGACTTACCCCCTAGTGGGGGCAAAACTGTCATATGGGTGATAGTGGACCTGTTTATGAAGCAGGCTCATTTCGTTCCGTTTGCCTCTATCCCCTCTGCCAAGAAACTTGCCTCTGCATTCCTACAACACGTAGTGAGGCTCCACACTTTGTCTGCTAAGGTGATCTCGGACAGGGGGTGCAATTCGTTTCCCGGTTCTGGAGCAAATTGATGTCACTGCTTGGGGTGGAGCGGGGGGTCAGCAGTGCGTACCATCCGGAATCCGATGGGCAGACTGAACGTGTGAATCAGACTCTGGAACAGTATTTGCGCTGTTTTTCCAACTTTCAGCAGGACAATTGGCACTCTCTTCTGCCTTTGGCTGAGTTCTGTTACAACAATACTCAGCACTTGTCGACGGGGATGTCCCCATTTAAGGCAGTTCATGGATATGACGCCCCGCCTCTGCCATTTCTGACTTCTCCCGACCTCCCGGCGGGAGATGCTGGGGATTGGTGCAAACAATTGCAGATGGCGTGGTCATCGTTAGCCAGGACTCTAGAGGACGCTAAGACTGCTTATAAAGTCCAGGCAGACAAGAAACGCAGCCTTGCCTGGATTCCGAAGTGTGGGGAGTTTGTTTATTTGTCCACACAACACTTGCGTCACATTCAACCGAGTCGCAAACTTGGTTGGAAATTTGTTGGACCATTTGAGATTGTGAGAGTAATTAACAATGTGACTGTCGAATTGGCGTTGCCCAAATCTCTAAAGTCTGTTCATCCTGTTTTTCATGTAAGGCTTCTTCGCCGGGCACCTGAGGAGAACAAATGGAGACCGCGACGGCCAACCCCGCCTCCGCTGTTGGTGGGGGGGAACCTCACTACGAAGTATCGCAAATCTTGGACTCTAAGATCTCTCGCAATCGCTTGTTTTATCTTGTTGAATGGATTGACTTTGGGCCGGAGCAGAGGGAGTGGGTGCGGGCGGAACATGTTCTGGCCCCCCGGCTTATCCGGGCGTTTCACAAGTTGTACCCCCATAAGCCAAAGGGGTAGAGTTATTTTCGAGGGGGCTGCATGTCAGGTAGCCCTGCCATGATGGATGGAGGGGAGGGGAGGATGGCAATGGGCGCCATAGTGGCGTGACAGGCGGGAGGTTGGAATCCGAGGGGTGTTGATTTATGTCTAGGGTGTGAGAGTGGAATGTGCATCTGGTAACCCCTATCTCTCGCAGACTGAACGTTCTGACCTTGAGGAGTCAAGCTGCGAGCTTTACTATCGCTTTCAAAGCTCCGGCTTTCCTGAGAATAATGGGGGCGTTGGGAACTTCATTAGCGTAGTAACTTTCGATTCCCAGTCGCATGTTATTCCCTGATTGGTAGAAGGGGGGTCCCCATTCACCCCCTTCTCGGTATAACCACTTGCTTTCTGTAACCAAGTCATTCTGAACAATGTACCTGCTACAGTGACCTTTCTATTGCAGCTCTATAATAAATGCTATTCTTGCTTGAACCGCAAGGCATGGTGTTTTGCTGACTAGGTTAGGGCTTCTGACATTCACACAATACAACTTGATGATATGCACTTTGCAGTTCAAGATTAGAAAACATTTTTGACCCTGCCAGTTCAGAAAACACTTCTATGGCCCCGGTCACATGGACCATTTGCCCCATGGAAGGCACAATAGTCCAGCGGATTTTCTGGGTGCGATCACACCAGAACATCTGGGAAGCATAGCGCACCCATGGCCAACCCGTGGCATGCCGCCAAAGATGATAATTTAAAAGGTACCTGGATCAACCGACTGGCAAATGGTTTGCCACAGGCTGCCTATGGACTCCCACGGTGTGATTGCACCGGCATGCAGCTATTCCCCCGGGTCGTCCTCTTTGCTATGCACACCGACAGATCAGATTGCAATGATGCAAATAGGCACACCTCCCCCCCCCACGTTATCTGGCTCGTGTGCATATATGTGCCAATGGCCCTATATGTGCCAATGGGTGGCTATCAACCACAATAGCCTTATTTGGTTCTCTTAAATCTACACAAAGACAGAGGCTTCCATCTTCCTTCCTTACCACAATTATGGGTGAAGGCCATTCAGATGAATCAACCTCTTTGATAATATCCATCTGCACCAATTTCTTAAGCTCCTCTGACACAGCGTCTCTCACCACAAATGGCAACCATCATAACTTCTGTTGCATAGGGTCCACATTAGACCTCACCTTTACCTTATAGATAAAACCCTTTGCACAACCAACTTCCTGTACAGAATTATCCTCACTCACAGCTGAAACTACCATCTGTGATGATTCAACATCTAATTGGGGAGCCACAATACATCTACCCACTAACATCATCTTTAGCGCAGCAAACAAATCCCTGCCAAGGACAGGAGTACCGTTAGGCAGAATATAAAATTCTATTGGTGCACAATATGCACCGAAACTCACTTCAGCAGGTAAACAACCAAATAAAGGTATTTGGTTCTTTAAACTGGTTCCACCAATGGTATATCCTTAAAATCTAGCATCAACTGAATATGCTGACCCTTTCCAGAAGGGATAGGAAATAACTTTACAGTACACATCATTATTTTTGCTGCAGACACAGATCTACTTCCATCCACACTCAGAACATTTACAGAACACTTGAATTGCATGCACTTGGTGATTACTCTGTTGGCTATGACAAGCCTTAGCAAAAAGTTCCAATCTTCTTACAATAGTTGCATTGTGTTCCTTTTGCAGGACATTTAGGATAACTTGCAAGATGCAGTATAGTGCCACAACAAAAACAATTTTTTGTTGATTTCCTACTTTGCTGAATCCATAACTTTTCAGTATATTCCTTCAGTTTCTTTGTAGCAGCTTGAGTCTGTATTGGATCTTTCTGCAAAAAGTCAACATTTTGTACTCCATCTCCAGTGTGCCAAAGTTATCATCTTGGTTTCATTCAAAGCTGCCTTGGTTTTAATTGCTATAACTTTCTCTGAAGAAAGTCCTGGTTCTAAAAGCTGCCATTATCTTATGTGCATATGTGCCTTTTCAACCAGCTGGTCTCTAATCATCTGATCAGCCAATGCTCCAAACTTACAGGGGACAATTCAGTCTCTCAAAACAGAAAATATATTGTAAATTTGACTCACCCAGCTTCTATTCATGCTGACAAAATTTATGACAATTAGCTACCACATTAACTCTGAGCACAAAAAGAAAATCCTTCAGTTTGTTTGTTTGTTTGTATTTATATCCCGCCCTCCCCGCAAGCAGACACAGGGCGGATTCCAAAAGTATAAAATACAATACAAAACCAGAGTAAGAAGACAATATAAAATAACATAACTCCTAAGTGCCATGTAAACTCTAGTGGAGACCAGACACTTAGTGGTTGATGGTATCAAAATTTTAAAGATTTTAAGGATCTTTAAGACTTTAAGATCTCAAGGATCCATGGTACAGATGGAGGCCAGCCAAAGGAAGGGGGTGCCCGATGCCTCAGCTGAAAGTCCAGTGGAAGAGCTCTGTCTTACAGGCCCTGCGGAATTGTAATAGATCCCACAGGGCCCAAATATCACATGGGAGCTCATTCCAAAAAAGCCCTGGCCCTGGTTAAGGCAAGTTGGATGTCCCTGGGGGTGGGTACTACCAAAAGATGTTGATTAGTGGACCTTAGTGCTCTATGGGGCTCATATGGGGACATGCAGTCTCATATTTATCATTATCAAGAAGAAATGTGTAAAAAATACATTGTACTTCTACTCCAAAGGAGTGAATAAGCAGTGCAGTTTGGTGTAATGGTGTGTGGACTCTAATCTGGGAGAACCGGGTTTGATTCCCCACTCTTCCACTTGCACTTGCTAATGTGACCTTGGGTCAGTCACAAGCTCTGGCACAGCTGTTCCTGAAAGAGCAGTTTGTGTTAGAGTTCTCTCAGCCTCACCTACCTCACAGGATGTCTGTTGTGGGGAGGGGAAGGGAAAGGAGTTTGTAAGCCACTCTGAGACTCCAAGTGAAGGGCGGGGTATAAATCCAATCTCTTCTCTTCTTCTTGTCTTCTTCATGGCTGCAGATATACATTCTGAATAATCCACTTTCGATTCACTTTCAGTGCATTTTCCAACTGGATTTTACTGTGTGAACTGGCAAAATCCAGTTGGAAAGTGCATTTAAAGTGGATTGAAAGTGGATTATTTAGGCCCTGGTCACACGGCAAGGTAATTGCACTTTGTTCCCGCTGTAATTTAATCGGGAACATTTTTCTTCACATTGGGCTGACTAGATGCAGCCGGCCGCTCTTTTCCAGCACCAGCTTGCCTGCTGCTGCGCCATCCCTCCAGGCAATCCTGCTGGCCATGGGGAGGCTCGGGCAGCTGCTGCTCCTGCCGCCACTGTGTGTGGGGGGTCCCCTGCTGCTGCTGCCGCCATTGCCCCATGAAAACAGGCTCCGTCATCTCCGCCATCCTCCTTGCTGGCCCTGTCCAGGCTGCTGGAGCCCCCGCCTCTCGTTCCCGCCTCCAGGGCCGTCTTTGTGTGTGTGTGTTTTTTAAAAGCTTCTGGTTTGAGCACTTGACTAAACATGCGCTTAATAAATCCATTATTAAACATTAAATGGATTTATTAAGCACATGTTTGCTCAAGCGCTCAAACCAGAAGCTTAAAAAAAAAAAAAAGCACAAAGAGCACTCAGACGGCCCTAATCGCAATCACTGCGAAAGATGGGCTGTCCAGATAGGCAAAATCGCACGTTCAAAGCGGAAGTGCCAGGAAAACACTTGATTTTCCAGGGGTCAGGAAAACCCGGCATCATTGCAGAAGTGAGCCTGCTTCGGGGCGGGAGGCGGATTGGTACATGTGAACGTGAAACTGACATGCGCAAGGGAACAGCAGCAAACCCCGATCAAAATGGCAGTGTGACCGGACCCTGTGTGTGTGTGACTGCAGCCCAAGTTTCTCTCTTCAGACACATCTGTGCCACTAATTGCAAGCAGATAATTATCAAAGATATGAATCCATGGAGTAATTGGAGGCTCATCTGGACTTTGTAAAAAAGGCGCCAGTGGATTCAAAAGCAAGAAAGCTATCCTGCCTTCCTCACCAATTTGTTATGTATGTTCAATAATGCCTTTGAGTCAAATTCCAAAGTCTGTTAAGGTCTCAGCCAAATAACACTTAAAAAACATCCCTATAGCTGCATTCACTCTTGAGTCCTACAACTTACATACACCTCTTCCCATAACAACAGTTTTCTTAAATAAACATATACACATTTATATAATAATAAGCTTGATCCTGGTTTTGATGGAAGAGAAGAAATCCGAGTTACTAGTATGGATCTAACAACAAACCATAGGTTGTCTTGAAAGCAGAAGAGGATACTTTTCCATTAATAGTTGGACACTACATGTGAGTTATGCCAAAGAATAATATAATTCTACTTTGGGTTCCAGTGGGGATTCAAGGTGACATACATAGTTCTGTTCTCCTCTCTTTGTGTAGCTGGCCCAATGTCACCCAGCATGCTTCTATGACAGAGTGGGGATTCATACCTGGTTCTCCCAGATTCTAATCTGAATCTCCAACTACTACACCACACAACACAGAATTTCATTTTACCTGTTGCCACACAAAGCTATAGTTTGCTACCAAGAAAGACTCTCAGTGGAGATAAGTCTCATCTCTAAGGGAATCCTTGGATCCAAACTTCAGAGAGCCATTATGCATTTACAATATTATTTATTTATTATTTGTATTTATAGCCCACCCATCCCATAAGTGGGCTCAGGGTGGGTGACATCATAAAAACAGTACAATAAATACAATAAAATTAAATGTTAGGAATTCAAACAATAATAAACATTAAAACTCAATCACACTTCTGACAGTCACTGATTGTACAGTTCTTTAGCATATTATTTGGTTTAATAGAAGGATAGGTGACAACCACCTCAGGGAGGCCATATAAAGACATCCACTGCCTCAACCAAAGGCCTGGAGGAATGGCTCTGTTTTACAGGCCCTGCAGAATTGAAGAAGATCCTGCAGGGCCCTAATCTCGACTGGGAGCATGTTCCACCAGGCAGGGGCCAGGGCAGAAAAAGCCCTGGTCCTGGTATAGGCAAGACGGACGTCCTTTTGGGCCAGGGACAACCAGGAGGGGTTGATCCATAAAGCGTAATGCTCTTTGGGGTGTATATGGGAAGAGGCAGTCCTTCAGATATGTGAGTCCCAGGCCGTGTAAGGCTTTGAAAGTAATTACCAACACCTTGAAGTGAATCTGGAAGTCAATTGGCAACCAATGCAGTTGGCGGAGTTATCCATTTATTCAGTTATATTGAGTATGTGAACTTTTAAATATTTGTATGAGATGCATACAAAGAAAGTATCAATTTGAACATAATCCACTAATGGCCTGATTCTATGAGATTTTATGTGTGGTACTGCTTCAAGAGCATAGCCACTCAGCCTTCAGCCCATAAATGAGAGGAGAGGATTTGGAAGGAAAACTTTATTCTGACTCCTATTCTGCTAAGTCATACTTCTAGCAAATTTCATAACTGAGGGAAGTCATAAAAGTGGTGGAGCATGATACAACTTGAATGGCATAATTAAATGTGCATACATACCCTTCTGGACTCAGCAGTCACAGTGTTAGTAAAAGAAGGATAATAAATATCTCAGAATGAAATAGCTATAATAAGGACAGATATAAACAAGATCTTTAAAAAAAATACTTACACTGACATCCAGGGCTGTTGAATAACTTTTAGACATATATCTGTGATGGGCAAGACTCACTTGGGGAGAGTAGAGTGCTGCCATGATAGCCTCAGCAACAGGGCAGCTTTGGCAGTCTGCCCTAGGAAAGCACAAAAGGTGTGAAGGCAGTGAGCAAGCCTGGATGGGAGAACAATGGCTCTCCTTAGCCCAGGTGAGTGGCTGTGGAGAGCAGAGAACAGAGAAGAGGAGGGTGAAGCTTAGCTCAAGAGCCAGGTCTGAAGCTGAGGCTATAAAAAGGGAGGAAAGGGAAATAAGAAGAGGCTGGCTGGAAGGAGACGGCCTGGGGCAGAATGGAAAGCCAAGCCAGCCAGGAGGAGAAGGGGGAAGAAGAAGAAGAAGCCATCATCAAGGAAAAAGAATTGTCTCAAGGAGGGTCCTAGGCAAAGAGGCAGGCTGCAGTATTATGGCTTTGCTCCTTTATCATGTATTATAATTCTCGGGTGGGTGAAGATAATCACACCTCCAGGTACCTGGAGCAGTTAACTGGAAATAAAGCCATTGATGCCAAGAAAGCAAGCAGTGACTGGGCTGGGATTTTCAAGATACCATGGACCCCAGATACAAAGTTCCCTTGCCCCCAAGGGGCATCACGATATCTTTGTTTTATGGTGGCTTTGTTTGTTTGCTTGTTTGAGCGTATGGAAGTTGGGAAAAGAAGGATGTTGTTAAGTATGAGACTTAACTCGATCTCAGCCTACAAGTGATTTCTGCTTTATTTAGAAGTGATAACAGCTCAACAATAACCAGAACAGCAAATTAACAAAACAGTGGAGCACAGTTCCTTTTAAACAGTCTGGGCTAATATAGCTATGCCTACTGTACAATAAGTAACCAATAAGATTACAACGATAAGGTCCAATGAGGTTTGGTCCCTCCAAAACATTACATTAAGTCCTGATTGGACTGTAGTTCAAAGGCAACCAATAAGAGTTCAGGGATTACAATCCTTGCCTTGGCTCAAGCTTAACATTACATTTCAATGGAGACATAACAGATGTCAAGACTGATCTGTCTTGGTCTGTGAGATTTGTGGCCTAACAGCATAGACTATAGAAAGAAGGAGGAGGAAGAGGAGGAGATTGGATTTATACCCTGCCCTTCACTCAGAGTCACAGGACAGCTTACAATCTTCTTCCCTTCCTCTCCCCACAACAGACACCCTATAAGGTAGGTGGGCTGAAAGAGCTCTGAGATAACTGCTCTTAAGACAACAGCTCTGAGAGAACTGTGACTGACCCAAGGTCACCCAGCTGACTTATGTGGAGGAGTGGGGAATCAAACCCGGTTCTCCAGATTAAAATCCACCACTCTATAGAAATGCAAGCCATAGACCTCAATCCAGCCAGTCACTGGGCTGTCTATGAAGAATGTTCTGTATGACAGCAACCTTTCTCCCCTTTACAACCACATCCAGCTAAATCAAGTAAGAGAATTAGCAAGGTTTGAGAAACAACTCTGGCTAGTAAACCATGGTGGGGAGGGTGGCTGACATCTGTTAATGGAACAGATAAATTGGGGGGGGGTGCTAAGTGGAACTTTTGTATGAAGATGGCTTCTCTCTTAACAGAAGAGAGAAAATTGGCTTGAATTTTGGAGAGAATGGGTTGGGAGCTGAGCCCTTACATTTTGCAGTCCTGTAGTAAGGGAAAATGTACTAGGGTGTGCAGCAAAAAAAAAGTATTTTTTTCGGACCTGGATATATTAAAGCCAAAAAAAAAAAAAATCAATATTTCCAGTTTCCTGGGTTCCAGTTACTGGTATGGTTTTTGGATACAGGGTTTTTGCAGGGAAGCTTCTGGTGCCTGTCCTTTAAATAACCCCCAGATTTCAAGTCAATTGGACCAAGGGGTCCAATTCTATGGGCCCCTGAACAAGGTGCCCCCAGCCAGCCTCCATAAATTCCTATGGAGTGAACAATGTAAAACCCAAAAATCCTTCTGAAAGCTATTGACAGCATCGCTAAGTCTAGCCTGCGTAAAATGTGAGGATCTGAACTGAAGTGAAATGTGACAATCTCAGTGTAAACAGCAATAATTCACCACCACCCCTCCAAGCACATGAACCTAACACAAACCAACTCCAACAAAACAAGGACTTTTAAAAAACAACAGAAACACTTGAACCTCACAGAATCTTACCTAAAGCAGCCTGGCAAGCCAATACCAAGCCCTGGGAGACACAGAAACATGGGGTGTGGAGGAAAAAAACAGTCCTGGGACCCTGCAAACTTTGTCTCTCAATACTTCCAGTCAATCCCAAATATTTCTGAGATTTTTCAGGATGCATTTGTTGGTATCCTGAAAAATCCTGGAAAATACCAATAAGTTAGTTTTATACATATTTTCAATTTGGGAATATTCAAATGCATATCCCTAAAATGCACCTTATACATGCTCACGGGTACTTTTTCTTCCATGAATCAGTCCTATTGCTGAAAACAAACTCCTGGGATAGTCTCATGTGAGGGCCCAAATTAAGCAATTAATTCCAGATATAAATTCCACAGGATTAGCCATATGAGTCTGTTATAGCAAAATCAATAAGGCGTTTTGGCCACATTAAAGACTAACAGATTTTATTACAGTTTAAGTTCTCATGGCTGCTGTCCATTCTATCATATGTGTGAAGTGAATCCTCAGATACAGCTACACACATGGGTAGGAAGCCTGATACCAGCTCTGCCTAGTGCTCCAGCACCACTTAAATCAGAATGACTTTCCACAAGAGACAGAAAAAAATGCTTCTTCCCCCTCCCCTTTAACATCCAGTCTTATGAGTTATTATTGAGAACTCGGAAGCTGGTATACTTTTTGTGTCATTTGGCTTGGTCTAAAGCAGGGGTGACAAACATGTGGCCCAGGGACCAGATCGGGCCCCCGGAGGGCGTCTATCAGGCCCGCAGTGGAATTGGCCATCTCCTGCTTCCAGTTCCGCTGCTGCATCATAGCTTGCTTCGTCAGACTCTCTTAATCACTCAGCCATTTAATGTTTTAACCTGGGTCCTAGGCTCAGAACTCTGAGCATGAGATTTCTGTGGTGAATGTCAATAAATCAAAAGTAGATTTGCAGCTTACAGAGCTAATGTCTTAAGCATGTTTTTACTTTAAGTGGGAAAAAAGTGTTTGTGTCCTTTATAAAGTGTATATCTCTGCTACCTGGCATTACATTTTATGACACACATGGCCTGGCCCAACAAGTCTCATTTATGTCAGATCTGGCCCTCATAACAAATGAGTTCGACAGCCCTGGTCTAAAGGGTATAACATGAATTTTGTTTCTGGATCTTTATACACATAGAATAGTGGTTGAAAACGCCATAAGATGCAAAGGATACAATGTAGGCTCAGGACAGACTGGCAATTTGCTGCGGGAGCCAGTCGCGGCAAAAAAAACCCCAGAACAGCGCCAGCACCACATTGGGCAGTAGAGTGGAGCACGGCCAATCATACCACTGCTGCCTTCTGCCCAACGCGGGTTTCTCCTGGCTTTTCAGCTTCACGTTCAGACTTCCCAGAAGCGAAGAAACACGTGACGCACGCGTGCTTTAGGGATATGCTACCGGTTTCTTCTCTCAACGCGGTTTCAATGAAATTGAGCAAACTTCAGAGGACACTGGAAGATAGGAGGGCCTAGCGTGATCTGGTCCATGGGGTCGCAAAGAGTTGGACTTGACTGTGCGACTGAACAACAACCAGTTTCTTCAGGTATCTTTTTAATACGGCAGTGAAGCGGAACAGCGTGGGTTGGCTACGGGTGGAGAACGCCAGGCAGATGTGCCTGTGTGAATGCCCTGTTTACTGCGGGTTTGAAGCGTAACTGAAATGGATCCCTACTGGGGCAAATTGCCAGTCTGAACTCAGCCTGTAATGACTTCTTTTGGTATTATTCATGATAGAGATCCCACTTGATGGATTTTAAAGACTCAATATTTATTTCAAAGGCTATAATACTGTGAGTTTGTTATTGTGAGGAATTATGAATTATTTGTAATTGAGACTGAAGAGGCAGGATTATAAAAGATCAAATGGATTTATTTATTTAGTCCCTGAACAGAGTTTAACACTTGTGTTTAACAGTATCTGCTGTTTGGATTGTCACAGATATGACCAGGAATATTCACACCACCTAAATTTGAGTCAGGCCTCACCAAAGTCATCAAGATCAAGATGTTACAAAAACAATGTAACCTCACAGCTTTCTACTGAGGCAAACGTCTTCTTTTCCAGAGAATTACAATTGCAGGAAGATTTAAATAGAAATTAACACAAATCCCTTCAGAGAGCTTATATGCACTTTCTTTTTTTGTAAATACAATTTATTATTATTGGATATATCACATGTTCATACATTTTCAACCAATTACATATCCATTTTTCTAATTTCCCTTCTCCCCCCCCAAACAAGGCTTCCTGCACTGCTCCAACCCCATTAATATCTCTCTTATTCTGTTACATTTATTTCTAAACTTATTTTCTCTTACAAACGGTAACAATTCAAAAATCTAATTCTGTTTCATTTTCCTCTTAGTAACTATCAAAGCAAATCAAACCACGTTTAATGTCCCAATTTTTCAACAAGTATTTTTGAAAGTCTTTCCAGTCTTCAAAAAAAGTTTCATCTTCTTCTTCGTTGTTTAATTTTCTTGTTAATTTGTCCATTTCTGCCAAAAACAACGTCTTTTTAATCCATTCCCATGTTTCAGGTACTTTATCTTGTTTCCAACATTGAGCAAAAGTCAGTCTTGCTGCTGTAGTCAAGTACCATAGTAGTGTTCTCTTGGCTACATTTATTTCTTCCATTTTAAGACCTAACAATAAAATCTGTGGGTCTTTCTTAAAAGTACATTTCAAAATTTTTTGTATCTCATTGTGGATCTCTGTCCAATACTTTACTGCTTTATCACATGTCCACCACATATGGTAAAAAGACCCTTCATGTTTCTTACATTTCCAGCATTTGTTAGACATACTTTCATTTATAATAGCAATTTTATTTTTTTTTTTATTAGGCGTCATATACCATCTGTACATCATTTTATAACAATTCTCTTTCAACTTTGACTAACAAACTATTTTAGTCACCTGATGTACGACAGCTCCAACATTCAGAGTTTTTCAAATAGATGAAACCACACTGTCACACCAGTCCATGTATATATATCCAGTCTACTTCCTTCAGAAGATAGACTCACTCTGTATAAAAAGGACTTTTCCTCAGTAACATTAACCAAATAACTAATCTGCTCTTCCTGAGTTAGACTGGTAGCCCAAGAGTGATTAACACATGGAATTCACTGCCACAGGAGGTGGTAGCGGCTACAAGCATGGACAGCTTCAAGAGGGAATTAGATAAGCATATGGAGCAGAAGTCCATCAGTGGCTATTAGCCACAAGGTATAGATAAGAACCCTCAGTCTGGGGCAAGTGATGCTCTGTATTCTTGGTGCTTGGGGGTGCAACAGTGGGAGGGTTTCTAGTGTCCTGGCCCCATTGCTGGACCTCCTGATGGCACCTGGTATTTTTGGCCACTGTGACAGAGTATTGGACTAGATGGGCCATTGGCCTGATCCAGCATTGGCTTCTCTTATGTTCTTAATAATTCCCTCAGTGGTCAGACCCTTTTCTCCCCCAGAACAACCATTAGAGTCCTCAGCTGATTCCCTCTTCCACTCAGCATTCTAACATTCTATTCCTCCTGATTTATTATTGCTATAGCCCTGCACATTTAAAACTTGGTGACAGGATTGACATATGACTCAAAAAAGGGCACAGTGACATTTCTGTCACCATGAGTTTTCTATGAAAATTCAAACGTATGAGCACAGCAACCTTTCACAACTGCCATAATGGTGCTTGTTTAAGTTCTAGTTCATGTAACTAAATCCACTGCTAAATTTTAATTCAGCAAACTGTTCAACATTTATCTATTTATTGGTCTTTGAGGTGCCACAAATCTCCTTAAAAGAGAAAAATAATAACACTGATTTCCACAGAATTATGATCTTTTGCAGTGAATTAAGTATTATATATTTAATATCAAAAATATGAGAAAATTATATCCCATTTTTATGTTGTTTTCTGCAGTTTAGGCACTAAAGAGGGCAAAATTATACCTTGCTCAAGTGAGAAAAACCATAAACAAGCCCTGCTTTATACAATGGATAGGACCCTGCCTGAAACATCTACCCATGTAGGGACAACGATTTTTGAATATTCTGTCTTCTCACAATAGATATCCAATACACCCCTGTACTACCCCCCACAGAGTATATAGTAAGCAGTTTGTATAGTTTAATAAAGTCCTTCACCTTTAAAGTAATGCATGATGGGAATCGTAGTTTGTCAGCCCCTTAGATCATATGTCCTTATTGGTTAGAAAAAGCTTCCCTTCTGGTAGCTAGCAAAGCCTGCAAAATTCCTTTATTAGTCTCTTCAGTTCATTGTTTAGAATTCTCCAGCAGTAAATGAGATGTGCAGCAATCATCTCTTTTTCACAAAATCATACAAATGGACTCATAGCTAAGATGGTCTCTACCATTCATTCTGCTGCTGGATCATGAGTTAATGGTATTATCGAATGCACATGGAGCTAAATAAAATGATTTTGAGCCTAGTAGACTTGTGTTAATCACGTCCTTACAACAAGGTTCAGCCCCCTGGCCAGACTCAGAATAGGAACAATGAAAAAGAGAGATGCATGAGCTTGTGTGCTCTGAGCAACCGCAATTGTTGCATATCTGTGACTGCTTTATAACACTGCTTTGATGTGCATAAAAACTGAAAGAAGAGCTTCCCTCCTTCCACTCCCCCCATCGTTGAAGCCTGCCCCTCCATGCTCCCACACTCTACCCAGGCTCCCCTGTGGTACAGATACAGCCTGTCCTATTGAATTGCAAATGGAAACTGCAAGCCTCACTAAGCCAACCCAAGTATGGTACACTGCCCCAGCAATTGTTTCCTAAACTCAGCCCTTTGCAACTGGATGAGATATGCTGAAGACAAAAACCTCAGAGTATAGGGGAATAAAAGACTACTGACAGGGAGTCCCACTGCAGCACAAAGGCAAATCTGCCCCCCCCCCTTAACTAAAGTGCCTTCAGGGTTTTTTTCATGCAGCCCATTACAGAGCTCTTTGGTGAACTGCTAGCATGCAGCGCCCTTTGGTGGTCAAAGTCAGAAATTGCAGGTGAAATAATTTGGCACTGTCCTCTGTTGGCCAAAGTCTGCAATTGCAGGTAAAATAATTGTGGCAGCACTATCTGGTGGTCAAAGTCAGCACTTGCAGGTGATTTTTGAAATGATTTAATCATGCAAGCCAGCACAATATTGCCAATACAACAGCACCACCCAGTGGGTTGGGTCCAGTTAATAATTTTTAAAGCCAAAAGGAATCATCATGAGAGATGCCTCAGAAAACACATCATAGCCTAGCATAGTTGATAATCCTGATCAGATGGCACAAGGAGCATCTAGCACCACATCTGCTCTCAGTTACAGGAGTGGACAAAGACTCTGACCCACAAAATGTATGAACATTTATTGGATATGAAGAGAGAATCATATAAGAAGTTACAGAATGCCTTGATTAAGATACAGGGAGATCTAGATGTAATCCCCAATGTAGCCAGTTTGGAGAGCATGCACAATATGCAGACATACCTGGCAACCCAGTTCATAAAGTGGAAGGCACACAAGGAATGTATCATTAATATTCTAGATCACCTGAACACAGAAGAAGCTTTAGAGGAAAAGGAGTGCCTTCAGGAGATGAACGAGGCATGGGGAAAACTCTTTGAGGATGCTATGGAGGACTTGGAGAAGCGCATCAAGGAGAGGAATCAGGACTTTATGACTCAGTCAAAAGTGAGCATAGAACTGAAGATGCTTCCAACCAAGCTCTGTCTCCTGAGAACAGTGTCCTATGTGGAGGAACAGAGCATCATCATCCACAACCTCGCAGGCGGTGAGATCACCGGTGAGCTGGAGCCCCTTCAGGTCCTCGACCCTGCTGCAACAAAGTTCAAATCAGAGATGACACCTTGAAACCAAACAGTGGTAGTCTCTGGACAGCTAGAGCACAGGAACCAGCCAAGAGCAACGGTACCCATACGAGCACTGATCCCAAGCCAGGTCATGCCTACAGCACTCCAGCCAAATGCTTCAGCTCTTGTGCCAATGTGTAAACTGGCAGCACCTCTCAGGAGCCCACCCATGACTACTGCACCTTCAGTGACATCTGCAGTTCCTGAACCAGCACTCCATACACCTACAGCCTGTCTTTGGAGTTGGCCTACATCCCCTGCAATTTCAGCAATTCCAGCAGCTCCTGCCTTATCACTCCCAGTGCCAGCAGTGTCCAACTGGAGATGGGCAACACCAGCAACAAGTGACTGGAGCTAGTCAGCATCCATGGTTCCTGCACTGGTGCCCTCAGGGTCAGTAGCACCTGCCCAAGAACAGCCCGCCTATAGCAACCCAGCATCAGGACTGGGATACCCTACTCTACCACGAGGAGTCCCTACACCACCTATGTATGTCTATCCCACCTGGGATTCCAGAATCAGTACAACAGATTGGTGGTTTAAACAGGACCTAGCTGAAAGAGGCACCCAGAGGACTACATGCTTTGGAAGGAAACATTCCAGGGAGCCATTAGGTACATGAGGATACATGCAGTTGATGAATTTACACTCATGACCACATGGTTGGGCCCAGGGTCCATGGTCCAGGCAAGGCACATTCATGCAGCATGCATGAAGGACTCATGGAAGGCCTTTGTCTGGGTTTGGTAGAGGCTTGACAAGCACTATGCGATGTCATCAGAAATCAAGGACTCACATATGCTGAGTCTGAAGAAATTTCCCAAGATGATTGTCAATGACCCTCATAAGCTTTGGGACTTGGCTGACATCCTCTCAAAGCTGAAAGCAGCCAAGGAGAATCCAGAGCTACAAGGGATTTTGTGCTTCAACCAATGCATGGCTTGGAAGGAGTTCAAAGAAAAATTACCATGCATGTTGCAAGAAAAGTGGGGCAAGGCAGTGTGCAACTACAAGGATCAGTGCTAGGACAGGTATCTTCTCCTCTTATTCCTCATAATGACACCCAGTGCAGTCTGGCAATGCTCTATTATGACCCTCATGCCAAGAAGACAATTCCATGAGACATCAAAACTAAGACAGCATGGGAAGACATGGGCACTGAGTGTTTTGGCTAAATCCAAAGGAGAGAGGCCACCACAGGGGAAGCCATCAAAGCCAACAGAGCCAGGGCCTTTTCAGTGGTGGCTCCATACTGGTGGAATGAGCTCCCGGAAGATCTCAGGGCCCTGCGGGACCTTCTACAGTTCTGCAGGACCTGTAAAATGGAGCTCTTCCACCAGGCTTTCCATTAGGGGCCACCACTGATGAAAGAGGCACTGATGAAAGAGGCACTGAAAACGGAACATCCTATGGACATGGTTATAACATTGGATTTGCTGCCCGCATGACACTGGGAGCATAATATAGGAATCACCTTCTGTTCACACTAGCACTTTATGTAATCTGTTGTTAATGAATTTTATGGTATGTACTGTATTTATTGTTTTATGACATTTTAACTATTGTACGCCGCCTTGAGCCAGCTTCTGGCTAGACGGGATATAAATTAAAAGTAATAAATAAATAAATTCTGCCCATTCCACAAGAAACCACACCCACTGAACAAATGCAAAGAGTTTAGAGGAAAGCCACTGGAGGAATGGAAGGCCCTAATCAAGGAGTACAAATTATGCTTCTAGTGTTGTGAGACTAAAGACCACATAGCTAAGGAATGTCAGGTCAGCATCAAGTACTGTGAATGTGGCAGTAACCATCCCACTGCCTTATATCCGGACCACAACCAATCACATCCAGCTCCCCCACTGAGAAGGCCCTGGTAGAAACAACTGGTCAAAATACGCTCTCAGCAGGCCAAAACAAGCCCACCAGTGTACACTGCACTCAGGTCTGTGGCATCAAGGATGGTCAAAAATCCTGTCATCAGATGTTTGGCCAAGGTTTTTTCTGAAGGTCACCCAGAAAAAGGCTGCAAGGATGTACATCACCTTAGATGGACAAAGCAACAAGTCCTTGGCCAGCCTAGAATTCTTTGAACTCTTCAGCTTACAGGGAGAAACGATGCAATACATCCTCTAGGTGTGTGCTGGGATCCAGCGCACAGTGGGGAGGAGAGCTGTTGGGTTCCAGATCGAATCAGTCAATGGCAGAGTCCAGTTCTCTCTGCCACCATTGTTGGAGTGCAGTGCTCTGCCAAATGTCTATGATCAGATTCCCATACCAGAAGTCACACTTTACCATCCTCATCCAAGACCAACTACAAGTCAACTCCCATCCTGGATCCCGACCAGTATTCCCTCTAAGCTGAGATAGTGTGAGTTAGTTCACAGTTTGTTAACGTCCAGTTCACACATTTTTGTCTCAGCTCAGGAAAGATGGCTCCAGAGCAAACTAAGTTATGCAGTAGACAAATCACTTGCTCACAACTTTACTGCCAATAGCTCACAAAGTAGAATTTTTGCTCACAAGACTCCACAGCTTAGAGAGAGCATTGATCCCAATGCACAAAACTTTCTACTGTCGGGAATACACATCTCTGATCTGCTAGCAGGTTATGAGCTGTGCATTGGGCCCTCTGGAATCCCGCATGCCCAGAGGTTAGAGCTAGGATGGGTCATCATGGGGAACACATGCACAGATCACTTGTTAATGCCAAAAAAGATGAACATCTTTGCCACAAGCATTTTGGATAATGGGCAAGCCTCACACTTGAAGCCATGTCCAGAAGACTTCATGCTAACCATAAAGGATTCTGTCTTGGGAGTTAGTGTTCCAAATGGTCAAAGATGACAATGAGCCTGCTCTGTCTATCAAGGACAAACAGTTCCTGTAGCTGATGGAAAAGGAACTTAGGCAGGATGACTCCAGAAGTTGGGTTGCTCTGCTCTCTTTTTGCATGCCTAGGCAGAGGCTACCCAACAAGCAGAGGCTACCCAACAACCATGAACAGGCCCTATCTTGACTCAACACCTTGCACAGGACCCTGGCTAGGAAGCCCAAGATGAAGATCCATTTTGTGGATGTCATGGACAAAATACTAAAGAATAAACACAGAGAACTCATGCCTCTACTGAAAGAGGGTGAGGAATATTGGTAGCTCCTATTCTTTGGAGTATTCCACAAAAGCCCTGTCAGATCAGAGTGGTACATAAGAACATAAGAGAAGCCAATGTTGGATCAGACCAATGGCCCATCCAGTCCAACGGTTTGTCACACAGTGGCCAAAAATACAGGTGACATCAGGAGGCCCACCACTGGGGCCAGGACACTAGAAGCTCTCCCACTGTTGCCCCCCAAGCACCAAGAATACAGAGCATCACTTGCCCCAGACCGAGAGTTCCTATCTATACCTTGTAGCTAATAGCCACTGATGGACCTCTGCTCCATATGTTTATCCAATTGCCTCTTGAAGCTGTCCATGCTTGTAGCCCCCACCACCTCCTGTGGCAGTGAATTCCATGTGTTAATCACTCTTAGGGTGAAGAAGTACTTCCTTTTATTTGTTCTAACCCGACTGCTCAGCAATTTCATGGAGTGTCCACGAGTTCTTGTATTGTGAGAAAGGGAGAAAAGTACTTCTTTCTCAACCTGCTCTATCCCATGCATAATCTTATAAACCTCGATCATGTCACCCCTCAGTCGTCATTTCTCCAAGCTAAAAAGCCCCAAGAGCTTTAATCTTTCTTCATAGGGAAAGTGTTCCAACCCTTTTATCATTCTAGTTGTCCTTTTCTGCACTTTTTCTAAAGCTATAATACAAAGTTTGGTGTAGTGGTTAAGTGCGCGGACTCTAATCTGGGAGAACCGGGTTTGATTCCCCACTCCTCCACTTGCTACTGCTGGATGGCCTTGGGACTTTTTTCCCACTATAGAGAACAATGGAGGGAATAGGGGCAACCTGTTTGGGGGCCCATAGAGTTGGACCCCCTGGTCCAATGTTCTTGAAACTTGGTGGGTATCTTGGGGAGAGGCTCCATCAGCTACCCTGTGAGTCTCTCCCTCAAACCCCCTCCCCTCCAGCCCCCAGAATATACCCTATGTTTTCACCATTGACTTCAATGGCCCATAGGATATAATGGAGCTGAAATTGACATTCGTTTGCCTGAAAGACTCCCCGGGATGCCGGCTGGGGGCGGGGCTTGGCTCCGGTGCGCTCCCCCCCCAAAAAGACCCCTGGATATTATGATACTGGCTGATTTGTTTTCAATTCCCTTCCTAATAATCCCAAGCATAGTGTTGGCTTGTCTAATTGCAGTTGCACACTGTCTTGACATTTTCAGTGAGTTATCTACTACACCTTCAAGATCTCTCTCTTGGTCAGTCTCCACCAGTTCAGACCCCATCAATGTGTATTTATAGTTAGGATTTTTGGCCCCAATGTGCATCACTTTGCACTTAGCCACATTGAACCCCATTTGCCACACTGATGCCCACTCACCCATCCTTGACAGATCCTCCCTGGTTTTCACCACCCTGAACAATTTCATGTCATCTGCAAATTTAGCCACTTCACTGCTTACTCCCAACTCCAAATCATTAATGAACAAGTTTAAAGGCATTGGACTGAGTACTGATCCCTGCAGTACCCTACTGCTTACCATCCTCCACTAAGAAAATTGACAATTTATATTCGCTCTCTGTTTCCTATTAATTAGTCAGTTTTTGGTCCACAAGAGGACTTGTCCTTTTATCCCATGACTACTGAACTTACTTAGGAGCCTTTGATGAGGAACTTTATCAAAAGCTTTCTGGAAGTCAAGGTAAACAACATCTGTTGGGTCCCCCTTGTCCACATGTTTGTTCACCCCCTCAAAGAACACTAACAGGTTAGTGAGACAAGATCTTCTCTTACAGAACCCATGCTGAGCCTGCCTCAATAGTTTTTGTTCATCAATGTGCCTACTAATTCTTTCCTTAAAAATAGTTTCCACCAACTTACCTGGTTTCACCATCAGACTAACTGGTCTATAATTTCCCAGATCTCCTCTGGAACCCTTTTTAAAGATGGGAGTGACATTAGCTACCTTCCAGTCCTCAGGAATGGGCACAGATTTTAATGAAAGATTATATATTTTTGTCAGGACACCTACAAGTTCACATCTGAATTCTTTCAGAACTCTTGGATGAATGCAACCAGGCCTGGTGATGTATCAGTTTTTAAGTTGTCTATCAGTCATAGGACCTCCTCTCTCATCACCTTAATCTGACTCAGGCCTTTCAACACCCCTCTTGCAATCAGTGGTTCTGGAGAAGGCAAGCACTTCTCATCTTCCACAGTGAAGACAGAGACAAACAAAATACATTCAGCTTCTCAGCCATTTCCCTGTCATCCTTCAGTAGTCCTTTTACCCCTTGGTCATCCAAGGGCCCCACTGCCTCCCTGGCTGGTTTCCTGCTTCCAATGTATTTGAAGAAAGTTTTATTGTTGGCCGGGCCGGATCGCCTATAGGGCGAACTAGGTGCCCGCCTAGGGTGCCCCGGCCTGAGGGGTGCCAAATGGTGCCCCACTCCCCCCCAAAAAAACTGCCCCCCCGCCGTCCTAACCCGGCGCCCGCCGGCGCCGCCAGACCCCCGCCACCTTCCCAGCGGGGCCCGCAGAAAAGCCGGCACCGGGAGGGAGGGGGCGGAGGCTGGACCCCCCCCGCCCCCTTCCCGGCTTTTCTGGGGGGCCCGCAGCCGCGGAGCCCGCAGAAAAGCCGGCGCCGGGAGGGAGGGGGCGGAGGCTATACCCCCCCGCGCCCCCTTCCCGGCTTTTTTGGGGGGCCCGCAGCCGTGGGGCCCTCAGAAAAGCCAGCACCGGGAGGGAGGGGGCGGAGGCTAGACCCCCCTGCGCCCCCTTCCCGGCTTTTCTGGGGGTCCCGCAGCCGCAGGGCCCACAGAAAAGCCGGCGCCAGGAGGGAGGGGCGGAGGCTAGACCCCCCCGCCGCCCCCTTCCCGGCTATTCTGGGGGTCCCGCAGCCATGGGGCCCGCAGAAAAGCCGGCGCCAGGAGGGAGGGGGCAGAGGCTAGACCCCCCCCGCCCCCTTCCTGGCTTTTCTGGGGGTCCCGCAGCTGCGGGGCCCGCAGAAAGCCGGCACTGGGAGGGAGGGGGCGGAGGCTAGACCCCCCCACCCCCTTCCCGGCTTTCCTGGGGGTCCCGCAGCTGCGGAGCCTCCAGGAAAGCCAGCGCCCCGCCGACGCCCCCGGTCTCCAGGTCCCACCGGGAGGTTGGCATCCCCAGTGGGGGGCGCCCCAGGCTGTCCTGCCTAGGGTGCCCAGACACCTGGAGCCGGCCCTGATTGTTGGTCTTTATGCTTTTTGCAATATCCTCTTCATATTCCCTTTTTGCCTGCCTTATCACAGACTTGCATTTTATTTGCCACAGTCTGTGTTCCCTTTAATCAACTTCACTGAGACTAGTGAGGTCTTTGACTCTAGTGCCCAGTTCCAAGGTTTTTCACTGAACAAGGTCCTCCTCAGAGGGCCAGGCCTAACAGCCTACTTGGCATGCTTATCCACTTCAGGAAGGAAGCCATAGCTGTCATGGCAGACATCCAGCAGATGTTCTATTCCTTCCTCATCAGAGAAGATCTCTGCAACTGCTTGTGATTCTTATGGTTCAGAAATGAGCAAATTACCTGACATCGTATGAGGGTACATGTATGAGGGAAACAGACCATCCACTGTGATCACCAACTTTGGGTTACATAAAACTGCATGCATAGGAGAAAGGAAGTATGGTCTATATGGCCGGCAGTTCATGGAAGGGACTTCTGCAAAGATGATGGGTGGAAGTCCTATGCCCACCCCAGTAGCTGTGATCTTGTTAAAGAGGACACAACAGATGCTGGCTGTAGCTAACCACAAGCTAAACAAACATCCAACAGTGTGCAGGTGTTGGGGGCATTTGATCCAGAACATCATGCCAAAGGCCTGAAGGATCTAGACCTGGGTGGTGACACCCCCTTCATCCAATGCAGCCTCAGACTGAGTTGGAACTTGAACAGGGACACTTTCAACTTCCAAGCTCAAGTTCAAGAGAGGTAGGTTATGAGGTGAGGTATTTTGTCAATTGTGAATAGCCTATACGATCTCTTGGGGTTTGCAGTGACAGTGACCATCCAAGGGAAGTATCTATTACATACACTCTCCCTGGGAACCAAAGACTGGGATGAACCCCTTTCTCTTGACCAGAAGCAAGACTGGGATGTGTGGAGAAACTTCTTCAGCATTCTGCAAGGTATATGCATATCCTGCACTTTCATTCCAGTCTCACCTACTGCTACCTCCTTCAGGGAGCTGCATGTCTTTTTAGATGCATCAACCAAGACGAAAGCCAGGGCCGGCTTGCCTAGGGCATGCTGGCTGGCAGGGGCACCAAACTGCGCAGCCCCCCGCCGCCGCCACTGCCTCCCTGCTGGCAGTGAAGAGTGCCTCGGCGGGGCACAGAAGGCGACAGTGGAGCTTGCCTGCCCTCCCCTCCCCCTCAGGGGCGAGAGGAGGCAGGGGTGGCAGCCACCGCCACAAGCAAAGAGCACCCCGGGGGGGGGCCAGGAGGTGGCGGCGGAGTTTGCCCACCCTCCCACTCCCCCCTCGGGGGGGGAGTAGGCGGTGACAGTGGCCAGCACCACCAGTGAAGAGCGCCCCAGCGGGCACTCAAAGGCAAGCTGGTGCTCAAAGGGGAGAAGTGGGGGTTTAAACCCCCACCCTTTCCCTGGCTTGCAAGCCAGCGCTCAAAGGGAAGAGGCGGGGGTTTAACCCCCCCGCCCCTTCCCTGGCTTGCCGGCACCGCCACCCTCCGTGTTCAGGCCCCATCGGGAGGTTGGCATTGCCGGGGGGCGCGGGTACCACAAGCTGGCCTGGCTGGGGCGCCCAGACACCTCGGGCCAGCCCTGGCGATAGCAGCAGTTGCTTAGGGTCACCAGTCGGGAGAATTGCATCTACTCGGGCTTCATTCTGGTAAACAACAGGAAAATCCCATCCTAAGGCTGGACTTGTGCAGGGCTGTGCTAGCCATAGAACTGGCAGAGGTGATAGTGAGAGAAACGGATCAGAAATTTGAGGCCATAACCTTCTATACAGACAGCAAAGTGGTACTAGATTACATACACAATCAGAGCAGGAGGTTCTACATGTATGTGAGCAACACAGTGGAATGCATCAGGCAGTCCTTGCACCCTGAGTAGTGGCAATACATTCACAGGGATCAGAATCCAGCAGACCATGCAGCACAATCTATCCCAGCATCCTAGTTGGCTGAGTCAACCTGGTTAAAAGGCCCTGAATTCCTCCTGCAGCCAGATAGCCCTGTGGGACATGAGAAGGAACACTATCAGCTCTTAGCCCCAGACCAGGAAGCCAAGTTATATTTTTCCCACCATAAAGAACAATGGAGGGAATAGGGGCAACCTGTTTGGGGGCCCATAGAATTGGACCCCCTGGTCCAATGTACTTGAAACTTGGTGAGTATCTTGGGGAGAGGCTCCATCAGCTACCCTGTGAGTTTGGAGCCTCTCCCTCAAACCCCCTCCCCTCCAGCCCCCAGAATATACCTTATGTTTTCACTATTGACTTCAATGGCCCATAGGATATAATGGGACCTAATTGCCACCAAATTTCTTTCATTCCCTCCTTTCCTTCTCTCTTTTTCCTCTTTCCCTTCTTCTTCTCTTTTCTTTCTTTCCCACCTTCTTCTCTTCCCTTTTTTCCTCCTTTCCCTGTTTCCCTCCTTCTTCCCTCTCTTTCTTTCCCTCCCCTTTCCTTATCTTTCTTTCCCTCTTTCCTTCCTTCTTTCCTTCCCTCTTTCCTCCTTCTGTGGCCCAACTCTCATGAGGAGCTTAAACTTTGAACCCCTTCTCTTAGCTCCCCCACTAGACCAGCTGGGGAAGGGTAGGGGAGGCTTTTGAAGATGCCTCCCCCCCTTTTGCTTCCCCCTCTGACATCACTTCTAGTGATGTCAGGGGGCGTGGCATATGCTAATAGCCTAATAGCTCATTAGCATACCATATGCTAATGAGCTCCTGCAGCTGTTTTTTCTATGAAAAGACCCCTGACTGTAATCATCCAGAGCTGTGTGTGTTATTGCAAGCTTAAGGGACAACATCAGCAACAGCAAATGGCAGACCTACCACTGGATCAGCTCAGTACCAAGTCCCCATTCACCAACATAGGTCTTGATGTATTTGGATCCTGGAGCATGGTAACATGCAAGACTAGGGGAGGGCAGGCTAACAGCAGGCGTTGGGCACTGCTCTTCACATGTCTGAGCATCCAAGCCATCCATATCAAGGTAATTGAGTTCATAGACACTTCCAGCTTCATAAACTCCCTCAGAAGATTTCTTGCCATACATGGACCCATCAAGCTACTCAGGTCTGACTGCAGCATAAACTTCGTAGGAACCTGCAAAGAGCTGGGAATAGATGGGAGCACTGACCTCAACTCAGCACTCAGCAACTACCTGAGCGCTCAGAACTGTGTGTGAATATTCAATCCTCTCCCTATGCATCTCACATACTCCCCCAACTACATTAGAAACAGTGTTTCAGGAGGCATCTTTGGTTGCATTTTGGATGAGGTGGGAAATCATGTTTCCAAAGATGGAAATCCTTCAATTTATGGAAACTGTACATAGGATCTAAGCCACTGTGTGAAATGGAAACTACCAGAACCCTGTAAACTGCAGTCATATTCTCCCTTGCAACCCCTATTCCACATTTCCACTAACACAATAAAAATGCCACATTCACAGACCTTTCCAGTAATTGCTGTGTTGCAAAAAAAAAAAAGAAAGAAAGAAAAGTATTTCAGCTTTCTATGTGTGTGAAAGTCTTCTAAATAATTTTGATCCCACCATGAATCAGTGAGCTAATAAACCTCAGTTTATAACATACGCTAGTGACAGCTGCTGACCCAGTCTTAAAACATGGGGGCACTTCTCCATTTGATTATCTGTTTGTACCAACAGACAAACATTGGATTTATTATCAAATGTATTCATATATAATAATGCAGGAGAAATATGTCAGAGATTTGCAGGTGGTATGAATCCCCTCTCTTCTTTGATCCCCCTGTGAATGAGTCAGTCCCAAGCATCCATCTTTATACATAAGTAGTGCTTTGGGCGGGGGGGGGGGTGTGGAAAAACGGACGCATCATTCTGAGTTGCTGTGCTCTCAAATGTTCTAAACAGGACATTGCTGAAACTTGATCAATGAGCCATTTCTTTGTAAGTTCAGCAACGCAAGCAAAATTGCCTTGTTCTGTGGGAGGTACGTAAGCATAAATCCTTTAATAAAGTGTTTGAGTGCTAAAATCATTAGCAGATGCATAATTCCCCAAGACGGGCTTGATTAAGTCATATGTGTATCCTCCCAATTAAAATGCATACACACAGACAATTAGGCAAATGAATGAGAAAAAATATTCAATGGTGATTTTTTTTTTCTTGAAGTTTTTAATTTCAACAAAGGAGGAAAAGCTGCTGGCTCATGTAACTCACCAAAGAACCGCTATAGTGCTGACACAAAGCCCCCAAATCCTGTGACTTCTTAAAAACAATTCAGTATTCATTTGCTAATTTGCAGCCTCATTCCTAATCAAATGGCTATTTGAATAACCCAGACAGTTAGGATTTGAAGGGGCAGCTGGTGCTCTTATGTAAGTAAACAGACAAGGGGAAATGGGGCCAATATAAATCAACATGTGGAGAGGCTCAAAGCAAGGTCTCCAATGAGTGTTTGAACTTTTTTCTAGTTTACTTTATCTGGTCTTGTTAAAATAACCTGGCATAGCTGGATGGTCATATCCAAACTGTTTACTTTAGGGTCCTAAGGACTGCAGGAAAAGATACTCACTGTAGAGCAATACAGAGTGGCAAGATCAGGGCTTACCTTTAAAGAAGGGTTTTTTTTTCTTCCTGCTTCTTTTCATTAAGAGCCATTTTGAACATAATGCAGATGTAAAAAGAGCAGGAAGAGCCAAGTATCTCACATTTGCTTTTTCAGTGCCTCCCAATCTTCCCCCAAACAGAATGTTTCCAATCTTTATATTAGGGGAGATTTACAAACACCAACTATAGGGACTGTTCTCCACTGGGAAATTGGCAAGTTTTATTATGAATAATAAGGAAAAGCCAAAAAAGTGAAGTTCAAGATACTTTGAACCAATGTTCCCACTAAGCTCCATAGTGCTGTGAGCAAAAATTCTACCTCATGAGTGAAAAAAGCTAGTAGCATTCAAATTGTGAGCAAGCCTACATTTGACTATTGCATACATTATTTTTAGAAGATTATTTCCATAATCTTGTAAAAATCTCGGAATAAATTCTTTTAAATTATATTTAAACTATAAGAATAATTTAAACATTATAACAGAAAAACAGAATCAAGTCAAATTCCACCCACCCCTTTCCACTATATTGGTAGACCTGGCCTCTGGAGAACAGATCTACCAACCTCAGTCCCCTATATTTGTAGACCTAGCCTTGGATCTTCACCCTGTGCTGACATACCAGCACTCAGGGAGGAAAAAACTCTTACAGTCTGCTTTGAGGGTTTTTTTTAAAGTGAAATATGAGAACCAGAATTACAGGTCAAGTATAACAGAAGTGGAATAATCCCTGTCAGAACCCTGCCTAACCTAAGAAATGTTATCGACCTGTCCAAACCACTTATTTACTCAAATACTTATATCCCACTTTTCCCTGTGACTCAAAGCAGCTTACAAATCATACTGAAAAGCATGATAGGAGTGTGAAAGAAATAATTTTTCCTGGCTCATTTATAGCCTAAGGGGACCATTATAGTCAATGGCCCCCTAGGCTATAATGGAGAATCAATCCAGGGGTATCTGGGGCTCTGGGGGGTGGCTGTTTCTCGAGGTAGAGGTACCAAATTTGCAGCATAGCCCCCCCCAATTCTATGGGCCCCAGAAGGAGGTGCCCCTATCCTCCACTGTTTGTGAGCTGAAGCAGAAATCCTCTGAAATGTTGTGTGCCAGCACATCCTAGTGCAGCTGAGAGGGAACTGTGCTTTCAACACGCATACACAACAAACTACATCATGTCAGTTATGGACATTACAGAGCTGAATCTCAAACCACCCTCAAGCTACAACCCTTATGATTAAGTGGGAATGCAGTCCCATAATCTACATAGTATAATAAATTATGATCCAATAGTACCTCACCTGGATGAAATATCAGTTTATTAACATTATCTTCCAGCCCACTACCAATACCAAGCACATGTTCAGAAGACTCAGATCTACACCTGGATTGCTTATTAGAAAAAGCAGAATTAACACAGAATGGTGCACCCAACTCACAAATCACCAAACAGGGGGGTCCCATAATGACAACAAGGTCAAAGGATATTAAAAGCAACTGAGAAGTCCAAGAAAATCAGTTGGGTCACACTCCTACATTTCTCCCTTCTTTTAGGTTATCTACTAAGGTGACAAAAACAGTTTCAGATGCATCTCCAGAGCCAAAGGCATATTGAGATGAATCAAAGATATCAGTATAATCAAGGTATACATGGATCTCCAGTCCCACCACATGCCTGAGTATCTTGCTTAGAAAACAGTTCCATTACCTGCTAATAGGGATGCTCCAACACCTGCCAGTTCAGCTCACCATCTGTTCACTAGTTGCCAACAGGAACCCAATTGTCAATCAGTTTGCTGTTCATGAACAGTTTAAGCCTGCTCATTGGGATACTTTTAGGTTGAGTTCAGACTGGCAGTTTGAAGCAGGAGCCAGTCATGGCAAAAAAGCCCCGGAACAGTGTTCCGGGTTTTCCCGGTCACACTGAGCCAACTGATGCGGGAGCATACTGGGAGGAGGCGCGCGGGAGCGTTCAGACTGCTGGCTCGGAGACACGGCTGTAAGCAGCTTTCCCCTGGTAATTTGGCTATGTGTGCCTGTGCACATGTGTGCTCATGCACACATAGGCGAATTGGATCCCATAGTACCAGCACTGCATTCAGTGGTAGAGTGGAGCACAGCCAATCATATCGTTGCTGCCTCATGCGCAATGCAGGTTGCTCCTGGCTTTTCGGGTTGGCATTCACACTTCCTGAAAGTGGAATGAAGCTGGATAAACAGGCTCTCAGGGATTTGCTACCACTTTTACCAGGTATCTTTTAAACACGGGAGCAAAGTGGAACAGCACGGGTTGGCTACAGGTGGGGAATGCCAAGCAGATGGGCCTGTGTGAATGCCCCCTTTAATTCACTTGTAAAACGTAGCTGAAATGTGGCTATAGCGGGGCAAATTGCCAGTCTGAACTCAGCCTCACTGCATTCAGACAGTGCAATTAGCAGTGTGTCATCCGTGCATTCTCACAGAGCCTAATGGCCATCTTAACTTCCACCACAGACTTGGCACTACATGCTGCTTGGCAACCAATAATATCAACAAACAGTGAGCAAATCAATCATCAAGCAACTATAAGTAAATAGGGTTTTTTTCTTTTTTAAGTCTTATCATTTCATGTTTGTTTAGGTCTCTGTTATTGATGTTTATTTTGTTCATGCATTTTTGCACAGCCTTTTGGGAGGTGTCATTCCCCCCTCATTTCATGTAATGACCTGACACAACTATCTATGACTTAGGTAGATTAAATCCACCTACTGCACAGATGCAAAAGTCTCCACAAGGCAATAAATAAAGCTTCCATCATCACAAGGAAATGAATCTCTAGCACCACAGCTACTACACTGCTGCCAAGCTGTTAGCCATTTGGGATATCCAATTGACAGGTAAACCTATAAGACATTCAACTCACAAGTGATTGCGGTTGTTGAACAAGGTGTGTTCAGCTATTGAACATGTATTGTGAAGTATGCTGCATGCCTACCAGAAAATAGTTGGATAGACCTATATGTTTTAGTACAGCTCATAACCACTTCTTTCAGGGTATCTAAGACTATGTAAGAAGTAGCCAGTCATATTTGGCCACCTGATATTCTCTCAAAGTCTTATTATAAATTTTGGAAACAAATAAAACAAATATCATATTAAGGACAGTGTTAACAGGGCTTATGGAACATTGCCTTTGAATGGACCACCAGTCCTCTTAATATTGCCCTTACTCTGAATGTGATTGGCTGTTTCCTGCTTCCTTGTCTCTGGCTTCACTTTGTGGTACATATTGAGACCTGACATGGTACTACACAGTGCCTATATGTGATCCCTGTCTGGCTCTGATCCTCTCAGATACCAACCCTTTTTATTAGAAAGAATGGCTCCAAAAGGTCAAGGACAGATTCAGCTGTAAGCATATGGCAAAGTATGAATAAAGCAAACAACAGGCACTACAAATTAAACTTTTCACATACCCCTTTAAGCACCCTTTTGTCCTGGAAATCTTATTAATTGAGCTGATGCAGGTTTAAGTCTTAAGTAAGGCACATAAGTAGTAAGTCTCATCTCAGAAATCTCACATGGATTCTTTCAATTTAAACTATGTTTCTTTTAACAATTTCAGGCTATACAGCAAATGGGGGAAGGGAAGAAAATACAAGAAAATAACCTAATTATGTGACAAAGCTATCTAAACATGCAAGCAGATATAACTGAATTCATTCAAATGTATCTGAGCTGCTCAGCAAATGATCAGCTCCCTGACTGCAACCAGTAGGCAGAATGTGAGCCAAAACACTGGGTGATCAAGCATCATTATGACCAACCTAAGCTGATCCAACAAATGTTACCTACTTTGTACTTCTGATTTACATGTATAAACACCTTTTCAGCATCTGCTTCCTATATACGTATCATACTATAGGAATACTAGTGGAAACACTAATATTGGTCTCTGCCCAACCTTCAAAGCTGTAATTGCACAGTAGAACCATAAGTAAAGTTCTTAGACAAATGTCCATCAAATTTGGCACAAGAAGTCAAAGTAATTTTTTTACATCACTGAGACACTACCTAGATTGTTATACATCGTAAACTGTAGAGTAATTTTCAACAGTGTTAGAGCTGATTCTTGGTCTACTGCCAGAATTTTGCACAAAATTCCATGAGAATGGGAAAAAACCATGCAAACAGTACAAGTTTGGGTGAAATGGTCTGTGACAATCTGGAAGTGGTTTCACAGTTTCCCTAGAAACATGCAGAAATCATAAAAACATTCATATTTTCTGATGAGACAAACTGTGAAACCACAGGAAGCTCAGTTATAATACTGGAGTGATTGCTGCGCCCATATCCATTACAAGCACACAAGGTGCACTTTGTTCCAGGCAATCTTGGGCTACCTATCAATATAAGCAAATATCATCCTAGGGCACTGTATTCCTTGTGAGATGAAATCTAGCACTATCTGACTCCCTTTAAAGATAGGGGACTTCCTTCAACTTGCTCCTTGTACCTGCCAGTTCACCTCAGGATATGGAGCATAGAAGAGCAGAGATTCCCCACACATACACTTGCAGCCAAGGATAGTTTCACACACAAAAACTATTTCCTGGCAGTATGAAAGATCACCACTCCAACAGCTGATTCAGGGAGACATAAGATCTCAGCTTCAAAGAGCAGCATGATCAACATATTTATCTCATCAATATGCAGGACTGATTAGTCTGGATGGGAATGTTATGTATCACCACTTTCATATGAGATAAGAAGCTTGAAATGTCCTTGCTTTCATTTGTTTGAAGCAGAGTCATTATCCGGGTTTGGATACTTGTAAAGCCAGGTTGTATTGGAGTTGGTAGCAGTTTTCTGTCCTTCACATCAGATCACAGTTATACATGAATGGACCCGCAGATCAAGAATTTACAAGGGGTTTTTTTTAAAGAGTTTTTTTTTTTTTACACTCCTCAAGTGTCTTAACTTGAACCAGCCTCCTTGAAGTAGTTTAAGAACTACTGAAAATAGTCAGGTTCAAGATTCTGGCAGATGTTCTTTCCACCACTAAGATTAGGGCTGGGAACCAAAAGGTTTCTTGTAGTTGGCTAGTACGTAACCATGGAGTGTCAATATGCAAATTCATATTTATAAATAGGCACAGGAAAATAGCTCTAATATTATAATTAATACTTCTGTGATTCTTTTAAAGTCCTTATAGACAAAGAAAAAGAAGTTGCAGAAGCTGGCTAGGTTACATTATAGAAACTAAGGAACAGCTCAGATTTGTACCAAATATCTAAACTGTGGCTGAAAGAGAAGAGGAACACCAGTTATTAATTACATTCAAGTTTACAGATGTAACCAGGATTTTTATCTCATCGCTAAGATACTAAAACCCTACAAGGTGGTAGAATGAACCTACACAGATAATTAGACTAAATTGCATTTACATCCTGAAGATATTCAATTATTAAGTGATACTGATATAATAGAATTCTGACAATGCTCTTAGGAATCCCCCCCCCCTTTACAGGCCAGCTGCAGTCATAAAGTTATAAGTATTAGGCACACTGAAAAATTTAACATGGACTTGGTTGCCAGGTGAATTTAGCTTGTTCAAATTCTCTTGATTCCATGTAAGGTGAATTTCTGATCAGATCACCTCAATATCACCGTTAATGTGTCACCTGTTCTAGATGAGACTGCACTCCCCTTGAAGGAACAGGTCCATTGTTTGGGGGTGCTCTTGAAACCAGGCCTACTGCTGGATAAGCTAGGTGGTAGCTGTGGCCAGGAGCTCATTTTACCAGCTTCAACTGGTTGGCCAGCTTTGGCCTTTCCTGGACAGATTTGGACACTGTGGTGAATGCCCAGGTCACATCTAGATTTGATTACTGCTGTGAGCTTTACATGGGGTTGCTCTTGAGAAGTGTTTGAAAACTTCAGTTGGTACAGAATGCTAGAGCCAGGATGTTGCCTGCAGGAACCGTATCACCCCAGTCTTGGCCCATCTATACTATTTGTTTCTGGGCACCATTCAAGGTGCTGGTCTTGACCTTCAAACCCCAATATGGTTTGGGACCAACATATCTGAAGGATTGCCTACTCCCTTATGAACCCTCCCAACCACTACAGTCATCTTCAGAGACCCTGCTTTGGCTGCCGCTGCATTCTGAGACTAGGCAGGTGGCAGCCAAGGAGAGGGCCATCTCATATGTGGCACCAAAATTCTGGAACTCTCTCCCTATGGAGATTTGTCTGTCCCCTGCTGTTGTCATCTTCCGCCAGCAAGTGAAGACTTTTTTTTTCATTTCATTTGGCATTCCCTTAGTGATCCTCCTTCTTGATCAATGTTTTAATTGCTATTTTTGTACATATTTTAACTCGGTTTTTAATTATATTATTGATATGTGTTGGAGGCATTGATTTTAATGGTTTTAAAATGTGGTTTTATCATGTAGGTTTCGAATTGTTAGACACCTTGGTGGCCCTTGTAAGGACAGAAAGGCAGGATATAAATTTTGTTAATCAAATCAAATGTTCTCCCTGGAAAAGCTCAAGGACAACATGATGCTGAGCAGCTTTGCTCCTGTACATCAACCACTTAGTTGTTGAAGCTTCTAGCTGATTTTGCCCAGTCCAAGAACTAGACTGTCCCATTTGCCAGAGAAAGGATAGCACCCCCCCTTCAGAAGAGGTAGTATTCTCCTTCAGGTCATAGTTGTTCACATCATTAAACAGATGGACAGTATGAATTTGCTTGTAGTTTGTCCTTTTTTGTGCCTGCACGGTCATATGCACTCTTTAAATGACTAATATCAGGCCAATTGTAGCATCGGTAGGAAATGGCTGTTTAAGGGCTGATTGCAGAATTAGCAGGGTTTATGGCATATAGAGACCCTAAGTAGTAAGTTTCAACTCAAAAATCTTAAAACATATTTTTAAAAATACTATGTACCTTTAAAAATTATAGGTGGCAGCAGTGGCAGTTGGGAGGCAGGGCAGTGGCAAGAAAGTATAATTGTGTGAGAAAACAATGCAGTGGCACAAATCAAATAAATCCAAATTCACTTGGATGCATCTAAACAGCTCAGCAAGGTCATAGACTTTCCAATTTCCGGGGGGGGAGAGGCTGGGCCACAGGCATTGCTATGCTAGATCCTTAAAAGAACCGAGGCCCAGTGACATCATAGGAAGGAGCCAGTGACATCACAGGCCACTGTCACTATTTATGGAGGTGGAGCAATGTGGGATTTAGGAAGGGGCTCTCCAGAAATTTGGGGGGGGCTGAGAACCCCTCTAGCCAGGCCCAATGGCTCAGAAACAAAGCACGGCATGGGCAAAATCCTCTACATAAAACCCTGGAGAACCACTGCCAGTCTGAGTAGACAATGATGACACTGATGGACTGATGGTAGAAAGACCATGCTTTGTGTGCCAAAGGATAATGATTTAAACCAAGGAGTTCTAAGAGAATGGGTGTTGGAAAGGATCTTTCTCTGTCTGAATATCTAGAGAGCAGACCATGCTGAAGTAGATGGACCAATGGCATGAAGACCAGTGTGGACTGAGGAGACCGATGTTCAGATCTACATTTTGCATGATGCTTACTTGGTGATTCTGGGATAGTTAGATCTGAGTCCAGTAGCAGATTAGAAACCAACAAGAGTTTCAGGGAATAACCTTCTGAGAGTCAAAGCTCCCTTCATCAGGATGGGTGATATTGCCATTGTTGTGAGGTCAATATAAGGGAAGGGAGACTGAAGGAAGGGTGGGATAAAGAGGGGATTGACAGACAACATCTGAGCAGCAGAGTCCATTGGGATGGAAGAGGAGTTTACAGGGGGGGGAAATAGCACCAACTGATGTGACCAAGAAAACAGATCTTCTCAAATTAAAACATCATAAATCATAGCCTGAACATGAACCTATATTGTAACGCATTAAGTGATGTAGCAGTGGTGACAAAACCTCTAGTGGTATTTAGTTGAACTTCCTGGACAGGCAGATGTATTTTAGGTTGCCACTGGCCAAACTGGTCTGACTTTAGAAAGTTGGGATAAGCAGCAAGGCTTGAGGAAAGGGATGTAGATCCATGGTTATAGAAAAGAAGGGGGCTAGGACCTGAGAAAGCAAAGCAGTCCAAATGAAGCACGACATATAAAGCTGTATATAGTTGAGAGGAATGGAGATGCACAGTTGGTGTGAAGTACATTTGAGAAATTATAGAAACAGCATGGAAGTTTCTTTGGTGGGGTTAGCTACAATGCTATTGCAAGGTCTGTGTGATATAACAGGGGAGGCAGTCCACAGAAACCTGTATTACATTTTCAGACGTTCTCTGTCTCTCTCTCTCTCTCTCATATACTTCAATTGTTTATCCCCTTTCTATAACAATTCCTCATCAGTCTAACAGAGACATCCTACTAAGCTCTATCCAAGGGGGCTTACTCCCAGGGAAGTGTCCTCAGGATTGGACTATAAAGAGCTCTATTCAAATCCTTAACCACTGTTTTTCCAGTTTAAGTGTTTCGCTGCTCAGTCGCATCCCCGTCTTGCTCCGATGGGGTTGTGCCGAGACTCAGCTGACTGGAAGGATCCAAGTGTGTCCCAGACCCTCCTGGGGTCTCTGTAGGAGACCCTCAGCCTGGAGAGCTGAGGAGAGCCTTTTCCAAGGCAACGGCCAAGGAATTGAGGCTCACCTTTATCTCCGAAAGGTCCCGTCATTGCAGAGCCAGCATGGCGTCAAGAGATGACTGTCGGACCAGTGGACATGATCAAAAGTTTTGAAAGGCTTCTAAAAGACTTCCAAGGCTTCAAAGTGTGAGTTAAGCAATGTTTAGGTGATTTAAGCAAACAAAAGAGCCTTGGCAGCAATTAGAAGCACCTAAGGGCAAAGTGGCAAGGGGGAGGGAGAAGCTCAAGAATTCACCCCCCCCATCAAAAGCAAGGCAGTTTTAAAATGGAACTAAAAAACTTTGAATTAAGCTAAACACATTACAGGATTCGTGAAAACAAAAGCTGCATAATAACGAAAAGTGGTTTAAGTTCTGCTAACTTTTACTTTGTTTTGGGAAAATTACTTCTTGTTGATATTATGGCTGGGAAAGGGCAGAAGGCAGGTCTGGAGAAAAAAAGTCAGCCGGAAATAGCCTACCGACGACTCCCTCCCACAACCAGGAAGTAGCTGTAGATATGTCTACACTGTTGGGGAATGCACTGCACCCCCTAATGGAGCAGATAACTAACCTCAATGTTAAAATGGATAATATGCAAAAGCAGATGACTCAAATGGACAGAAGGACTTCAGTAACCGAAAAGACATTTAAAAAAATGGAAAAACAGACTGAAAGTATCAATAAAAGAGCGGATGAAGCAGAAAAAGAGAGATCCTCCAATAAAACTCAACTAATACAGCTCCAGCTGGAAAGATCCATGTACATCCTACGTTTCCAAGGGATCCCAGAAGAAAAGAACAAAGACTTAAAGGCTCTCTTAGCAGAGACTTTGGCTCCAATAATGGATTACAAACAGGAAGATTTACTGAAGGAGATGGACTGGGCTTACAGGACTTATCCAGACTTTATTAAAAAAAATAAACTCCCGGGAGAAATATGTTTGAAATTCATGAGATGGTCTACCAGAGATCTGGTGCTGAAATCTACACAGGGGAACCCCTTAAAAATCAAGAATGAAGAGATAAAAATCTTGAAGGATATCCCCTTTGAAGTTAGAAAGTGGAGGAGACTCTACAGGGAGCTTACTCTCTCTCTACAAAAGAAAGGGGTCCCTTACAGGTGGTTATTTCCCAAACGATTGAGTTTCAAATATGAAGACAGAAAGTATAATATTGACACTGTTCCTAAGGCCAAAAACAACACAACAAAGATAAGAAACCTAAAAAAGATGAGGAGGAAGAAGAGGATGAGGAGGAAGAAGAGGCGATCCTGGATTTGGTCCTAAGTAACGCCCAAGACCTGGTGAGAGATGTTTTTGGCTACTGTGTGACAGAGTGTTGGACTGGATGGGCCACTGGCCTGATTCAACATTGGCTTCTCTTATGTTCTTATGAGATGTAAAAGTGATTGCACCACTTGGGAACAGTGGCCATAATGTTATTGAGTTTAACATTTGTATAAATAGGGAGTTGCCCAAAAAGACTGATGCAACCACTTTTAACTTTAAAAGGGGTAATTTCTCTGGTATGAGGGGACATGTGAGGAAGAAATTGAAAGGAAAAGTGGAAAAGGTCAAAACCATTGCGGAAACTTGGAGACTATTTAAAAATACAATCCTAGAAGCTCAGAAAAAATATATACCACAGGTTAAGAAAGGCACAAATAGGTATAAAAAAAAGCCTGCATAGTTAACAAATAAAGTAATGGAAGCTGTAAAAGGTAAGAAGGATTCCTTTAAGTGGTGAAAAGCTAGTCTCAGTGAGGTTGATAAAAAGGAACACAGGCTGTGACAAATAAAATGCAAGTCTGTGATCAGGCAAGCAAAAAGGGAATATGAGGAGCATATTGCATATACCGCTCAGAGCCTCCGGGATGGAGAGGTATAGAAATTGAAATAATAAATAAATAATAATAAATAAATAAATAAAACATAAAGGCCAACAATAAAACTTTCTTCAAATACATTAGAAGTAGGAAACCAGCCAGGGAGGCAGTGGGGCCCTTGGATGACCAAGGGGTAAAAGGACTACTGAAGGATGACAGGGAAATGGCTGAGAAGCTGAATGTATTTTTTGCCTCTGCCTTCACTGCGGAAGATGAGAAGTGCTTGCCCACTCCAGAACCACCGATTTTGTGAGGGGGTTTGAAAGACCTGAATCAGATTGAGGTGACAAGAGGCATCAGGCACAGATGGCATTCATCCAAGAGTTCTGAAAGAACTCAAATGTGAACTTGTGGCTTGCCTGACAAAAATATGTAATCTTTCTTTAAAATCTGCCTCCATTCCTGAGGACAGGAAGGTAGCTAATGTCACTCCCATCTTTAAAAAGGGCTCCAGGGGAGATCTGGGAAATTACAGTCAGTCTGACGTTGATACTGGGCAAATTGGTGGAAACTGTTATTAAGGAAAGAATTAGTAGGCACATTGATGAACAAAAACTATTGAGGCAGACTCAGCATGGGTTCTGTAGGGGAAGATCTTGTCTCATTAACCTGTTAGTGTTTTTTGAGGGAGTGAACAAACGTGTGGAAAAGGGGGACCCAATCAGTGTTCCCTCTCAGCTGAGTTAGTGTGAACTAGCTCACAGTTTGATAGCCTGCAGCTCACACATTTTTGTCTTTGCTCAGGAAGAAGGGCTCCAGAGCCAACTAATTTATGCAGTAGCCAAATCAGTCACTCACAACTTTAATGTCAGTAGCTCACAAAATAGAATTTTTGCTCACAAGACTCCACAGGTTAGAGGGAACATTGGACCCAATAGATGTTGTTTACCTTTACTTGTTCCTAAGTAAGCTCAATAGTAATGGGATAAAAAGACAAGTCCTCTTGTGGATCAAAAACTGGCTTATAAATAGGAAACAGAGAGTGAGTATAAATGGGAAACTTTCTCAGTGGAGGGTGGTAAGCAGTGGGGTACCACAGGGATCAGTACTCGGTCCTATGCTTCTTAACTTGTTTATTAATGATTTGGAATTGGGAGTAAGCAGTGAAGTGGCTAAATTTACAGATGACACAGTGTTGTTCAGGGTGGAGAAAACCAGGGAGGATTGTGAGGCACTCCAAAGGGATCTGTCAAGGATGGGTGAGTGGGCGTCAACATGGCAAATGGGGTTCAATGTGGCCAAGTGCAAAGTGATGCACATTGGAGCCAAAAATCCTAAATATAAATACACATTGATGGGGTCTGAACTGGAAGAGACTGACCAAGAGAGAGATCTTGGAGTCGTAGTAGATAACTCAATGAAAATGTCTAGACAGTGTGTAACTGCAATAAAGAAGGCCAACGCTATGCTGGGGATTATTAGGAAGGGAACTGAAAACAAATCAGCTAGTATCATCATGCCCCTGTATAAAATATTGGTGCAACCTCATTTGGAATACTGTGTACAGTTCTGGTCGCCACACTTCAAAAAGGATATCATAGCATTGGAAAAAGTGCAGAAAAGGGCAACTAGCATGATAAAAGGGTTGGAACACTTGCCCTATGAAGAAAGGTTAAAACGCTTGGGGCTCTTTAGCTTGGAGAAACGGTGGTTGAGGGGTGACATGATCGAGGTTTATAAGATTATGCATGTGATAGAGCAGGTTGAGAAAGAAGTACTTTTCTCCCTTTATCACAATACAAGAACTCGTGGACACTCAATGAAATTGCTGAGTAGTCAGGTTAGAACAGATAAAAGGAAGTACTTCTTCACCCAAAGAGTGATTAACACATGGAATTCACTGCCACAGGAGGTGGTGACAGCTGCAAGCATGGACAGTTTCAAGAGGGAATTAGGCCCCGTTCCCACAGAGCATTTGCCCTGCTGAAGGCACGGGAGCCCCGCGGACTTTCCATGCGCAATCATACGAGCACATCTGGGAGGCATAGCGCTCCCGTGGCCAACACACGGCTTCCCGTGGAAAATGCAGAGTAAAAAGCTACTAGGGTTGAAATACTAGTTTCCGGAAACCCCAGGGCAAAGGCCGGCGTCTGATCGCGGGAGCACCAGTATCCCACAGCTTCCGACGCCGGCCCATGTCCCGGGGTTTCCGGATGTTGTAAGTTTCCATGGGATGCGCACCAATGCTGAATGAGGCATGCTCATATGCAAGACACCGGCAGAGGCCCGCTCCCCCCAACAGCACATGTGCACTTCGCAACAGCGCGGCTTGCGTGGTCTGCTGCGCCACTTTTTTGCCGTGCTGCAGCAGTGTGGTGTGATCAGCACTTGAGGCTGGAGCGTGGCAACCCGGTGGCCCATGTGATCGGGCTACCACGCCTTATTTTGCTCCGGGGCGAACTGCCATGCCTCCCCCCCACGTTTTCTGGCCCGTATGGCCGGGGCCTTAGATAAACATATGGAGCAGAAATCCATCAGTGACTATTAGCCACAAGGTATAGATAGGAACTCTCAGTCTGGGGCACTCTATTCTTGGTACTGGGGGGGGCAGCAGTGGGAGGGCTTCTAGTGTCCTGGCCCCACTGCTGGACCTCCTGATGGCACCTGGTATTTTTGGCCACTGTGTGACAGAGTGTTAGACTAGATGGGCCATTGGCCTGATTCAACGTTGGCTTCTCTTATGCTCTTATGAAAGAAGAAGAATCCTACTGACAGGATTCAGCAAGCAGTAGTCCAAAACTCTTTAGTTCTTCAGATACATCAGAGTCAGAGAAAGGAGCAGCTGAGGAAGAAAGAAAAGCAAGAAGAAAAGAATCTAAGATTAAGATAATTGTTGATAATGCAGTTTTTGTTAACCAGTCAGTTTAGGCAACTCTTTATTATTTTTTGTTAAATTTTTATAAGCAATAATAACTTTGTAACATTAGGTGACAATTACATATATGTAACCAGATCATGTCACCATGTTAGTCTTCTCCTCCCTATATCCAGTAGTTTGTTTAGAGTTAGGGTTTAGGGTTCTGTTCCCCATCCTTGTAGAGTATGTTGTATTAGTTTTCCTTCCCTATTTCCCATAGGTTTTAGAAGCAGGGATTTAGTAACCTTTCCCCATATCCTGTAGTAATGCAAAACCAATAAAATACTTATATAAAAAAAATCCTTAACCACTGAGCTTGCTAATACTTTCTCTTCTTTCAGTTCCTTAGATCAATTTGCCCAATCCTCCATCAGACTCAAATCCTATTGGCTCTTGTAAATATGAGTAAATTATTATTACACTTCTATTACATGGCTCTTTCCTAATGATTGGCTCCCAAGAATAGGTTGAAGATGATTGCCTGGGAAGCACCATGCCATGGACCCAGATGGCTCAGGTTAGCCTGCTTTCATCAGATTTTGGAAGCTAAGCCGGGTCAGCTCTGACTAGTATTTGGATGGGAGACCTCCAAGGAATACCAGGGACATGATGCAGAGTCAGGCAATGGCAAATCATCCTTGAATGTCTCTTGCCTTAAAAACCCTACAGGGTTACCATGAGTTGGCTATGACTTGCTAGCATTTTCCATCACCACTGAGCAAGTGCACTTTAATGCCTAGAACCATTTGGGCAATTCCTAATGTATAACTACTGTAAGTAGCATTAGATGGACCCACAGCTCAATTGGCTCTCATATCACTGCCATAACATACAAAATAGTAAAAAGCTCAGTAGCACCTTTAAGACTAACAAACTGTATTGTAGCATAATTATTACTGTAGCACAAGGGTTTTCAGAAAGCCACATACTCTTTTCTAATCTCACTCCAGTGCCAGTTCCTGTCCTCAAATTCACAAAGAAACCCAAACACTCTCATTTTTGGTAGAATTCCTGAGCTGAGAAAAAGCCTAAATTAAAAATCTCAAACATAGGGTGGGACAATCAAGTCTTTTATGACAAGGAATTTATGCACACTACTGTAGGGTAACTCAGTCACTGAGAGGAACTGAAGATTTGACAGAGAAAATCTGCTTGACAGTTAGGGAGATACAGGGGTCCATCATAACAGGTTAATACAAATTACAGTCATAGAATCATAGAGTTGGACGGGACCTCCAGGGTCATCTAATCCAACCCCCTGTACAATGCAGGAAATACACAAATACCTCCCCCTCCACACCCTCAGTGACCACTGTTCCATCCAACAGATCCACCCCATAGATCTATACAGGGGCATTACAGTCTCAGCTGTTTCATTCTCAATCCCTTTCCTAATCATCCCTACCTTAAGAGTTTGACTTTTTTTCAATGCTGCAGCACACTGAGTTAGAACATAAGAGAAGCCATGTTGGGTCAGGCCAGTGGAATGAAAGAAAGGCCCAAACCCAGGTGCCATCAGGAAGTCCACCAGCAGGACCAGAACTCCAGAAGCCCTCCAGTGTTGCCCCCCAAGCACCAAGAATACAGAGCATCACCCTGGAGGAAATGACTACTTTGGAGATCAGACTTCCTTGCATTAGACTTTCCCCTCCAATCTCTGTGCCTGACTGGGCGCGGAAATGTGGAGGAGGATGAGGAAATGGGCTGGGGGGGGGAGAAAAAAGGAGGGAATGAAAGAAAGGGGGAGAGAGAGAATGAAAGAAGGAGGGGCTCTGGAGGCCTTCTCCCAGTCCCCGTGGCTTGGTGCGGGGCGAGGAAGGCACGGGATGGGCAGCCAGGCTTCTCCCCCATCTCTGTGGCTTGGCGCTGGGCGGGGAAGGTGCAGGGCAGGTGGCCAGGCCTCTCTCCAGGCCCCGTGGCTAGGCACCGGCCCAGGAATCCACGGGGCGGGCAGGGAGGCCTCTCTCCAGGCACCATGACTGGGTGCCGGCCTGGGAGGGTGAGGGGTGGGCAGCAGGAAGGCTTCTCTCTAGGCCTGCAGAGGATAAGGCTGGTGAAGGGTCAGCATGGCCCTCAAGGCACTTCGGCTGGCCCCAGGATATGGAGGAGAAGGGCCCCAACCAGTGGCACTTAAGAGACCCACAACAGTCAGACTCAGTTTTCTTAAGCTTTCCCGCGGGCAAACACGCTTCCTAGCAACATTTCTTGGTGTGTGCATGCATGCATGCGGGAAAGCTCTCCCTCAGCTCCTCTCCAGTACAGTGAGGGCTGCTGGGAGCTAGCCTGGGGTGGAGCTTAGCTGGAAGCAAGCCCCCACCCTGACTTCCCTCCCTCCCAGTCCCAACCTAGCTGGCAAACTCAGTCTCGGAAAGCGGAAGGGAATTAAGGAAACCCTTTGCTTTCAAAATGGGGTGGGAGAGCCAGGCTTAGCACCTTCCGGGAAATTTTGGGAAGGCTCACGCTCCGCAGCCCCCACGAACTTTACGCCTATGCAGCTCAGTGAACAATCAACTCCTTGTTTGTGCCTGGAGAGCAAAACGTGAACCAAACCAGTTGGTGATCAAGTACGTTGCCATCAATTTTTATTTTATTGTTGACACTTCTTTCTCCTCATTCAGCTTGGCAAATGGGACCAGCTCTTGTCCATCAGTCCCATGAAACTCAGAAAACTGATTTCAGACTGACAGCCAGCAGAGAAGGGGCAAGATCAGGCATAATTCCACATAATCTCATCACACTCAGTGGAAAGAACAGCTGCCACGAAAGAAACAAGCTTATCCCTTTACCTGACTCTCTGACCATTAATCAGGACCTCCAAGTAAATAAACTTGTTAGCTCATCTGGATTCCACTTCCTTTTCTTCTAGCATGGGAAAATAAAACTTTTGTTCTAATTCAAGTTTCTGGCCCTAAAACTGGAGACAGAATCTGTGCTCTGCTATGCTCCAGGGTGCTCATGCCTTACTTTGCTCTATACATAGACGTATGGTGCCATGCCATGCTCAGTCTTGCCTGTGGTATTCATACTCAGTTCTGTTTTGCTCAACCACACTTTCATTTGTGTGTGCTTGCTGATACCCTGGCAAGTATGTACTGACCTGTCCAGGAATATCTGTGTCTTGACAAGGCATCTGGCTCTGGAAAGCCCATCACATTCCTCTCTATGTGCATTAGAACTATAGCAAGGCTTTTTCCTTTTTGGATTGGGATTCTTTGTTTGGACTTGGAATGGTGCAAGGAGTCTGCATGATATTACTGCTGCTTTATTCTCTTGCTTAACCCCTTTGACTCACCTTCTTGAGTGCAGTATATACTTAATGTTATCAGGGTGGCTTAAGTGTGCCAAAAATTCCTCTCAATAAGCTCCCTCTTATATTTCATTGTATTTTGGGGGGAAATGGGAAAAACCAGCCAATGGCTCCTGTTCTTGGCTGACAGATTGTCCTGCAACTTCCTCACTCCCTCTGCTTCCTTTTCACCTATTCTGATTAATCTTGGTAGAATCCCAAATGATGGGTATACTTACAGACTTGACTTCTGAAAGCAAAAACACATTAAGGCTACCATCAGATGTGCCATTTAGTGCAGTCAGGAAGCCCTCCTATTCCATCTGCTGGTATCTGGCATGAAGTTGCTCAATCAGACATCCCAGTATAATCTGTTTCTCTGTGGGCACAGCCCATCACTGCACAATCAGATGGCACATTTGGGTGAGTGGGGTTTGGGTTGTTTGGGTTTTTTGACCTTTTTGTGTACATGCACATAAATGAGGAATTGAACCTTTGCACAAAGAGTTCTCCATGGACCAATTATGTGGTTATGCACATATTGCTAAGGGGGGTGGGGGGAATGGCACACTTTAGTGATCAGACTAGGGAAAATCCATCCATGGCCCATTGGCAAGTGTTAGGACTGAACTTTCCCTGGCGTCTTTTAACTCTGTTTCTGTGGCTGGACAGCACAGGCTGCCAACAACTGCAGAACCTTTCCCAGATACTACAGTCTGATTGTGCACTTTAGATCCATCAGGCATTTGCAGCTAAGTCAGATCTACACATCTGACCACAGCCTAAGCATTGGTATTCACACTTTTCCCCCTCCAAGGTCCTTTTCTTTCTGTTATCTGGAAGCCTGCACTTCTATATTGAAAAACAATGCTGGGTTTATTCATCCAAAATGGATGCAGGATGACTAATTACCACCTTGCCTCTTAATGACTCCAAACTATAGCATGTTTCTAGAAATACTGCCACTAATAGCAGTCATATATAATAATTGCTGCCAAGTTAGAAAAATTGTATTTGCCAAGCTACCATTCAAGCAAAATCTATAACCCTGTCAAAAAAACCTAACAGAGCAAAATGGCACCACTATGATAAGGATTTAAGTAAATAGGCATGATATGTTCAATAAGGGTAAAGGTTTTAAAATGCCTTTGTGTGCCAATGATTTATTTAGACCAACAAGGAGGCCTGAAAGATTGAAGACAGCTTCAACTTGCTGCACAAACCAAAACAGGCAACATTATATGTCTGACACATGTCCTACAAATGGATGGAAAGTTCTCTACCAATGAAATTTACTTGATTGCTAGTGAGGCACCACAAGGACTTACAAGAGCACAGATCACCTCCATTTTTATGTTCACAATTTCTTGGAAAATGAAACAGACAGTTTTAAGCTTAATGCCTTCGACTAGTTTAGATCAAAAAGAACATTGTGAGGGGAGGTTATGGATGCAGTTCCAGCATTCTCCCATCCCTAGTAATTCTTTACTTGAAACTTCTGCTAATTTATGACTATGTGCCAATGTCTCAGGCTCTTCGGAAAATCTATTACATAAATCTTTTAAATGCTGTTACCTCCTGCACTCAAACCATAATTTATCTTAAGGATTCCAAAGGTCATCCCTTGTCTTAGTTTCACACCAGCCTGATGTGGTAATTATTAAAAACAGAGACACTTTACAATAAAACAAAGTTTGATTCCAGGGGCACCTTTAAGACTAACAAAGTTTTATTCAAGGTATAAGCTTTCGTGTGCATGCACACTTCTTCAGTGTGCATACACTCGAAAGCTTATACCTTGAATGAAACTTTGTTGGTCTTAACGGTACCACTGGAATCAAACTTTGTTCTCATGCTTCAGACCAACATGGGTAACCACCTGATTCTATTTACTCAGTAAAATTTTTCACTTCACAGTCCCATTCACCTAGTAATTTGTTTTTGTTTTTTTAAATCCCCCCGAAGGGGTTTTTTATTGCATTTTCTAAATATCTACAGAAAATGGGAGGGGTACTAACAAACATAACTACAAGAAGGGGGAGATAGAAAAGAAAGTCCAAAACGTGATGATTATATGCAGTGCTTACAAATGTGGCATTAACAAATAAAAACTTTCAGTTGTTAACCTCGAAGGTGACAGTTAAGTACATTGCTTATGAAGCTCTAGCTCATACAGACTTTTTGGAGTATACTTCTGCAATCCACTAAAATTTCTTTTATACAAACATCAGGCACTCTCATCATCTCATTACAATAATTTCTGCCTATTACTTTCTGCCCCTCTAACTCTTTAAAATTTTTATCAATCAATGCATGCAATCCAGTAGCATTTAAATACCGCTATTAAAAAACATCCAGGTTAGGCTTAAACACGTTTCTCTTAAAAGAAAACTCTCTATTTGCCCTCTTATTAAAAAAGAAAAGACAGTCAAAATGGAACGTCCATATTCATCACATACCACCCCTTTTCCCTCTTCCTTTTATAGAATTAGCCTGAATTAATAGAATGCTTTTAAAATTGATTTAAACATTCATTATCAATTTCTATATAAACCCTTTCCCTTAATTTTTCCCAACATACCCCCTTAGCCAAAGATCTCATCTCTAGAAAAGGTTCTTCACTGTAGAGTCTTCTCCTCAGTCTTCTTTAACTCACAGTCCATTATTGTTAACACATAACCACCTTTCGCCCAACATTCTATTAGCTTTGTCCCCCCATCAAAATATATAGTAACTTTATTTTTTAGGAGGAGAGTTTCCCTTCCCCCCCGCTTGTCATAGGGGAAACATAGCTGCTTTGCTGTCTCATCCGTCTTCACAATACAGTATTGCTCAGTCACTTTTGAGTTCCTAAAGATGATTCAGTTTCGTTTTAATTCTTACTGCGACATAGACACCATCTCCAGAGATGCACTCCAAAACCTGAGGGTCTGTTTATCTTCTCTTTGTTATCAAATCGCCAGGGCCCCATAAATCCATCAAATCGTTTCACCGCCTCTAAAAGTTCTCTAAATTTGTCAGCCTTATTTCCAGCTCATTCCAAATTGTTTTCTTTTTAGGCGGAGGGAAACTCCCCCCCCCCTCAACCTTTCACAGCCACCACTTACAGAGATATTTAGAGTTTCTTTAAGAAGAAAGAGGGTTCTTCAGTGCCTAAATAGGTTGCTTTCAGATGTTTGCACAGTCACTTTATCTTTCGAGGGGGGGGATCTGCATCGTTTCCAGCCGACACTCAGAAAACACTTCAAGCTATTGTAAGTTCCATTCAATGCTTTCTCTCTTTTCTGTTATTTTTTCCCCCACTCCCCTGCCCCCTAAAGCTTTATTTTTATATTGTTATATTGTTATGCGGGGGGGGGGAGTTCCCTTTCCCCCACTTCTTTTTTAAGGGGGGAGGGGAAGATTTTATTCCAACTCAGTCTCTTACTATGATGTTAACAGTCTTTAAAGGAAATTCTAGTTCTTCCTTCTTGTCATTTCTAGCTAGCCATATAAAACGCTTTCAATTGCTGTTTTTAAAGTCCCAAATACTTGCTTGTGTGTTACTCAGTTCATAGCTCTCAGTATTCCTCCATCACAGTCCCTTCATTTTCCATTCCTCCGATGTTAGTTTCCTTTATCTAGTCCTCCATGGGGGGTCTACAATTGTCTCCCCCACCCATACTTGCTCTTTCCTCTGGTGCTTCGTTAACTTGTACTCACACTTCTTCAGTAAGAAATCGATTCAGCCAGTCACTTAGTTAGAGCTTAATCACAGCCCGCTTGGTTTCTGGTACGCGAAGCCTCGGCCATTACTGGAACACAGCAGAGACACCGTCGGGGCAAAAGGACGCCCCCACCCCCAAGCTAAAAGCCGGGGGGGGTGGCGAACCTCAGCGCCCCCTGACTCAGGGCTCATCCTGAACCCTGGGGAAGAGCGTACAATCGCCAGGCCCGTAGCCAGGATTTTTTAGTTTGGGGGGCCTTTTAAAAAGTCAGGGGGCACTGAAGTTTGTGTGCGGCCCCGTGTGCTGCCCTGCTTCTCCCCCCCCCCCAAGCATTTAAAGAGTCCCTTTAAATGCTTTGAGGGAGAAGCCAGGAGGGTCACACGAGCCTGTACTCCAAGCCATGAATTAGCAGCTTGGAGTGCAGGTGTGCACGGCCTCCCCCAGCTTCTCCCCAAAAGTCAAGGGGCCTTGGGAAGAAGTCAGGGGGCTGGGCCCCGGGAGGCCCCACTGTAGCTACAGGCCTGACAATCGCCCTTCCTCTCTACCTGCTGGTCTGCAGTCTGTCCCCCCAGGAGAAGGGGAAAACGGCTGCCATCAGCTTGCCAATCCAGAAATGCCCACCTAGTAATTGGTAACTGCTCTTTTGGGCAAAGAGTTATCATATTTTAAGAAGCAGAAAACACTTCTGTTCAGCTTCCTCAGTTGTTATTGTGGTATTATGTAGGTCGTCTAGCCTTCATTATACAATATCCTCTTTGTGATATTTAAATAAACACTTTGCCAAACTCCCCTCCACATTACTATAATATCTGGACAAGTATACATTAACACTGGTTTTGCAAATATGTATCAAGGAAAGATGGGCCTTTTTGCAAATATCTCTGGTATCAGCCTGCTTCACATCTGCTGATGCTCATAGTTTGAATTTCCTTTTTATATCAAAAGGATAAACCTTCTGTAAAAATATTTGGAGTGTTTTGCCTGCAAAGTCTGAAACCTACCTCCAGAGAAACTGAAACAATACACAGCCTGAGGAAAAAAACAAACAGAGAGCGGCAGGAAAGCATCTTCACACAAAGAGGGATTTGCCAAAGAAAAAAGAAAGCAGTAATGGTTGAACTCCTCATATCAGTACCCTAACAAATAACACCTCCTGCGTTTTAAATATTTAATGTGAAAGCATGGATTTATATAGCTTACAAAATGCCAGTGGCTTATTATCTTTGCTGTTTGCATGACAGGCATATTCATATTCCATTCCGCCAACTAAGACAACAGGAATTCCTCCAGGTGCTAATGGGAGATTGCTCGGCTTGCTGCTTCAGTAATCTACTAATTATAGAATCCCTCAGGTATAACAATGTCATTAATCTGATTAAATTATTTATATTGAGGGAAATCTAAACCTTATTAGGCACTCAATATTTTGGATGTTATACAACTGTATGAATGGCATCTTGGCATGTTTTAGGAGTGTGAGTGATTGTCATTGAAACTACCAAGGAAGGGTATGTGTCAATTTGAAGCAATGCTCCTATACTTGGGCTGCCTATATATATATATATGCAGAGACCATTTGGGGATGGAGTTTCACCTCAATTATAAATTATTTGTGAATAGGCCAGAAGAATCTGAAGCAATGCTGAAGTTTAGGGGTGGTGAACTTGATCACCAGAACCTGCATATATCTGATGCTTATATGTAACCATAATAATATGCTTGCTGCTTCTCCAGGTTTTCTTCCCAAGTTTCTTAATTCAGCACCTAATCCAGTAAATTCAAGGAAACTCATGTGATATATAACAGCATTACTGGCATCCATGGAAGGTGTGACACCATTGTGGTTATTCACCACTGGAAGAAGCCACCCCCCACAATTCTCCATATATGTCCCAAGCTGGAGTTGCCAACCCTAAGAGTAGCTCTGACGGTCAACAGTATGAAGGTGCTCTCCAGTTTTCTTTCTTTGTGAGTGAACTTGGCTACTGCAGATGCAACCAATGGATGATTCTGAACTTTGCCATCCAATCAGCTGTCTTGTTAAATCAAAGCCAACCTGAGCCTGCCTTGGCGGGGAGGGTGGGGTATAAAAGTCATGTGAGATGCTGTTTATTGCTCGAGTCACCTGACTCTGGCTGAACAGAAAGAGTGCTTCTGCAGAAGTTTGGTGCAGTGGTTAAGTACATGGACTCTAATCTGGGAGAGCCGGGTTTGATTCCCCACTCCTCCACTTGCAGCTGCTGGATGACCTTGGGCAAGCCGTAGTTCTGGCACAGCTGTTCTTGAAAAAGAGCAGTTTCTGTCAGCGCTCTCTCAGCCTCACCTACCTCACAGGGTGTCTGTTGTGGGGAGGGGAAGTGAAAAGAGTTTGTAAGCCACTTTGAGACTCCCAGGTGAAGGGCGGGGTCTAAATCCAATCTCCTCCTCCTCCTCCTCTCTGCCAAGCAGCAGGGATTGAGCCAGCTGGTCCTGTTGCCAACACAGGTAGGTGGTGTCCAGTGTTCCCTCTAAGCTGAGTTAGTGTGAGCTAGCTCACAGTTTTTTAGCCTCCAGCTCACCCATTTTTGTCTTAGTTCAGGCAGGACAGCTCCAGAGCAAACTAATTCATGCAGTCGCCAAATCGCTCACTCACAACTTTAAGGCCAGTAGTGGAGGCACGCGATGACGTCATCTGCAGGCGCGGCAGAGCCTACAGCACGTAGCCAAGGCCAGAGGAGGATGTATCGTGTGCCGGCCCTTCCGAGCGCCAGGAGGAACAGCTAGCTGATGAACCACCAGGAAGAAAGCCGAGCCGAGCCGAGCAAAAAAAAGGAGGAACACCAGCTTCCACCTGGGTGCCGGTAGGCAGCCCCATCCTCCGTACAATGTGGTCCAAGTTAGGATGAAATGTGCTTAGCACCCCCTCATGTAAACCGCCCAGAGACCCCCTAGGGGGTTAGGGCAGTATATGAAATCGAAAGTTAAATAAATAAAATAAAGTGTATCTATCATTGCCATCTTTCAGTTAGCCCCATAATTAATAGGTATTTTCAGAATGTCACACACAGAGTCTTGGTTTTCTCTTGGTTTACAAAATCATGCATTGCTAGTCAGTATGATATGCATATTTAATCTGCACATTTGATCTACCAAGAAGTGTTCCCCTGTTTAAATATATCAAGTTAGAGCAGATCCACTTTGTTATTGTTCAGTATGAGCTGTGCTTGGTTGGGCTTTCTCAGCTGTCAAAATTCATTGCAAATTGAATTCCTTATACATTAATACCTGAAGCCCTATTAGGCCAGAAAAAAGCCTATAATTCTTGGGCTACTTACTCTCATTTCTTCTGCTTCAGGCAATGATAAACAGTCCAATAAATAAATAAAAGATGCCCTTTGAAATTGGAATATTCTCCCAAATTCTGTTGCCTCCAGCAAGATGGCATCTGATGTTCTTTATAGGATTTAACAAGCACCTGCAATTCAGAGTATGCTCATTAAGTAACCAACTGTGTGCTTTGCTCCAACACTGTTCTTTATTTTGTTTTCACTCTGGAAAAGTGGAAAGGTATCAATGTCAACAAAAAACTGACAAAGGCCCCAGTCACACAGAGAATTTGCTGTGTGGACGGCATGAATGTCAGGCAGATTTTCAGGGTGCGATCACACTACAACATCTGGGAAGAGTAGCACTCCTGTGGCCAATCCGTGGCATCCCACCAAAGATGCAGAGTTAGAAAGTACTGCAGAAAATGCACTAGTATCCAGAAAAAGGGCAAAGGCGGGCATCTGATCGTGGGAGCGCTAGTATCCCATGGCATCCGGCGCCTGTCCACATCCCATCGCAAACTGGATGTTTTTTGTAAGTCTCCATAGGAACACCACAAATGCCAAACTGTGCAAGCACACAAACGTGACCTGTTGCACCAACTCACCATGAAGCAATCCTTCATTCCTTGATCATGTGCATGCAGGGACTCTGTTGGAAAAAAAACAATTGCCCATCTGATCCGGAAGCGGTAGCTTGTGATGGCCGCTTGCATGATTGCGCTATGCCACTTCTTTGCCATGCTTCGGCATCACCGTGTGATCGGCAGCTAACAGCCTAACAGTGGAGACTCAGGGGACCGTGTGCTGGGGCTACCACACTTTATTTTGCTCTGGGGCGAACAGCCACGGCTCCCCCCCATGTTATCTGGCCCGTGTGACCACAGCCATAATATATCAAAATACTACCTTTCTGTGTTTGATTACTTTCCCTCAGTAATGTTTGCCCCAGAAAGCATTATATCCTTGCTGATATATGCTAAAATAAGGCTGTTTCTCTAGCTATCCTTAGGTTGTTTCCTAACCATTCTATGGACCAAAGGAATAACAAGGATGGGAAAGGTGCAGACAAACCATTACATCGTTAAACCTTTTCTGAACAGAATTATTTCAGTCTTCTAGGAGCCCAAATTACATATAATATGAGGACATTCACAAAGCAAGGGTAACATGTTCAAACTGCTCACCAGGCGAGTTACTAGAGATGCTAAGAACTTTGATGCAAATATGATCACCAGACTTACTATCATCTCCATTTGAGTTGAGTCCTCTTGCCAGATCACCCTGATGTTCTTTGAAGGTTGGCTTAGATTTTGGGCCAAGCAGCTTTATACCTGTGCAGCAGCCACTTGCTCTACAGGGACCATGACTGCACTGGGTCTTGGTAATAAGCTGCTTGGTGAATAAGCTACATCCTTTGCAGCTGATGTGGTGTCTCTGCAGTTAGCATATGCAACCTTCCTGATCATCAGTGAAAGCAAAGGGTATCCCACAGGGTCAGATCTGGCTAACTGAAATGACATACAGAGCAATCCTATACATGTCCACTCAGAAATAAGTCCCAGTATGTTAAATAGTGCTTACTCACAGGTAAGTGTACACGATCTCACCCTTGTAAAAATCAGAATCACTCACAGATACCTTTTTGTACTAGCAGGCAGATGCATCTAAATGACCTACAGTGCTATAAAGGACACAAAGACATCACCTACTAGTCTCATCTCAAAATTGGGGGGAGGTGCTTTCACTAACATGATTTTTAACTATTAATGGGAGCAAATAGATCTGAAATTATATCTCAGCTAAGTGATGTTTCACCATGTTGATTTCAATATTTAGTTACATTGTGTAACACTTAAGAACTAGTAAATTCCACATAACTTTAAATTCATTTTTATGTTAAAGGCAGGAAATATATACCTATCTAAAGTTTATCAGATAATCTCAAGATAAGTTTCAGTTTCAGGGATAAATGGAAAATGTTGTTAAATGTTACAATCTCTGGCTCATCTTGCCAATTTATTCTTCTTAAAGAACCGTTTTATCTACATCTATCAATATTAAAGAAAATCATTATGAGATTCTTTATAATTGGTATTTAAATCCAAAGAGAAGTAGTAAGGTACATGGAAATAGCCGGTGCTGCCTCTGGTCTAATACAAATTTTCTGAATATTTATATTTGTGTTATTTATAATCCACCTTTTTTACTGGGACTCAAGGCAGATTACACAGAGTGAATCATTACAATCAATGAGATGGGGCATTCAATAAATAATTAAATAGGACTTGGGTCGTAGAACCAACCAGAAGTATTAAAAAAAAAATTAAGCAAAGCATAAGTGTTAGTACGTTAAATGATGCAAAATGACATCATAGGATCCAATTTACAGCAAACTATACACAGTAGTAAAGACCACAGTCCCTAATAATTTATCCAAGTAACTTGGTGAATAATTTATTACAGTGCATCTCCATTGCCTGCATAGAAAAGCCCTCTTAAATAATTCAGTTTTGTATAGTTTGTGGAAAGCCAGAAGAGTGGGAGACTTCCTGACCTCCTGAGCAGGCTATTCCACCAGGTAGGGGGCACAATTGAGAAGGCACATGTACGGGCAGTTGTTGATTTCGCCCATTTGTAGATTGGCTCTTTTAGAAGGCCGTGCTCAGATGAATGGAGCTCTCATGGCAGACCATAGTGGGAGAGACAGTTTCACAGATATGAGAGTCCAAGGCCATGAAGGCCTTTGGATGTTATAGGCAATACTTTAAATTGAGCCTGGTAACTGATGGGAAGCCAGGGGTGTAACTGTAGAATGGAAGTAATATGTACACTTCATCTAGTTCCCATTAATAGCTGAGCTGTGATATTCTGCACCTGATTTTGAGGGAAAACCAGTGTACAGTGCATTACAGTAGTCTAGTCTCACTTTCTTTTTTTCTTTTTCTTTTTTTATAATTTTCCAAATATACAAACACAAAATGCTAAAGCGTTTCTTGGATAGCAGAGAATATTCCTTCCATATATCATCTAACTTTACACCATAGATCATAAATTAATTAACATCTTTAAATGTTTAACCAATCCAGTTATAGAACCTCAACCTCAATTTCTCAAATAATTCTTCACCTTTCCCTTGTAACAATCCATTTCAGCTATTTCAAATAATTTCTGTACAAATTCTTCTCTTGATGGCATTCTCTCAGATTTCCAATTTTTGGCAAATAAAATCTTAGCCATAGTTACTATATGAACAATCATGTGTTTATCCATTTTTTTAAATACATATCTGGCATTATGTTTAATAAAAATAGTTCTGGTTTGAAAGGTACATCTAATTCTGTTATTTCTTGTATGATTGCCTGGATCATTGTCCAAAATTTATTTACTCTATTGCAATCCCACCACATATGGAAGTAAGTCCCCACATTTTGTTCACACGTTCAACAAATATTAGATATAGTCGGATAACATTTAGCTAGTCGATCTGGTAGCAAGTGCTACCTGTAAAACATTTTGTATATGTTCTCCTTAAAAGAGGTGGCTCTAATAAGTTTTATGTTGGTATTCCAGACCTTTGACCATTGATCTAAGTCAATACTATAACCTATATTTTGTGCCCACATTATCATAGAGGGTTTGACTATCTCATCTTGCATTTTATATTCCAATAAAAACCCATATAGTTCCTTTATAGCGGGCAACCTTGCCTAGTCCCTTTTTGCACCTTGAAATAGTCTGTCATCTCTTTATTTATGTTTAATGATGCTTTCTGTTCTGAATAAATCACCCTAATTACGTTTAAAAAGGCTGCCCAATATCCATTTTCTCCATCAGTTGAAACATAAAGTCCCGATTTAAATGATCAAAGGCTTTCTCTGCATCTACAAATAGGAAAGCAACCTCCTTTTCTGGATGTTTATCATAATATTCAATAGCGTCTATCACCGTCCTTAGATTGTCCCTAATTTGTCTATTTGGTAAAAAAACGGCTTGTTCTTCAGTTATAACATCTTTCAAATAATTTTTCAGTCTTTCTGAAATTATTTTGGCAAACAATTTATAGTCATTATTAAGTAAAGAAATTGGTCTGTAATTCTTAACATCTGTTAAGTCCTGTCCTTCTTTTGGTATGAGTGATATGTTGGCTTCCTTCCATGTCTCGGGTATCACTTTAGTCGCCTGTATCTCATTTGCTAGAAGTTCCAACATTGGGGTTAGTTCTTCTTTAAACTTTTTATAAAATTTCACTGTAAATCCATCTGGGCCTGGAGCTTTCCACAATTTAGCATCTTCTATTGCCTTATAAACTTCTTCTTTTTGGATTGGACCATTCAACATTTCCTTAATTTTTATTCCAATCTTTGGAATTTCTACCATGTCCAAATATTTTTTAATTTTTTCAGAGTCTATATTCTTTTTTTGAAATAACTTTGCATAATACTTAAAAAAACCCTCTTTTTAAACTATTCATATCCACAATTTCTTTACCTTCTTCAATAATCTTGTTTATTAACCTTTTCTCTCTTCGATTTTTCAATTGTCATGCCAGAAATTTTCCTGGTTTATTTACTCCTTCAAAGGATTTTTGTTGTAATTTCTTTAAGTTCCAATAAAGTTCCCGATTAAGTACCACGTTCAATTGCTCTTGTAAAATTTGAATTTCTTTAATAATTTTTTTTCCAGGTCTCTTCTTCAATTCTTTTTCTTTTTGCTGAATTCTTTCTTACAACTCCTTTTGCTGCTTTATATTCTGTTTCTTATCCGCCACGTTCAACGATATAAGTAATCCTCTCATCACAGCCTTGTATGTATCCCAAAAAGTCTGTATTTTAACATTTTGATTCAAATTCAATTGAAAAAATGACTGAGTCTCCTTACGTAATATCTCAATTATTTTCTTCTTATCCAATAGATCTTCATTTATTCTCCAATTAAACTGTTTAGCTTTTTCTTTTAACGTCCAAATCACCGGGTTGTGATCAGAATTAGTCTTTGGCAAAATCTCCACTTTCTGGGTTTTTAATGCCATTTCACCTGACATCCAAATCATATCTATTCTGGAAAAAGAATTGTGACAATTGGAATAAAAAGTAAAGTCTTTAATTTTAGGATTCCATTTTCTCCAAACATCTTCTAGTTTCTCTTGTTCCATCAATTTAAAGAAAATTTTTGGTAATTTCCCAACCTTCTCATCCTTCTTTTCAGATTTTCTGTCCAATTTATTATTAATCGTACCATTAAAATCCCCTGCCAAAATTAACTGCTCATAATTCACTTGATCCAATTCGTTCGTCAAGTCTTTAAAAAAAAATTTCCTTTAGCTCCATTAGGCACATACAAGTTAACTACCAAAGTCTTTTTCTGAAGCATTGTAATTTCCACTCCAATATATCTCCCATCTTTATCGCTAAAAATTTGTTTTGGGTCCAATTCTTTGTTTCCATAGGTCACAACTCCCTTATTTTTTTTTCTGCCAGTGAATAAAATTATTTTCCTAATTTTTTGTTAATCAAATACTTATTGTCCCATATTCTAATATGAGTTTCTTGCAAGCAGATAATATTAGCCTTTTGTTTTTGCAATCAATAATTTACTAATTTTCTTTTAGAGGGTGAATTAAGTCCATTTACATTCTACGATAACAATTTGTAATCCATTGACTTTGAATATCTCCAAAATCTTCTACATTTTCTGCTTTGAACCTATACATATCTCCCAGAGTCTTGATCATATGTCTCTTTGCATTGTAGGTAAAAGACAGACCATATGGTATTTCCCATCTAAATCTGATGGTTAGCTGCTTCAATTTGTCTACCAGCTTTTTATATTTCTTTCTTATAAAACAGTAAAACATAGAGGCAGATGCCATACATAAACATTAAAACAATAAATAATCCATTACATAAAACAATTGCAGCCATGGTTCTACAGAGTGAATGAGTCCCTAACATAAAACCCGTAACATAAGTACTCCAGTGGGCATGGTTGTTGTTGCTCTAACGGTGTCCCACTATAGCCACGATCGCATACCAAGGCTAAAACGCCCCGTAATGTCAAGGTGGTGGTGGAACAGTAACATCTATCATGGAGTTACAACATCTGTCATGGAAACTGGGTCAAAGTGATCCATAAATAGAACAGGTGGTGTATTCAGCAGTTCTTCTAGTGGACCAATGTCACTGAGGTCATTGAGGGGCAAACTTGTCGATAGCTTCAAGGAGCTTAAAACTCCACACTTCTACTGCAACCTCAACCGAACACATGATTGGAATCCTAAAATCCCTTAGAGTGTTCTAGTAGGATTCATAAGCCTCCATGGGCAGCCATTTTAACCGGGTCCCTCTTCTGCAGGGTGGAGCCATATTGATCTTGGGTGGTGCGAACAAGGGAGAATGGAAGTACCAACAAAAGAACAAGTTATAGCCAAAATATTGGAAACTGCTGAAATGGACAAATTGACTATGATATTAAGAGGAAATAATAAAGAAGACTTTGAAAACACTTGGTCAAGATTTTACAATTGGATAGAAGAAAATAAAACTAAAATTCCTGGATCTCTAACTGAAACAAAAAGAATCAAGGAACTAAGAATCATAGATAACTAGTAATAAAATATAATTGTATGGTGGGAAAATAATAATAAGAACTTCTAGAATATAATGTTATCAAAAATAATGGTTAAAATGATATAGTCAGAATCTCAGTTTTATGTGTATTTATTTATGTATGTTTGATGTTTTTTGTTTGTTTGTTTGTTTGTTTTATATAATACATTGGGGGGGAGAACCAGGGAGAATTGTGAGGCACTCCAAAGGGATCTGTTGAGGATGGGCAAGTGGGTGTCAACTTGGCAAATGGGGTTCAATGTGGCCGAGTACAAAGTGATGCATATTGGGGCCAAAAATTCTAACTATAAAGACATGTTGATGGGATCCGAACTGGCAGAAACTGACCTAGAGAAATATCTTGTAGTTGTAGTAGATAACTCACTGAAAATGTCAAGACAGTGTGCAACTGCAATAAAAAAAGCCATCACTATGCAGAGGATTATTAGGAAGGGAACTGATAACAAATCAGCCAGTATCATAATGCCCCTCTATAAATCAGTGGTGCAACCTCATTTGGAATATGTCTACAGTTCTGGTCACCACACCTCAAAAAAGATATTATAGCATTGGAAAAAGTGCAGAAAAGGGCAACTAGAATGATAAAAGGGTTGGAACACTTTCCATATGAAGAAAGGTTAAAGAGCTTGGGGCTCTTTAGCTTGGAGAAACAACAACTGAGGGGTGACATGATCGAGGTTTATAAGATTATGCATGGGATAGAGCAGGTAGAGAAAGAAGTATTTTTCTCCCTTTCTCACAATACAAGAACTCATGGGCACTTAATGAAATTGCTGAGCAGTTGGGTTCAAATAGATAAAAGGAAATACTTCTTCACCCAAAGAGTGATTAATAGATGGAATTCACTGCCACAGAAGGTGATGGCAGCTACAGGCATGGATGGCTTCAAGAGGGAATTAGATAAACATATGGAGCAAAGGTCCATCAGTGGCTATTAGCCACAAGGTATAGATAGGAACGCTCAGTCTGGGGCAAGTGATGCTCTGTATTCTTGGTGCTTGGGGGGCAACAGTGGGAGGGCTTCTAGTGTCCTGGCCCCACTGGTGGACCTCCTGATGGCACCTGGTATTTTTGGCCAGTGTGTGACAGAGTGTTGGACAGGATGGGCCATTGGTCTGATCCAACATTGGCTTCTCTTATGTTCTTATGCTCCCCTTAACATTTTATCAGTTGTGCTATTGCATATCTTATTATTAATGTCCTCCTAATTTTATTGCATCAAGGGAAGGTTATTCTGAATATTTTTTATAATTTGGAGACTGCACAAGAAATTACATAGGAGATCTAATTTTTTTTGGGTTACTGATGTGTAAGCCTCCTCAAATATTCCTATATTACACATCCACTGTGAAATCCAAGTAAAATTATTTTCTTTCCTTGCACAAGCAGAGAAAAAGCCTCCTGGTTGTTACAGAATTTTGTAAAGGGATAATTGGAGGGGGATTAATGTGTTTATAGTTTGACTTTTGACATTTCAGCATTTATGCTTCAGCCACAAAGCTCATCCCCTACTGACAAGACAGTACAGAACGGAATACTTTGCTCTATTGATTAGGATTAGTGAGTCTACCAGCAATATTGGCCAAATTATAAGCATTGTCTTCAAGCAATGGGAGCTTTATGTGGTGGCAAAAGTTAAGAGATCAATACCAATAAAAATGAGGCAAAAGAGAGGAAGGGAATTATCTTTTGGCCCTTAAAACAAGGATGCTTCTAACAACCATGTTGACCTAGAATTAATATTTGTTTGCATTTTTTAATCCATGGGGAAAATGTAAAACAATTGTTCTGGATCTTGACTTTAAAAAAAATATTGAGTGACTAGGAAAGGCACACAAAAATTATTTAAATAAATAAATTGGAAGAGAGGCTGAATCTTCGAACCCAAGATGAAACCCAAAAGTGTGCAATACTAATAAAGGTAATAATAGTAACCTGTGACCATGTGCACAATTTGCATTTTTTCCCCAAACCATTTCAGCAAAGCCATCTAAATTTGATATTGAAGATTACAACTGTGAGATTAGATGGTGGCCCAATCTGCATCTAACATTTGCTCTGCTGTTTTACCAAACCCACACTGGAACAGAAAAAGATGCTGCTCAAAACCTCATTCAAATACCCTGGGCCAACACTGTAATGACTGCAGTCTCACCCCTGAATGGCCATAAAACAGCCATAAGTCTATGCAGATGCTACCATAAAACTGAAAGAACAAATGAAGTGAAAGTGGCATGCAGTCTGGACACTGCCATAAAATCCAAAAATCAATCAAAGTGAAAGTGGCACGCAATGTAAATCATCATCATCTGTGTATGGCTGTGTCATATGATAAAGTGCAAGTGTAGCTCAGCTGATATAATGTCGCTCCTACTAGAATGGGGAACTTCTGTTCCAGCGTGGGTTTGGTAAAACAGCAGAGCAAATGCTAGATGCAGATTGGGCTGGTGACTCTTCCACACAGGTTTAAACCCACTCACAGTATCTCTGCAGATGTTTCTTAGAATAAATACATATAATCTACATTGTTAGCGTTGGTTGCATAGTTTCTTGCTGCCATTGGGAGAAATTTTGCTATATGATTTTCCCGTTTAGTGGCAATGTCTGATTCTCTTTTCTACTATTACCTAAAAAAAAAAATCCCCTACATAGGTACTGTTCATCTTTTAATCTTGGTTTTGTAATTTCTTAAGCAACAGGCAGATGTGAATGCAGTTAGCTGTTGACCTCAGCCTTTCTTGAAACATTCAAAATTCTCTAAGCAGCTTGCAGCTTTGGCAAATCCGGTGTTTGGAATTAGCACTTGTCACATTCATCTTACCTTGCAATGGTTACAAAAGTATCATTGCAACAATACCAATTTAGCAAGCTGGCAAGGAAGGATAAAGATAGTGAAAGATTAGATTGTTTTTTTCAGCAGTTAAGTCCAAAAGGTTTGGGATTAATTGAAACAATCGTGCCATGAAGCCATGCTAATATGACAAAAGTCGTAAAAACAGGAAATCCTTTCAAAGGAAATGTAACGACTTGGATCTGATAGCATTCATCCATTAACCAGAGGAGTCTATCAGTGGACACAAGACTCCTTTCAAAAACAGAAGATTTCTCCATGAACAGAATGGAATCTTTATATCCAAAACTGATAGAAATAACTAATTTGAGAGGAGGAGATGGGTAAGACTAGCAAACCTGATCCCCAAAAACTGCCTGGTTCCCCTGGTGTTCCTGCATGAATTCCCTGGTAGTCTTCATGGACCACCATTCCACAGGAATCCCAGCATATTGTGCTTCTAAAATTCAACACATGCAGGGGGAAACTGGGTCACATTACTTTTCCCAGAGCAAGATTCTAGCTGAAATGTGATAAATTAGATTAGACATTTTGGAAAAGAATTAAAATTAGAAACCTTTAGAACATGTGTCTGAAAGATAGTGTACATTACTAGATTATTTATTAGCATGTGTGTTTAGATATTGCTGGCTGCTACACACTTTATAATAAACAGGTTCTGTCACTTGCTTTGTAAGTCATCCATTGCATAAGACACCAAGCATAAGAAATCAAAGGATATCTAGACCTAAAATGATATAGCTAGGGCACATGATGCACATTTCCTTTTCGAAATATCTTGCACATTTTGAACAGCTGGTGTTTACATTTTTTTCAGTATATGCTTAGATATGCACTGCTTAGTTGAATCAGTAATCATTCCTAAAAAAGAATAAATCTAACTAGTACAGATGCACCACTCCAATGATAAGATTTTTTGAAACCACTTTTAAAAAGGAGAAACAATTGTTTAAGGAAGATGAGGGAGGAAATTACATGTTTGTAAAGGCTGAATATTTATATTCATTCCGTATGAGATAACCTGCAGATAACATGGGTTTGAGCTCTACTTGAAGGTGAGAGGCTAGAAACAAGAACATAATTTGTACAGTTTATCTGTTCCATCAAATACGCATACATGGCAGGTCAGTCCTGTCCTTTTCCCTGAGCTAATATTTGAAACACATTCAAAAAGTAACAATGGAATAATATATTTTCTAGGACCAACTAAAATGTCACCCAAGCATTGAACACACTTTAGTGATGGACATGTATAAAAACTGTGTTCTCAATTTTGCATTAATCTTTCTATAGAGTACAGAGAAAATGACATGCTGATTTAATTAAACAAGGCCATGCGCTGCAGGAAAGATGTTTTGTTCAACCAAAGGGACCAAGGCAGGAAATGATCCTGTCCCTTTGAAAATATAAAAGCAGCAATCATTTGGATTATTCTGTAGCTCTAATGGTACACACACAGGTCTTTATGGCTAAGTGCAAAAGAAAAACAGTGGTATACCTAGCCTATTTGGCAATCAGGACAGATAATTTTTTAACACCCCCATCCTCTTTTTTTTTTTGCCATCAAGTCACAGCTGACTTATGGTGACCTCTTTCAAGACAAGAAATGGTTCAAAAGTGGTTTGCTATCCACATCAGCCCTACTTAGCTTCTGCGATCTGACAAGATCAGGCTAGGCTAGGCTGGGGCTATCCAGGTCAGGGCCCCTCCTCTATATAACAAAACTCAGGTTTGCAGAAAAATCTGAAATTAAAAAATACACTAGAGGATTAATTGCCCCACCAAAACTAGAGAGCACCCTCTGTGACCATTGCTAGGCTACCACAATAGTATTGCTAGCCTTCAAGGCTTAGTTTCTGTCAGTTAAATGCAGTGGGAAGGGGCAGGACCCTTTCCAGGGCTGTTTTGGCCTTTGAGGGAGGACCCATCTCAGGGCTAGCCTGGCAGCAACTACTGGGCAACTCACTGCCATGTGACTTGCATGATTCACCCAGGCCCAGTTCAACAGTAGCCACTTCACAAAAGCCAGTCTGCTGTAGTGATTCAAGTTTCAGACTTGAATCTGGGAGATCCAGGTTTGAATCCCTACTCTGCTACGAAAGCTATCTGGTTATATTGGGCCAGTCACATATTCTCAACCTAAACTATCTCACAGAGTTGTTGTGAGGATAAAGCAGAGGAAAGGAGAATGATGTAAGTTGCTTTGGGATTCCCATTTAGGAGAAAGGTGGCATATAAATGAAGTAAACAAATAATAATTATAACTGAAGATGGTGAGGCAGATAAAAGGCTGGTGAATGAAAAAAAGAAAATGAAGCATGGGAAGGTGAGGACATGTAGGTTGCCAGAAGAAAAAAAAAGATGAAAAAGTATAGGGAGGGAAATACAAGGGAAAGTGAGGTGCTCCCACAAGTCCTTCCCCATTACACAACTCAGGCTGTGATCATACGCAAAATTAGACCTGACATAAGTGTGAATACCAGACAGATTTTAAAGGGTGCAATCAGACAACAACATCTGGGAAGCACCCGGCAGCCATCGGCAACCCGTTCTGCTCCACTGCAGAAGTGGAGTTAAAAGACACTGGAGAAAATCTAGTGGTTAATGGGTTGCAACGGGCCACGGACGGACTTTCCCATGTCTGATGGCTCCAGTGCACTCTCATGGCATCAGGATGGTCTGATAAGCCATCCCAACTCTTTGCATTGTTCCCCCCCCTTCGCAATGTGCACATCATCACAACTCCATAGGGAGCCCTCAGTGTGGAGGTGCGAGTCATCGATCCCTTGGTTAAGCACAGGGGGGGGAGGCAGAAAAATAATGACTCACCCGCAGTTGCATCTGATCACGCACTGATGGACTGCACCCGCAGCTTCCAAGGGAGGTGTGATCATGCAACTGTGGGTCAAATTCCTCCAGAGGAAATAGCCTCGCTTCCCCCCCATTTTTTTCTGGCACGTGTGACTGCAACCTAAGCTGATGGCCAGCATCATGCAACTGGACCCAGCAGATGGAACTGTGAAGCGGTTTCCCAGGGAGAGCCTGCCAGGGGTGGGAAGGAGGGAAAACTGAAGATAAAGGACAAATAAAGATAGGGTGGCTGGAAGAAGAAAAGCAGAGAAGCAAACAGGAAAGAGGTAGGAACTATGGGGTCTTTCTGGGAAGGGAAAATCACCACTACCACCACAAGTCCCTTCAGCTCTTCCACTTCTTTTATCTAATAGTAAATTGTTCTCTCATTCTAGCAGAACATCATTTCTAAAAAAAATCAGTGAAACCAACTGAGCAGGAGTTTCTTTTGTTATTGGAAGAATGATAACAAACTTCAGGGTCGCTGTTGAAGGTAAACTTCTGCATGGAATGCCTTCCCCACTAATTCAAGGATATATGTATCAGTCCTGGACAAACACTGGAATTCCAGAGATATGATTTATCCTGGAATCACAAGCAAAGTGGTTGATGGCTCAGTAAAAAAATCAAATACCAGTACACACCTTTCTAAACCTGCACATCACACAGTTTATGGGATCTGTTTATTCATTCAACAAATATATGCTGAAAGATAAGAGGGGCTGGCTGCTATTCAGTGAGATAAATGTAGAGTAGGCTCATTTTCTGCCTCACTTAATGCTTAAGGATTTGTTTTAAAGGGGTAAGGGGGAGGGGGAATTTCAGGCTCCTTTAGTGTGTGACTGTTTTGTGAAGGACCTCACACTGAGGGTCTGGCCAGCCTCCTCCCCCTACAGAGTGAACACTCAATTTTTTTTTTCCTGCAGCAATGAAAGAAAACCAGCAATCAAGGAGCACTAGTTCTGACTATTCAGACTTCAAGGCCTATTCAGATTCTAAAGCCTCTCTCAAGCAGCAGATGAGCTTGTAAACCTATGTATAGATTATACCTCTTCAGACTTCAGGTGGGGGCTCACACGATGAAATGATACCCCCCTGAAAAAAGAATTCTATGCATACAAATTAGATGTCAGGAAGAAGGCTAGGATAGTGCCCTTCTCTCCACCATCTACTTTTCTATAAGCAGGGAAATGGGTTTTTCATATAGAGAAGCATTTAATCAAGTGAGATCCCATCTGCTGTGGGACACTCCAGATATGGTTTACCGTTTCATCTGATGCTTGCAAAAGCTAGGCCTTACACAACAAGAGAAGTGACAAGACAGATGGAAATAGAGTTTTACACTGAATTAAAAGAGAGACAGCCAGGGCAGTCTTAAAGCTGTTGTTACATGTCATTGTTACCGAGTGGCCTCCACAAAGGAATTGCAGGCAAGAGGATATGAGCAAGAACAGAAGGCCTCTAAGAGGAAAGCACTATTCATGCTGTCAATGCCATCCCCTAACAGCTAGCATTCATTCCTTTTATAAAACCTTTTACAACAGATTTTCCTCAAACATACTTGTCAAATTTTGCCTGATGAAGAAGTTCATACTATGCCAGAAAAGATCCTGCTTTGAAAAGTGCACTGCAAAAAGTGTATTAAAAGTGTGCATGGGGGCATGGCATCGGCATCAATGGAGCTCAACACATAGAGACCTTGCTCTGACCCCAGTTTGGTGTAGTGGTTAAGTGTGTGGACTCTAATCTGGGAGAACAGGGTATGATTCCCTACTTGTCCACATGCAGCTGCTGCTGTGACCTTGGGTCAGTTACAAGTTCTTTCAGGGCTGTTCTCTCATGAGCAGTTCTTGAAAGAACTCTCTCAGCCCCACCTACCTCACAGGATGTCTGTTGTGGGGAGGGGAAAGGAAAGGAAAGGAGTTTGTAAGCTGCTCTGAGACTCCTTTGGGTAGTGAAGGGTGGGGTATAAATCCAATCTCTTCTCTTCTTCTTCCCTCACCTTACCGAACCACAAAAATCAAGGATCTTTAGCTTCTCTTTTACTCCTATAATATGGGCAAACAGGATTCTGCCAAAGCTGCAGCCAATAAAACCTCTCTCAAAGGGATCCCAGACTTCTTTCTGCAGCTGCGGCAGGACAAAAATCCTGAGGAAAGCCTAGAAGACACTGACAAAATGGCAATTGAAGATGCAGCTGCCTTCCTACCAGAAGCTATGACAAAAAATTCTTCTCTGACAATGCAACTTGCAAATATGGAAAGAAAAATACTAGAGAGCATGTCAGCCCTCATATCCCCATTGGCAGAACAATTCACAGACTTTATAATCTCATTAAATAAGGTTAATCAAACTGCTAATCGGGTGCTTGATTTAAACGAGATATTGAAAGAAGAGGTATGCTCTTTACAAACTGAGATGGGGGACCTGCAAGAACAGGTTCTCAGCTTAGAAACCTCCATACATAGATCCAATCTAAATTTTCGAGGCTTCTCTCAGCAACTCAATATTAACACTGACATTGATTTTCCTGTCAGAATGGCTGGCTAGAGAGTAATTTTAGAAGATGGGGCAGTGCCTTTTATTTCGGTAGCCCACCATTTGGGTCAAGCTGACTCATCCTGGTTTCGATGCCCCAGAAATGTATTGGCAACCATCCCAGACTCCCGCACCTGAAAGAAAATCTTAAACAGAGTCTCCTGGAGCTAGGTCCCACTCAGGTCCATGATGCTTTTCAGCAAAGCATTTATAATCCTCTTTGGCTTTCATCAATGTTTTTTGGAGAGTCTCCCACCCCCCTTGTCACTGTAAACCACCACATTTTGCTGTCATGCCCCATAGACAACACCTTCCCTCTCAGGGATTCCAGGACAAATACTTTATCTCCTTTATACCAGCAGCCGTTGTCTCTGTTAACCAAAGTTCCCTCCTTTTCAATGGCATTCAAGTCACATGTGGAGCAGGCAGTTTTCAACTTTTCAGTCCAGTCCACCATCTCTCACTCCTCCCTTTTGCTTGAGCTCACGTCGTCACACACACACACCAGTTGCACTAGCATAAACATAGTGTCTATGACCTTATCGCACTGACTGGTGTGTTGAGGTAGGCAGGACAGGGCATCAGCGAGGAAGTTAGATTTCTGAGGGAGTCTCAGGGAGACTTAAGAGTGAAACAAAACTTAGAAAAGAACTCTGCCCAGTGCAGCTGTTTGGCATTCAACCGGCGGGGGCTTTTCAACACTTCTAAGTTTTTATGATGTGTCCACACCTCAAAAGGAACCTGAGCACCCTCTAACCCAGGGGTGTCAAACTCTGACATAAATGAGACCTTGTTGGGCCAGGCCATGTGTGTCATAAAATGTAATGCCAGGTAGCAGAGATATAAACTTTATAAAGGACACACACAAAGAGGGTTTTTTACTTAAAATAAAATCATGCTTAAAACATTAGCACGCTTGCAATATTTTGTTTAACAGTGTCTGATAACTGACACCTCTTGCTCTAAATTATTGCATCAAAATGTCTGTGCTGTTGCAGTCTTGAGTATGCTGTTCAGTTGTGTATCTGTAAGCTGCAAACCTACGATGATGCAGCAGCAGCAGAAATGGAAGAAGAAGCAGAAGACAGCCAGTTTCACTGCAGGCCTGATAGAACCTTCGGGGGGCCTCATGCGGCCCCCAGGCTGCATATTTGACACCTCTGCTCTAACCAATGCCTCCAAGTGGTCAGGGCCAACTTAATTGCGGCAGCTTCTTTGTCCCAAACCACCCAATTCCTCTCAGTTCCCGAGAAATTTTTTGACACGTAAGCAAGGGGGTGTAATTTTCCATTGGCTTCTGCTTGTAAAATGCCCCCCCCCCCATGGACACATCAGAGGCATCCACTTGGACAATAAATGGCTTAATTTCATCAGGATGGTAGAGAATGGGCTCAGAGATAAACAAAGTTTTCAATTCCTCAAAGGCTTGTTGACATTCAAGTGACCACTGCAACTTACAGCCCCCCTTCTTACTCTCAAGGCCTTTCCCTTTAGTCTTTAACAAACCAGTCATTGGGAGGGTCACTTGTGCGAAATTGGGGATGAAGGGACAGTGAAAGTTGGTGAATCCTAAGAATGACTGTAATTGCCTTCTGGTTTGAGGGGGTTCCCACCTCACCACATCCTGCATTTTCTTAGGATCCATGCCTAGTCCTGTGGTGATCTGATATCCCAGAAAGTCTATTTCCTGCTTGTGGAACTCACACCTGGAAAGTTTAGCATACAGGTGGTTGTCATATAAAACAATCAAAACTTCTCTTACCAACTTCACAGGTGATTCCAAATCACATGAATAAATTAACACATCATCAAGATAAACAACCACCCCCTTGAACAGGTGCTTGCACAACACTTCGTTAATTAAGTTCATGAACACCCCTGGGGTCCCTGCCAAACCGAAAAGCATGGCCAAGTACTCGAATTGGCCCAGTGGGATATTAAACACAGTCTTGTGCTCATCCCCCTCCCTTATGCGCACTCAAAAGTAAGCATCTCACAGATCCAGTTTGGTAAATATTTTCCCTTTGGAGGCTTCGGTTAATAAGTCCTTGATCAAAGGGAGGCGGTATGCATTTGAAGCGGACACTGCATTCAATCCCCTATACTCTGTACACAATCAAAGACCCCTGTCCTTTTTCCTGACGAGAACAGGGGCAGCAAAAGGGGAGGTGGCTCAAATTCTTGTCTATAAACCTGCACAACTCCTCTTTTTCTGCTGGGCTCATGGCATATAACTTCCCTTTCAGTAGTTTGTGTCCCAGCAACAATTTGATAGCACAGTCTGTTTTAATGGTGGGGAGGTAACTCGTCAGCCTCCCCTTCCTTGAACATTTGGGCCAAGTCTTTATACTCTGGGGGAATGGCATCCAGCTCTTCCCACGCCAAACAGACCCACTCAGGTACCAGCCAGGGGTTCTCCTCCCATTCTGACTGTCACTGGTGTTCCTTGCACAAGGGGTCTAAGAAGGTGAGGGTCTCAGCACTCTATTGCACATATGGATCACAGGCCTGCAGCCAGGGAGTCCCCAGCACAATGGGAAAACATGCTGAGGGGTGCACAATGAAGAGCTGGCTGTACGATAGTCACAAGCCTGCATTGTGGTGCCGTCCATTTGGCACCAGTTCTTTTAATTTATGCACCTGCACTCCTAGGCCAGTTACTAAAGCAGGTCTTAGCAAGTCCCGAGTGTACCCCGAGTCTATAAGGGCTCTAACTTTAAGCTGGGTCCCTGCTTCAGGGTTCAATATAGTCACAGTCATGAAATAAAAGGAAGAAGAGGATCTCACCAATTCTCGCACCAGGGAGTTATGGACCTGCTAGCTAGCACCCTTCACAGCAGGTCCCGGCCTTTTCCCCACACCTGGGGCTCCTCAGAATGGGTGGAAGAGGAGTTTCGGCGGAGCGAATGGCGGCCACCTCTCGGGACACTCCCGGAGATGGTTAGCCCACGCATGGTTGGGGGGGGTCTTCGCACATGCGAAAGACTCTAGTGAGCCTTAGGTAAAGGCTCCGAACCGGGGACGCTTGGGGAGTAGCCTCTTTGCTGGCTTGTTAGCTGGGAAATTGAGGCTTTCTCCCCACCCCAATTGGCCCTGCTGTGTTGTGCCCGTATGGGAAATAGCAACGCCACCGACTTCCAGGATTGAAGAAGTAGCGGAATGAATTAATAAAAGAAGAATTGGCATTGAATCGTGAGTTGGAGATCGGTTGCGAAATGGTATTAATGCGCTCCCCCCCACAAACGTATAAGCACATGGGAGGAGGGAGGAATCCCCACCCCCTTTAAAAAGCGGGACTGTTAAAGGAAGAGTGAAGGGGGGCGAAGTGAGAAAGCAGTTTGGTAAAAGTACCTTTGGGGCTTTATTGAAGATTAAGAAGCCAGCTTGTCTCCTGAGTGTTGCGACACGAACTTTGTTAAAGTAAACAATAAAAATTTCGGGGCAGAAAAAGGTCCCAGAGAAGCCGGTAAAGAAGGGGGGAGGGACTTCCAGTCCTGGCAGCCTCCCCCTAGAGCCAGCTGTCAATCAACAGAAAAGCGAGCCACTGCGCCCTCTGCTGGATCAAATGCAGAAAATCAGCGACCCTTTGTAACATGGAAAGTGTTCTCAACAGTCAACAAAAACAACTAACAGAAACAGCAAAGAAAATGGAGGAGATCACACAGAAGTGTCTGGTCTTGACGGAAGACACCAAGAAAATTAAGAAAAGGGTCAATAAACTGGAAAAGCATCAAGATATGCAAGAAAAAAGAATCCTAATGCTTCAGATGGAAAAATCAAATTTAACTCTCCACTTTCAGGGTATAAAGGAAGAAGAGAAAGAAGATCTTAGAGCTACACTGGCGAATGCCTTGGCACCACTAACTGGCAGAGAAGTGCAAGAATTAAAGGATGAAATGGATGTGGCCTACAGAGCCTACTCCAGCTTCACAAAGAAAAATAATTTGCCAGCAGAAGTGGTTTGTCAAGTTTACTAAGCAGCGTATTAGAGATCAAATTCTGCATGCAGTTTCAGCGGTGCCCTTGAAGATTGGAGAGCAGACTATCAGAACCTTAAAGGATGTTCCATATGAAATTCGTATGAAAAGGAAAGCATACAAAGGATTGACCTTGTTTTTACAAAGACACCAAACCAGTTATAAATGGTGCTTTCCCGAGGAACTGGTGTTCAAGTTTAAGGATAAAAGAGAGAAGATTGACTCCGTTTTCAAAGCTCAAGAATTTCTGAAGAGACACGCCAGTTCAGAGGAAGATGCAGAACTCGCCAATTGGACAATGTTAAGCAGTGAAGAGGACAGCGGCCCGGAGGAGGGAGGTGTCGGAGCAGGAGATGAAAAGGCAAAAGAGGGCCCATTGTATAATTTGAGAGACTTAAAAAGAAGACACCCCAAGATATAGCAGCCGTTCGTGAGGCGACAGAATGGAGCTGATCAACAACTAACCCCAAAGGACTTTACTAATTTAACTAATAGATCTATTTTGGACTTTTGGTAAGATGAAAAGAAGATCTTTCAACCACGGTAGAAGCCAAAAACTTTATTTGTACTAACAAAAATTAATATTTTAACAGAAAATTCACTCAAAATCTTTTCTTAATCCATCTATATACCCTACCTGTTTTCCATATAAAAAAGCAATAAAGTTCTCTCCTCTTTAGGAGAGGTTTTTACAAAAAACCTGATAGTTTTGGTTTCTTCTCCCAATAATCCTCACAGCACTCCCCCTCCTCACTTCGAGGTCTTGTGCACCCCATGGTGAAGTGGCCCACTTTCCTGCAACACAGTCATAAGCCCTTCTTCAGGCGATGTTCTCAGTCCCCCGACCCTGAGTTGAGGTCCCCCTCCATGGCTCAGAGCCTTATACTGGTAGAGCTTCACTAAATTGTGCTGGTTTTTGGTTTCACAGGCCACCTGGATCCACCCCGCCAATGTCAGGGGGTTGTCCTGGGCCAGCACCTTCTCCAGGATCACAGTGCTCAGGCCAGCCCAGTAGAATTCAATCAGGACTTCTTCTGGCCATCCTTGGAGCTTGGCTGCAGTGGCTTTGAACTCATTGGAGTACTCCTGCACTGAACAAGTTCCCCGTCGGCAGGTGTGGGCCTTCTCTAGCTCTAACAGGTCCTTGAACTGGTGCAGAGCCTGCATGAAGACATCCACGTCTTGCAGTTCTGGGGCAGTGACATTGTAGAGCCCCATGAACCAGTTGGCCACTCGCTCCCTGAACTGGGATCCCACATAGTCCACATGTTGCTCATCCAAGGCAAAGGTGTGGCCCCACTCCTGGAGCATCTTCCTCACTTGGATGGCAAAGAACGTCAGCTTCTCCGGGCTGCCATCGAAGGTAGCTTCCAGTGCATCATGGGGCCTCTCATGCTCAGGATCTGGTCTCCATGAAGGAGGGGGCTGTTCAGTTTTCTCTTCAGCCTTCTCCTCCTGGGACTCTTCCAAGTCCTCCTTCTCTATTAATTCATTCATGAGTTTATGCAGGTTCTTCACCAGGTATTGGAAACCTTCTTTTAGCTCCTTTAGTTCAGATCGAAGGCCCAACTGGCCTCGTTCAGTTCTGGAGTCCTCCTCCCATTCCTTACGCACCTTACCCAGGTCTGGGTCATTATGGAATGTGTGAGACACTCTGCATCTCTCCCAATCTGCCTTTCCACAGGTTCCACAGAATCCTGAGGTACTCATGAGCCAGGGAGGGTCTTCCCAGTGGTCAGGACTGTCCTGTTGCTTGGGAGGCTTGAAGAGGATGTGCTTTTTGGGCCTAGTGCCCGTAGCCTTATCCTCTCCCTTCTTTTTGGGGTCATGTGCAGGGTTCTGAGGTTCATCTCCGTTCCCCATGCCGATGAGGATTAGGGTGTCAGTAAAGGGTAATTTAAGAGTCCTGACAACCAGTTAATACACTCTCCACAACACTGTTGGCAGTGATGCTTTATTAGAAATATGCTTACATCAGGAACTTGATTTTTGCCAGGACTAAAGAAAGTGTGCAAAAATCCCAGGTTATACGTAAAACCAACTGCAACCCCCACCCCATTCATTCGTCATCAGTCAGCCCCTAGTGTTACTATGGCAACCCTGATAGATATATGGTGCCTTATCTATGCTAGCTTGGCAGAAGAGTCTCTAAGGCCAAATCTCTTGAGAAAAGGCCGAGGGGTACAACATAGGAAATGGTTATGGCTAGTACTGGCATTCACTTTCACAACACATCCACTCCTCTCAGGAATTCCCTCCCCCCAAATACATGGCAAGGATAGCAGTGAAGCAAAATGAAGTGAAGCAAAATTGAAACCTTGACAGTGACAAGACAAAAATGAAAGCACTTCTCCTGTCTCTTGATGTTGAGAAAGCTTTTGATTCTCTTGAAACTACTTACCTTATAGCTCTTCTTCGCCATATGGGATTTGGAGACCTATTTATTCAAGCAATCTCTGCAATATATACCCAGCCAACTGCCCAAGTCAAAATAAATGGTATGGCCTCCAGGAACCTTGAGCTAAACAGGGGTACCAGACAAGGATGCCCTCTGTTACCAGTCCTTTTTGCCCTAGCCTTGGAACCTCTGGTTACAGTGATTCATAATGACCACAACATTCAGGGTATCACTATAGGACCTCACATCTTCAAGATGTTTATTTGTGGATGACATAATTCTGTATCTGTCAAATCACAGGAAATCCCTGAAATATTTGCAAACAGTCCTCACCAATTTTAGTTTAGTCTCAGGATTGAAAGTGAACCAATCCAAATCACACATAATGCCTCTAAATCTTTTACCAGAAATTGAATCATACCTTCATCACCAATACAACTTCCAATGGACTGATACCACACTTCCATACTTAGGAATTAACTTACCCAGAAAGTTGATAGACCTGCTGATGGTAAATCACCAATCTAAATTCAGAGAGATCAAACCAGATCTTCAAAAATGGGATAAATACACCTTTACATTTCTGGATAGATTACAACTTATCAAGTCATTTATCTTTCCCAAACTGTTGTTTCTTTTCCACATGGTCCCCATAAATATATCTCTTGAAACATTAAAAAAATGGCAATCTTGTCTTAACCCTTTCCTTTGGCAGCATAAAAGGCCAAGGATAGGCACCTCACAAGGAGGTTTAAAATATCCAGATCTGACGACCTATTACAAGACAACCTTGTTGATCCCTATAGTCAAAATGCTAAGGGCTGGTGATCAACTCAACTGGATCAAACCGCTCACTCCTCTAGTATCTCCCACCACAATACGTCATTTGGACAGACCCTCAAGCTCATCTGTCCTCAATGCATCACAATGCTTTTCTCATGACTATCCTAAAGAACTGGGATTTTTGCAAGTCTCTCCTAGTCCCGACGTATTCCAGATACAGCTCCTTTCTATTTCTTTTTTTTTCCTACTTGCCCCAGATAGGGCAAGGTTTATTAAAAAAAATTAATATTTTTCTAAACATAAACGTTCACACACACAAACGCATATGGGGGGTAATAATACATAGTAAATGGTTTCACTTTAAGCCTTATATATAGACAGATTTCTCAATGCAAGTAACTAACCCCCCCCAAAAAAAAAAAACCATTTCTTTTTTTACTTGTTGTTCCAGTCTTTCTTAATCAGGATATATTGTTATAACTATTGTACCAGATATAGAATATTCACCATGTATTTTGAAATGTAGACTCTGTATGTCCCTTTAGCAATAAAGTCAATTTATCCATTTCTGCCACCTCCAAAAGCTTGTTGACAATTTCTTGTTTCGTTGGGACCTCCGGGACTTTCCAATACTTAGCATATAGAATTCTCGCCGTTGTTGTTATATAAACAATAAGACAGCGATCATCCTTTTTACATAAATCAGGAAGAATATTTAACTGTAATACTTCAAACACTAACAAATTTTCATAAAAACCTAGTTTTTTGTCTTTAGAGAATCTAGATTCGATCTGTGCCCTTTGCCACCATGTTAGGTCCAATAATGGCTTCAAATTCAACTTTGAGTCTAGAATATCTGAGTACCTTTTTACATCCTCTTCATAATAGGTTTTAGGGTTTGTGAAGGCTTCTTAAGGTTCAATCAGATTTGAGTTCTTTGTATATGGTTGTTTATACAACAGTTCCCAAACTTTCAATAAAGATGTTCTCAGCCAGTGCTGCTTGAGGTATTTATGTACTGTGGCTTTCCCATACGATAAAAATGCATGCCAGCCTAGCATCAGGTCATGACTTTCCAGTTCTAATAGTCTTTGATCTTCTAAAGTAATCCATTCTTTAATCCAGACCATAGCTGATGATCTATAATAAAGAGGCCAATTTGGAAAGCCTCCTCTTTCCATAAAATCTTGTAGGGCTTTAAGTTTTATTCTTGGACATTTCCCTGGCCATATAAATTTTGAAATTAGATTGTCTATCTCTTTAAAGATTGCTTGACTTTGCAAAATAGGTATTGTTTGAAATAGAAATAGCCATCTTGGTAATATATTCATTTTAACTATGGCCATCAACCCATTAAAGATATTTGGAATTTTTTCCATTTTTCCAGGTCTACCTTTGTAGACTTTAAAATCTCTTAATAGTTGTTCTCCTGAAGTGTGCTGCATTTATTAGTGAACATTATTCCTAAATATCTAATCCCCCCAAATATCTAATACGACTTCTGATGAAGTAGTAAAGCTTGTTCATTTGTCATGTTCTTTGTCATTATCTTTATTTTATTTATGTTTGCTCTTAGTCCTGCTACTTGCTCATATTTCTGTAGTTTTTTCTTCAAGGTTGGTATTGAATTGAGGGGATTCTCTAAAATGAATACAAGATCATCCGCAAACGCCAATAGCTTATACTCTTCTCCCCACAATTTAAGACCACTTATTTGATTGTCAAATCTGATTATATATGCTAAGGCCTCCAATATAAAGATAAATAATAAAGGTGATAGAGGACATCCTTGTCTCATTCCCTTTTGTATGTCTATGTTTTGAGATCGATCACCATTAATTGATATCTTGGCTGATTGTTTCTTATATATGGCTTCAATCATTCTGTTAAATTCAGGGCCTGCTTGAGCCTTTTTAAGTGCTTCTAACATAAAGTCCCAGCTAACATTGTCAAATGCTTTCTCAGCATCTAAAAAGACTAATGCCATTTATTTTTCTGGATGTGCTTCATAATACTCTATAACATCCAAGATACATCTGAGATTATTTCTGATTTGTCTTTTGGGAAGAAAACCCGCTTGGTATTTCATTTGTATCATTTGAGATAGATTTTTTTCTCATTCTGGAAGCTAATATGCAAGCAAATATAGTAAAATTCTGCTGGTAGACCATCCGGTCCAGGTGCTTTCCCTTTTTTTGGCATTTCAAAGCTTCCACCACTTCTACCATTGCAATTGGTTGATTTAAGGTTTTCCTTTCATCTTCCATAAACATTTTAGGTTTTGTATCTCTCTAAGTATTCCTGTATGTAGTCTGGGATGGAATCATTTTTTTTATAAAGTTCTTTATAGAGGTCTTCCACAATAAGTTTCATATCTTGGATCTTACTTGTTTCTTTTCCATTTCTATTCTTTAAAATCTTTATGTATGATTTTTCCTTTTCTTTTCGTATTTTATAGGCCAACCATCTTGTAGGCTTATTTGCATGTTCAAAATAATTTTGCTTAGCAAACATTATCTTTTCCACTAGTTTTTGTGTAAGTGTGATGTCACAAAAGCCTAGATTTACTTTTCTTATTCCCAGATGTGGGGTCTAGCTTTAACTTATCTTCTTGTACTTTCACAGCACTCTGGAGTCTTGTATACTCCTCTTTCCTTTGTTTATTTACCTTGGCTGATTCTTTAATCATCCATCCCCTCGTGAAAGCCTTAAAGGCATCCCAAACTGTGTTTATAGATACGTCTGGTTGTATGTTTTCCTAAAAAAAAAATTAAACTCCTTCTTCATGTCTTTTACAAATTTCTCATTTTTCAAGAGTAATGAGTTTAATGTCCATCTGTTCCTGGGTTTTGCATCTTGTAGCTCCAAAGTAATTGGGTTATGATCTGCATACGTTCCACGTTCAATTTCTGCTTCTAACAAATCCTTTATAGCTGCTGAAGAAATCCAACACATATCTATTCTTGACCAGGAATTATGTCTGGCTGAATAATATGTGAAATCTTGCTTGTGAGGGTTCCTTACTTTCCAAGCATCAACCACCTTTAATTCATACAATAAATGATAAAGTATAGATGGAAATTCATTTCCTCCTTTCTTTTTCTTTATCTTTTTTCATGTTTGTCCATTTGTTTTTCTGTCACCCTTTTAATCAAAAATAGCATTAAAATCTCCAGTAATGCAAATTTCTTGAAAATCCTGTTTTATAATTAGTTCTTGAAGCGTTTAATAAAATTTTTCCTGGTGTTGATTCAGAGCATAAATGTTTACTATTAACATCTTTTTAATCTGTCTTTGTATTGATACCATTAAAATTCTCCCATCAAATCCAGTTGAAGATGCTCCTTTACATATATGGCCATACCTCTCTTTTTTCCCCCCTTTGTCTGATGCAACAAAGACTTTACCTAGACCTTTAACTTGGATATATTTTTCATCCACTTTTTTAATATGGGTTTCTTGGAGACATGTAATATCATAATCCTTTTTTCTTAATTGATGAAAAATTCTTCTCCGTTACTGAGGAGCATTTAAACCATTTACATTCACAGAAATAATTTTCATTTTCCATTTACTCTTTTTGGTTTTGTTTCTTTGCTTCCTGTTGTTCTCTTGTATGTTGCCTTGTGTAAATGGGGATTGTTCTTGTTGTTCCATGTCTCTTTGTTGTTCTTTTAGGCAGTCCAGATAGTGCCGCCACTTCATGCAATTTTTCTCCTTCCTCCTCTTCTTCTCCTTCTTCCTTTTCCTCTTGTTCTGTAGCCAAATCTTCTCTATACATTTTCAGGAAGTCTTCTGCTTTAAAAATTGATGTGATCCTGTGTCTTTTACCTTTGAATATAAAAATTAGACCTTCTGGTAGTAGCCATCTGTAACTTACTCTGTTGTCTCTCAGAAGTGCTGTGAGTTCCATATATTCTCTCCTTTTCTCTCTGACCCTCCAAGGAATTTCTTTCAATACATTTATTGCATTTTCATCCAGTGTCAGCGGTGAGCTATTCAATTTTCTCAAGAGCTTGTCTCTGACAGCCCTTTTATGGAATCTCACATGCACCTCTCTGGGCAGATGATATTTTCTTGCATACGAGGAATTCATCCTAAAAGTGACATCAATTTCTCGAATAGTCATTTCTTCATCTTCAATGTTCATGTGCTTAGCTAAAATTTTTGCCATTTTTATTGTTAAGTCTTCATCCTGCTCTTCTGGTATGTTTTGAAATCTCAGGACAAAGGCCACTCTCTCAACTTGCAGTCTCATCACATCCTGTTCTAGTGTGGATTGTCTAGCATCTGTATCTTTCATTCTATTTAAGATCTCCTTCATCTTAGTTTCCATTTTTTCTGTTGCAGTTTCTTTTGGGTGTTCTCTGTTACTTGCTTCTGTAACATTTCCATGCTGGCAGTAAATTTCTCCATTATTTCTTTCAAGGCCTCTTTGATAGGATCTACAGTGTTCACGATTGAACTTTGGATAGTATCTTGGACAAGGGCTTGCATTTCTTTGTTGGCAGAGGCTACCAGAGTTGCTGTAACTGATTTTGGCATGCCAGGTGAGATGCCAAGTATCCTCACTTGTTTTACTTGGCCTGTTTTGACCTGCTTTCTCCCTCATAGTATAAAAAAAAAAAGATTGAGAAAGCCCGCCAAGAGAAAAGAGATATCTGGCTGACTGCCGAGATTTTATTTTGAATATTGTCCTTATTATTTTTCTTTTCTCTCCAAGGTATTGTTTTGGAACACTGTGTCTGTGTAGCTTATGCGGTTTAACCACAAAAATGTGCTTCAAGGTCAAATAGTTAAAATGTATCTTCTCTCCTGAAAACAGAATGTAGTCCCCTAAACAGCTGGTAAGCAGTCTCCATATAGTGGGGGGAGCCAATAATAACAGTTGTGCCAATAAAGTCAATGGCTTCTAGCAACGACTAATCAAAGAGTCCACACCACAGTTCATTACAAGCCCCTTTTAAATTCAGCAAGCATCAAGTAACAGTCCCACTACATTCAGAAGAAAACTCTCCAAATGCTACTGTTGAGACCCATTAAAAAAAAGATTTATACAGAGCATCCTAGTGGTCCACATTCTATCCCAAATAGGGGAACAATTGAGAATGTTGCAAAGGGTCTTTAAGAGTAGAAATATCAACCTGTCAAAGTTTCGTACTGTGTAAAATAGTCAGACTGAGTTTGCCTTAACGTTTCCCGGTTTGAAAATGAAAGTAAGATCAATAATCTCATTCCCTTTCGCTAGCTACTTGGATTGGAGGGGAAACCTCCTGCCTCAACTCTTCAGAGTGACTTTATTGCTTTATAGAGGGCAATAGAACTAATTAGTCCCCAAACCTTTTATTGCCAAGCATAAAAGTGTTACGTTGATCTTACACAGCTTCTTTGGCTGAGTTTCTACCCCCCCCATCTCAGGAAGTGACAGCTAATGCCCATAGCCATGGACTCCTCTTCTGGTTCCACATTGGAGGCAATTTAAGGGACTCACACCCATGTGCAGCCACTGCATGGGGGTACTGATCAAGCCTCTTGTTCCTACCCCCCCTTCCCTGAGGGGCTGGGGGGTCTCTGTACTGTCAGAGACCCTTTAGAAACCGAAAGTGGTAGGAGTGCTGGAAAGGATGTCCTCTTTCACCACGCTGCAACCTGATCTCACCTCCTTTCTATTTCAGTCTTGGTTCCCGTTTGGAGACAAGCCAAAGCATCTCGCCTGATGGACATCTCAACTCAGGATGGTTTACTGCCTAAATTAGTTCTGGAATGGAAAATAAAGAATGCCATTCCTTGGGTTTTTTATCTTCAAATGGGTCACATGACACAATGCCTTGGTATCTCATGTATCTTAAAGACACCTCTAACTTCGTTTGAAAAACTCATTGGATCCGAAGGTCATAGCTCTAAAGGTTTAATTACCACAATTTACAATATCCTGATTCACCAAGACAGAGACAAACATCTAGGTCATCAACTTCAATGGCAAACAGACTGCAAAACTACCATCACTAATGAGCAATGGGCCCATGTCTGGTCTTCTAAGATTTTGTCATCACCAGTCCTTTCAACTAAATTACAGTCATACAAGATCATCCCACATTGGTACCTGATCCCTGAAAAACAATCTAAAATATCATCTGCCCACTCTCCCATGTGCTGGAAAAAATACAGAGAAGTGGGTTCTTTTGCACACTGTTGGTGGCACTGTAAACATATAGGGTCATTTTGGTGAGACATTCTTTCTCAAATACAATTTATCACTGGATATACCACCTTTCTTGATCTATGGGGACCGACTGACACACCAAAAATCTGACGTGAGCTAAACACAAGTCTCCTGGTAGCTGCCAAGTCAGCAATTGCTTCTACATGGAAGTCAAGTACAGCTCCTACGCGTTCCTGCTGGTACAACAAGGTTTGGAACCACCTAATTATGGAGAAAATTACAGATTGACTTCAACAAGGGAAATATTCTCATTCTTGCTTTCAAAATATAAAAATCAGGATATGTGGAGTTCAATATGTAGCAGGTTTTAAGAAAAATAAAACATATGACCATTATGATCTGCATCTCTCAAGGATGCTTGAGGGGTGACTGTGTCTCACACTTAAAAAAAACTAGATATCACTTTACATGACCAGTGGAGCCCTTTTCCAGCTCCAATTTCAAATTATATAAATATTATGTACACACCACACTACCAAGATTTCACATCTCAAATCCAGTGAGGGAAAGCCACTTTGTTTTCCTCCACAAATCCTGCCATCTTTAACTAGTCAGTCTTATTGTCTGCATCACCCCATCCGTTGTTCCATCTTTCAATCGGATGCTGAGCACATGCCTTTCAGTGGGGTAAACTTTGTTTTTGGTTTCTGTCTGTTAGTAGTCAAAATAACTCTTAAAGTGTCGAAGACCAAGAGGCCAGAAGATATTTGGCAAACTGTGCCTTTCCCACTAAACCTTACATGGAACTAGTCACTTGTTATATGATCTGAATTAAGAACACAGCAGCAGCTCACAAGGGCAGTCAATAGGAGTGCTGCAAGACACAGCACACTCTCATCCTGCATATTCAAGGATTAGCTTTCAGTGAATCTTGACGAACATAGCACAGTAGAAAGGCTTTTGTCTCAGGTTGCAATCCTGTACCCACTTCGTGTACTTGGACTGATTTTAACAGGGTTTAAGTATGTAGAACTGGACACAGGATGACAGGCTTGTGCCCGTTCTTTGTTTTTTTCATGTATTGCTCTGTGTATCAAGAAGAATGGAAATTATGCAAACTGTATATAATATTCAAATTAGTCTCAAGTGCATAGTCCCATTCGGCATAATTTGTTCTGTCTCTGCTAATCATGGGGAAGACCAAGGTGTTATATTAGCCCTACCCCCAACCATTGAAAATCTTATTCAGCAAGCCTGATTCTCCCCCCCCCCAATGTTGGTTCTCTCACAAAAGGGAGGGCAGAAGATTGCATGAACAGGTACATGGAAGACACAAGTTTGTTGTTGCACAATGACAAATAAAACAGTGGCAGCAAGGCAGGCACACAGGGCCACTAGGAACAGAGGTTGACAACTATCACAGCTGGTAATACTTGCTTAAACATTATCCCTTAAATATAACTTGGTAGTGGTAATGACGGACAGTGCCATTAAGCTGACATTGTGACCCCATAGGGTTTTTGAGGTAAGAGATGATCAGAGGTTGTCTGCTGTCATGAGCATGGACGAGGATGAGCTGACAGAGCCTGCAGAAACCACAGCTGGGCCCTCAGAAGCAGCAGAGGAGGAGAGCTGGCAAGTGCCTGTAACAGCAGTCTTCTCACTTGGCCCAGATAAGAAGGAAGAACTGCAAGCTGAAAGTCCTCCTGACTCACCCCTCATGTGACTCGTTTAAGGGAGCGACTGCGGCAAAATTTAGCAACCAGACAAAGAGATGCCAGGCTACAAGGGAGATGTTCAGCTAGCCCAGAGTTCTGACAGGAGCCTGGCCGATCATGCAGCTGGCTAATTGGTAGCAGCATTTGACTCCACACTCTGGGCAGTACTCTTTGAGGAAGCAATAAGTCAGCTTTGTGCTGCTAGCATCTACTCTGGCTTGGCTCTTGCACCTAGACCGTCAGACCCCCTGGCTTTGTACTTGGCTCTGTGTTCCTGGCTCCTGACCCTGGCTTGGCTTGGCTTTGGACTATGTTTCTAGTTGTTGATCTTGGACTTGGCTCTGTGCTTCTGGCTCCTGACCCTGGCTTGGCTTTTTGAACTTTGCACTGTCTTCTTGGCTCCTGACCTTGGCCTTTTTGGGACTCCCTTTGACTGGCACCCCAGTTTGCCATTGCCTGCCTCTGTATAGCAACTCTAGATTTCCTTAGTGGTCTCCCATCCAAATACTAAGACCAACCTTGCTTAGCTTCTGATACCTGACAAGGTTGCACTAACCTGGACCATTACTTACATTTCTGAAAATCTGTGTGTCAGTCTTATGACATGCAACCCATGGCACATTGTAAAGAAAATTAAAATTCAGTACACTTCAGACACAATCACACTAACACACATCAAGAAGATGTAAGACACCATCCATAATACTAAAAAACCTGCAGTATTTAGTAGCATTTCAAAAATCAAGAACAAAAAAACCCTCCTTCTAAAATGTGTTTATGTTGGATGAATTTGGAAGAGACTAGAAGTGAACCTCTTATCTCAAGTTCAAGTTTCAGTAACCTTTAATGCCATAAAATATAATAAATACAGAGATAAACCCCTTATCTCTATTGTTCCAACAACACACTATAATCTTTCTCTTTCAAGACCTGTGATGGGATAATGAATCACAAATTGAGAATGAGATGACATGATTTATCCATGATTACTCAAAAACTAACAGTGCAATTTCCTGGGAACAAGCCCCACTGAATTGACCTGAATTGACCATCTGAGAAGACCTGCTAAGGATTACAGATCCATCTGTGGTTTGAATACTTTGATATTAAAGATCCAAGCATGATATCCTACCATACTAGACTAGTATTGTCCACCAGGCTGTGGTCCAGTGTGATAGATACTATACAGTTTAATATTTTTCATGTTTAAAAAATCATTTGAAGTAGTTGAAAGAGGAAACTGCCCCCCTCCCCTTTTCATGGCTATTTTATACAGTCATAATTCCCCCTTGGTATTGCTTCAGTATAGTTCTTCTCAGTGTCATTTCTTGTTGAATGACACAGCCGGTCACTCAAGCATCATATACTGGATAATATAATGATGTTATGTGGCCAGAGTCAGTTCTGTCAGTAATGGCAATGAGGTCAGTGCTCATATTCATTACATATGTAATTATGGTTAATCAGGGATTACTAACAACTGAACAGTTTTGTTGTGAGCCACCCTGCAAAACACCAAAAAGGGGCCCCATTTGAAAATGGAGGAAGATTTTTGAAAAACAAAGGCCCCTTTTAGTTCAGCCCTAATGCTTAGTAAGCACACAAATACTGTGTGCTAAGGGATTTCTTCTAGGTCAAGTATTTTCATACTTGCTACCATCAAATATTAGGAAAAATGTTATCATTCCAGACCTATTTCTTCCCATGGATGCTAAATCCTTTTGTATCATATTTACTTCCTATGAAAATATACTATTTAAATCTAGAATTGGCTATGTTATTCTCATGTCATTATTCCTGTCAATATTCTTATTGCACTCATTATACATTATTTTGTAAGGAAAAAATACATGCAGTATTCCATAGTTCAAGAGCCTAGGGTCTGGGTTTAATTTGGAAAAGTTAATCTTTTTAAAATTGCTGACTTGGACTGTTTGATCTTAAGCATCTGATTTTGGTTATAAAGGATATGGATTGATACTCACAAATTTAATGTACACACTACAGTTATACTAGGGAAAAAAGACATAATGCGATCTAATGAATTCACTAGAGAGCATTTGCATTTTCAAGTGCACATAAAATATGACCATACTATTAAGTTTTGGCAGACTGTAAGATATTTTGCTGCATTCAGTCATCCATACCTTGTGCATATATATCTAGTACCATTATATTTGATACAGCAGTACCCAGAATAGCCAATTTTTGAAAGCCTGTTGATGCCTACCACAAAATTTTGAAAATTAAGCTATTATAGTGGACAGCCAGGCTGTATTTATATTGTACTTGCTTAGGGCTAGCTAGAAATTGAAAGGAAAAGTTGAAGGCCATAGAAAAAGAGGAAGAGATGAGATGGATTGACTCAATGAAAGAAGCCACAGCCTTCAGTTTGCAAGACCTGAGCAAGGCTGTTAAGGTAGGACGTTTTGGTGGTCCTTAATTTATAGGGTCGCTATGGCTGTGGTCACACACACTAAATCCACTTTCAGTACACTTTCAGTACACTTTCCAACTGGATTTTACTGTGTGAACTGGGAAAATCCAGTTGGAAAGTGCAGTGAAATTATTTAGTGTGTGTGAGACCAAGCTCCTGAGTCGCAAATGACTTGATGGCACATAACAGACACACAGGACTGCTAGGCAATATATATATTTGCCACAATATATGTGCATTGTTGACTGGTCTTCAAAAATAGAAAACCTGATCAATTTGATCAGCTTGTTGAAAAAGCAAGTATCTACTATGTAGGAAATGGGGGGATTGCAAAATTGCCAGATTGTTTTCCTTCTGTCCCATGAAATGTGAACATATATGTAAAATATTGGTTCTGTGTCATATTTAAGGGAAAATTGTTGAGACTTAAAAGAGACTGCTAGTACTGGTTCTGATGAAGCAGAAAGAGAGCACTGAAATCAGAGGGGTCACTAGAAGTCACCATGACTTCCAGGCTCACAAGCACACACACACACACTCTCCCCTAAACCCATCATGTAGGGAGAATAAAGTACAACATTTTAAAATAAATAATTTCCATAAAGACAAAGAAATGGGGAGTGGGGGAGGCTCATCTTGAAAAGTCTTCTAAAAGTTCAGATTTACAACCAAATTTCAGCTGTGAATCCAGTGAAACAAGATTCAGGAATGACCTATGCCATTTCCCATATGGGTAAGTACTAATTCTTTGATGTCCATACTCAAACCTTATTTTGTGGGTGTTCTGCAACTGGTCTAACTTATAACAAATACACTTGGACAGATTCAGCAGAAAGCTTTTGAATACAATTCTATAAAATGTAAATACAGAAATTCAGATTTTTTTTTTGTGCACCCAGAATCCCTATGATGCTTAATGGAGACTTGATGCAGCACAAAGCAAGCATCAGCATGAAGAATGTATTTATTGTGTCTCAAGCACACACTGTAGGCCACTGCTTCTTTCTGTTTACATTCTAGTGGCCCTTGACACTCCTGGAGTGGTTTGTTCAGCTGTATCTACAAACAAGATAATGTGCTGTACTTCCTCATAGGCCATATTTTATGTTTCTGAGACCAATCATTCTTTTCTGTACATTTTCAGTCACACAACAAAAGCACTTCAAAACAGGGTTTAACCATGTTAGGCAAAATATAGTGCCTATGAAAAGCAATTCTGCACCTAAGTTCTTAAGACAGGAGCATTGCTTTAGCATTCATGTGTGAATAAATAGGAAATTATAAAGCATTAAATAGACCCTACAGATCTTTATATTAATATCCCATCACAATCTCTGTGGATTGCGAAGGCTGAAGAGTATCTTAATGGCACCTTCTATGCATGAAGTATGCACAGTTAACACCAAGAAACATTCTTGCTTCCCAAGGTTTCCAGAACAAGGCATTTCAAAAGCACTGCTATGTAGTACTTGGGGTTTCTGGATTTTAGTTGTATTTATGTTTCATGTGCTTCTGGAACAAAAGATGTGGAGATGAGAAACCCAGGCTACACAGCCTACTGGGTGGCCCTGGGCAGACCACTAATTTCCTCAGCTCTCCCAGGCCTAATTTAAATAGGATGCTAGTGAGCTATAGAGCTTCACTATGCAACTACGCACAGGCCCAGGATCTCATTTAAACTGTGCTGCAATCTAAGCAAAGTCACTATACATGCTTAGTTGGTGTTATAGCACAACATGCACAAGAGCAATGCTGGCATAGGAGGAGATACAGAGGAAGATCTTGCTGATAGCAAGCAAGCAGCAGCTAAATTTAGGGATGCCAGCCTCCAGGTGGGACCTGGGGATCATGTGATATTACAGCTCATCTCCAGACTACAGAAATCAGTTCCTGTGGGGGAAATTGATGCTTTGGAGGATGGAGTCTATGGCATTATACCCCTCTGAGGTCCCTATCCTCCCCAGGCTCCACCTCCAAATCTCCAGGAGATTCCCAATCTGGATCTGGCAACCCTACAAGTGGAACCCCCATCCCCCACTGGTGGCAATCCTAGTAAGTTACATCTGGTTTAGGTTTTGTTCCGCTCTCTTTGCAGGTATTAAAAGCTGGGTGGGGGCAGAGGCATGAGCGAAATGGCAGAAACCAAAGGATTCTTGGATTCCCGTGATAGGCAGCCCTATTGGTTGGACCCAGCCCAGGATACTTTTTCTTTGTTTAATTATATCGGTTTAAATCAATTGATTATAATTTGGTATTGTTCCAGGAACTACTTTGGGGAAAATGCCATAGAAACAGGCCCATAGCCAGGATTTTTCAGTTTGAGGGGGCCTTTTAAAAAGTTAGGGGGCACTAAAATGAAAATATTTTTTTTAAAAAACTCAGGTAGGCTGGCCGGCCCCTGCTCCAGCTGGTGGTTTGCATGTGGAAGGAAGGACGTCCTGGGATCCAGCAGGACAAAGCAGTTCCCACTTTCCCTTCCCCCACCATAACAACCGCACCTCCCCCCCCCCGCTGAAGCAAGGAGCCGCAGAAGGGGGCAGCGAGTGCCTCCTGAAAGTGCCAGGGCCACTGGGCTTGGGGGGTTGTCTCCTCTGACCTATCTGCAGCCTGACCATGGAGGCGCCACCTCACCATGCCTCTCTCTTCCTGCCTCCCAGCCAGGACAGGCCCCAGGCAGGTGGGCTGTGCATTCCCTGGTGGAGGTGGTGGGATGGTGGAGGTGGTGGGAGGGCAGTCTGGATGTCCTGCTCTGCCCTTGGATCCTTGGTGCCAGGCTCTTGCTGCCTCTGTGGCCACACTGCCCCCAGCTTCCTTTCTACTCTCTGAGAGTAGTGGTAGCACACAAGAGGCACATGGGTTCAGGTGCATACACACACACACACACACACACATCACCTCTGCAAAGGGACCAGTGTTGGGCCGAGTGTTTGGTGAAGGATCCCTGCCAAGCCAGAGGAGGCCTTGGGCAGCCAGGGCAGGGAGTCTGACCTCCAGGGATGGGGAATCAGATGTGGCTGCTCACTTCCCAGGGGGTGCTGGCCTTTCCCTGCCGGCTTGGTTCCCTCGTCTTTCTCTGAAAATCCCCCCCCCCATGGGCTCCTCCAGGGAGCAAGCGAAGCACCTGCAGGGGAGAAGGAACTCTCTGACTGGTGGTGGAGGGGCACCGATGGGAAACATCCTGGTCCTCCTGCTCCCCCTGGGGGGCTTTCCAAGAGGAAGCCACTCAGCCCCAGCCAAAAGAAGCCAAAAGGCTGAAAAAGGTTTGCATGGTGGGTGGCACTTAGAACTAGCAGAAGGTTGTGAAACCCTGTGCAGCACGTGCACAGTTCTCGGCAGACTCCTGGTTGCTGTGGTGGGGAGAGGAGCATCTTGCATCCAATGTAAAGGGAAGGGGGGGCACTTTGGAGAGGAGCCGCAGGTTGCTCCACTTCGCTGGCTGGTCACCTGGATCGATCCGTTGCCCTCAGCACATGCTCAGGGGCACTCAATTGTCTGAGTAGAGCCTCAGCCTTCTCCAACAGGTGTCCTGAACTTCGGCATGTGGACCCTGGCACAAATCCAGCTGGGGTAAATAGGAAGTCGGGGACCCTTGACAGGAAGTTGGGGGGGCAGGCCCCTGGAGGCCCCACCATAGCTATAGGCCTGCATAGAAATGCAATTCAGTTTTTTGCTACATAAGCCAAGCTGCATAGAAGTCCTATTTAAACAAGAGCAGTTCTGCCACAAAATCATACCGGGAAGTTCTTTTGCCTTACCAATGTTATGTTTAAATCAGGGTTTAGGCAGCATTTCGAAGACTAGAATGCAACTCTGCATCCCTTGGCAAAAGGGATGACTACACATTTGTAACCCTTTTCCAGTTATTGGCCACAGGATTGTAGATGCCCCTTTCAAAACCTGAACACAAACAAATAACATTTATTGAAACAGTGAGGGAAACAACAAAATCAGACTATTATTGAAATAGTGAGGGAAACAACAAAATCAGACAGTGGGGTTTAACAAAACAGTATGAACAAGAGTTATAATGGCAGTCCCAAACTTAGGACATAAATAGGAGGAGGTCTGGTAGTCACTTTTCCTCAGAGTCACTGAGAAGCCAGGTTATCTCACAATCATCAAGCAGCCACCTTTCCTCACTGGACTGACAGCTCAGTCCAGAAGATGGCCTCTCCTCAGCTAACTGCTTCTCTCCATTTCCACAGTCAGCTTTCTCCAGGAACCTCTCCTTTAGAAATTCTTCTCCCCATCTGAAGGAAAAATGCCTCAGCTTCTTCTCTGGCTCTTTCTCCCCCTTGGACTTCTCCCCTTCCTTGTCCTGCCCTGTTGCCAGGCAACCCCTCACTCACCTCCTGTACAGGGCAGTGTCTTTAGGCTTTCACCCCCTATGCAGGTGAAAGCATGTTGCACAGTTAAATGGTAAATAAACATTTTTACAAGGCATATACATTTATCAAACAAAAAGTCAAAACATTTAATCTTAATTTATTTGTCATTTTTTTATTTATTCAAAGGAACTCTACCCTGTGTTCACTAGAATGTGTCAGAGGTAGCTAAATGAAATAAAAATACTTTTTTAAAAAAATTACAAAATAAACTGACAGCATAATCTGGTGGGGCAAAAGTGCCCAGAGAGCTCATGGAGATATACTGGCCTGGCAGCACCATGGTCTTCTGCAGAAGTGTTGCTGGTGCAATGCCCTGTGCTGGAGGTGGGGGGAGGGGGAGAGGACCATGGCAGGAGTTCGTTCCTTAAAGAGCTCCAGCCTGGTGTCGGCTAATGCTGCCATGGGATTGATATATTGTCTCCGCTCCCCCTCCCCCCACTGCTGGAATGTGTTTCAGTGCTTCAGGTTTCTTCCTGTTATCTCTGCCGTGGCCTTGGAGACTTGCTCAGCCATCCCGCTCCTTTCCACTGGGAGCACCGGGCTGTTTCTTTTTGCACGCTTGCCTGCTTATGCTTATTGGCTTATACCTATCAGGGGGACCTGTATGAACAGAGTATAATTGTCTGACTTCCTGCCTAACCCCTCATTCATTGACATGGATTGTGTCCACTGATGACCTAAGTACCTTCTCAATAAACTCAATAAATAAAGGAATGTTGTTGAGCTTGTTTGACTTGGGACTCTGACAGAGTGTCAGGAATCCTAGTAGTGGCCTCTACCCACCCTGACAAGATGAGCACTGAAGAGGATCCCAATGTACCCGTGACAACGATGAAGCAAGTGCCCACCACTACAGCCCTGGTTCCCACCACCACCTCAGAGAGCATCCCAACAACTCCCCCAGCATCAGGGGCAGAGGGGTGTATGAAGATCTGGCTGCCCCAAAGTCTGAGTATCCCTTCTTGGGCTGATTTTTCCATACAGACTCGAGAATCGTGGATGCTGACCACAAAACCATCGGGGGGTAGTTGGTATGACTATAAACCTCCCCGGGTCCCCAAGTACAAGTGGGACCCATCGGAAGGTGAGGAGGATCGCTGGGAGGAGCGATTCTCCAGGATAGTGGTTGCACAGGCCAGGATGAGCAAGGAGTTGCAGGATGCACTGATGGACATTCCACGGATAGTGGCCCAAGTTGTGCAAAATGAACTATGGCTACAACCACCCATCCCATCCCCCTGGTGGTACCACCTGCAGAAGTACCTGTCCCAGCCCCAGTGCCTGCGCCTGCCCCAGCCCTGGGCCTGGTGGCCCCGACAGCACCTGCACCCGTGCCACTTGAGATTGAATGCCTCAAAGAGTTTCTGGAAGCAACATTCAATGGGACCCCAGAGAAGCGGGCGTTCTTCATGGTGCAAGTGCAGAAATTTGTGCAGCACTGGGACCATCTCTTCCTATTGGAAGAGTGAAGTGTCAACTACATTGTCTCCAAGCTGAGAGAGGGAGCAGCTGACTGGTACATGAGCTTGCACCAAGCCCAAGGCCCAGAGCTACGTGAAGTGAAGGCATTCATGTGGGCCTTGCAGCAGCAGTATGAAGACCTGATGGAAGGGGAGAGAGCCCGAAATAACCTATGTATCCTGTGGCAGAGCAGAAGGTCAGTGTGAGAGTACTTGGAGGAATTCAAAAAGTATGCGGTCAAGAAAAAGGGCTGGCCTGGCTACTTGGGCTAGACCCTGAGATCTGTGAGATGATACTCTGCAGCACCCATCCGGTCTCCCTTAACATGTGGATGCGAGAAGCCACAGATGCTGAGCCACGGATCCAGATGATCAAGATTGACAGCACTACTGGTCACCAGAAGACTGGGTGCCCTGCTACCAAGGGCAAAACCCCCAAACCCTGGGAAGGGATAAGGGATCAATGGATATGCCATGGGTTGTGCTCAAAGTGTGGGGAGGCTGGGTACTATGCCATGTCCTGCCCAGGGCATACTGCCCCAACCAGGGGAAAAGAATCTGAGAAGTGCCAAGACATCCCATTGAAGAAGAGCTCTACTAAACCCAAGTTCCAGAGGGCATTGCAAATTGCTGTGGAAGAAGGTGAGTCCACCTCCAGCAGCGAGGAAGAGAGTGAGCCAGCGGGAAACAGCAGGGGCCTGTTGTGAAAGGCACAAAACAACAGGTCCGAGAGCCATCAGTGCTGCAAACGGTGAGCAACTATCCTCCCCTCCTTTTTGTGACTGTGACTCTGTTAAACCCTGAGTTGGGGACCCATGTGAGGGTGAGGGCTTTAATTGGCTCGGGGTGCGCTAGAGACTTAATTGGTCCATCATCGGTAATGGGGCTGGGAGCTCAAGTCGAAAAGCCCATAGTGTTCATCCAGATGGACAGCTCAATCATGAAGGAGCCATATAAGTTCTAGACAGTCCTGTCACGGATGGGGGTAGGAGGCCACTGGAAACACTAGGCATTCATGGTCACCCATACTGCCAGGTTACCTTTGGTCCTGGGGAGCCCTTGGCTACACAACCACAACCCCTACATACTATGGGATGAGGGGATAGTCCAATTTATTGCCCCCAAGTGCAGAGCTCATAAGGCCAACCACCCCCAAAAGAGCCGAGGGCTGGAAATGGACACTGTAAATGTGCAGGACGTTCTAGGGTGGGAGGCGCCTTGCACCTGGCACAGGAAGAGCTATCAGCCATCCCAGCAGAGTACCAGGACCTTGCTCAGGTATTTGAGGAAGAGGAGGTTGATGAGCTGCCCCCCCATCATAACTCTGACTGTGCCATTGAACTGCTCCCGGGCCATAAGTTGCCAAAAGGAAAGCTATATGCAATGAGCCCCAAGGAGTAGGAGGAGTTGAGAAAGTTCATTGACAAAAACCTAGCCCGGGTTTTATCTGTCCTGCCTCTTTCCCTTTTGCTGCTTCCGTCCTGTTCCAGAAAAAGAAGGATTGGGGATTGTGGCTCTGTACAGATTACCAGGGACTAAATGCAGTGTCAGTTACCAATGTGTACCCTTTGCTGTTGATCAAAGACCTGTTGGCAGAGGTGGCCAAAGTGAAAATCTTCATAAAGTTCAATCTTCACGATGAGTACTTCCAGATGCGTATCAAAGAGGGCGATGAGTATAAAACTGCATTTAACACCCCCCTGGGTCAATTCAAGTACCAGGTCATGCCATTTGGGCTCCAAGGGGCCCTGGGGGTATTCACGAATCTCATCAATGAAGTAAAACACAAGCACTTATACAGAGGGGCCTCCTTTATCTAGATGACATTTTGCTGTACTCCCTTACCAAGAAGGCTCATGTGCAGTTGGTGAGGGAGATTCTACAAACATTGTACCATCACAAGCTCTTTGTGAAACTCTCCAAGTGTGAATTTAATCAGACTGAAGTGGATTTCTTGGGCTATCACATACCCCCCCCCCCGAGGGATGGAAATGGACCCCACAAATGTGCGGGACATTCTAGGGTGGGAGGCGCCTTGTACCTGGCGACAACTCCAATCCTTCTTAGGGTTCATAAATTTCTATAGAAATTCCATCTCAGATTTTGCCCAAGTTAGCCTCTTCCTCACAGACTTGTTGAAAACCAAAGGGAAGGGGCTCGAGAGTGCCAGGAGACATTTGATAAGCTTAAAACTTTATTCACCTCTGAACCCATGCTGGCCCATCCTGATGAAAACAAGAAATTTGTGGTCCAAGTCGATGCATTGGATGTAGCCATGGGGGAGCGATCCTGCAAGAAGGGGAGGATGGTAAACTTAGAATACGTTTACGATCCCGGAAATTCACTGTGACTGAACACAGCTGGGCAGTATGGGAGAAGAAAGCGGTGGCCATTAAGCTTACCCTCTCCACTTGGAGACATTGGTTGGAGGGAGCTAGAGTTCCATTCGAGGTCTGAACTGATCACAAGAACCTGGAGATGCTGCGCACTCCTCGTAACCTAAACACCAAACAACTGTGATGGGCTTTCTTTTCCAAGTTTTGTTTCACACTGCTTCACTTTCTGGGCAAGTCCAACTCCCTTGCTGATGCCCTCTCAAGCCTCCCCCAACATGACAGCCAGAGGGAGGAGGTAGTGGACTCAATTTTCACTCCCACCCAGCTGGGGGGGTCAGGCTAAAGCAGAGAGGGAGGGAAGTGCAGGGGGCTGGGAGCATGAATTCGCCTCCTCCTTCTCGGATAAGGACTGTCAGGAGGTGGAGACTGACAGTACATTAGAAGAAAAAGACAATGGATGCTGGCATAAGGGATCACGATTGTTCGTTCCTACCTCCCTATGGGAGAAGGTTTTGAACTTTGCGCGTGGGTCCAAATTGGCTGGTCATTATGGGTATTTGAAAACTCTTCATCTGTTGCAAAGACAGTTGTGGTGGCCAGGCCTGAGAAAAGATATTTCATTATTTATCCAGTCATGTCAAATGTGTATCATGTGCAAGCCCCAGCTAGGGAAGCCCCCAGGACTCCTTCAACCCCTGCCTATTCTGAACCAACCATGGGAAGTTATCCCAATTGACTTTATTACAGATCTACCACCCAGTAAAGGAAAAATGGTTGTGTGGGTGGTGGTGGATTTGTTCTCGAAACAGGCCCATTTCATACCATTCAGGCAGCTACGCACTGCAAAAGTACTGGCTAAAATGTTCATGCACCACATAGTGAAACTACGTTCCTTGCCTGCAAAGGTAATATCGGACAGAGGGATGCAATTTGTGGCTAAGATCTGGAAGGGGCTCATGGACTCGTTGGGAGTGGAGCAAGGGCTCAGTAGCACCTACATCCCAGAAACTGATGGACAAACAGCATGGGTGAATCAGCTCTTAGAACTATTCTTGTGCTGTTTCACCAACTATCGACAGGATGATTGGGTAGACTTACTACCATATGCAGAATACTGCTATAATAACATGGTGCATTCCTCCACGGGACTGTCCCCCTTCAAAGTACTGTTCAGATATGAGGGGGGGTCCATTGCCCTTCTGTCACAAGTCCAGAAGGGAGCCTGGGGTTGAGGTGCAGACGTGGTGGAAGACTCTCAGAGATACCTGGCCTGTCATTCAAAAGACTCTGGACTGGGCTAAAGCCACTTACAAAGCTCAAGCTGATAAAAGGCGGTCGGTGGGGTGGGAGTTGAACCCAGGAGATACTGTATATGTCTCCACAAAGAACATGTGGGGGTTGCAGCCTAGCCATAAATTGGGTTAGAAGTATGTGGGGCCATTCCTGGTTGAATGTAAATTGAATGATGTCACTGTGGAACTAGACTTACCTAAGAATCTAAGGCATTTGCATCCCATTTTCCATCATAGCTTGCTGAAGAAAGACCCGAGGCTGAATGTGTGGTGACTGCTCCGACTGGAACCCCCCCCCCCGATGGTGAATGGAGATCAGCATTTCGAGGTGGCCCAAATTCTGGAATCTAAATATATTTATTATTTATTATTTTCAATTTGTATCCTACCTTGCCAGTTGAAATGGGGGAAGGTGTTCTATGTGGTGGAGTGGGCAGATTTCAGTCCGGCTCACAGGGAGTGGGTGGAGGCCTCCCATGTCAATGCCCTTAAGCTCGTTCACATTTTTCATCGCCTATTTCCTCTTAAGACGGGGGGTAGAAAAGGTTTGAGGGGGAAGAATGTCAGCTGATGCTGCCATGGGCTTGATGTATTTTCCCCGCTCCCCCCCCTCACCACTGGAATGTGCTTCAGCACTTCAGGTTTCTTTCTGTTATCTCTGCCGTGGCCTTGGAGACTTGCTCAGCCATCCCGTTGCTTCCCACTAGGAGTGCTGGCCTGTTTCTTTTTGCGCACTTGCCTGCTTATGCTTACTGGCTTATACCTATCAGGGGTACCTGTATGAACAGAGTATAATTGTCTGACTTCCTGCCTAACCCCTTATTCCTGACATGGATTGTGTCCACTGACAACCAGAGTACCTTCTCAATGAACTGAACCTTAATAAAAGAATGTCGTTGAGCTTGTTTGACTTGGGACTCTGGCACCTGGGAACCTCCTGTGAAACCAGCAGAAACTTATGCCACCAAAACCCATGGCATAGCCAAATAGGTGCTCATGGAATTCAGGTGCCATGCCCCACTCCTACTGACCACTTTGTTGCTCTCCACTCCCTCTCAGGCTCCTTTGGTTTGACCCCACTGAGCCTCTTCCTGTCCCCAAACACTGCCCTCCATGGACACAGCCCTCCAATCTCCAGGAATTCCCCTAGCTGGAGTTAGCAGCCTTACATGTTACTACTACATCATTTTAAGTAATTGAAATTAGCCACCAGGCAAGAATCTCACTTTGTTAAGTAAAACCTAACAGAATTATTAAGCTAGATTCATATATGGCTATTAAACCTGAGTCAGGACTTTTGTTCCTGACTAACATTTTACAACTGTTTATTACCTAATATTGGTAAGACATGGGAAGATTGCAGAATTCCAATAATTTAATCTTGGCAAGTTTTCACTAATTCAAAAGGGGAAGGGGTTGTAGAGTATGTAGGGTATGTATAGTAGTCAAAATGTCAATAATATTCAGTGTATTAACTACTAACACATTTACTGTGCCATTAGCTTTCATAAACCAGAATGTCCTTCATCACAAACAAGAGAAATCAGCTATTCCTGGCAAGGCTTGGAGCTCTATTCCATTCACCTCAGGTAAGAAGTTACCTCATAAATTATGCAAATGAAAACTTGGATTTGCAGCACAGTATATGTTCAACAAGAGACTGTAGCCCGCCATGATGCCAAGTATACAGTGATAATACACACTCGTCACATTCACACTTCACATTTTCTTATGTGGACTTGATTGCATGCCTTTTGACTGGGTGAATAGCAGGATCATAAACTGTGGTGTGCGGAATTCAGTTCATTGGAAAGAATTATATGTAATAGGTCCAAGACAACTAGCAAGGAAGTATAGCTGAAAAACCCTAGTGACAACTTATGTAGACCTGATTCAATTGCTGAATGTGGAAGTTTTTACAGAATTTTATATTTATTTATATTTATATTTAAATTTATATCCCACCCTCCCCACTGTGGCGGGCTCAGGGTGGTTAACGACATATGTATAAATATACACATTAAAATTCCAATATACTAAAAACAACATTAGATTGCAATATAAAACACATAATCATAACACAGATGGTGACACTCTGTCATCATTTGAATGGCCGCCTCCAGGCTCCTGCCAGGTTGTTAATCATCATCTGGCTGGTGGAGATGTTGATGTTAAGGCCAGGTTGTTGTTTGTGTTAATATTAGGGCCAGGGCCATGATGTCAAGGTGACCCCTACTTGGAAGCCTGGCGGAAGAGCTCCATTTTACAGGCCCTGTGGAACTGCAAAAGGTCCCACAGGGCCCTGATGTCCTCTGGGAGCTCATTCCACCAGTGAGGGGCTGCCACAGAAAAGGCCCTGGCCCTCATTGTAGCCAACCTGGCCTCTTTAGGTCCCGGAAGAACCAGGCGATTCTGGGAACCCAATCTTAGTGTTCACTGAGCTACATGCGGGGAAAGGCGGTCCCTCAGGTAAGTAGGTCCCCAACCATACAGGGCTTTAAAAGTAAGAACCAGCACCTTGAACTATATCCAGTATGCTATAGGCAGCCAGTGCAGTGCTTTTAAGGCAGGCTGGATGTGTTGCTGCACAGGAAGACACAGCAACAGTCTCGCCGCTGCATTCTGAACCAGCTGCAGCTTCCGGATTTGGGACAAGGGCAGCCACATGTGTAAAGTACTGGGTTTCGGGCCTCATGACTCGGACGACAACATAAGAGAAGACGGGTTTATTCGTACTTCACACAAGACAAAGAACACACAGTAACGGCCGGAGGCCAACTATATACAGTTAGGGGGGGACGGCCCTATATTCCTATTGGCGGGTTTGAATCGCCCGCCAATGCTGCCATTGGTTCACTACTGGCGAGCTCAGGAACCTAGTCCCTATTGTTCTCAGAGAGCGAAGCTTGGCTGTATTTCGCCTAGCTCTGCCTTCTGATCCCAGGACACAACACCCCTCCCCCATAGTTCGTCTCCTATCAGGTGACGTAGTCTTTTAAGTATGTTGGTGCCCTCCGTTCTCTTAGCGAACGTCGGGGGCCGGTACCGGGCTGGCGGGGCCCCTATCGGGTGGTCCGCCAGCACAAGGAGCTTGGATCTCTGGTAGTAGCCGAGGCGGTGACGGTGGCGGCTGTAACGGCGGCGGCAGCGGCGGCGGCGGTTCAGCTGTCACCGGGGCCCTCTCCGGATTCCGTGGACTTTCCGGCGCTGGCTCCGCTGTCGGTGCTTGCGGTCGATCGGATGCTGGGGCGGCCGCGGCATTTCCCGGTAACTGGATCTCTGTGTCGGGGTCTTGCCGCCTCCGGAGCTGGTCGACGTGTTTACGGAGGACCCGGTCCCCATCTGTTAGGACTTCGTATGACACTGGCCCGGTGGGTTTTAGGATGCGCCCGGCCACCCACTGAGGCCCCACCCCGTAGTTCCGGAAGTAGACAGGTTCCCCCAGGAGGAAGCTTCGGGGAGCCTCCCGGTTCTCGACCAGCTTTCTCTCTGGGGCTCGGTCCGGGTGGAGTCTGTCTAATAAAGTGGTAGGGCGGCGGCCCATTAATAGTTCTGCGGGGCAATGCCCGGAGATGGGGTTTGGGGTGGTGCGGTATGTAAGAAGAAAGCGGGCCAGCCGGAACTCCCAGTCCCCCTCCGTTATGTGGCTCAGGGCTTCTTTGGCGGTGCGTACCGTTCTCTCCGCCTGTCCATTGGTTGCCGGGTGGAAGGGCGCTGATCGTATGTGCCTGATTAGGTTCCTTTCGAGGAACGCTTGAAACTCAGCAGATGTGAACGCTGCCCCGTTGTCCGACACGATTGTGTCTGGTAACCCGTGCGTCGCGAATATTTTCCGCAGGGCCCTTATTGCCGCTTTGGCAGAGGTGGTAGACACTGGGCTTATTTCCACCCATTTCGAGTAGGAGTCTACCGTCACCATGAACTGGAGCCCCTGAAACGGCCCCGCAAAATCTATGTGTAGGCGTGACCACGGCTTGTGGGTAGACTCCCAACTTTGGGTTGGCACTCTCGGGGATTGGGGCAGACTTCCTGACACCGTGTGCACCCTCGGACCCAGGTTTCAATTTCGGCGTCCATCCCGGGCCACCACACGTAGCTCCTTGCCAGAGCTTTCATGCGTACAATGCCGGGGTGGGCCTCATGTAGCGTTTCTAGAACCCCTTGTCTCATGGGCCCCGGGATGACCACCCTGTCCCCCCATAACAAGCACCCTTTTAAGGTGGATAACTCTTCCCGCCTGGCTTTGTATGCCGTGAACTCTGGCCCTGTCGGTTCCGCTGGCCATCCCCTCACCACCCAGTTTAGGACCCGGGAGAGAATGGGATCTCGGGACGTGCGGGCGGCCACGTCTGCTGCCTGAAGGGGGGGGTTTGGCAGCTCCTCCATTAGCAAGACTGCGGGAGCCGGGGCCGGATCTTCCCCTGTATGCGGCAGCGGCAGGTGGCTCAAGGCGTCGGCATGACCCAGCGCCTTGCCCGGCCGATGCTCCAACTGGTACTGGTAGCCCGCTAAAAACAAGGACCAGCGCAACACCCGGGGCGACAATACCTGCGGCATTTGTTTGTCCGCCGCGAACAGTCCCAGGAGCGGCTTATGATCGGTTACGAGCGTGAAGGGCCGCCCGTACACAAAGTTGTGAAACTTTTTAACCCCCGCCACCAGTGCCAAGCCCTCCCGGTCGATTTGTGCATAGTTCCGCTCCGCGGGGGACAGCGTGCGGGAGTAATAAGCCACCGGGACTTCCCTTCCATCCGGTAGCTTGTGTGCCAAGACTGCCCCGACCCCATACGGTGATGCGTCGCATGCAAGGATTACCGGGAGCTTTTCATCAAAGTGGGCGAGCACCGCGTTAGAAATCAAGAGTACTTTAACCCCCCGAAACGCCGCCGCCTCCCTCGCTCCCCATGCCCAAGGTGTCGCCTTATCCAGCAGCCTGTGCAGGGGTTCGGCCACGGTGGCTTTGTGGGGGAGAAAGGCGTGGTAAAAGTTCAGGAGGCCTAAGAACGCCTGGAGCTCCGCCTTGGACTTCGGGGCGGGGGCCTCCACGATGGCCTTCACCTTGTCCCTCGCCGGATGCAGGCCTGTTGCGTCTACCCGGTACCCCAAGAACTCCACCTCCGGCACCCCGAGGAGGCACTTTTCCCGCTTCACTTTCAGCCCCGCGGCTTGGAAGCGTCCCAGTACCGTTCGGAGGTGGGCGGCGAAGCTTTCCGGGGTGGTCGCGGCGATGAGGACGTCGTTGAAGAACGGCGTCACTCCAGGGATCCCTTTTAACAAGTCGTCCATGAGATTTTGGAAGATCCCTGGGGCCACACTGACCCCGAACTGCAGCCGCTTCACCCTGAAGGCGCCCCGGTGGGTTACAATGGTTTGCGCCTCGGCCGTGGCTGCATCCACCGAGAGTTGCTGGTACGCCTGCACGAGATCCAGCTTTCCAAATATGCGCGCCCCCGCCAGTGTTGCTAAGACGTGGCTGACCACGGGTATGGGGTATGCGTGCGCCTGAAGTGCCTGGTTAATGGTGCACTTATAATCCGCGCAGATGCGGATTTCCCCGTTTGGCTTAACGGGTGTCACAATCGGGGTCTCCCATCGAGCGTTCGGGACAGGCTCTAGGACTCCCTGGGCCACTAGCCGGTCCAGTTCGGCCTCTATTTTAGGGCGGAGGGCCAGGGGCGCGGTGCGGAAGCGCCATCGGATGGGCGTCACTGTGGGGTCTAAGTGGAGCGACACTGGGGGCCCTTTATAACACCCCAGTTTCCCGTCAAAGACCTCGGGGAATTCCTTGCACACCGCCCCCAGTCGCGCATCCCGCACTTATTCACTCCCCCAATTGTGATGCCTAGGGCCTCAAACCATGCCCGCCCCAGGAGACTCACGAGATTTCCCTCCACCACCACCAAGTCCAAGTTCCCCTCAAAGTCTCGGTATTGCACTCGGAAAGTGCCGACTCCCCGGATGGGGACAGGGTTCTTTTGAAAGTCCACCAAGCTTAGTGGCGATGGACGTAGAGGGGGTCCCCTGACGGGCAAAGTCTTTTTAAAGTGTCCATGGAAATGATGGACGCCACCGATCCCAAGTCCACCTCCATGCAGCAAGGGGACCCCTCGATCCGCACGGTTACTTGGATCTTCGGGGTGGAGGAGAGGTTGGGGTTGGGGAGGCGAAGTACCTGCAGCGGTTGGTCGGTGAGGTGGTTCAACTCGGCGACCTCTTCCGTCGTCTCGTAGGCGGTGGACGATGCGCGATGCGGTGGGGCTGACGATCTCGAATTCCGGGGGCCCTTGGATCGGCAGACCCGTGCGAGGTGTCCCTGCTTTCCGCACCCGTGACAGACAGCATCCCGGAACTTGCAGGATTTCCTTGCGTGGCCTTCCCCGCAGCTGGCACAGACGACCCGGTTGCCGGAAGGCTTGGCTGGCTCTCTGTTGGCCTGCTGGAACGGCGCCGGCCGGCGTTGTTGAGGTCTGAGGGCGAAGACCTCTTCTGTGTCCACATTCCCGGGGCTTGGACTCCTTCCGACCACATGGGCGGCCGCGGCCGGGCGTTCCCCTTCCGCGGCCTCGTGGGCTGTTGCGGCGTCTAGGGCCTCTCCAAGGAGAGCTTCCGGTGTCCAACCAACTTGCGCCGCAGCTTGGAGTCCGCCAGGCCCCACATGAACTGCATCAGCAGGTTGTCCTCCACCTTCGGGAACACGCAGTCCACCACGAGCGCCCTTAGCGCGGCCAGGAAGGTGGCTATGGATTCCCCTTGGGCCTGGACTCGCCTCTGGAACTCCATCCTCTTGGCCAGGAAGGTCGGCCGGGGGCTGAAGTAAGCGTTGAGGACATCCAGGATCTCCCCAAACGAGCTCTCCAAGGCCGTGCGGGGCACCAAGAGGCTCTTGGCGAGGCGGACGGTTTGGGTGCCGCAGGCGTTCAGCAGGATCGCTCGTTTCTGGTCGGGGTGGCGGATTTCGTTGAGCTCCAAATAGCTGATGAGCTGGTCGACCCATGCGTCCCAGGTTTCTGGCTGCGACGGATCGAAGTGCTCCAGTGTTACATGAGAAGTGGCCATGGTTCTGTCTGGTAAGGCGTGCGCCGGGGCGAGCGGTGCGGTGCTGCTCTCGGGGTCAGCGATGCGATGCTCGGCGAGCGGTGCGGTGCTGCTCTCGGGGTCAGCGATGCGATGCTCGGCGGTGTCCTTTTCGTCGCTCATGGAGTCATGGAAGGCGTTGAAATCCCACCTTCGTCGCCACTGTAAAGTACTGGGTTTCGGGCCTCATGACTCGGACGACGACATAAGAGAAGACGCGTTTATTCGTACTTCACACAAGACAAAGAACACACAGTAACGGCCGGAGGCCAACTATATACAGTTAGGGGGGGACGGCCCTATATTCCTATTGGCGGGTTTGAATCGCCCGCCAATGCTGCCATTGGTTCACTACTGGCGAGCTCAGGAACCTAGTCCCTATTGTTCTCAGAGAGCGAAGCTTGGCTGTATTTCGCCTAGCTCTGCCTTCTGATCCCAGGACACAACAACATGTAGAGAGCATTGCAGTAATTCAGTCTCGAGGTGACCATTGCGTAGATCACTGTTGCCAGGTCATTGCGTTCAAGAAAAGGAACCAACTGCTTGATCAGCCATAGATGGTAAAAGGCAGACTTCACAGTGGCTGCTACCTGGGTCTCTATCATTAAGGCCGTATCCAGGAGCACTCCCAAATTCCTAACCTCCAGTGCTGGCACCAACAGCATCCCATTGAAGGTTGGGACAGGGACCCCTAACCTTGGACCACTCCAACTCAGGCACAGGACCTCCATCTTCATCGGATTCAACTTCAGTCGACTCAATCTATGCCAATCAGCCACAGCTTTCAATGTCAGATCCAGATCTCCCAGACTAGAGTCTGAATGGCCGTCCAACAACAGATAGAGCTGTTGTGACAACCCAGTCCATGTCTCCAGGCAATCTGGGCAAGGGGGCGCATATAGATGTTAAACACCTTGGGGAAAGCACTGCTCCTTGGGGCACTCCATTAGCGGGTGCCTTCCAGATAGCTGTTCCCAAACTGCCACCCTCTGTCCCCGACCCTGGAGAAATGAGGAGAGCCACTGCAAGGCAAACCCCTGAATCCCAGTGTTGGCAAAGTGGTGGATCAGTAGTTGATGGTCGACTGTGTCGAACACCACCGACAGGTCTAACAACATCAACACTGCCGTACTGCCTCAATCCAGATGCCTCCAGAGATCATCTGTGAAGGTGACCAGCACCGTCTCTGTCCCATGACCTGGTCAAAAGCCAGACTGGAAGGGGTCTAATATGGAGGCATTATCCAAAAAACCCTGCAGCTGATTTGCCACTGCCTTCTCAATCAATTTGCCCAAGTAGGGCAAATTGGATACCGGCCGGTAATTAGCCAATTCACCCAGATCTGATGATGGCTTTTTTAGGAGGGCGTGGACCACTGCTGCCTTTAGGTCTTTAAGGATATGAGAAAATATCTATTTTTTTTTCACAGCTTCTGAAGAAGTCAAGACTATTTCTTGGAAGGTTGTGCAAGGAAACATGGACATCCTGTATGCACATAAGAAGGTACGAATCCACAAACATCTAATTATACAAAGGCTTCTTCATTTGGAATAGATTGTCTGGGTCATGAGTGTGCTTTAGTGCAAGGTTCTTGTGTGAGGAAAAATAGCTAGGCCACATACGGGAACATGATTCTAAATGCAGAAGAGACATTATGGGGCAGAATGAGTCTGAAAGGGGAGGGAGTGAAAAGGCTCTAAAGTTAAGGTTGTTTTTATATATATATATATATATATATATATATATATATATATATATATATATATATATATATATATATATATATTGCTATGGGAGACCCAGACAAAGCTGCTGTCTTTAATTTCTGCTTTCTTTCATTTTGCTTTTCATAACATAGGTTTCTTCAGACTAGTGCAGCAGTAAGCTCCCCCCCCAAGGAGCTGAAGACACAGTCAATAACTGGCATGTTTTATTTTTGATTGAATGTCTTGCTTGAGGCATCTTTTCAAGGCTTTGCACCAAAAACATGGGAAATTGCTATGGATAAACCTCAGACTTTAAAGTAGTAGCACAGTGAGAAACACTTCTTATAAACACATACTGTAGTACATTTCAGAAACAAAATAGCATAAAACTATTTTCTTCATGGTAAAGGGAGACGGCTACATGCCCATTTTAACATTCAAATATGCACAATGCAAAAAAGGTTCTGGGGTATTTTTTTTCCACAAGAATACACCTGTGACAATCCAAATGCCACTAAGTTGTAAAGTGAAACATATTTTATCCTTCAATTACTTATTGCTCACACAAGCAAAATAATAAAATCAATTACAAAGCATTTACTGTTGTTTAGATTTAGTTGCCTTGTGCTGTTAAGTTGAACAAGGGATTCTTAGCAACTTCAAACCTCTACAGCTATTTTAAGTCTGCACTATAATACCCCCTGCCGCAAGTCTTCCATTTATGGTCAGGAGAGTGGAAATCATAATGGCTTACATGTTCTCATGGCTAGTGTTAGAGGTCATCATCTGGTTTAAGCAAATGGTGGGAATCAAAGCACCCGGCTGTTATGCTCTAAAGCTGCTCAGTGATAAATCCTGGATTTCCTTTTGTGCTTTCAGTTCCTATTTATTTATACTTCAGTTTAGGCCCTGCCTTTTCATCTCCACTTCTCTTCTCAGAAATCAGTAGCAGAATATGAGACTTTTCATTTTCCCATTCTAAGTAGGGTTGCCAACCTCCAAGGGGTAGCTGAAGATCTCCTGGGATAACAATTGATCTCCAGGCAATAGAATCAGATCACCTGGAGAAAATGGCTGCTTTGGAAGGTAGTCTCTAAGGCATTATACCCCACTGAAACTGCTCCCCTCCTCAAACCCCACCCTCCTCAGGCTCCACCCACAAAATATCCAGAGATTTCCCAACCTGTATCTGGCAACCCTACAACATATTTTATTTTATTTTTTCTCATTTATATCCCACCCATCCCGTAAATGGGCTCTGGGCGGGTCACAGCATTTCAATAAATGCAATACAATTTAAAACACATTAAAACAAAATAGTCATGCTTGCCATAGGGAGAATCCAGCCCATTGATATAAGTAAGTATGGCTGGTTATCAGTAGATGGGAGACCGCAACCTCAGGGGGGCCATGTGTGGATGCCTGCTGCCTCAGCCCAAGGCCTGGTGGAACAGCTCCATCTTGCAGGCCCTGTGGAACTGAATAAGATCCCACAGGGCCCTGATCTCAATAGGGAGCATGTTCTGCCAGGTGGGGGCCAGGGCAGAAAAAGCCCTGGCCCTGGCCAAGGCTAGGCAGATGTCCTTTGGGTCAGGGATCACCAGGAGAAGTTGACTCTCAGAGTGTAACACTCTCCAAGGCATATATGGGAAGAGGCGATCCCTTAGGTATGTTGGTCCCAGGCTGTATAAGGCTTTGAAGGTGATTACCAACACCTTGAAGTGGATCTGGTACTCAACTGGCAGCCAATGCAGCTGACAAAGCACATGCTGTACATGAGCCCACACAGGCATCAATGTCAGCAGACGTGCCGCCACATTTTGTACTGGATCAGCTTCAAGGGTAAGCCTGCATAGAGCGAATTGCCGTAATTAAGCCTGGAAGTGACCATTGTATGGGTCACTGTAGCTAAGTTCTTGTGGGGGGGCGGGGAGATAGGGCTTCAGGAGCCGAAGATGGAAAAATGCAGATCTGGCGACTGCAGCTACCTGTGCCTCTGTAGATGAGGTATTCAGTGTTACTCCCAGACTCTTCACTGACTGGGCTGGCACCAGAGGTGTCCCTTCCAATGTGGGAAGCCTGGTGCCCACCTCCAACCCCCCATGACCCAGGTACAGGACCTCTGTCTTCGATGGATTTAACATAAAGGACTTACCATTTACTACAAGGTAAGAAACCCACATTTACAGCTAAATCTATTTGAGAAGGAATTGTAGGCTGAGTATACTGATATATGTCTGTAAATGAAATATATTGGAATATTCTCATTTACATTTTTTAAAGGCTTTCATCTAAACTTCATCTGAAGCCCTGACAAAATCTCTGACAGACACTGGCATGCTGAGTAGTATTGCCAGCTGTTTATGATAGGTTGAAGAAACTGATATCAGCTTCAGTGTGAGTCTGTAATTCAGGAAGAACCAATGTAGACATTTTCCTACTGCCTGATTGAGTTGTGAATACCCCCTCAAAGATGTTCAAAACAGGTTATTTGTTCATTTTCCTAGGTAGCAGTAAATGCATAGGGGATGTGGAGAAGGGGCTGTGGCTCAGTGGTAGAGTATCTGCTTGGCATGCAGAAAGACCCAGGTTCAATCCCTGGCATCTCCAGTTAAATGCACCAGGTAGGAGGTGATGTGAAAGACCTCTACCTGAAACCCATGAGAGCTGGTGCCAGTCTGAATAAACAATACTGACCTTGATGTACAAAGGGTCTGATTTAATATAAGGAAGCTTCTTGTGTGTGCAGGCCTGAAACAAGAATACATCAGTACAATTTGTAGCAAACAGTTGTTCTAGATATGGGACTACAATGGCCAATCCCCAGTAGGCCCTTATTCCAATCAGTACCTGGGAACTGTAGTACATAGTTTAATGTCGCTCTGCTGAAACCTGTTAAGTCTTCAGCATTAGGAATCCAGTATCATGTACAGAACTAGATGGCTATAATACCTGGGATACTGATTCATCCACTATCATTTCCCCCACCCCGGAGGCACCTACCAAAGCTAAGCCTAAACAATGAGCTATATCAGCACAGTACTTTTTAGGATCCTTGGTCAAAACTGCATGCTTGGCACTTTCCCTATTCTAAGTTCAGCACAATGATAAAAAGCTCTTATCTTTTTGCCCATTTATTCCAAAGTATGAATCTTGCTATGCATATTAAACTGCATGGCATAGTCCTGAAATTTCCCTAAAGAAGAAGCATAGCTGAAAACACTATGTTTGCAAAAAACAACAACAAAAACCCTTCAAAATCTTTATGCAGTTATACCCATATTCAGCCTAACACAAATGCCATTTAAAATCACCAGGGTCGCATGTTATTGTTGCTGCTAGTAATGTGGTAAATTCTGTTGCCTTGCTCACTCAAGAATAGCAGTTAGGCCCCAGAGTTACACCAAACAGAAAGCCAAACTATAAGTGATGGCAGGCACAGGTCTATTCCATGCCCACCAATGCCACTTTAAATTCATTTGCAGTTCTTTAAAAATTGCCACAAGGTCTCGATCAGAATGGGTGCATGGGCAGCAGCCCCAGGAGCTCTTGTCCCCCCCCCCATTTTCAGGTGTAGAAACAGCCTGTTTTGGCACTTGAAAAGTCAGGGCAGACAAGAACTCCTGGGGCCACCACGCCATGCACCCACTCCAGACTGAGGCCTTGCAGCAATTTTTAAATAACTCTGTGAAATGAAGTGCCCATAGGTATTCCACCACTTCAGAGGCATGAAATATGTTATGTGAAACAATGAAGTCTCTAGAATCATGACAGTGATTAAGTTTGGCAGACTGAGCCAGTTTGTTGTTTACTACCTATAAATGACTTAATTGTGCACTTCTTCCTCTAGGCACTGAAGTACAATGAGGTCAAACTATGAAACCAACATTTCCACAACAGTACATTAATGCAGCACAGAAGACCTCAGTGACTAAAAGCAATTAATATTCTTATAATTCTACTACCAAAGCCTACTTCCCAAACTATGACATTATTATTGTAAATTCACTTTTCTTCCATTGTACTGTTTCTACCCACATAACACAACATAGGTTGACCTTAGATACTACAAATTCCCTATTAGGTATTTGGGCATGCTCACTTGGCCCTGTCTACCACCTGTGCTCAAATGATTGAACAGATTTAACAACACCCTCAGCCAACATATCACAATGGCTTCCCCTCATAGTTCCAAACTGTTCTGTCACTGAATGGGATGAATTGTTTAGGTTCCCTTTTATGCTTCAGTACTCTGGGAAGCCTTGGCTCATATTAACATTCTGCATTGTGTCCAGCAGAGCCATAATGAATGGTCACAGCAGGTTACAATCAGAGACCTGTGTTTAATTGAGAGTCTGTGAACATAATCTCAGTAAGTTACTGAGTGTGAATTAGTGACTCAATAAGAAAACCAGTACCGTATGGTGGCAAAAGTGCTGGGCTTAGACCAGCATGACCCAGTTAAATCCTTGCTTATCCAATGGAACTCATTAGGTGACCTTGGGCCATTCAATTGGACTTGTTTGACATGCAGTACAAAGCCATGGTTTGGTATTACAAGAACAAGTTTATGCACTTCCCCCTCCTTCCTCCCCCTCACATCTTCAGATTCAATTAGTTGCTTCCTATTTAGTGCAAGCCATATACCAGTAAAAACTGTGGTTTGTCTTTTGCTATACCAGAATTTAGGGATTAGGAGGAACAATATGAATTCTTCTTACTTTAATCCATGGCTTGGCATTACATGTGAACTGACCTGCTTTCAGAATAACATACCTCACAGAGGAGATAAGATATGCAGATAAAATGAGTGATGAGTACCCTGAGTTTCTTAAGGGGAAAGGAAGTTATAATATGGAATACATCCTAATTTTCAAGAGACAGGAATCTGAAGACTAGTATTCTGGGTGCCTGAAGGATGTAAGAAACAACACAAGATAGTTAACCAGTTTGGTGTAGGAGAGCCAGTTTGATGTAGTGGTTAAGTATGCAGACTCTAATCTGGGAGAACTGGGTTTGATTCCCCACTCTTCCACTAGCAGCTGCTGGATGACCTTGGGCAAGCCATAATTCTGTCAGAGCTGTTCTCTCAAGGACAATTCTGGAAAGAGCTCTCTTAGCCCCACCTACCTCACAGGATGTCTGTTGTGGGGAGGAGAAGAAAAAGGAGTTTGTAAACTGCTCTGGGACTCCAAGTGAAGGGCAGGGTATAAATCCCATCTCCTCTTCTTCTTAACATTCTCTGTAGAATGGTATCTGAAGAAGTGTGCATGGACATGAAAGCTTATATCCAGAATTAAACATTGTTGGTCTTAAAGGTGCCACTGGACTCAAACCTTGTTCTGTAACATTTTCTATGTTACTACTTCTGAACAATATTTTTTCTGTCATACCATACAAGTTTCAAGATAGTAGCAATATGATGGCTTAAAATGCATCAGAAGGCTTCAGATGTGGATGGAAGCAGCTAAGATTTATTAGCTCTGTAGGGGGGAATGGGACCACTGTGAAGATTATATTGAGTAGAAGTTCATGTAGCATACGTAGAAGCCACAGAGGATCCTGGAATTAATAGCATGCTTTTTCACATTACTTGCCTTCTGATTCTGAGAAACATTCTTCATCAGAATAGTATGTTTTGAAACGAAAATTAAAACCCTTTAAAATACAGCCCAGGTTCCAACTGTCATCATGGATTCCAAAAAGGATGCTTTCAGTTTATTTTACAGATTATGACAAGAAATGGGAAGGAATGAAAAAGGGGGTCGCAGTCTCTGATGATGCCAAACTGTTTACAACTTTATATTTCTAGAATGCAATGAAAGCCTGTTACTTCTAGCAGTCCTGTCAAGAAGAAGTTTTATGCTCCAGCCCCAAACAATGCTTCTTTTCCATTTCCAAGATCGAAGGCAAAGTCTCTCTCTTTCTCTCTCTCTCCCTAACACTTAAAATCGTTCCAAAGCACGATGGCTACCAGCCTAGCTAGGATAATAATTTGTACCTTCCCGCAACCGCATATAATACAGCCTTTCAGTAAATAGCAAAGCCGTTTCACACCAAGCCAAAAGGTCAGCTTTTGCTGTATTAATAGCTGCTCTGGGAGGGTCAGTGTTGTGCTATCCTACATTTTTTCCAGGGCCTGGAGATGCAATTTCCTACAATCTGCAGGCAATTTCCCACCAATTTTCTTGGGGAGCTAATAGGCTGTGACAGGAGATGGAGCTCGCAAGCAGCAGGCGGTTTCAGAAAAGACAAATTGCATCTCTGCCACCTAACTGGGCAATCTAGATCGACAGAGTTTATAGCTTTGTAGTGTTATTGGGCCCCATGCTAACACCAAATCATTCAAGCTGCTATCTGAATTTCATATTCTTCTTCCATCTGAATTTGCTATCACCACATATCACCCACAGTTGCAAATAGATTGTATGTGATTAGTGGTTTAACTGACTTTCAAAATAGCTTCCTAGACATTGTTCAGATTCAAAACAGGCAAAGGCAGAGACTTGTGTATAGGTAGCACAGTAATGGTTTCCTTTGCTACTTGTTTTCAGGGGCAGCCACAAGTAATCAGGGTGGGAGGGAGGAATTTGCAACCATAGAAAAAATAGGGGGGAAAATTAACATAAGCCACCAAACTTTGACTCATGCATGCACACACGGACCCTGGATTATTAAGCAGGACTATTGACTGAGTAAAACAGCAGAAACAACAAATAAAATAATTCCTGAAAATTTCCACTATCAGGATGTTTATTTTCAGTTCAGAACATGGATTGCCTGACAATATTTTTTAAAGTATTTAGTACCCACAGGCCAGGAGCTATCAGTGTACTCAGTGCTGTCCCCATGTCACTGTTCCCAAATATAAGAAAGGAAACTGATGTTCAGGAGTTGCATGTGTCCCTGTACATTAAAGGGAACAATGGTAACAAAGGTAATGTGAAAAAATGGGGAGAATAGTAGACAGCGATGGGATTTGAGTCTTTGGTTTTTTAGAAAGCTTTTAAATGTTTCATTTTGAGATTTAAGAAATTAGGCCACTGCCCTATGAAACTAAGATAAAGGTGTCACTTAAGTCTGACAAAACTAGGGAAATTATTGACTAACAATTGCAGACAGACAGACAGATAAATTTCCCAACTTTGGGTTGGGACATTCCTGGATATTTTGGGGGTGGAGCCTGGGGAGTGCAAGGTTTGGGCAGGAATGGCAGCTCAGCAAGGTATAATGCCATAAAGTTCACCCTCCAAATCAGGCATTTTCCCATGGGAATGGATCTTTGTCATCTGGAGGTCACCTGGAGGCTGACAATCATATTAGGCTATACCATGGTCTCCAAAAAAATCATTTTAAAATGTCTGATAATAGGTAAATCACCTAGGCAGAGTTACTCCAGACTAAAGCCATTGATTTCAAAGGGCATATGATGGTATAACTCAGCAGAAGATCACATCGTTCAGAAGAAAAGATGCCACTGATGGTTGTTAGCAAAAAACAAACAAACCCTGAACTAGGGTTGCCAGGTACTTACCTCTTGCTGGCAGGGGGTGGGAGCTTTCCGGGGGGACAGGGTGACATTGCTGTGCATGATGTCTCCATTATGATGACATTATGTGAAAGTGATGTCATCAAATCTGGGATGTTGCATGGCGACGCTCTGGTTTTGGGGGCAAAACTCTATGGTAACCATAGAATTTTGCCCCAAATATCAGAGCCTCACCACACAACGTCCCTGGCATGATGACATCAGTTCTGCATGACATCATCACATTGGGGGTGTTGCACCAGGTCGTGGCTGTTGGAGGCAGGGTTTCCCCCTGCTGGCCAGTGGCAGGCAGGAGCCCACAAAATCAGGGAATCCCCCATTCCCACCTGTGGGCTGGCAACCCTACCCTGAACATACCAAGCAAAAAGCTTGGGGTTATGATGAATTGTTTACTAATTTTAGCCATAAGAAAAATGCTCAAGAGTAATTAAAACTGCCATTGTATGCAAGGATAAATGCACAGGACTAGCTGCAAATCATATAAAGTGACCTTTATAGCTGCAAAACAATCAATCAATCAGAAACAATAAAGTACAGTAAATTACTAGAGAGGTAATTTCTTCCCTGTATCTTCAAATGAGAATTAATGAAGTAAAATACAAATTTCCAGTGAAATAAATATTTCCCAGTGGGAAACGAAGTATGATGGTACAAATTTAAGCTTAGGGAGTTTAATTACTGAAGTAATGACAAATGTAAAGTTATTGTGGAAAGAGTGTTCAAAGAGCCCTCACACTCTTCAGTTTTAAATCACATTCCACACCATGTATGGTTTTGTCTTTGGTATTCTTAACAAAACTCTATTTGTAAAGCATGGAAAACCTGATGATGCATAATCCATGTCATTTTCTCTTTAAGATATTATTTTATTTCTGTTTAAAAGATTCAGCATTTAAGGCTTAGGAGCAAAAGGTCACAGAGCATGGGCAGTTAGTAAAGTGGTATCAGTATTACCCACCCCCTCAGTCTGGTGTGTGGCTGAAAAGAGGTAGCGTTGAGCTTATTTTAGGAACTTTGCAGGCCCAATAAAGCATCACAAGCAGCAGGAGGAAAATGAACAATTAAAGAACATATAAGGAAGAAGAAGGCCAGCAGTTCTTTGAGTTAACATGTTGGACTTGCCTTTTTCTTTGTATAGTGCAGTGTTTTTCAACCTTTTTGTGCAAAGGCACACTTTTTTCATGAAAAAAATCACGAGGCACACCACCATTAGAAAATGTTAAAAAAAATTAACTCTGTGCCTATATTGACTATATATAAAGTAATTCTCTTGAATAGGAATCAAATAAACACAAAGAAATTATTTTATAATTACTTTATTGTGAAATAATAATACTTTATTTTATAATTGTTCATATGTTACGGATGAAATTGGAATTTTTCCCACGGCACCCCAGACAATATCTCACGGCACACTAGTGTGCCACGGCACAGTGGTTGAAAAACACTGGTATAGTGGCCAGGACACCAATCACTAGTACTTGCCTTTGTCCACAGTGCCCTTCAGAAAGGGAACTGAAGATCCTGTCTCTGCAAATGTTCCTATGTTCATAGCCATTATGCTTCAGTTTTACCTGTAGTTATAAAGCTGTTGGGTTTACGATAATGGTTTGTTACCTGAGAACTAAAATATTTTGGATGTTTTCTTTTTGAAGCAGTTTCATAATTGCTTGCTAAGCCGCTATGGTGCTGTCATTTGTTGACTTGAACACCCCCCTCCCCAACTGGAAAAATTAATGTAGGACAGAGATCAGCTTGGCTGGGCCCAGCAGCAGCCACCACACAATTCACTATCACAACTTACATGACTTTCCTGGATCCAGAAGAGGCCACAACACAACTCATCCAAACAATTGGTTTCCACACAACTTAGGTGACTCACCCAGGATATGGCACAACTTGCCACACTCAGGTGAACCTGGCAGTGGCTACTGCACAACTTGCCTGGGGGAATCACTACTGTATGACTTACATGACTTGCCTAGGTCCTGCAGCAGCAGCAATGCAATTTGTCTAGGGTTGCCAAATCTGGCTCAGAAAATTTCTGAAAACTTGAGAATAGGAGGTGAAGGAGCTCACAATAAGGACATGATGCAGTAGAGTCTGCCTTCAAAAACAGCCAGTTCTTCCAGGGAAACAAATCTCTGTAGTCTGGAGATCGGTTGTTCTAGGAGAACTTCCGGACCTGTTTTAAGGTTAGTTGCCCTAGGGACTCACTACCATGCAAATTTTACAACTTGACTGGGCATAGCTCTGGCTACCACACTATTTATGCAACTCGCCCAAGCCCAATGGTAGCTACCAGACAGTTCACCCAGGCAACTCGCTATTGTGTAACTGTCACTACTTGAGACTGATTTTACCAGTGGCCAATATAAGCTTGGGGGGGGGGGCATTACTGAACAGAAGGAATTTGGAAGGGGAGAGGAGAAGCTGAAGGGGGAAACAGAAAAGGGTAGATGGGTGAGAGGAAAAAAAGAGAGGTTGGCAGGAGGAGGAAAAGCTAGACTGGGGGAGAGACAGATAAATGTTAGTGGGCTTGTGAGAGAGAAAGCAGCAGAGAAAGGGGAGGAACCATAGGACTTACCAGGGTGAAATAGTATGAGAGCGGATGGAGGGGAAAACAAGATGCCCCCTAGAAGTCGTATTATCTTAAGCCATTTTTCCTTCATCAGGTTGTTTTAATGAAGGTTCTATAGGCAAAACTACAATACAGAGCTTTGTGTACACTCCTCCATGTCCACAGAGCTTCTGTCTAAAGGTCTCTCTGGTATTTTTTTAATGAAAAAGGCAGTTATTTCCATGCATAAGCAGCATACCAACTGGAGTGAGTGGAGAAGTCCTGTCAGTTGGGGGTGGCATATACTTGAATAATGAAGCTGCCTTATATCAAGTCAGGCCATTGACCTATCAAAGATAGTATTGTCTGCTCTGACTGGCAGTGGCTCTCCAGGTTCTCAGGGGGAGATGCTGGGGACTGAACCAGGGACCTTCTGCATATGAAGCAGATACTCTGTCTCTGAACTATGGCCTTTCTAATTATGTGGGGACAGAGGTGGGGCATGTATGGAAGTTTCTGAATCAGGGCAACCAAAAAACACCACTTTGAAGTACACAGGGACAGTGCATTGGCAGCTACCATCTTATCTTGAATAGAAGCAAATTACATTAGAGAGGAATATGCATTTGAAATAGACCAATAAAATCTAAATGTGTTTTTTCTTCAATAATACATGCAGTATATTTGCAAATACCAATATGACATTAAGGTTACTGTCATATTAAGCAGAAATACATGGCTGATTCATCAGGAGCAAGTAACTGAATGGCAGGATTAATATAGAATTTATAAATATTAAAATAGAGCATTAATTTTAAACCTAGCTGTGCAATAAATACTTTGGCTACACTGTCAATTGATGATTCGGATAATTCAGAAAAATTAAGGGGAGGCTTGGAAGTTATCCAAAATATCTTGATGCAGTTAACGACAAAATAAGAGTTATTAGCTTATCATAATTGCAGCCAATTTTTAAAGTAATGGAGTAATCCACTGTGGATTGCTGCAAGGAAGTGGAACAAAGCATGTGAAATGAACAGATGGATTTGATTTTAAACAAATTAGGCCCACTCCCTGGGATGTAACAAGTGATTTTGTAGTTTTCCATGTTATAGGTTAACTTCCCACTGCGACCTTCTCAGGCTGCTTGCTATTTTTTTTTCTTGTCATTAAGCACAACCCTGAAGGAGCACAAGGGCTTATTACTTTCCATTGCAAATCTCCAGTCTTCAGTCTCCAGGCCAGAAAACGTTGCTTCATATAAGATACAATTTATATGCAGCAAAATCAACATGTATGTGTGTTTACCAAATATTATAAGCTACATACAATATTCATATAATTTCCTACATGGACTTCCATCTTTCCTCTTTTCTCAGGGAGCCCTGAAAGCACAGTATATAGTCAGACAAGCAGAAAATCCAGCACTTAAGATGTGAAACAATTTGTTGCCTTCATCTATAATTCATTCTTGGCAAAAACGTGGAGGAAAAAAGATGGAAGACAGCTCCTAGCAAGGACAATGTGCAGCCCCCATATGTTTATGGAAAGATGCACAGCTCCTGATGGTAGAATGCCACATCCATAATCTAGGACTGCACATGTGGCATCTGCTGCCAGTTAGAAAACCATGTGTATACGTCCCTCCGTCTAAATATATAACAGGAATGAGGGGGATGCACACTAAATGCAGTTTCTGTGAAAAGTGTCTGGAGCTATCAGATGACAATGCCACCAATCTGAACTGAGGTAGATGCCCTTTTAAATGCGCATGTAGGGACTGCTCATTGAAGCATGCATGCATCTCTGCAGAATGGCTCTTACATCAAGCATCAGAGGCACACTTCTGGGTGGGTCTTGTTGACAACTTGGCCTTTCATGTTACATGCAGCGTTTCTCCTACATGCCAAAACAGAAAAAATTACAAGATTTAAACTGAAAATTACAGAGGAGGATCAGCCTCCTGGAGTCAGCTATTACTGGTTGCTGTAAATCTACTTCAGGAGGGTCAGATAGCATGTACACAATCTCATCTGAGAAGCTGATAGACAGAACAGCACAAATAGTTCACCCTCACAGTGTAGGTTACAGAAGATTGATGGCCCTGTCACAGATTACACTAAGCCTCATAGCTGTATCTTGGGGGGGGGGAGGTCAATTCATCTTAGTACAAAGTACATAAACACTCACATGGTGTTGGTACTGAAGAGTAAGAATGTCTAGAATTCTGTGGTAATTCAAAAACTCCACAACAAAAACTCCAATTCTGCAACTGAATGCTGTGTTTATTTGCCTAAAAAGAAGTAGTAGTGGTGGTGGTGGGGAAGGATCACTTACCAGCAGCTATACAATGTCTTGATTTTTAGAAATAATACAGTTTGAGTGGAAACACATTTCTATCTTTAGTTTACTCAAACAGAATCAGAACCATCACACTTGACAATCATAGCCATTGATTCTTTTCTGAACTAGGTAGCACAGCCTCCTCAAAAACCAAACACAACTAATGTACCATCAAGTAGGAATTCGGGGTGGTGGTGGTGACAGAGACATTGTCCTAACATTTAAATTCAAGAAATTTTAATTTGGGAGGTCTTCTAAGGTATGATACTTGACAGGACTTGTGAATAGACAAAAAGCATAATGCCAAAAATTCATACCTTGGAAGTGGCAAAACAAATGTACACCAGTTTCTCATAACTGCACTTGCTCTGTCACTCATTTTCATACACATGCACATCTGAAGTGTGGCCAAGGTATACAGATAGACAAAGGTACTAATTTTCAAGGCTATTGAACTAGGCCATCACGAATAGTTAACATTTTACATTCCAAATGCAGAGTTATATATATTAGGGCTATTACCATTCTATACTGCTATAAAATGGATTCAGGAGAACGAGCATGTAAATTGAAAAGAAAACTAATGTCTCTTCAGAAACTGGAAGCAAGAAGGAAATTTGTTGCTAAATGGGAAACGTTGCCTGCAGTTAAGCCAGTGAACCTCTCATATAAGCACTGTGTTGGTTTCCAGGTGACATTCTTTTGCACCAGTGTAGGTACACTGGTCATTTTATTTTATTTTATTTGAATAAACGAATGAGAAAGAGGAAGCTGTTTAGGTGAACTGAAACATAAATGCATAAAGATTTCTTCAAATCCATCTAAGATTCATTATTAATCTATGCATCAAATGTACCACTTGATAATTATACAACCTGTAATAACACTCAGATTTTTCTGGAACCTCTCATCCCCAACTCTTTTTTCGAAAGCGCTGTGTGCTTTGCAGCAATATACCAATATAACAATGGGATTGACTCACAGGTGAAACACTCAGAAGTTTTCCTGGTTTCAGCTGCAACACTGAAGGCAACCCACAGGCTGCAACCTATAGGTGCATCACAGATTTGATTCTTTAAACGTCTGTTTAGAAATGTTCCTGTATAAACTGCTCTTCAAAATTTAAATTTTATTCTGAATGTAAAAGTTCTCGTTTTTCCATTTTCTGTAGTACAAGACAATATCTGAATGCTACATCTCTTGCATGAAACTGTCAAATTCTAATAAAACAACAAGTTTCACTGATATAAAGACCTTCTCAAATGAATCACATAGTTCTGAACTAGCTTATTAAAAGTTTTAAATTACAAAAAGGAAAAAAATCCTTAAAAAGATCATTTCAAGGTCATTAGGGGAAAAAGAGACAATTTATTGATACTAAAGCCTTTACTGTAATAAACCAAATATATTTACAATTTATACAAATGGATCTTCAACAAAAAATACAAAAAAAACCCATATCCCAAGAGGCCAAACCAGGAAACAAGTTTATCCAAGATACCACTGCTTTACACAAGACAGAATGCAAGTGGAATTGAAAGAACTGAAAAATAATCCACATATTCTGGCAATGAGCATGATCTTTATGAGGTCCTAAGGGTGCCGGGGGGGGGGGCTGCAACAGTCTTAAGCTGACTCTGCTTTTAAAATCCACAAAAACTATGCTACTTCATCCATCTTGCCTTCTTGCTTCACATTGGTCCAAGTAGCCAGTTGCTGGATGTCAACAAAGTCAGCTTCTGTTTAATACATGCTGAACGGCATCACGTGAAGATGTGGAAACCAAGTTCTTCCTTTTTTATTAAAAAAGGTAAAGCCTTTCTACTTCTACAAATTAAGAACATTTTGGCCCAGTTCAACTCTTAGAAGTTATGTTTACAACATTTCTGTTTTCAGTAGATTACTTCATAGACAGTAGCTTTCTTGTCTCCTGAGCCCGTGACTATATATTTATCATCCACAGAGATATCACAGCTCAACACAGATGAAGACTCTTTGGACTAGAAAAGAGAGAGAACATAGCTGTAGTTAAAATGGGGAAAGTAACACATACATGCTTCTTTTCTTTAGCCCTCATGAAACCAAGGTCAGAGTTCAAATTTCATAAAGCAGTTTGGTGACAGTAAGAGCCAGTGGAAAGGTTTATATGTAAGGACAAATGGTGGCTTCTCACGTTTACTTAACATATTCATATATCACTTTATTTACTTAGACTCAAAGTGGTTAATGATGCAACATTAGGAGACCAGCTGTTGGAGATCCACAGACTCACGTATTCCCATTTCCCCTAGTGCATGGCTCAGAAATTACATTTCTGCTTTCATAGCAGAATTTATTTTGTTGTTGCCAAACCACAAATTATTATTTATTTTAATTAATTTATACCCTCCCTTTCTCCTCAAAGAGGAGCCAAAGCAGCTTATATCGTTCTCCTATCTTACATTTTATCCTATCAACAATCCTGTGCGGTCTGTTCAGCTGAGAAAGTACGATGGGTCCAAAGTCACCAGTAAGCTTCCATGGCAAAGTGGGGATTGGATCCTGAGTCTCCCAATCCTAGTGTGATATTCGAAGCACTACATAAGGATATTACCACCAGCCCACACCTCTAGATCCTCTTTTTGCTTAGCTGTTACTCTTACCTGGAATATACTGGCACCATATGGGGTCCGCCAAGCATTTAGGAGGTTATCTTTTCCAGTACTTACAAACCATTTGCCTGAAAATGATCAACAAGAACTTAGTAGAACATCCTGTATAAACTCGTAAATGTGTACATTTTTCTGTTCCCTGGTATGTTGATCATATGGCTAAACATCATCCAGATATGATTAATATGTTAATAGTTCAGTACACTGAACAGCAGAGGATATGGAAGATCATACAGGATAACTCTAGTCCTGATATGCATATCCTTCAATGACCATCTTTTTGCAAGTGTTTGCTGTGCAGCTTACCAGCAGAGACTGCCTAAAATCAGCCCCACGCCATCCTAAGTTCTGATTCAGATCACCTCACCTTTGTAAAGTGACATACAAATCATTTAACTAAACAGGCATATTGCTCAGTAAGCTCAGTAAACTAAACAGGCACATTGCTCAGTAAGCAATGAGCAACATTCAAAATTCTTGACTATCAAACTACCACATCCATGCCTTAATGGTACTGCCACTTTACATACATAAGCTTTCTCTCACAATTTTCCTGAAAAAGATGGTAAAAGTGAGACTTACTTTCCAGCTGTTAAATCAAGATGAAATAAAAGCATTTAAATGTCTTGTACTTGCCTTAAAACAGCCAGCTGAGGTGTAATTAGCATGTAGAAATTCAAGTGGTTTATTCCAACTTACCACAGTAAGCAAACTTGAGTGACAGCACACAGCTCTCGTGAAGATGAAGCTGATATTTGTCTGGTTTATTTACATGTAGTACTTCCACATTACTGCTCTCCATTCCAACAGCAAGCCATTCACCCGTGGGACAATAGCCAAGGGAAAAGATCTTGGGGGGGGAGGGGAAACAGGGGTTTATACTCCTTGTACAAGTAATGAGATAAAACAGAAAACAGCCTAAGACATTTTGCATCTCTTAAAACGTGGGAGTGAAGATTGTTCCTTTTCAGCACCAAAAGGTAGGATGGAAAAGTAATAAATAAGAAGTGGGTCTTGTAATTTCATAACACATGAAGTAATGGCATACTTGACTTTTCATCTGCTTTACCAGCCAAGGGTTTCATGGCATTTATCCCCCCTCCCATTGCTGTCGCTACCCCAGCTCAGGTAACAAAAAAAGCCAAATTAAATTCAGATAGGCACTCAAAAATATATCAGATTACTATTTTAATAGCAGTCTATATAAATAAAAATGTCACTACTAGCAATGATTTTTTTCCCAAAGGTAAATGCTTTGTCTAAAAGCAGTTTTGGCTATACCAACAGCCTATGTGAATATAATTATTAATATGAATAACTTCACCCAATTACAATCTGGAATTTGTAAAGTATCATATTAATCAGTGTCTTTAAAAAATATAGAAAGACATATTAGGCACCTGGGATGTGAAGTCATGCTGCTGTAACTGCCTGCCTTCTCTCAAGTCCCAGGATCTCACAGTGTTGTCCAGACCTCCTGTCCAGAGCTTGGTACCATCATTAGAAATGTCAATACAGCTGGCTCCATCTGTGTGGCCCTGGAATTGCCTGATAAAACAAACCAGATTGAATAATGATTTCCTGCCAGAATGCAAGGTAAACACTGTTGTATTGTTAGTTTTGGACTCTGTATGTGTGTCATCTCCCCTGCGTCAACTGATATGCAGCAAAAAACAACCCTGCCCCCCACAACCCTTGATGTGAAATATGCTCACTGTACACAAACTATTCTGCAGGTGCCAGAGAATGTGAAATGAACCACAAAGCAGCTAAACAAAATCAGCTCCACATCTGTACAGATTTGCAAAGGTAAGAAGACTATTTAAGAAGCTGTAACATAATCCATTATAGCATTGGGAAATAAAAACTTAAGCCATTACTAAACTAACCTAAAAAGTACAAAGGACAAATTTCTTGAGCAGAGGCAGTCAGTCAGTTTATATGGTTTTTTAAAAGCTGTAAATGAAGAATGTAAAAACACACTAAAAAGATTCAACTACATAAACTCATGCAGGAAGGGATCCAAAACCACTAAGTTTTCTCCTTGCACTGGCTGAGCCCGCAAAATGATGCTCTTGGTAGCAAAAAGGCCATGAGCAATGCTCCCACTAAGCTGTGCTAGGATGTGCTAATTTTTAGCCTGAAATGCACAGATTTTTGCCTGAGCGCAGGGCAACACAATTCTCTCCTGCTTCCTTCTCTAGGGCTGCTGCTTCCTCCCTCAACCACACAGGAGAGATAAAAAGCTAAGCCTCCCTTCCCTCCATTGGCTGAAGTCTCCTCCCACCACCTCCTCTTTTGGGGAGGAAGGGAGAGGGAGAGAAAGAGAGAGAGCACCCACGCACAAGAGAGAGAAAAATCAGAGTCCCATGGCATCTTTAAGACCAACAAAGTTATAGTCGAGGTATAAGCTTTTGTGTGCATGCACACTTCTTCAGAGGGAGGAAGGTTCTAGAAAGATTAGCTAAGTGTTACTGCTTTTGTTCCAGATCCAAGTCTTTTGCGCACACACACCTTGGAGCAGGAAAAGGTGTATGCATTGCCTCTTGCAAGTGACCTGGAGGTTGTATCAATCTGTGCTGGGGAAGAGACTTGCAAACACAGGGCTTGGCTGGAGCAACAGGGTTCCCTCCAGTATGGTGTAGTGGTTAAGAGTGGTGGACTCTAATATGGAGAACTGAGTTTGATTCCCAGTCCTCCACGTGCAGCCAGCTGAGTGACCTTGGGTCAGTTACAGTTCCCTCAGAGCTGTTCTCTCAAGAGTAGTTTTCTCAGAGCTCTCTCAGTCCCACCCACCTCACAGAGTATCTGCTGTGGGGAGAGGAAGCGAAGGAGATTGTAGGCAATGTTCCCTCTAAGTTGTGGAGTCTTGTGAGCAAAAATTCTACTTTGTGAACTACTGGCATTAAAGTTGTGAACAAGTGATATGGCTACTGCATAAATTAGTTTGCTCTGGAGCCATCCTTCCTGAGCCAAGACAAAAATGTGTGAGCCAGAGGCTAAAAAACTATGAGCTAACCCACACGAGCTCAGCTTAGAGGGAACACTGATTGTAGGCCACTCTGAGTGTGGGGTATAAATCCAACTCTTCTTCTTCCCAGCCCCTTCCCTAAACTCATTGCACCCCCCTTGGAGAGGCCCCCTTTTCAGTGGGAGGGCCTGATCTGTATTGCATTCCTCAATATGGGGGTAGGAGAAGAGAAAAACATCCCCTAAATCAGAGTCACAATCTGGGGTCCAATATCTGGGAAGTTTGGGGAGAAGATGAGCCAGAGGGTGGGTTGCAACTGTGAAATTGGAGGTTGGAAACAGGGGGTGTCAATGCAGATCCGCCACACTTTGGCAAGACCTTTGGAAAAGAGGGGAGTGACCATGTTATGTACTGAATGTGAATCGCTCCTATCTATTCACATGTTAAGCTTGAGTCTGAATGTGGCTCTTCAGATGTCGCATTGCTATTGGTCGGTTTCTGCAAAACCTGTCTAATTACCCAATCACTGAGTGATATTGTTGCAAAGAGGGAACGGTCCTGATTGGCCTTTATCCCTGCAATGCCATTGGTCTTTAACTTGTTATGGGTGTGGCTTGGACAGCCCGGGAGAGTTTAAAAGAAGGAGCTGTGCTCCCCTTGTTTGTTCTGTGTTCCTGACTTACAGTTGCTGTTTAATAAAGCTGAAATCACTTGAAGCTGAATCCTTTGTTGAGTCTCATACTTAACAGACCATGCAGGGGTTAGCTGGGGAAGTGAAAAGCTCTCTGGATTGCCCCCTGTTGCAGACACTAGCTGCCCCCACAGAGCCCCACTTGGCAAGAAGCTGTCATGACAAAGAGCACAGACAAAAAGCCCTATTTCTTTGTAATGACTGTCACTGCCACGTGGGCTCCTGAAGAGAATACAGGATGGGGTAGGCAAGGCAGACTTAACTTGCAATGAGATGTGCTAGTTACAAGAATGCCCATTAGAAAGAAGGGGAGAGCCAGGAATGCCCATGGGCTCCCTTGGAATGCACAAAAAGATTGCAAAGGGTGCCAGGAAAACCAGTAATGGATTCTCTGGTAGCTCTGGGAGTGGAAGGAAGGCCCCTGTGGCTAGAATTTATGCTCTCAATGTACAATGATTATTTCGAAGGTGGAAGGAGAGCCCCTGGAAGCAGGGTGAGTGCATGTGATCTATAATGACAGCTCAGAGAGCAGAATGAAAGCCCTGGGACTGATGCGAGGAGCACTGGGAGGAGAACAACTTTCTCTGGGGGGTTGAATGACAGCCTGGAGAGTGGTATTCCAGAGGGACAATTATTTTATTTTGCTGCAATTAGTTTATTGCAGCAAAATAAAACAGAAATCTAGCATAGGGTTGCCAGCAATTTCAACATTCAAAATGCTTATTGCATAACAAAGTCCAAGTCTAATTCAAAATTATCCATAACATGAAACAATGTGAATAAAGATTACTTATGAAAACAAAGTGCTTGTGTTCATAGTTCTTGCCAATACAGGGTTTGTTTGTTCCTTGTTTTCTTTTCCTGCTTTTTGTAAAGTATTTTCTGTTTGCAGAATCCTGTTTCTTTAAGTTTTCTACAGGTATGTCTAATTAATGGTTCCCTTATGAACTTAAGTCGTATGTTTTTTTGCACTTTTCTAAGCATATTGCTTCAGCTTTAGTGCTTGATGTGAAATCATGTTGATTTACATTGATGAGTTTTATTTCTGTTCCTGTACTCTCTTTGGAGGAAGCATTCTGTGAAACGATTTTCAAGTCGATGGAATTGTTAAGATAAGAACGAAAACAAGAAACACCCACACCTTGTATTGGCAAGATCTATGCACACAAGCACTTTGTTTTCATAAGTAGTCTTTATTCAGGTCTTTTCGTGTTATGGATCATTTCGAATTGGACTTGGACTTTCCTATGCAATATGCATTTTGAATGCTGAAATTGTGGCCTTATCATTCTTCATTGGACTTTATATGATTGGAACTTTCTAATCTCTCCTTATATATAATTTTATTTTGGTGTGAATGTTTCACACACTCCCACAGCCTTTGGCTCCCTCAGCTGCCACTCTGAAGGTCTGCAATCCCCTGACTGCATTGCCTCACTGTGTTGGCGGCCCACACTGAGCTGGCGGCCTGCATCTTGGCCTCAGTCTGGAGGGAGCCAGCAAAGGGTATGGATGCTCCGCTGAGAGAGCAGCAACCCCTCCACGGCCCAAATGGGAAAGAGAGGAGGGGCCACAAGGAGCGATGCCAAAGGGGTGCGTGCTTCATAAGGCGACCCTGACGACTGGCCAGAAAGGCTGTGAGGGAGAAGGAGGCAGACCAAGCAAGCGGTGGCAGACATGGGAAGCACTCACCTTCACTGCCCCTCACAGCCCGTTCCCTTGGCCACAAGGCTGGCACTTCGTCAGGGAGATAGCTCAGCAGGCTGCACTGCAGAGAAAGCTGGCTGCACCTTTCAAAGGACTGCCAGCAGGCAGGCAGGGGGGCTGAAGGAGCTCCCTCTCTCACCTCACTGAGGCGGCCAAGCACCTTGGGGAGGGACTGGGGCTACCTGTCACTCAGTGGCCACCTCCATTCATTCAGAAACAGCCAGCCAGGCACTTGCTCCCCCCATCGCTTATCACGGAGAGGCTGCTGAGTGCGCACTCTCTTTCTCCCTCTCTGGCCAGGGCTACACTGAGAGATGGCCGCCACTCTCAAGGGAGGGAGGCGGGCAGGTAGAAGACACTGAGTGCCCCCTTCACATGGTGGGGGGTTACTTTGCTGCCTTTTCCATCTTGCTAGCATTCGTTGTATTCCTTTTACAATGGGCTTTACAACTAGTATAATATAATTTGTGGATTTTTTTCATTATTGTCCATGGTGTTTCTGTTTTGGGTTCCACATGGAAGCTGGCAACCCTAGTCAAATCTGACTCACAACTTTAATGCTAGAGGCTCTTTTGACTCACAAAGTTTGTTCATAACACAGTCATAAGCTGTCATCATTATTCAACATTATTTTACATTTTGAACCTTGGTGTTCGGAAATCCCTCCTCTCAGTAACAAAGAACAAGCTTCCTAATCCCTAGACTGGAGTGTTCAGAGGCACCTGCCTTTTTCCATACTGCAATTAGTTTTATTTCCATGCCTTAACAGCAAAAGAGGAAGAATGACTATCATGGGACTTGTTATGAATCAACATAGTATGACTGAAGTCATTGATCTGAAAACTCAAGGAACTATCAGTTAGTGCATTCTTTTTATTGTCTACTACAAGTGAGGGTAAGAAGTGAACCACAACAAATCAGCAACCAAATCTTAGTACTCAGGAAACCTGGCAAAAACTCACTGCTACACAGTTATTAAGTACATAAACAGAGGGTAAAATATTGGCTTCTCTAAGTTCAGTATATGAACCTAAATGATTTCTTCTCCTTTGTGAAGACCAATGGGAGAAAAGTCAACATTTTCTTACCACATTAAGGTTTCCTGATGTCTAATCTTCAGGTTTTATTTATATCATGGCCAGGATTCAACCTTTACTTGGTCCTATTTTGGGATTTTAGTCCCAGAAGTTCCTTAAGAATCTACCTATGTTTATAACTTTTCTCTTGAAACAGCTCACACAAATGGGTTATTTATTCCAGTGATCATAGTGTATCCAACCATCCTCCAAGGAGCCTTCCTTCAGTCCTCAATGGAAGCTGAGGAAGGCTTCACATTTTGCTCAGTGGTATGGAACAAGGGCAGGATCCACCACAGTTTATGCGAATTGTCTGTAGGATTTTTTTTTTGCATCATGCAGTAGTTTTCCATATGATGAATTCCCAGACATATAGTAGATGCCACAAAGATACCACTCTCTGGCACAGTGCTTACCCATCTGCTGCTATAGTTTGTTTGCTTGTTTTTTTACTGTTGGAACATTAATTTATAAGACTTAAGAAAGCAAGGGCTGCAAACTGAAACATCGTCTTCTTCAGACATTGCTTTTCCTTACTTGCACAAGTCTGTAAGAACTATTAGAACATTAAAGATGTCGGGTTTTTAACATCCTTCTCTACATATCCACATAAAATACAAAGCAACACTGATGTCACACAGCTGATCTCATGAAACATTTCATGAAAAAATGTAAATTGACTTCTTACAGTTATGATTTAAGCCTTCCCTAGGAAAAGGTTCACTTTCATGGTTCAGTGCCTACTCATTTAAAGGCCAACCCATCAAGCAATCAGCTCTCAAATGGATTTTAAGGTAACATGGATGAATTAGGGGAACAGTGGACTGCAAAGGCAGGAATCAGAGAAATAGTGTGAAATCTCAGTGCAGCTACATAACAAACATTGCAGCTCCAACTATGCTTTATGGATTAGGTGCAAAACACATTCATGATCACCAGTCTCAAGTATAACTGAAGCCAGATCTTCTTGGACAAGACAAAGGCATCTGCATTTCTTTGACACAGACCCCCCACCAACCAGGGCAAATATTAGTCCAGAATTGAATGAATGGGTTGGACACAGATGAAAGTTTCCAATGGCAGAAAGGAACTTTTCTGCCTCCCTTATCTCATTGCATTACCACTGCTCTCCATGAAATTCTTCTCCTGGGGGAGGAGGGGGTCTGGAGGATTGACATGAGGGGGACCTGCAGTGGAAGGGGGGGGTCTCAGTCTGTGTTTTACAATGCAGTTATTGCACTTTGCAAGCAGAAATTGGAACTGGGCATCCTGCAAATAAGAACCCTCATCTGACCTCAGTATTGCTATCTCAGAAGAGAATAAGCTATCACAGAATTCCTGTCTTCTGGAATCTGTTAGTGAAAAACTGGAACATGTGTCTGCTGCAGAGACTAGTACTGATACATATGTAGATGAAAAAGTGACAGTTGAAGCCAATAGAGTTAAAATTGAAAATTCCAAGGAAAACATATCTGATCCTCCCAAGGAAAATCCTGAAGAGCTGCAGAATGGATCCATTTTACTAGGAGAAGATGTGGACGCAAAGAAGAGTTCAAAATATAGTGTTGAATGAAGATTTTGCATTGCAGAAGGAAGAAAAAGAAATTGCTGCTGTAGTAACTGAAACAAATGTTGACCCCAAGAAAGACAATGGCTTTGCAAATGAATGCCAGCTGTGCCAGTTTAATACAGAGACAGTGCCAATGATAGAACATCTCATTGGCCAAAGACATAGAAGAGCACATCTTATGAAACATTTTCCAGATAGAGGAAAGAGAAAAGCAAATGATCCTAAAGAAGACCAAAGCCAAGATGACAGCAGCCCAGCAGTAAAACATCCCAGAGATGACCACAGCCCCACAGATAACCATCCCAGAGAGGAAGACGACCGCAGCCCAGCAGTAAAACATCCCAGAGATGACCACAGCCCCACAGATAACCATCCCAGAGAGGAAGACGACCGCAGCCCAGCAGTAAAACATCCCAGAGATGACCACAGTCCCTCAGATAACCATCCCAGAGAGGAAGACGACCACAGCCCAGCAGTAAAACATCCCAGAGATGACCACAGCCCACCAGAGGTACATCCCAGAGATGACAGCAGCCTAACAGAGGACTTCACTTAGAGGAGAACAACACCCCAGCAGAGTGGGACTGTGAATTAAAGAACCCACAGACATTAACAACAACAGAGGAGAAGAATTGACTAAATTTAACTTACAGACTAAAGCCCACAAGAGATTCCCTACATCAGAAGAAGCTACACACAACTCTTTGGAAAAAGAGGTGCGTTCCGCTTAAGGACCGGGGGTGGGGGGGTTGTAATGATTCCATGTTTCGGGGTGTGTGTGTTTAAATGTTGAGTTTGACTGCAGTAATGCAAGGAGGGTGATAGGGGGAGATGAGTGTGCTGTGATTGGTTGATGACTGAGAGTGTGGGAGGAGATGTTCTGAAAGGAACCTGTGTGTGTGTTTTAAGACAGAGTTCTGTATATGTATCTTTGGAAAGTGAAGTGTGGAAGAGCTATGAAGAGTGTCTGTGTGACTCTAAAAGTTTTGTGAGAGAGTCTATAAGGCAAATAAACAAGTAGTGTCTAAACTGTGTGGTTAGACAAATGTTTTATCTTGTGTGCCTAAGACAAAGAGCTTAACCAATGTGGCTACATATATGAGAGGGAGAGAAGCCTGTCAGCGTGAAATTTTGGTGTCCGAGAGACTGTGTGTGCCACCTTGCCAGTTATTTTTACAAGTTCCTTTTTCCAGTAACTGTTCAAATAACCAGAAACCTATTTTTGTTCTTTATTCAATAAATCAATTTTTGTTTAAACATATCCCAGAAATCAGTACAGTCCTTCCTCAGGACCACATAGTCCTCTGAAGGGCCCAGACCCTGGGTCATACTACTAGCAGAGAGAGAGAGATTTGGAATTTTTAATTCCTGGTGGCAGCAGAAAACTACCAAGTTTATATACACAGCAGGTGGTTTAAAGGCAAAACAGTCTCCCCAAATAGCAAGAACACCACAGCTTCATCTGCATAATTTATTAAAACTACATACTTTGATTTACTTGAATGTTAGACCTCAGTGTAGAATTTTGATAGTCCCTTCAGATGCAGACTTTACATAGCCCTGTTTGTAATTAAGATAACTAATTGGATCTAAGTGTCTAGAAATGCTTAGTGCATAAACTTTGATGCTTTAAATAGCCTCTCATTACCAAGGCAGGTGCAAATGTTGGTTGTGCTTGCTGAGATTTATTGTGGGCCACTGCCAATTTTATAGTGATGTATCAGAAGTTATTCTTGTGGTCGACCAAACACTGCCATGCCAAGATTATAAGTTTTTGCTAGAAGACTATATGAGCGATGAAGAGGTGACCCCTACAATGGTATCATGGATGCAGGATCTGGGTAAGAGCATAGATATGGGGAAGTGGGCAGATATATGGAAAACTTTAAAATACATGAGAACTACAAGTTATAAGGAGAATATTTATAAAGTGTTTCATCGTTGTTATTGGTCTCCTGACCGTCTAGCTAAATGCTGTCCCTCACTTTCTAGGAATTGTTGGAAGTGTAGAACAAATGTGGGTACTTTTTTTCACGTCTGGTGGCAGTGTGAAAGGGTTTATGCTTATTGGAAAATGATCCAAAAGATAATACTAGAAATTACCAATATCAACCTTACCCTCTCCCCAGAAATATTTTTATTGAACATGTTTCCCGACCACTATAAGCAAAAAGACAAATATATATTAGTTTATATTATTACAACCGCTAGAATTTTGTTAGCTAGATATTGGAAACAGGATGGTTTACCCACAAAAGAGGAGATAGCAATTAGACTACTTGAGATAGCAGAAATGGATAAGTTAAGTTTGATGCTTCAGGAGAAAGATGAAAATATTTTTATGGAACGATGGGCGTGTTTGTATAAATGGATAAGGATGGTTTGGAAACATTAGACTCAAAATTATGTATAAGACGTGTATACAAGATGTAAAATTTGGTGGAAGATATGACAAATAAATTTATATTAAAAAATGTGTGAGCCGGAGGCTAAAAAACTGTGAGCTAGCTCATACTAACTCAACTTAGAGGGAACATTGTCTATCACCACTGTCAGTAATTAACTAGAAGTTAAAAGACAGAGAAAGAGATTTTATCTTCCTAACATTCAAATTAAAGGCTTTGACAAAACAGATGCAATAACGTAGTTAGCTGGAAATGCTGATGGTGCAGAGAATGGGTGCTGCCCTGTGGGACATGGAACAGAAAGTGGTACACAGCAAATGGAAATCAAGGAATGATAGGGTGAAAAAAAGACTGGGAGAGACATGAGTGGAAGTAGGCAGTTTACTATGTTGAAATTAAAGAGTGGTAGAGGAATTAAAGGGTCAGTTGAACATAGGAGAAGTTCTGGAGCTGAAAGGGCCCACAAGAGGACGAAGATATATTAAAGCATGACCAGCAATGGAGGAGAGACTCATGATTTGCATAAGAAAGGCAAGCCAGTTAATTTTGTACTGGCTTGCCATAATTTCACTACAATGCTGTCAACTGCCCACTACAGGAAAAAAACTGCTCAGCCTCTCATTATTTACAGATCTATGCAAAAAGATTTTTGTTTTGCTTTATATGTTGTACCTAAATGCATGCCATGGTAAAAGCAATTGAGGACAACCAGATAACCTGAAAATGAGCTATTAATATTCTGGCCACTCAGCATTTCCAGAAATGTTTGCAAAGCACACCTGCTGTGCTTTGAGGAAGCAAAGATGGCTACTAGCCATTCATCTTTTTTAAAAAATGTTTATTTACATTAAAAATTACTGAGCTTGGAGACTCAGCATAGTGAAATCAACTCAAGTTTATTTAGTTACATCCGAATGAAGATAAAAATAGCTGGTCCATACCCGGCTTATATTCATATCAGCACCCCCCCCCCCAACACCTGTGATAGGTTCTATTTACATGGCCCCTGAAACTATAGGTTCCCTGCAGAATACTGGCACTCCCATTGGTCCATGCCTAGGATCCACGATGTCTATTGTTCTAGGACCAAAGGTCTGTAGGTCCATTGGACTGCATGGCCAGGCACATGTGGTGGCAACCCTCTTGCTACCTTACACCATACCCTCTTGATACATTACACCCCTTCCCCCTTAGTTCTGAAGTACTAACATATATAGTCCCGTAAGTACTCCAGGCGCCGTCATTCTCTTGTGGAGTGGCGTGGCTCTGTTGGGGTGCTGGTAGGTGTGCTTGGCCCAGGTTGTGGCTTGGCAACAGCTGCTGGTGAAGTCCCGGTTCCCGAGGCAATCCTGCTGTTGGGCTCTGGTGTGGAATTTGGGGCAGGAGTTGTGGCCATGCTGGACTCCATTGGTCCCAACGCTGGTTCCTCCCGGTCCAGCTTCTCATTGCCGTCCTCGGCATCCCATACCTCTGGGTTGTCTAGGGGCGATGGCGTAGTTGGTCTACATGCCTCCAGAGGAGCTGGCCATCTTCCGTTGAGACCTTGTATGAGAGAGGTCCTGTCACATGTATAGGGTTTGCCACATGTGTAGCTACGGGCGTATACTGGGTCCTTGGGAAAGAACCCCTGGTGTGCCTCCTGGGTTACCATGCCTGGGTTGTGGTCAGGTGCCCTGTATAGGTGAAGCCAGTCCAGTCTGGTCATTAGGCGCTGGCCCATTAAGAGTTCCGGGGGGCAGCGTCTCATGGATGTGTGTGGGGTCATTCGTTGACTGAACAAGAAGGCAGCTAACCTGTAGTCCCAGTCCCCTTGGACCATCTGGTGCAGCACTTCCTTGGTTGTGCATACCATCCATTCTGCCTGTCCATTGGTTGCCGGTGGAAGGGAGTGGATGTGCCGAATCCCATACTACTGCATGAAGTCCAGGAATTCTGCTGATGTAAATGCAGTCCCGTTGGCTGATACCAGCATGTCGGGTATGCCATGGGTGCAGAATATCTTCCACATGGCTTTGATAACTGCTCTCGATGATGTGGAGGAGACGGGGACCACCTCTAGCCACTTAGAATAGGAATCCATGAGAATGAAAAATGTCTGTCCCTGGAACGGGCCCGCAAAGTCTAAGTGGAGGCGGGCCCATGGTTTGTGTGTGGATTCCCATTGTCCCACTGGGGCCCCGGGAGGGGCCGGCTATGTTTCCTGGCATGTCTGGCAGCATTTAACCAGGTCCTCTATCTCCCTATCCATGCTATGCCACCATACATAGCTGCTCACTAAGGCTTTCATGCGCAAAATTCCCGGGTGGGTCTCGTGCAGTGCAGTGAGTATGCATTTGCATAGGGGGCTAGGGATGACTATGCTGTAAACTCCGGGCCCACACTCCCTGTGGGCCAGCCCCTCCCCACCCAGTCCCAAACATGGCAGAGGACACGGTCCTTACTGGTGTGTTTGGTGACATCTGGCACCTGTACCAGATGATTGTGAAGGTCTTCCAACAACAGGATCTGGTGTGCCGGAGCTGGGTCCAGGCCATAGATGGGTAGTGGAAGGTGGCTGAGGGCATCAGCGTGTCCCATCGCCTTGCTAGGCTGGTGTTGCGGGGTGTACTCGTAATATGTGAGAAACATAGACTACTACAGCACCCACACACATCTGGGGTGTCTGGTGGACTGGGGCCACAAAACCCAGCAGTGGCTTATGGTCCGTGAAAATTGTGAAAGGGCAGCTATACAGGTAGTTGTGGAACTTCTGCACCCCTGCCACAATTGCTAGTGCGTCCTTGTAGATTTGAGTAGTTCTGCTCCGCTGAGGACAAGGTGCATGAGTAATAGGCTACTGGGTCCTCACAGCCATCAGCTAGCCTATGACCCAGGACCACACCCACCCCGTAGGGCAATGCATCGCATGCGAGCACTACGGGGATGGATTCATTGAAATGGGCCAGGACCACATTGGAGGTTAGGAAGTCCTTTACAGCCTGGAAAGCCATGGCCTGCAGTGGCCCCCACTTCCAATGTGTGTGTTTGTCCAAGAGGCAGTGCAGGGGCTCAGCCACGGCTGCTTTGTGCAGGAGGAATGTGTGATAGAAGTTCAGCAGACCGAGAAAAGCCTGCAGCTCAGGTTTGGAGGAGGGGGTCGGCATGTCGACAATGGCTGCGATCTTGTCCGGCGTGGGGTGGATGCTCTGGGTGTCAACTCTGAATCCCAGGAACTCGATGCTGGGGCACCAAAATGACACTTTTCTTTCTATACTTTAAGCTTGGCCTTGTTGAAGCGCTGCAAGATGGGTTGCAGACAGTCAGAGAAGGCTTCGGGAGACGCTGCTGCAATCAGAACGTCGTCAAAAAAAGGTTCCACTCCAGGGATCCCTTTAAGTAAACAGCCCATAAGATTCTGGAAGATACCCGGAGCTACACTGACCCTGAACTGTAGACGCTTGACTTTAAATGTCCCCCTGTGAGTTACAATTGTCTGGGCTTCCGCTGTGGTGTCATCTACTGGCAGTTGCTGGTAGGCCTGTGCCAAATCCAGTTTACCAAAAATTTTGGCCCTGGCCAGGAATGCTAGGATGTGGCTCACCACGGAAATGGGATACGTGGAGGGCATTGTTGATTGTGCACTTGTAGTCTGCACAAATCCTGACGTCCCATTGGGCTTGACTGGGGTTACTATTGAGGTCTTCTACTTTGCGTGGGGTACTGAGTCTAGTACCCCCTGGCCGACCAGGTGGTAGAGTTCAGCCTCGATTTTGGGCTGAAGTACGAACGGGGGCCACCAGACTTTCAGACAGAGTGGCCGCACTGCAGGATTGAGGGTCAGGGCCACCGGAGGACCCATGTAGCAGCCAAGCGAGCCATCAAAAACTGCTGGGAACTCATCACATACTTTATGGAAGTTCTCCAACTGCACCATATGTATCCCGGTGACGGCTAGACCCAAAGCGTCAAACCAGGCTAGCCCCAGTAAGCCGGTGAGATGGCCCTTGACCACCAATAGTTCCAATGGACTTTCGAATTCTTTGTATTTTACCCAGAACTGGCCCACCACTTTAATGGCTACTGGGTTCTTTTGGAAATCCCATAGTGTGAGGCTGGTGTCTATCAGTGGGGGTTCTGTTAGGGTAGATATGCGTAAGGTCTCCTCGGAGATTATCGAGAAGGAGGACCCTGAATCTACTTCCATCATGCACGGGGCACCCTCTATTAACACAGTCACTTTAATCTTATTGGTGGACAAAATTTGTACCTGGTTGTGATGTACTCAGATGCTGTGGAGTTCGACTGTTTCCTGGTGGGTGGTGGAGTGGCGCGGGTGTCCTTTGGATTGACAGGACCTGGCGATGTGGCCTTGCTTCCCGCAGGAATGGCAGATGGCATCTCGGAACTGGCAAGTCCTTTGCTTGTGTGCATCCCTGTAGCTGGCACAGGCAGCTAAGGTGATTTGCTTCTTGGGATGCGATGGTGCTGATGCCATACATTGCAGATTATGCTGAGCCGGTTGATGTACCTGTAAGACTTCCTCCTCACTCGATGCGTCTGAGGCTGGAGATGCGCTTGTAAAGTTCACAACACAGATGTGGTGCTCTTGGTGTGATTTCTTGTACGCTGTGGCTTCCTTCAAGGCCTTGTCCAGGGTCAGATTGTTGCGGCTCGTGAGCTTCCAGCGTAGCTTGGGTTCCCGGAGGCCCATGACAAACTGGTTCATTGGCATGTCGCTTAGGCTAGGGAACTCACATCTGATGGCCGCGTGGCGGAGGCCCACTAGGAAGTCAGTTGTGGTTTCAGTGAAGCCCTGGAGGCGTGCAAAGAAACTGATGCGCTCGGCTATTTTTGTAGGTTTTGGTGCAAAGTGGTTTGTGAGCACCTTCTCAATTTCTGCATAGGTGGTCTCTTTCAGGGATTTTGGGGCTATCAGGTCATTCAGTAGCCTGAGCACCTCAATCCTGCAAGAGCTAAGCAACAGGGATTTCTTCTTACCCTCCTCAGTGATGTCGTGGAAGTCGAAGTAGTATTCCAGTCTCTCAATACAGGCTTCCAAGTGCTCGGGGTGCACAGCATCGAATTCAGGGAGGTTTCCCAGAGCTGCAGCCATGATGACTCTGATGGAAACACGTGGCTGGGTGCTGTCTGGAGCGGTGTGGGGTGCGGTAACCGGAGACTTGGTCACAGTGCGGTGCTGGACCCAGAGTCAGCGGTATGGGGTGCAGCATCTTGGTGGTCGGTACACGGTGCGGTGCTCAGTTCTGCGTTGGAGTCAGGCTTGCTCATTGGGATCCCACCTTCGTCGCCAGTAAAAAGTACTGAGGTCGGAGACTCATCATAGTGAAATCAGCTCAAGTTTATTTAGTTACATCTGAATGAAGATAAGAATAGCCGGTCCACACCTGGCTTATATTCGTATCAGCACACACACCCAACACACAGCCAACACCCGTGATAGGTTCTATTTACATGGCCCCGGAAACTATAGGTTCCCTGCAGGATCCTAGCACTCCTATTTGGTCCACGCCTAGGATCCACGGTGTCTATTGCTCTAGGACTGAAGGTCTGTAGGTCCTTTGGACCCTCTTGCTACCTTACACCAAACCCTCTTGATACATTACATACATATAGTCACAAATAAAAAATTGTTTGAATGAAAAAAATTGGGCACCTTCTAGCTTTTCCAACATCCTGCACGTGCTCTCTCCCTGCCTGTGGTCAACCAGTCACATACAGTCAAGCTGCCACCATATGTAGAATTAAGCTTTCCACATGCCATTGCAAATATTTTAAGTACTTCCGCTAGCCTCAAAAACTTCATTGATCCATGGTGGAAGATGTGACACATGATCAGCTAGCTACAAATGTAGCTAGTTGTTATATAGACCAAAGGGTAGGTTCACCTGAAAATGCCAATAGTTTTTGGAAAGGAGATAGAAGGGTCACGACTGTGTGTACGTAAAAAGCATTAAAAATTGATGCCAAATTCTCAATAGTGTATTAAGCAGGCCCATAGCCAGGATTTCTTGTGTCGGGGGCCTTTAAATTTCTTGGGGGCACCTTATTGATTTGGTTAAAGTAAGTTAAATTAAGTGCCCCTTTCACCCAGCTGCATCTGATGGCCTCTTCCTCTCCTCTCTCCCAGAGGGGGCTTCCCTAGCCTGGACCCCTACCCCCCCCCACTCACTACCCTCCCATTCACTCACCCTGTAGGCAGGGCAGGAAGGCGGTGGTGGAGGAGTGCGCCGGTGCACTTGCCCACTTGGAAAGCCCCCAGCCAGCCAGCCAGCCGCCACTCTCCCTTTTACAGGGGCCGAGTGGGGAAGGCAGATGGGAAGGTGAGGTTGTGGAGGAGTGTGCCGGTGCACTTGCCTGTGCCCTGCTAGGGGACCCTTCAGCCACTCAAGACCAAGTGCGGCCGGCCTTGGATGGAGGCATGCTGCTGCAGGTTGCAGCCCCCCTCATCTCATCTCTGCTCTCCTCCATGTGCTCCACCCTGATTGGCAACAGCGTCACTGCCATCTCCCTGTGACTGCCATCTCCCATCCAGGCCCGTCGATGGCTGTTTTCCCACTGTAAGAGCTGAGGGAGTTGGGAAGGGAGTGTGCTGTCGTGGGAGGGAATAGAGGAGCATGGAAGTGAAGGGAGGGCCCCCTCCTCCTCCTCCACTGTTTCCCCTCAGAGGCAGTGTTGCAGGTTCTGCCAGGCGGGCACCAAAGGCAACAAGCACAGAGAGGAGCAGGTGGGTGTCTGAAAGTGGCTCTGTTGCCCCCAATGTGCCCATCCTGTCCCGTCCTGTCACTGTCCTGTCCTGACCATCGACGTGAAGGCAGGCATGCAGGCAGATAGGGGTGCTCACTTGCTCTGCCTGGCATGGAGCTGAGGCTGGAGATGGCAAGGTAGCCGCTGGGGTGGAGCAGAGCACCATGGGGTGAAGTGAGGTGAGGGAGAAGGGCCACACTGGGTCACCAGGCACTATTCCCATTGGCCGGCCAGTGAGTGCATCTTGTCTGGGGCCTGCCTGGTTGCCTGCCTGCCTGCCTGTCCAAGGTAGTAAATTGGGGGCCCTGATGGAAAGTTGGAGAGCCAGGCCCCAAAATGATTCAAGGTAGCTATGGGCCTGGTATTAAGGAAAGCTCAATTCTGAATAAATTATGTAAATTAACTTTGCACAAGTGGAGACAGACAAGGAATATTCTGAAAAGGACCAATTCACATCTCTGGCCACTGAAATCTTGCCAAGTAGTTTGTCTGACCTGAGATTCTACTCGGCATTGCACATATACTTTAAGTGGTGGTAGAAGAGTAGGAGTCCAGTAGCACCTTAAAGCTTAACAAAATTTGTGGGAAGGTATGAACTTTCATGAGTCACTGCTCACTTCTTCAAATACAGCTAGAACTTTAAGTGGTGCGACAGGCTGCACTTTTAAACATGCCATTGCAAATATTTGTGTAAACAGATAAATGACTGTGAAGGGTTAATTCTTCCAAGACCCAGAGAGCCTTAAGGCTGTTCCAAGAGATCTGATTGGTTAGCATCAGCTGATCAGAGAAAGTCTGGAGAGAGCTGCATACTGAGGATTCATTCAGATTTCTGCATTGCCTGAGTTGAGTACTGACTGTCTGATTTCAGCCTTAGTTGAGAGCAGTTTAACATAGACAGAACAACTGCGGGGAAATCTGCAAGAAAGTTTGGTAAGTAGGTAAAGACTCCCATTTAGGCTAAGGGAAGGGGATAGATCTTCTAGAGAGAGAACAAAATTCCCTACGCAGTCAAACAGGGAGTTAGCTCTGAAGAGTGCAGAGATCCCTGCTCTGGTGTGGTTAGAAACTGCCTGTAGAAACCTTAAAAGCAGGGCTATTTTTGGGCAGGAATGCGCAGGAATGGAGTTCCAGCTAGATTCTGAGTTGGCCACACCTACAGCTTTCCCCTCCTCCTTGGGTTCCCCAGGCGCCTCACAAACCTCGGGGAGCCTGGGGAAGCCGATCCAGAAACTGCCTTCCTTCCCTCAGGTTCCCCATGCGCCCCACAAGCCGTGAGGCACCTGGGGAAGCTGATCCTGGGAGGGAGCTGTGCTGTCAGGAGTGTGGCCTAATATGCTAATGAGTTTCTGCTGTCAGGTGTGGCCTATTATGTTAATGAGTTCCTGCTGGGCTTTTTCTACAAAAAAAGCCCTGCTTAAAAGTCAGATAAAACTCTCAAGACAAGTACTGATGTTTCAAGAGAAGGGGTTTGGGTACTGGAAAGAGTGTACCAGCCTTCTGAAAACCAAAGGAATCCAATGAAAGTGTACTGTAGTGTTTCGGGAAAACACTGGAACAAAAGCCCCTCAACATAAAGATTTAAGTAGCTCTGAATAGCTTAAGAAATTCTCACTAAGGAAAACAAAAGTTAAAGTCCGTGCATATACTGGTTTTACCTCAGAAATTTCAACTCCTGATTTCACCTGACCTTTCCCCTCTATATTAAATAAAATATTTTGTTATTTTTGATTTTCAAAATGCCTCAAGTGCCATTTAAGTTGCTTAAGTTAAAAGGTAATCCCAACCCTTCCTTCAGGTTCCTGGCCTGAGCCAGCAGTAAAATATCACACGGTGACAGGGTGGGACAGCCAGAGTTCTTCAGGAAGGAAGAAAATACATTACAACGGCAGCTCAGTGAGGAAAGGGAAAGAAAAATGGAGGAAAAATGGAGGGAAGTGGACAGTGCCATCGTAAGTGGTAAGGGCTAGAATGTTGTGGTTTTAAGGAAAACAGCATTACCTGTAACTGTTGTTCACGGAGTGATCACCTGTACAGTCACACATGGATACTGCACGTGCACAGGCCTACCATTGGGAGGTTTCGGAATCTCAAAAATGCTTGAGGGTGCTCCGTCCCCATCCCCCATGCTATTTCCCATATTTTGCAGCATGGTATAGATGGGGCAGAGTACCCTTCCCTCAGTTCTTCTCTGCTGGAGCTACAGTGAGGTAACATCATCAGGTTTATTTTAAGGGCTCACAGCAGGGCAAGAGAGAGGGATGTGTGACTGCACAGGTGACACAGGTAAGTATACCCCTGTTTTCATCATAATGGTACCTGTGCAATCCCATATGGGACAATAGCGAGATTATTTAACCATCTTAGGAAAGCAGGTGTGAGCCCTTACAGACTGTAGGACCATTCTTCCCACTGCTTCATCTCTCATGGCATCTATGTCCATCGAGGAGGAAGACCATATTGCAACATTGCAGATGGAGTTAATAGAGAAGCCACAATCAAAAGCAACTAAGGCGGATTGTGCTCTAGTAGAGTTAGCATGAAGCTGCAGTGGACAGTCAACCTGTGCTAGTTTATAACACAATTTAATGTAGGTGATTATCCATCTAGAAATGGATTGTACCAACAGCTTCTTGCCCAAGTTGGGGCCTGAGATGGAGATGAAAAAGTTGCTGTCTTTTCTAAAGGGTTTTGTTCTGTCCAGATAGAAAAGAAGCTCTATGCATATCTAAGGAGTGGATATCTCATTCCCTGTGATCCTGTACATAACACTGGTAGGATTATGTATTGGTTTAGATGGAATTTGAATGTCACTTTAGAAACAAACTGAAGTGAAGCATGAAGGACCACTTATAATGTTGAATATTTCAGAAAAGGAAGATTGTGTTGCAGCAAATGGAGTTTGCTGCCCCTTCTTGCTAATGTGATGGCTATCAGGAACATCATTTTCATGGTGAGGAGATGGAGGCAACAGGTAGGCATGGGTCCAAAAGGTTTGCCCATAACCTTTGAATGCACAAGTGACAGGCTCCACAAAGAGATTGGAGATTGGACCAGTGAAAATTGATTTAGTAACGCTTTTAGTAATAGAACAAAGTAATGCTTTTAGTAATAGAACAACATTTTAGTCCAGTGGCACCTTTAAGATGTGGTAGCATGCTATAGCAGATAGATGGACTCTTATGGAAGTAGTTGATAGACCTCCCTGAATCAGGTCTAGGAGGTATTCAAATACCTTTTTGATAGGACACACAACAGGTTCTAAGTTTTTGTCCTTAAACCATGGACCAAAACACTTTCACAGTAAGAGCAACAGGTGAATGGTTTTATAATGCTAAGCAGAACCTCTTTTACAGGTTCTCAAAATTGGTGGATGGTCATTGAATAAGCCATGCTGATAAATGCAGATTGCCAGGTCCTCTATCTCACTCACAGAGACCCAACCAGACTGGGTAGCCCAGGGCCTTTTTAATAATCATCCTTACTCAGAAATTGCACAGAGCTTTTGGGGCTGGGGATTCAAACACTGCTCCATTCACATGCTGCCACCATTTATTCATATCTTAATATATATTTATTAGGGGTGTGTAGGAAAAAGATCGGCCTTTTCAGATTCAGGTCCATTAGACCCTAAAAACATCATTATTTCCCAATATTCCTGAATACCAATATCGGTATGATTCAGGTAAATACGTGGGAAACCAAAATGCCTTCCCTTCACTCACAGAGGCGTACCGTGGCAGTGGCATGCCTCCATGTATGATGGGAAGTTAAGTATCGTCTCCCTTCACTTGCAGGGACATGCCACTTAGGCGGCGTAACTCTGGGAGTGAAGGGAATGCCTTCCCTTCACTTGCAGAGTCACACCACCAAGGTGGCACACCTCCATGAGTGAAGGAAAGTTAAATGCCTTCAAACTGTGGTAGTGCTGGATTGCTGTCTTCTTTATATACTAACGTTATATATGTCTCTTGCCATACTGGAGGTATTCTCTATCCTTCTTTTATCTCATTCATAACTTTTTGTGACGGCATCATTAAAATTCTTCAAAATGTTTGTAATGCATTGCTATAGCCCATCTGGGCCTAGTATTTTGTCCTTTTTCATGTTTTTTACTGCCTGGGAAATTTCTTGAATTGTTATTGTTTGGTTTAATTTTTTTTCAGTAACAAACATTTTTTGTATAGTCCTGATAAGAGCATTGATAAATTGGTCTTGTATTTCATTTTCTGCATGTAATTTGATCTCTTTTCTTTGCACTTACTCTTTTTTCTTTCTCCTTCTGTAGACAGTATGCCAAGAATCTGCCAGACTTGTTCACGTTTAAAATGTTCTCTACTAGAGTGTCTTTATTGGAGGTTTTGTTTGTGCTCTTGTTCTAATCTCTGGATTTCTTCTACTATTGTCTTGGTTTGTTTTTATTTTTCTCTTTTCTTCTTGGTAGCAGCTGCTAGTAAAATTCCTCTTTAAAAAGCTTTGCTTGCTTCCCAAATTGTAGGTGAGGACGTTTCTTATGTATTATTTATTTTTAAAAATTCTTCCAGATCTTTCTTACATTTGCTTACTACATCTTCTGGAAGTAGAAGAGCATAATTTAATCTCCATTTTCCTCTTGATTTTCTGTTCCATTGTCAAACTACTTCCATGGGATTATGATCTGCAAATATTTTCAGTTGAATCTCTGCTTTGTCTAGATTTATTGTTGCTTTTTGATATCCAGCACATATGTATTATTGAATGTGCTCAATATCCAAAAAGAATGTAAAATTTCTATCTTTTACATTCTCAGTCCTCCAGATATCTTCGAATTTTAGCATTTTTAAGTATTGGAATACACCGAAATGGGTTTTGCCCTTAGAAGAGTTTATAAAACCCTCTCTTATTAACAAATATGATAGAGAAAGTTACAACATGCTGCTTGATAAGAATGATAAATTAAAATCAGAGGAGACTCTACTGCACATATATAAGATAAAGCTGACATTTTGGGAAAACCTCCAACTCCAAGCTAGATTTGTTAGAGACATTGTAATAGGCTTCCAAGAGACTAAAACTCAATTAGATAAAATTTGGTTTTCATCAAATAATAAAATGATTCAGAAATTTTATAGATTTTTATTAGAAAAGCACATGCAAGATGAAACAGTTAAAACAACTATGATTGCTTGGATGAGAAATATAGGGTACAATATTGATATGGATAAATGGTTAAAAATGTGGAAGACTGTTAAATATATGAGGGCTACCAACCACAAAGAAAATATTTACAAAGTATTTCATAGATGGCATTGGTCTCCTGACAGAATAGCTAAATGTCATCCTAATGCTTCAAAAAACTGTTGGAAGTGTAAAGTCAATGTAGGAACATTTTTTCATATGTGGTGGCATTGTGGAAAAGTGCATAGCTTTTGGTTGATGGTGCAAAAGATAATATCAGAAATAATGAATATGAATGTCATCTTAATTCCAGAAATGGCTTTGTTATTTTGAGAGAGTTCAATCCATTAATGTTTACTGATACTATTTTTTTATTTTAATATTTATTAAATACAATGCGAAATACAAAACATATCCATTTGTCATGATGCTAAGTATCCATTAGACTTGGGAGACATCCTGCCAAATGAGTTGACAGAGACTCAGTTCTTGGTGAACTGGGTGTGGGCTGTAGTTGTCCAAAAGCCTTGCATAGCCAGTTGGAGGGGCTTGGGAGACAGATATCTGGCTTTGCCCCTCAGAGTAGGGAAACTTTGCTTCTGTTGGCCAGGGGATTAAATGGTAGTTGTATAAGAAGGCCTGTTATATATAAGCAGTTTCCTCTGAAGCCAGTAGTATGGGGCCCAGATTTAGAGCAGAAGTTGTACAGGGAATCAGCCATACAATCTTAGCTTTAAGCTTGTCCTTACTCATTTTGAAGAATGCCTCTTCAGTGTTGGCACTAAAGACATCCATACCTTTGAAGGGTAGCCTCTGATTCTGTCATGGGTTTCTTGGGGGAGCACAGTGAACCTCAACCAGGCATGTCAACACAGTGTAATTTCTGTGGCAAGGCTGCACAGTCACCTGAGAGCTTTGCCAAAGAGAGCTGGTGTTTGGACAGCTTTGATGCCTCTAAGGCTGGAGTTTTGCCAGGTTGTGTTTGTCATCAGGTAACATCTCCAGGTAAAGTGCAATGACATCCCATAGGAAGAGTTGATAACAGGCCATGATGCATTGATAATTGGTGATGTTGAAGCCAAGGACAGAGGAGGCATTGAATTTTCTGCCTACCCTATCTAGTTCACTGACTTTATCAACAGGGGCTAAATGCCCTTATTCTTCCCTTGTATGTGAACTACAATCAAGGAATTAGCTGTGGGGTGTTGGAAGAGGAAAGAGCATCCTTCCTAATTGGTTCTGTATTGATTCTCAATAAGCCTAGTGGAAGGTGGCACTGATGCCAGGCATAACCAAGGTACAAATGTGATTTCCAGTATGGTGTCCATTATGGAAAAGGCAACAGGTCCCATGTCCCCCAAATCCATAACTCTAAATACTGGGTTCATGGCCCTCAGAGGTATGCAGGGTACATCAATTTCAAGGGACTGAGCCATATTGATGAGTTGTTTGTTCTGTTATGCACAGATCCACTCTCTGAGAGTATAGATGGTTATGGCATAGCATCATCAGGTGAGGTTTCAGAGGCATAGTCTGTCTCTTTGTCCTCATAAGCAGGTTAATAATATTCAAAGGCCATCTCACCAAGAGATTGTGCTTCCTCATGTGGATCTGGATCATTTCAAAGATAGCAGCTTGCTTCTTCTTGATCTGAACTAAGGGGAGCATATGGATCTCAGCCATGGTCATAATAGTAACACTGGAGATCTTGGTACAGCAATCCAGGTGACATTAAATACAAATCCATCAGAGCTGACTGGGGTGGTGGATCTGAACAGTAAGATGGGAGGTTCAGTTGATGACATGGAATTGTGGGTTTTGAGTCCTGTACTTTACCTTCCACGATGGAGCGGATGAGTACAAGGAGCAACCTGTCTATCTCCTTGACTGTTTTCAAAGATAGTTTGTGAGGAACCAAATCTTTAGGGGAGGATAGGTAGGGCTAGACAATGACTTTCACTTGGGATTCTTCTCTGAGTGTTCATGTTGCACCTTTTTAGGGTGCTGGATCTAGAGAGCTACACTCCAGGGATACAGGGGCAGAGCCTACAGTTTTTCCTGTATTTTTTGCCAGGCCTGAGGTGGTCAGGTTTGGTCTTGGAGACACTGGAACCAAAGTTGCTCAGATCCATCTGTTGGTGTTTGAGGACAGTGTTGTGCTTGGATTTTTCTCCTGAGCAGCACCAGATAAAACCTTTTCCTGGAGCAAAGCTTTTAGGCAAGAAGATCTATCATGTCTTGTCTTGGGAGTGAACTGGCGACAAACAGAGCTCTTCACCAAGGCATTTTTCATGGTCATCTGTATGGGAGATTTTTGACCCACATTTTTTGAAGAATGCTTTTTGTGCCATTTTCTGGGTGCTATGCTCAGTGTAGGCAGAGGAACTGAGGTAGAATTATTGAAAGTCTGTACTCATTGCAGAAGAGACAGAGCTTCTACTAACAAACCTCTCTCAACAGTGGCAGAGAGAGAACTGAGATAAGGGTACTCTGACCCCCCCCCGGCCATGCTGCAAAGGGCAGGAAACAGCATGGAGAAGGGAGCCAGAGTGCCCTTGGTGTTGGATTTTTGTTTTGTTTTGTTTTTAGCATCCAATAGCTCTCAACGGTAGGCCTGTGTGTGTACAATAACCATGTGTGACTGCACAGGTCACATAAAGATCAAAACTGAGTTTTCAGGAAACAGAATCCCGCATCCAAGAATACATTCTAAAGTCTTCTGGGCTATCATGGAATTATTGTAGATGTGTGCAGACAGTATGGAATATAGTCAAGATTCATCCAACCACATAGTTCTTCCTGTAGAACAGCATTTCTGTTTGCAGAAAGAGGGAGCAGAGATATCTGCAAATTCCAGCCTGTTTGTTTGCCCCCTATACTCCACTGATCCATCATTTTGTTCCTGGCAGATAAAAAACCCAAGGAACAAATGTGTGGGTGTAGTGAACTGCAGCAGGATGGGAAAGTCCTGCTCTACAAAGTCTGAAGGTAACAAGATACATCCAATTCAGTGTTAAAACACAGCAAATCCCAATAAGCTAATAGAAGACAGTGAGCTGAAGCAGCAAGCAAGCAAGGAAAGAACATTTACAGACTGCCTATCCAAGTACAGAGAAAACAGGAGAGGAGATGTTTGTCATTGAACACTTTTATCTATCTTGGCCTGCTAGTTGCTGAACACACCAGTTGACTACTTATCAGATGCAATCATAACATTTAATTATGGGATTTCTGAAGCTAGCAAGACAACAGAACTTTAGGAATGCTAGTTGGTCTTTCTGCCTTTCTCAGACTAGGCTGGGATTTTGATTCCTAGAGCTTTTGTGCAGCTCCCAGGAGAGACAGAAAGGCAGAACCAATTCCAACTTAGATTGGCTAGAATAGACCTGTATCTAATAGAACAGAGGAGTGCACTATGAACCTGAAGTTGGAACCTGACATAAAGTAGAAGGAAGCAAGACGTTTGTGCCTTGTGAAGGTGGGGGCATGATATGGACATGGAAAGGACAGGGGTGGCTGAAATATAAAATCCAGCCAAAATGTTTAGACCGCCTTCCCAGTTAAACATCATTCAGATTTGCACCAGTAGCAATTGTTTATAGGTTATAGGTTTATAGCACTTATCCCATGAAGGTATAATAACTCCACACAGCAAATTCACAAAGAAGTTGGCAGAATAACCAACTAACCTGACTAGAGTCTGATTGTGCAAATCCCACACGGCAATGTTCCCATCACTGCAGCAGGAGAAGCAGACCTTGGAGTCAGGGCTGATTGCTAGAGCATAGCAGGCAGGAGCCGAGGACGTCAGTTCCGCTTTGATACGTGGAGTTGGAGCTGCCAGGTCCCAAATGGATAACGTGCTGGCTTCCCCACCGACAATCAGGGTGCATCCATCAGGAAGCAATTTACAGGATCGGATATAGTTATCTCTGTTCTGTAGAAATACAAACCACCTCAGTTACACTAATATTAATACATTGTTTGTAATCATAGCCAATGGCATGTTTCATGTGGCATCCAGATTCTAAACACTTGGACTATCCTGAGTTGCAAAGAAGAGAAGCCGCTGATAAGCCTTGTTGCCTACTGCTCGCTAGACTGCAGCTGAAGAAGTTCTGCCTTTGAAGTATGGCACTCTACTTGGTTTTCAGGATAACAGATGGTAATTTCTCCCATCTTATTCCCACATAAGTCTAGCAAAGAGAACCAAAAACAAGATAAATTTGTTTTTTTTTTAAAAAGGTGCAATTCATGGCTATTGCAACCAACTCTACATGAATCACTTTGACTAAGCCACTAGGCCTTCATTGGTCAGGAGGGGCTTTCTTTAGAGACTTTAATTATTAATCTCTCAAGTTTCGTATGGAGAATAATGTTTACTGAAAAACTAAGGAGAAAAAGACATGGGAAACATTCCAGGCCTCAGCTATTACAGGTTTTAGGCTATAAATGCACTGCTTGTCAAAATTCTCACTTTTAATAGCAACATTAGAGTAGTAAAAATTCTGTAGAGCCAAAACGATAAAACCAATAACAAATCATGCAGAGCTAGTAAGGGGAAAGCATTTTTTCCCTCTGTTATATTCCCCTTATTATAGCAGAGAAGACATTTGTTATTCAAGGAGACTTTGTTCTGACCTCATGGGTAGCAGTAAACAATGGTACATACTAAGGTTTAAAAAACCTTGGACTACTGTGCCAGAAATGCATAATTCATACACATATATTCAGCAAAGATATCTGATATCTAGTAATGGGACATCAGGAGAACAAGCCATAGTAACACATGCAGTATATGGCTTGGTGTAACACTCCATTAAATACCATCATAAAGATTATTGTTTGTATATGGCTTTATGACTTTGGTACTTTTACAGCAACTGGTTTTTACATCTCTACCATCTTTATCTCCCAAACTTAAAAATCACTTACTTTGACACAACAGGGTCTCAGCCAAAGCTCTCTGTAGTAGTGACTTAGATATGGTATCATGATGAAACTTCCTGAACTGTTTACAGGTAAACTGAATTTGTTACCCAGCCCTTACATGTTGCAATACTAAACTGGGATAGTAGCATGCGTAACATGTCATCCACATTTTATTCTCACAACATCCCTGTGTGGTAAATTAGTCTGACTGTGTATGACAGTTACCCAGCAAGCTGTATATCAGAAAGGGTATTTGAGGAGTTTCGATTTCGGCGGAGCGAATGGCGGCCACCTTTCGGGACGCTTCCGAAGGAGGCTAGCCCGCGCGCAGTTGGGGGGTCCTTGCCTATGCGATGGACCCTAGTGAGCCTTAGTCAAAGGCTCCGAACCGGGGGCGCTTTGGGGAGTAGCCTCTTTGCCGGCAGATAGCTGGGAAATTGAGGCTTCCTCCCCGCCCCAATCAGCCCCGCTGCGTAGTGTGTCCCGCATGGGATTTAGCAACGCCACCGATTTCCAGGAGTGAGGCAAAGCGTTATGGAACAACATAAAAAGAAGAACTGACATCAAACCGTGAGTTGGAAGTCTGAATCAAAGCGCAAAATCGATTCCCCCGATAAGCGAACAAGCGGAGGGAGGAGGGGCGATCCCCCCCCCCCCCATCGAGAAGCGAGATTTATAAAAGGAAAGTAGAGGGGGCGAAAAGGAAGAAAGGCTAGTGACTGTACCGTTGGGGTTTTATTGAAACTGAAAATCAGCGAGTTTCCTGAGGGGCGCGACGTGAACTTGAGAAAAGTAAACAAACGGGAAATATGTCAGCCATGAAAAAGGTCCCACTTAAACCGGAAAAGAAGGGAGGAGGGACTTCCGGTCCGGGCAATCCTTCCTCAGAGCCTGCTGTCAATCAACAGAAAGGCGAGCTACTGCACCCCCTGCTGGATCAAATGCAAAAAATCAATGAAACTTTAATAAGCATGCAAGGTGTTCTCAACAGTCAACAGAAACAGTTAACAGAAACCTCTAAGAAGATGGAGGAGATCGCACAAAAATGTCTGGTCTCGACGGAAGATACTAGAAAAATAAAGAAAAGGGTCAACAAACTAGAAAAGTATCAGGATGAACAAGAAAAAAGAATCTTAAGGTTGCAGATGGAAAAATCGAATCTGACCCTCCGCTTCCAGGGCATTAAAGAAGAAGAGAAAGAAGATCTCAGATCGACACTAGCGAATGCCTTGGCACCCGTAACTGGCAGAGAAGAGCGAGATTTAAAAGAAGAGATGGATTTGGCCTACAGAGCCTATTCCACCTTTACAAAGAAAAATAATCTGCCAGCAGAGGTTGTTGTCAAGTTCACTAAGCAGCGTACGAGAGATCAGATTTTGCGTGCAGTTTCAGCGGTGCCCTTGAAGATTGGAGAGCAGACTGTAAGAACACTCAAAGATGTGCCTTATGAAATTCGTATGAAAAGGAAAGAATACAAAGGACTGACCACTTTTCTGCAAAGAAATCAGGTGATTTACAAATGGAGATTTCCTGAAGGACTGGAATTTAAGTATAAGGATAAAAGAGAGAAGATTGACTCCATCTTCAAAGCACAAGAATTTCTGAAGAGACACGCCAGCACGGAGGAAGAGGCAGCACTTGCAACTTGGACAGAATCAAGTAGCGAGGACGACAGCGGTCCGGAGGATGGAGGTGCCGGAGCGGGAGCCGCGAAAGCCAAAGTGGGCCCATCATATAACTTAAGGGACACTAAGAAAAGACTGCCTAAGAAGTAATTGTTCACAGAATGCCAGAATGGAACTGAATAATCATTAACCCCAATGGACATTACTAACCATATTAACAGAGACTTTCTTTTGAATTTTGTTAAACTGAAAGAAGACTTTTCAACCGCGGTGAATGTCAAAAATGCATTTATATTAACTAAAACTAACCCTCTTTAACAGAATACTCACTCACATCTTTTTCTTAATCCATCTATATACCCTCCCTCTTTCTCTATATGAAAAGAATAAATTTCTCTCTTTTTTAGGAGAGTTTTATAAAAAAAAAAAAAAAAGAAAGAAAGGGAATTTGAATCCAGGTCTCCCCACTCCTAGTCCACTGCACCACACTGGCTCTGGGTACCACACTTAAAGTCGCTTGCTGTTGATCAATTTTGCATTAAATATGAAAAAGTCCACATTTTACTGACAGGCAATTCAATGCCTGTTAAGGAACTAAACAAATGGAGTCTTATAAAATTTTTGCAATAGATAAGAGCAGAAATTCAGTCCATCTGCCATTGCCCCTGTAAGACTAATATAAATCTGTTAGTCTTTGAGGTGCCACTGGAATTGTTTTGTAGTAGAAGCTTAACCAAATTTCTGCACTGGATGCCCAAGGAAAACCTCATAACACATGAGGGTCATGTTCACCTACCAGGCAGTCCAGCTGAGAAACAGGACTCTTGTTACCAGGTTGGCTGATATCCCAGACTTTGACACATCCCTTCCCGCCAGTATATACATGTCTTGTTGGGTTGCTGATAGTAACTGCACAAACCACTTCACCATGATTCAAGGTGTTGATTTGGCGAGCATGGCGAGGTATTCCTGGTCCAATGAGTGCATCAGGAGGGAAAGGTACTGGCTGCATCTGACCATCTGCAGTGACGTGAAAGGAGTAAGCTCTGTTTTGGATGAAAGAAGAGGAGTTTTAAAAATTCACAAAACAAATGCTTCAGTTACTAAATCATATATGTGGTCTAATTCATACGCTGAGTTGGAGCCCATGTGATGTTTCCAGTGACGGAAAGGTTTCTGCCAACAGTGTATGATTTTCTTGCCTACCCTCTTGTGCTGCATCCGCAACTCCCTCATGCTGTTCCTGGGAGGGGTGCCGTTTCCCTGCAGCAGCATTTTGGGGAGGAGCATTTTTGAGATGCAGCAAGAGCAGAGCGGTGGAAAAATTGCTCTGTGCAATCCAAGTCATTATGAGCTGTAGTACAGAAATGCCATGGAGTAGTTGCCTCCATCTGAAGAAAGCTAATAATCTGTTCAGAGACATAGTTAATTGTCACAGCAGCACCATCAGCCTTCAGGCCTGATTCTAGGGAAGTAATCATGTCACCAGTTCTGCTCAAGTGATTCATTTCCTTCAAAGGCAACCAGTGGTGTATAAACTGACTCTTAACGAAAACACATCAGCACATGGAAATGCTAATGAGAAGAGCAGTGACAAATTACAGTATAAAATACTAAACAAAGGATATTGTGGGCTTGGTAAAATTACATGACTAAGTACTTTTTAAACTTCTATATTCTACAAATCTGCATAAAATTGAAAAAATAATTATCACCAAACCCTAGATCCTAAAGGCTAAACTTTTTATTTTTAGAGAAATGCAAACACAGAGTAATTGGTAACCACTCAGGGCCTCTGAACAATGGCCAGTAACAGTTAAAGTGCTGGGAGCATCAAAAGAATCTTTAATTTGGAAGAATCTTGATTAATAAAACTAGAATCAATACAAAACATCTTATTTGAATACCTGTATAATTCTGTTTTTAAATTCACACTTGCCAACTGACAGTGCTACATATGACTGAACATGCATACACACCTGTGTTTATCTGGAGATACGACCCTATGACTCCCAGTACAAGTATATGGCTGTTCCTTGTGATTGGTTTACTGAAGGAATGGTTTTACACGTAAGTCAATTCTTAAAGAGAAATTTGGGCCACTTATGGTTCAGCACTCACTTTCCCCTACCCCCAAGTCCTTAGCTTTCCAGTGATTCACATCTGATGTCAAAACCTGCTGAATTATCTTGGGGAATATACATATTATGGGTAGACACAGGAATCAATGCAGTCATTTGATTCAAAGTCCCAAAGACATCCAAAGAGGGATTTTAAAAGAAATAGAAACAGAGTCAAATATAATACTGTTTCTTCATTTAACCACTTTTCTCTCATTTGTTAGATTATCTCTGTAGGAAATTGATCCTGTAATTTAGTTAATTAGTTTGCTCTTCCTGCCTTTTTAACAGAAGAAAACACAGCCAGGTAGCTGCCATTCCAGACACACAAATACAATTAGCTTTACTATCAATAACAATGGCTTGGAGCATTTTAATTAGATGATATTTGTTACTTTAAGTCTTTCTACATTCTTTGAAAAACCAAAATGGCCACATGCCACTTTTATCATACAAATGTATTTGCCAGAAAATTGGATTCTCACATATTACTAAAGTCAGATCTATCAAAACAGTTATATGCTATTACTAGACCCCCCCCAAAAAAGGTGAAATGTAGGTTTTAGAAGGCTTTGATTTGGAAGAGAAAAGACAATTGCAGTGATATGCCAAAGTGGTACAAGTTCTCCTTCAGACAATTCCCCACTTCCACCACCAGTTTGGAGAATATTAATATGAAATACCTTTACTTTTTTAGAACATCTATATACACCACTTTTCTCCTGACATAATCAGGACCCCAAGGTAGATGACAATAATAGATACATAAATACAAAAATGATAATCAAATAAATTAAAACAATTAAAACCATATAATTAAAACGTTTGGCCAAGAGCCAGTTCAAGCTGCATGATGGGTTCTTTTGAATAATCCTGTTTTATGGCTACACCAATAGGTCCCACAGGTAGGTGCTAGCTTCAACCTTTCTAGGAAACTGTTCAATAGAAGTGGGGCAGCAACAGAAAGCCCATGGCCTGGGCCATCTGAGACCATATCCTTCAGCACAAGGGGACAGCACTGGGTAATGCAAAAGGTACAAGTTGTTCCCTAAACTGAATTATCTGAAAGGGTACAAAAGGTACATTAATCATCCATAGCCACTGACAACTTGATCTATGTATTAAAACAATACACAGAGTTGGAAAAGCCACAAAATTCAACGGGACTTGCCCCTAAGATATGCATAGGACTGTAGCCCAAGTGTGCCAAAAACAAATACATGCAAGAGAGTATACAAACAACAAACAGTAGTTCTATAGCAGAAAGGATAATTCTCATGCAACTAATATCTGAGCATATCACTGACACTGAAAGTCACTCTTAGAATTTTAAAGACAGGAAGCCTTTTAACACAGGTTATTAAAAAAAAGTGTTGTGGTTCTTGGATTCTGTTAGCATGTTATACAAGCGGTGGTGAAGCAACAGAAGACTGGTTATCCATAGGGAGTTCTTTCAATAGCGGCAGAATGGAAAATGAGAATATATTCCTAAGAGGCTTATTAATTAAAAAAACCCCTAAAAACAAACAGTGACTAGTTCTTATTGTTATGAATTTATTCAGAAAAAAATAGTATATATTGTTAGACACAGACACACACACACAATACATTCCAAGAGTTGTTGTAGGTCAGAGATAACGTAACACTAGTCAGCTGAGATGTGAAGATTTTCTGGGAGGGGACGGGAAATCTCCCCCCTACTAAGCAAAGGATATTCAGCTTGGATGCTGCATCCCATTTACAAAATAAATTCAATGTGACATCTCGATTTGTGTGCCTGAATGAAACTAGCTTTCAAACTGAAGCTGAAAACTCTCCTGCTGTCAATATGAATCTGCAGCAGACGGCACATTATCTGTACTCCTACACCAGAAATTTTCAATAGACTTATCTATCAGAGATAAGGATATGCCATCAGAAAGTTGCTATGGGTAACTGAAGGCATCCCGCTGCCTTGGGGTGATCAGGCATAGTGTCAGTCTAGTTTCAAAGGCAAATAATGAAAGAAGATCAGCTCAGCACCTAGGATTCTCAAAGTTTATCTTGTCTATTTATATAGTACAGACAGGCTAAAATGGAAGGAGCTTCCAGCAAGGGGAGGGAGGAAGCAAAAGAGGAGAATTCCAAGTACTCTGGGGGAAGATTGTGTATAAAGTAAAATTTAAGCAATGAGGGATAGGGAACAATATCTATGGGACATAGAGCCTTTCAAGGCACGGGTGTCCCTGTCTCCTAACTGCCATTGGCTCTGCTTTTGGGTTCCTGAGACTTTGCCAGTCAGACACTTTCCCACAACCACATAGCCAGAAAACTACTTTTTAAAAAAATAATGAATATTAGCAAAATGTGGAAACCTTCAGGATATCAAAATCCATACCAAGTACTATATTACATTGTCAGTTACAAAAGCACAGCCCAGGGAAGTCCTGTTCTAATGCTTCCAAAGTTGGTGAATTGCTGGAGCGATCTACCACACACCATGAAAATGTACCATGCAAGTGAAGAACTTGGTGTGGACTTCTATGTCTTGGTTTTCAATCCAGCTGTTAATGCTACAAAAATGGGCTTGAAGGAATGTGATATTTGATCTAATTTCATACATCAGAAGAAAAGCTGAACAGGCCTTCCATGGCTAGGGTTTCATGGACATCACATTTTGCCCTTCCCTAAGAATAGCAGAAAGGGAATTATGAAATGAACCAGCCTGAGTTTTAGAACACACACACACACACATATAAATAAGCAATAAACTACAACAGTCTACCCACAGTTGCTGCTTACAGGTAGTCTTGGAACTAGGATGAGTTACTTCCTGGTACAATAACAAAGACATATAGGGTCAACAGTACTGTGCCCAAGCCCATTTATGCTTTTGGAAACTAAAAAAATAAACATGCTTCAGGCTATCCTAAAATCAGAAGCAGAGATTTCTCCCACTACCTCCACTAGGGTAGTTTCTTCCATCAGAGATCTATTTTCTACCCCTCCTCACACTTCTGGGGAGGAAAGATGGGAACAGATCTTGGGCTAAATAGGAAAGGTGGGTTGGAAGTACTTTAAAATAAATAAATCTTGCCAATAGCTTCTTACTACTAGCAACTAATGGTATGTGCTACAGCAGTGGTGGCGAACCTATGGCACGCATGCCAGAGAGGGCACGCAGAGTCCTCCCTGTGGGCACGCGCCCTGGAGCGCCCACCCACCCGCCGCCTTTCTCTGCCTGTGTGCCGAGGTGCGCAGGCAGAGAAAGACCTCTGGAGAGCCTCCCCCACCCAGCCACCCAGCCACCAACGCCGCCAACGAGGCTTCCCAAGCCCCCCCCTCCGCCTGCCTGCCGCTTTTCTCTGCCGGCGCGCCGAGGCGCACCAGCAGAGAAAGGCTTCCCAAGGCCCCCCCCCGCCTGCCTGCTGCCTTTCTCTGCCGGCGCGCCGAGGCACGCTGGCAGAGAAAGGCCTCCAAAGTCCCCCCTGCCTGCCAGCCCACCGCCTTTCTCTGCCCGCATGCCGAGGCACGCTGGCAGAGAAAGGCCTCCAAAGTCCCCCCTGCCCGCCAGCCCACCGCCTTTCTCTGCCCGCATGCCGAGGCGCACCGGCAGAGAAAGGCCTCCAAAAGGCCCGCCCACCCACCCTTCTCTGCCCCCCTGCTTTCTTCTTTCCCTCCCTCTCTCCCTCTTTTTCTTCCTCCCTCCCTCTTTCTTCCTTTCCCACTCTTTGCCACCTTTCCCTTCCTCCCCATCTCTTTTCTCTTCCCCCCTTTCTTTTCTTCTTTCCCAAAATTCTTTGCCCTCATTCCCTCCCTCCCTCTTTCTTCCTTCCTTCATCTCCATATCTCTCTCTCTCTCTTTTATTTACCCTCTTTATCTCTCACTCTCTTTCTCCCTCTCTCTCTCTCTCTTTCTTTCTCTCTTTCTTGCCAGCTTGCAATAATTCCCGTGATGTCAGGCTGTGTGTGCAGAAAAGGGCAACTTGAATGATAAAAGGGTTGGAACACTTTCACTATGAAGAAAGGTTAAAGCACTTGGGGCTCTTTAGCTTGGAGAAACCATGGCTGAAGGGTGACATGATTGAGGTTTATAAGATTATGAATGGGATTGAGCAGGTTGAGAAAGAAGTACTTTTCTCCCTTTCTCACAATACAAGAACTCGTGGGCACTCAATGAAATTACTGAGCAGTCGGGTTAGAACGGAAAAAGGAAGTCCTTCTTCAGTGATGAATACATGGAACTCACTGCCACAGGAGGTGGTGGCAGCTACAAGCATGGACAACTTCAAGAGGGAATTGGATAAACATCTGGAGCAGAGGTCCATCAGTGGCTATTAGCCACAAGGTATAGATAAGAACTCTCGGTCTGGGGCAAGGGATACTCTGTATTCTTGGTGCTTGGTGGGGCAACAGTGGGAGGGCTTCTAGCATCCTGGCCACAGAGTGTTGGACTGGATGGGCCTTTGGCCTGATCCAACATTGGCTTCTCTTATGTTCTTATGAAAACTGGCACTCTCAGAAATTGGTTGCTCATCTGAATGCTCTCTAGGGTTGCCCCTCTAATGATAAAGTCTCGGTGCCCCTGGGCCTGCGAGATGAGATTTTGTTCTAACAAGTGGAGCAGAGGCTAGGAATCAGATATTGTAATACCCTTGACAACAGCTTTCCTCTTCGAAGTTTACTCGCTGCATGTTTACTGAGTATCTTAAGAGTGTGTGGAAAGTGGCAGTATGCACTGTAGTGCTGTGCTGTTAGTAACCCATTCACCAAGTGGTTGGAGTAGTTACCTCAGCAGTTGTATTCCTTGCACTTTCCCTCTTGTTATTTCCATTTTCACTTACCTTAAACTCAGGTATTAGCACTTAGTTCAGATAAAGTGCTACAGAAGATGTTAATGTATGAGTTGTTTTTTCTAAACTAAAACCTCAGTATTCAGGTTAAATTGCCATGTTGGCACTCTGCGATAAATAAGTGGGTTTTGGGTTACAGTTTGGGCACTCGGTCTCTAAAAGGTTCACTATCACTGTGCTACAGATAAGAGTAATATAAAAATACTAAGCTTCCATAGTGGTAATGTTATTTAAATCACTGCCTTATCAATAGTAAACTGTCACATCTCTGGAAAAACTCAACATACCATAACCTCTGAATTTCTAAACTGATGATATAAGGTAAACAAATGAGCTCTGGCTAGTTCAAACTTAACAACCATGTCAGAAGTTACTTACGGTTTTCCTCCAGGGATTCCAGCCAGATTTGGGGGGATTCCAGGTACTCTCATATGAGGAGGAGGGTCAAATCCAACCTGAAAATGAACAGATGAATACATCCTGTGATTCAGGACAAAGTCCCACCTTCTCCAGCTTCCTTCATTGGCCATATTAATATAAATGTGCATACAAAGTCCTGTTCAAGAACCAATTTAAGATGTGGTGCTGTCTCTAAACCATATATTTATGTTCATATATACAGGATTATGACAGCTGGGAATAAACCTTATATTATTCTGAATAATTTATTCATTAGCATACATTTAACATCTTGCTTTAAAAGCCAGGTAAAATGAACTCCAAGTTCTAATAGAATGTAAGGATGCACCATTCTTTTGTGGTAGACATATCATGAGTAGAAGATACAAATGCATATATGAAATTTTACATGGACTGCAGAGGCTGAAGGTTCTTCAAAAGCCCAAGGCTACTGCTGCAACATTATTTTAATCTGCCCAGCCAATCAGGTTTCCAATGGTCAATCAGTAGCCCTGCTGAACAAAAACCCAACCTGGCTTCACCCATTTTCTGAAAACACTTGGCATGTGCCAAGAAAAGTGTCAGTAGGCCCTACGTGGCCCTTAGGTGCTAAGTTGAGGACCCCGAGTTAGACTGATATCCATACTTCTGAGTTGAAGATTGTAGCTAAATTGTTAGGTGGTGTTGACCCTCATGAGACTCTTGCAGTGGTAAAGTTTTTGTCTATGGCATTTAATAATGAAATCTCAGGATGTAAATAACAGGGTTGCACTTACTGGTAACTGTTGTTCATCAAGGCTATTTGCAAATACACAGGGAGACTGCACATGAACAGGCATGGTGCAGAGTGATTTTACAAGCTAAAGCCTCCAGGGAGCATTGAGCACCGGAGCTGGAAGAGGCTGTTCCCAAGCAAATGGTAACCTGCTCCGGGGCTCCAGTGCCCCTGCCCTCAATCCTCTAGTGCCATCAAAGCCAAGAAAGGGAGCATGCAGTGGGGCCAGAGGGAGGTTATATGTGCCTGTACAGAATATCCTCGATGAACAATAGTTACAGGTAAGTGAAACCCTGTTTTCATCATCTATCTTCTGTGCAGTCCCACATGGGGATTCTAACAAGCCACTCACTGGAGACAGGTAGTGCTCTCATCACCTGAACAATGACTGGAGAACTGCCTTGCCAACTTGACCTTCTGTTCAGGCTTGCCCAAAGGTGTCAGCAGATGACCAAGTTGCAGCACAGCAGATTTCTAACAGTGGAACTCCATCCAGGAATGCAGCTGAAAAAGCCATCGCTCTGGTAGAATGGGCACAGACTCCCAAGGGACAGAGAAGCTAGACCTGAACATAGCAAGCTTTGATTGTAAACACAATCCACCTGGACAGGGTCTGGGACAAGGCCCTCTTCCCCCTATTAGGGCCCCAAAAATGTACAAAGAGTGCCTTGTCTTTTTAAAAACTAAGGGTCCTTTTAAAATAAAACAATAAAGCTCTTCTCACATAAAAAGTGCATAGGGCCCTTTCATTTTCTGAATCTGGTGATGGAAAGAACACCAGCAGAACAATTTCTTGAGAGAGGTGGAACCTAGAACACACTTTGGGCAGAAACTAAATGCTACCCTTCCAGGGAACACTTGTAGAAAAGGCAAGGGTCTTTTTTGGGGGGAGCCCACTAGAGCGCAGCTCCGGCAGCTCAGGAGCCAAGCCCCACCCCCAGCCGGTGTCCCCAGAGTCTTTCAGGCAGCCGAATGTCAATTTCAGCTCCATTATATCCTATGGGCCATTGAAGTCAATAGTGAAAACATAGGGTATGTTCTGGGGGCTGGAGGGGAAGGGGTTTGAGGGAGAGGCTCTAAACTCACAGGGTAGCTGATGGGGCCTCTCCCCAAGATACCCACAAAGTTTCAAGAACATTGGACCAGGGGGTCCAATTCTATGGGCCCCCAAACAGGTGCCCCCATTCCCACCATTGTTCTCTATGGTGGGAAACAAGTAACTTTTTTCCCACCATAGAGAACAATGGAGGGAATGGGGGCAACCTGTTTGGGGGCCCATAGAATTGGACCCCCTAGGCCAATGTTCTTGAAACTTGGTGGGTATCTTGGGGAGAGGCTCCATCAGCTACCCTGTGAGTTTGGAGCCTCTCCCTCAAATCCACTCCCCTCCAGCCCCCAGAACATACCCTATGTTTTCACCATTGACTTCAATGGCCCATAGGATATAATGAGGCCGAATTGCAGCCAAATTTCTTTCATTCCCTCCTTTCCTTCTCTCCTTTTCCTCTTTCCCTCCTTCTTCTCTTCTCTCTTTCTTTCTTTCCCACCTTCTTCTCTTCTCTTTCTTCCTCCTTTCCCTGTTTCCCTCCTTCTTCCCTCTCTTTCTTTCCCTCTTTCCTTCTCTCTACTTTCTCTCTTTCCTTCCCTCTTTCCTCCTTCTGTGGCCCAACTCTAGTGAGAAGGAGTTTAAACTTGAAACCCCTTCTCTCTTAGCTCCCCCACCCAGGCCAGCTAGGGAAGGGAAGGGGAGGCTTTCGAAGATGCCTCCCCCCCCCTTTTGCTTCCCCTTCTGACATCACTTCCGGTGATGTCAGGGGGTATGGCATATGCTAATAGCCTAATAGCTCATTAGCAAACCATACGCTAATGAGCTCCTGCAGCTGTTTTTCTATGAAAAGACCCCTGAGAAAAGGTGAGTCCACCTGTAGGGCAGCTGACTCACTGACCCTCCTAGCAGAGGTGATTGGCCACCAAAAAACAAACTTTCATAGAAAGGTTGGCCACTGAACATGAAGCCAATGGTTCAAAGTGCTAGAACATTAACTGAGACAAAACTACAGAAAGAGATCATTGAGGTACTATACTGTCCCATGGAGAGTACAGGTTGAAAAGGCTCTTCAGAAACATTTTAGACAAATGGTGCAAAAAGGCCAACTTCCCATCAACTCCCAGGTGATAACAGGAAACAACCACCAAGTGCGACTTCAGGGAAGAATAAGTCAGTCTACTAGATTTTAGGGAAAGCAGGAACTCAAATATAACCTACAATGGTGCCTGAGCAGGGGAAGGTTCTTTACATTTACACCACTCAGAGAAGCACTTCCATTTAGAAAGATCTCCTCTTAGGGGGCTTATAAGAAAATCAGATCTTGATTTGGAGCCTTGAAGCAGCTAACTTGAGTCATGCAATGTCATGGTGCAATACCTGCCATATGCTCAGAAGGTCCCGTGAGTCTGGAAGCAGGTGATACCAACCCATGCCCCAATAAAATGTACTCTTTGGGAAGGGATCATTCTAGACTTTTTTTCCAATTATTCGGAAGACCTAATCCGTCCCAAGTGGTCAGGACAAGAGGGTAGAATGTGCTACCAGGAGTCAATAATCTAAGTATGAGAATATTGTGCACCCTTGAAGGTGCAGGTGGGCTATTACAGGTGCCATACACTTGGTGAACACCCTAGGGGTCAGTGGCCAAACCAATGGGTTACACATTATACTGAAAAATTTGATGCCTACAGAGAAATTGCAAATATTTGCAGTATTGCTGATGAATGGAAATATGGATATAAGTATCCTTCAAATCAATTAAGATAAACCACAAATTGAACTTTAATAACTGCATAACTGAAACCAGAGAGACCATGCAGAACTTTGGAACTGTAAGAAACCTGTTCAGCCCTCTAAGGTCCAGGATGGGCCTAATACTACCATCTTTTTTATCCAAAAAGAAAAGGTGAGAATAGAAACCTTCTAAGAGTAGAGGCTCAGGGACTTTCTCAATTGCACTCTTGTCAAGGAGAGCTTGAAGTGACTCCCCTAGGCCAGGCACAGAATTATTTCCCACCTTCAAGGTGGAAAAAGAAGGGGGCAAATCTCTAATTTATATCCAATAAGAACTATGGACAGAATCCATTGGTCAGAAGTAACAATTTCCCACATGGCCAGGAAATGGGACAACCTGTCCCAAAATTTGACTGGAGCAGGAGACAAACCTAGTCAGAATACAGCTTTTTGAGGTTAGGCAACCTCGCTGGAAGTCTGACACTGGCTCCCTTGTCTAGACTTCGGGCACCCTTTCTCTTAGCACAGCTCTGCTGATGGATCAAAAGATCTGGCAAAAGGATACTGGAGCCGTGACAGACAAACATAACAATAGCTAAGTACACAGGTGACATCAGATAGGGGTAGGGATGCGGCAGCCAAGGTACAGTCGCTGGAGGCTGCGACTACAGAATCGCTTGACTGGGCTCTGGAACCAAAATGGCCACCTGTTCTGCTTCAGTCTTTCTTTCAGAAATTGACATGGGGGGGGACTGGTCCAGGATATGGTGTCTTTGGAGGAGGCAAAACCTTCTGAAGTTCAGACATCAGGTTCAGTACTCACACAAGAGAGCAATGTGTGGACTCCAATTTGTGCTTCTCCTTATGCTTAAGACTTAAGCTTGGGTCTTTTAGCCAATGGTTCCTAAGAACACCACTGAACTTGAGGGAACTGCAATTCTGAATGGTTCTGACGTAGCTCTGAACAGGGCACCGACAGAGCCGAACCAGTGGAATCGGAGAAAGGAGGCTTTGATGATCCCTCTGGAGCTGAAGCTGGATTTGGTGGATCCAAAAAATTTAGGGCTTTTCCCCAAAGGGCCACTTTGAGCTTTGATGCTTGATTGCCTCTAGCTTTGGAGGTAAAACACTGGCAAGCTTTGCAAGTGGATACATTATACCCAACATCCAAACAGAACAGACAAAAATTGTGCTTGTTAGTCTGAGACATTTTGGCACCAAAATGGGTGCATTTTTTTGAACAAAGTTCTCTGAGCCATGATGGTCCAAAGAAGGGAAGATTGCTACTGCCCGGAGGTGGGGAAGGAAGGTTGAGACAGTCAACAGAAGATCTACCAGCTCAAAACTTCTTCAGTGGCAAGAAAGGAAATGAGGGTCGGGGTGCTGGAGCCCTGGAGCACGTGACTGTTTGGGCAGGAATGGCCTCTTCTGGGTCTGGTGCTCAGCAACCTCTGGATGCTTTTGCTTACAAAATCTCTCTGTGGCAGGCCTGTTCAGGAACAGTTCCCATGTGAGACTGCACAAAAGATCAGCAATGAAACTGTATTTATAATTAATGTATTTTGTATCTTCTCTTAGTTTGCTTATGACGAATTGATCTATAAGCATTAATATCCACAGACCTTATAGTTAAATTGTTCCTCCATTTATGCTTATGCTCCTCCATTTATGTTTGTAAATGTAAGCATTCACATTGTAATTTGCCTTTATTACAGAGCAGAGGATATACATTGACCAACACTTAGGAGGGAAATCTCTCTAATTCAAATGCAAATGAATAAATAAAAGCCTCTTGTCCTACAAGATGAACTTAATATACTCATTAAATGTAGGTACTGACATCCTTATAAGAACAAGCATAAGCCAATGAAACAATATGTTGCTTTTAGACTACATTCTTAATGCAAAAATAATATTGTGCACCTCAATGAAGTATGCAACGAAGATGCTTGTAAAAAGACAAGACTTTCTTAAATATTACACTGATATCCTTCATTGTCAAGGGGGACAGGTAACTAAACACTGCTATGTAGCAACATGTAGTAGAGCAGTTAAGCCTCCAGTGAAAGTACATCTTTGGAGTTTGACAATGCTAAATGAAGTATGCAGATTTCTCTCAACAAACCAAGTATACAAAGTAAACCTACCATAGGCGACCGCCCATAGGCAACCACAGCAGCTGCAGCTGCAGCAGCACTCATCTGCGGGGACATGTTGTGTAGACTGGCATAGGCTGCGCCTGGACTGGTCAGCTCTCCATTCATGCCAGCATGAGGTACCATTCCAAATGGTGCAGGATATGGTCCTGGCACAGCCAACGGTGTTCTCAAGCCGGCAGCTGCAGTTCAATGAGATAATTTATGTATGCTGATCACTACTTTCTTTGCATCTCTCCACACAAAGCAAAGAGCATGTGGTAGACAGTTCTTCCACAAAACCAAGTTACTCTGTTCCTTACTATTAGCTTAACTGAGAATCTTTTTTTACACCAGGATTTCAAAAAGTAAGCTTTGAGGTATCAAAAGAAAAATATATATAAGTGAAATGAAAAGAAAAAAATCCTGCCTGGCTCACAAATATTTCCACTGCATGGTTTCAGTGCCTACATGTCCAAAGTTTAATTGGTGACCTTAAAATGAAAAACTGTTTGGACAGAAGCTTTACCAGTTTTGAACTATGGGTGGCTCAACAGAATGAATGATTTCTAGATTCTGTCAAATGCTGGTCCAAAAATCCATCCTATGTAAAGATATAGTTCAAAAATATTTAAAAAGATTAAAAGACAATGTATGGGCTAACTTAGGCTCAATTACACCTTTCAAAACTACTTCCTATAAAAATGAATCTACCAAATATATACTAAATAACAATTTCAGGCAGGGGAGGAAGTGGGAAGACCTTTCTAGGTGGTTAGGAGCAGCTTAATAAGAGCTAGCTGAGCTTTGTTCTCCCCTGCTTACAGATCCTCTCAGGTAGATGGTGGCAAGTGAATAAGATTTGGCTGAGTTTTTTCCTTTTCTGTTTACAGGTAAGGCCTTAGTATGCCTCAGGGGTGACAACTCTGGCCTGGGAAATTCCTAGAGATTTGTGGGTGGTACATTTGGATGGGAAGTTTGGTGAGGGATTTCTATGATAATACTATAGGGTCTGCCCCCTGAAGCTGCCATTTTCTCTAGGGTAACTGATCTACATGGTCAGGAGATCAGTAGCAATTTCAGAAGTATTCCAGGCTCTGCCTGGAGGTTGGCAACTCTGGTGTGCAGAGGCATGAGTCAAAGGGCTGGGGTTATAGCACAGACCTGGGTATACTATCTGTCATGGGGGAGGGGAAGAGAGAAAGACAACCTGATTCATACTAAGAAACTTTCCCCAATTGTTCCCATATAGTATCTTTTTTAACTGTTAACCATTTGGGGTCCTCACTGGGTGGGGGAATGGGTTATAGATATATCCATCAACAATATTCCCAAACATATGGGAGAAAAAGTAAGAAAAACAGTTCTTATCCATACTGATGCTGATCTTGTTGAAAAGTGCAAAGATTTCAGGGTAGGATAATTACAGTGCTGTCCTAAGGAGATCAACTCAGAATCCTACTCAGGTCTATTCAATGGGAGCTATCCTGGGATAGTTCTTAGAATCTCACTGTTCATCATATTGGAAAAAATAACTTCTAAAAATATGACCACAATTATCTTAGGGCATTCAGAAATTTCTATGTTCCCAAGAGTCTCAAGGGAAATATTTGTGGTTTTAGCTGCAAAAATGTGAATTTTTGGAAAAGTCATTTCTGGTAAATGGAGCTTTGAGTCTCAAAAGTTCATACCCTTGAAATCTTGTGGGTCTTCAAGGTGCTACTTGAAAAATCTTAGAAAGGCCATGTTTTGTATAATATGGTATGGGAAATCTTAATAAGTGGCGAAATAAATACACAAATTAAAGCTGCACAAAATTCCTTTTATATAAAAATGTGGATTCCGTTTTTATCATTTGTTGACTCAGATAAGATATTTGGTACACCTGTGTCAGTGTGTGTGCACAGACATACCATATTACTGCATGCTATTGACTAGAGCTGTCATGAGTCACCATGGGTCCCTGGACAAAAATTCCATCTGCCCCCCATTACCCTGATCCAAATGTCATAACAAAGCAAATTGTTTGGCTTTTTGTTACTGTTAATAAAATAATAATTGTTAACAGGGGAAAAGCCTACTGAATTGAGACATCGGTCTCTCTCAAACAGTAGTAACTACAAAAAGTCTTTAAAATATTTGGAAGGAAGGAAGGAAGGAAGGAAGGAAGGAAGGAAGGAAGGAAGGAAGGAAGGAAGGAAGGAAGGAAGAACTCACAGGGTGTTTAATGGTGTAAGGAAAATTGGGAAAATGTGAGAAGTTGGTTTCATCCTTCAGGGACAGGAGGCAAGTAAGCCAAGTCTCTAGATCGTGTTGTCTTCCTGCACCTGCACTAGTGATTCTAGCCTCTGAATGCTGAAATCCCATTAGCTCTAGCTCTCTCTTCCTATTCCATCCCAACACCTCCTCTCCTCTTCTGATGCTGCCTCCTTAAAGAGGAAAAAAAGGAAGCAGGGGAGAATGAGCAATTGAAATTACCCTGGAAATAATTTCTAGAGTGACCCAATCCATGCTCCCGATCAGGCTGAAGATACAGATTGTTAGTAGATCAAAGTGCACAGAACTGACTAGATCTTTGGGGAGTAATCCTAAACAGGTATCTTTAGAAGTAAGCCCCATTTTACCCAGTGGGACTTCTTCTCAGTTTGTTTCCCATGCATATGAGCTTTTCAAAAATTAACACATAATATTAATTAACTATAAGGTATCATAGCTCCATAGCATGCACTAATGGGAACTTCCTTACTAACAAACACTTCTTCCATGTGTATAGCAATATCTGGAGACAGAATTCATTTCATGCATCTGATGAAATAGATCCTAATAATAAAAGCTGGAACTACAATATGTGTTATTTTTTTATGGTGGCACAAGATTCCTTTTTGTTTCTACCACAACAAATTAAGATGGCTACCCCTCTAGAATTTGTCTTTTTTAATTAGTCAGTTTGTGCAAAGATCTCACTAGGATTTAGTCTAAGAGTTTGTTTTTAGCACTACCTGAGTTCTGGAAGAAAAACACTTGTGAGCATGCGCAGAAAGCCTTTCCCTCAACATTAAAAAAGTATCCTTTCTGCCCACACACTTTAATAAATCAGTAGTATACTTAAATATGCAGAAGAAGCTTGATCACTGAATACATATATATTTGTAAAAACCTCTGTAAAAATGAGAATAAGGTAACTATACCCCCTGTACCTTTCATAAGAATAAATTAAAAGTTTTGCTGGATCACATCAGATGTTTCTGTAGTCCAGAATCCTATTTCCCACATTTGCCAGCCAAATGCTTCTGTAAATCCCATCAGCAGAGAATACAGGCAACAGTTGCCCCTCCCAAAACTAACATTCAAAAGTATACTGTCACTGAGAACACAGAGGTTCTATTTGGTCATCATAGCTAATGGACAATCATGGACCTTTCTACCTCCATGGATCTAATTTCCTTTTAAAGTCTTTTAAACTAGTGGATGCTACCTCACAGTAGTTTAGTCAATGAGTTAATGCAGCATGTAATATAAACTGAACCTGAGATATTCACATAAGGCATTCACTATTCCACATTTATAACCTCTAATATAGTTTAATACAGATCAGAATGCATTTAAAGTGGGGGGTCACCCTTTCACTATGTTGATAGATCTTTGAGAAATGTTAATTGACACAGAAGTTTTCTGTTCTGCTATTAATTCTGTCTTAACCCCCCGGGAAAGTGAAGAAATGAGGCAGGAAAGGGAGGGGCACACACAGAAGAATGGGGGAGAGAGAAATGAAGGCATACCAGGTTGGTTGATGGGCTTAGGAACAACTCATGACAGGAAAATATTTTCCTTAGCCTTGCAGTTAAAACGTTTCCAGCCCAGGAGAGCTTTCTTTACAAATGACTACTAAAAAAAGGTAGCAAACAGCATCAACCAGGAAGATCATTTGCCTATTTGCTCTGCTCTGCCTTGCCTGTGTCCTAGTGGCTGCAGTGCAGACCTGCACTAAAATATATTCATTTAATGTAGCATGATTCTAGCTTCACTGGACCTTCAAGCTGACTTGGGCCCCAAGAATTTTGTAGTCCCCCATTAGCAGCCCTGTGATTATGTTAAAATTCTGCTTCTCTTGTTATATTTTGTAAAATCCTGTATATTACTGAGATATTTAAATGTCATTTGTCAGCCTGTACTGATGCATGTTATGAAAAATTTAAAATAAAAGTTAAAAAATACCACATCCCAGAGTGACTGTATAAATGAGAACTGTTATCTGCCTAGTTCTCCCTTATTCCTTTTGATAGTCCTTGTGCACATTGCTTAATGATTTATGTACTGTTTGTGTGTATGTGTGTCCTGAGTGTCATTCTGCATTTATCATGATGTACAGTTCAATAAAAATATGCTGCCTCAATCTCAAATATGGCATAATAGGAGGAACAAATTGCACTCTGAAAAATGATGAGAAACTACACTGTTTTTATTCCAGTTGGTACTGTTTGGGAAGGTATCAGGACAAACAGATCAGAGAAAAACAAGTACAAAAGATGATATTTAAGAACAGGAACCTTTAACACATTAAATCTTCTGAATAAGAAGGCAGAAAAGAACTACAAAGAGTGCAGCCTATTAAGAAAGGGTGTATTACCAGCTTGATTGACCAGAGGGTCCATTGTTGGAGGTTTGCCAAGGCCTGAACGAAGTCCTGGCGTAGCACTTGTTCCTGCCGTTGGAACATCACTTCGTGGAGTTGGTGTGCTGGACTTCAGAACAGGTGTGCTGGCTTTTTCATGCTGGAAGCAAATTTATATATTATTTAAAGAAATATATGCTGCCTCTCCAGGGATCCCTACCCAAGGCAGCTTACAAAATAAAACATAACAAAACAAAACAAAACATAGAACATGAGACATTATTCATTATTGTTATATTTAAGATAAGCCATAATATGTAATTTGTCACAAACACAGATGGGCTGCTGGGTACTCAAAATTTCCTCCCTCACTCAAGTTTCAGAAAATTCAAGAAAAGTTTACAAAGTTTACCTTAAAGCAGGGCTCAATAAATTCCAGGTTCCAGGTCACCATGGTGCCTAGAAATGTCATTGTGGTGTCACTATTTTCAGCAGGTGTTTTATTGTAGTGTCTCTTGGTAGTCTTCAGAAGTATGAAGCTTATCTATCATTTCACATTAAAATGTGTTGTTGTATGATATATGTTTAACTTTACACCATTCAGTGGAGACAGGTGAATTATTATTATAATTTCATTTGTTTTCTCTACCACTTAATAAAAACTTTGCTCTAAGCAACTTTACAACATTTCAAACACACATGAACCTTGTGTAAAACTCTTAAAAATACAAAGAGGGATCCCATGAGGAAATTCCCTCACTGGTCCTTGTTTTTTTCTCCAATTTCTGACTTGTTTGGGCTGGAAGGGAACCCATGGCTGGCTGCAGGCTTCCTTGTCACCCCAAACAGGTTTGTGCTCAGCACCTACCTCCTCTGGCTGGCACCTCCCCCTCATGGGGCTCATAGATCTGGGGGGCTGTTGAGAACTAGACTGGTCATGGGCTCCCTTCTAGTCCAAATTATCACCAGCACTCAGTGCTCAGCTTTTCTGATTGCCACCTTCTTTTCCTCCTAGCATCCCCTGCCTCCACCAATGAATCTTGGGGATTGCTAGACAACTTCCAAAATGGTGGCTGATCTTTTGACACTGTTGCAAGATCACATTTTTCTTTAAATTTGGGTATTTGTAAATCCCTGTTTCCTTTTTTCACTTTTCATATTTTTTTCTGCTAATCTATAATATGTTCACCTAGGCTTCTAGAAAAATCCCTCTTTGCCACACATGGCCTTATTCTGACAATTTTCATCTACATTTTTGAACTACATTCAGAATTAGATATAATAATATTATAGCCATAAAATATGGTATCCTATACTATATCTTTATGTTTAGTATATTGCCAAATTTCACATTAAGGGACATTAAAACCATTGTGCAATGGAATGTGCCGTCAAGTCACAGCTGACTTTTGATGATCCTGTGGGGTTTTCAAGGAAAGAGATGTTCAGGGGTGGTTTGCCATTGTCTGCCTCCACATCATGACCCTGGCATTCCTTGGTGGTTTCCCATCCAAATACTAGCCAAGGCCAACTTTGCTTAGCTTCTGAGATCTGACAAGATCCGGCTAGCCTGGGCTATCTAGGTCAGGGCATTAAAACCATTATACATCTCTAAAGGCCTCCATTTACACTGCTCCTAAAAATATTCAACATGGGTCACCTTAGGCAGCAAATTTTATAAAGTGTGCTTACATTTCAAATGGCAATACAATACACAAGTTAGCATTAAGCATGAAAAGCCATCTTAATCTAAACATCCCAGATTAGAGAACAAACATACTTGTTTGATAGCTGTAGCCTACAAAGCAAGACTTGTTTAACTGTTTTTACATTGAAGAATGAACATATTTAAGATTTTATATTGTAATGCATATTCCAGCAAAAACAAAATAGAAAATCTTCTTGATAAAACTGTAAACAAGAGTTCAATACTATGTAGCTATTTAATGCTACTGCATCTTTCAAGTAATTAGAAAGTGGTAGTCATTTGCTGCCCTTTATCGTCTCAATAGTTATATTCTCCTACATTCTTGTGGTTTAGTTCCCCTCACTGGAGTATGACGAGAACCATCTGAAGATTACAGTTGCATTTTGAATTAAAATTCCTAGGGACTACAGTATTCTAGGTACTCAGTTTGGATCTCTACTAAGTTGCATTTTGGGAAACAGTCTATGCAGGGCATCATCAGTAGGTACAAACTGATTAATATAGCTAATATTAGTTTCAACAATTGAAATGAAAAGGAAGATTCTCCAAGTTATGAAGAGAAAGCTCTTCCATTTAGCCAAAGGAGGAGGAGGAGGAGTGATGTGTATTTATTTATTTATTTATTTAGAAAAAAAAATGCCATCTCTCCAGGAGTTTGCCTGAGGCAGATTACAAAATGAAAATAATAAAAACAAACATTAAAAGATATTTGTTAAACTCCAGCATCAGAAAAAAACCCATCCCACCATAAAAACAAAGACACCTTTAAATAAGTTTCCAGACTAAAATAGTGTTGTTGTTGCTTTAAAAAGTGCTACCAATATGCAGATGACACCCAGCTCTATTTAAATGCTGAGTCAGGTGGGCCTGTGGAAGTCCTGAAGAGGTGACTAGAGATGGGAATCCAATGGATGAGTGCCAATAAACTAAAGGTCAGTCCAGACAAGAGGGTGGTGGTGCTGGTCAATGACAAACCTTCTTGAGGACCGAGAAGTCAGCCTGTCTTGGTGGAAAGGGGTTGCACTACCCCTAAAGGAACAGGTTTGTAGCTCAGTGGTACTGATAAGGTCCTGACCTACATTTGGAGGCCAAGATTTCTTCTGTAGCACATAATGAAATTTATCAGCTTTGGCTGATATGTCAGCTTTGGCTGTTCCTCAAAAAGCACGATGTGGCCATGGTGATTAACACTCTGATCACATGCAAGTTAGATTACAGGAATACACTCTGCATTGGGTTGCCTTTGAAGATGGTGCGGAAACTTCAGCTTGTCCAAAATGCATCAACCAGGCAAGTATCAGGGGTGGGATACAAAGATCATATCTTCCCAGTGCTGAAAGATCTCACTGGCTGCCCATTTGTTTCTGGGTACAATTCTTACCTATAAAGCCCTAAATTTCTTGGGACCAAGGTACTTGAATGACTGCCCTCTCCCATATTGCCCTGCCTGCCAGTTGAGATCTGACTCACAAACCCAGCTCTCTTTGCCTCCACATTCAGAGATGATGTGGGTGGCAACCAATGCTCCCCTCTAAGCTGTGGAGTCTTGTGAGCAAAAATTCTACTTTGTGAACTACTGGCATTAAAGTTGTGAGAGAGCGATTTGGCTACTGCATAAATTAGTTTGCTCTGGAGTCGTCCCTCCTGAGCTAAGACAAATATGTGTGAGCTGGAGGCTAAAAAACTGTGAGCTAGCTCACACTAACTCAGCTTAGAGGGAACACTGATGGCAACCAGAGACAGGGCTTTTTCAGTAGTGGCACCACACCTGTGGAATGCCACTTCCCCTGAAGCTCACCTGGTGCCTAGGTTGCTTTCTTTTAAGTGCCAGGCCAAAATGTTTCTCTTTACCCAGGAGTTGACTTGGTTTTAGAGACAGTGACACCATGAAAAGTCGTCACACATCTGAATAATCATCATTTATTATTAGTTGTGAAAATGCAGGACAGTTGAGAAACAATGGATTCAGGAAATGCTTACCAAACCTATTTCTTTGGATTTCATGGAAGCAGAACTTCCTGATGAGGCTGTGGATGCTGGACTGCTAGAAGCATCTTTCTTCAGTAGGCGAGTTTTATCTATGCCATTCTCACGAGGTGAATGCGCAGGACTTGCCCTTGGAGATGAAGGGTCCTGAATGGATTGAGGAGAGACAACAGCAGAACTATTACTGATCTAAGCAAACAATTGTTGTACAAGAATAAAAACTGATCACTAATTTAAGGTACACTGATTAAAAGACTGGAATTTTTTCATAAATTATTCCTTTCATTCAAGCTTAGATATGACATTTACATGCAGACCAGTGGATAAAGATAAAATACCCTTAGATTACATTGTAATTTGAGTAATTTAGAGGCAAAAAGAGCAGATTTCAGATTAATTTTCTCAATTAATCTGAATGAAAATGGCATATATTAGGAACTAACAAAATGAACTTGATGACAAGCAACAGTAACAATGCAATATTGCCTCCTACTGTTCATAGCTATCAGTTTCCAAATGGTTAAACATTACAGCAATCCATTATAGTAATCTCTGCTGTCAGAAGTACCCAAAATGAACCCAGCTTTCCAGCATCATGGTGCCATATACCCCTACTCTTCCCTGAAATATCCTCAACAGACATAAAACTCATTAATCAAAGGCTGTTCAAGGAATTTAAGTGGATGACCACCTATCCCAGCATTATTGGTTCACCCCTCCCCCCAAAAAACCCTATATATATTTAATGCTGTTCTTCCTTCCCCTGCATTGGCTAGCCCAGGTTACCACTTTTGACAAAGCAAATCACGTGTATGTCATGTGGAAATATAGTAATTTATATACTCTGTGGCATGCAAGAAATCCTCACACCCTTGCCCAGCTCCTCCAGTCCAAAGTAACAGGTAACCACTAACAGTACGGTCAGATAGTCTAACACGGGCATTCAACAGGAGACTGACAGTGGAAGCCTATACAGAGTTACCCAGTGGGCTTCAGTTGGACTAAATAGGATTGCACTGTAAGTGACAATAACCCACATCTTTTGGGGATATAGCTAAGAACCATAGAGCCTTCTTGCTCTGATCAGAATAATACAAATGCAAAGCAATTACCTCATTGGACACATCAACAACTAAGTTGTCATCACTTTTGTCTCCATCGCTGTCCTAGATTAAACAAAAGTGTTTACTTCAGTCAATACTATCAACTATAAACTATTTATTGTATTTTAAAACACACACAAACACACTAAAAGCAAAGGATCTTGATATTTCCATTTGAAATTACATTTTCTTTATCATTGCTAAAAACAAGAGTTGATCTCACCACAGAATGCTGAAATATTAAAAACATAAAAGTATGCACAATTAATATACAATGAAATTTCTCTGTAACAGCTCCACTAATATAAATAATTTGGCAAAGCATTCACATATGTGCTGATTTAGAAATTAATTATTTTGTATATAGGTACTGGACCTTATATACAAAGTCGTTCATGCAGGACACACAGAAGCTTACAGCTTTCCTTGTTATTATCTAAAAAACTGGGAAACTGGCAACAGTAGGTGCAATTGAAAACCTTAGAAAAATTACTTTGTTCCCAAAAGCAAGATGGAGATTGTCAGAATCCATTCACCCCCTGGAATATGCATTTATTTATTTATTTTTATATCTCACTCTTCTCCTCAATAGTTTACAACCTTCCTCCATTTCTTCCTCAGTACATCTTTCTGAGATAGGTGATGAGAGAGAATGACTGGGCCAAAGTCACCACTAGCAAACATTCATGGCAGAGCAGGGACTGGAACCTGGTTTTGCCAGCTCCTAGTCTGATACTCTAACTGCTACACTACTTGAGAGCCAGTGTGGTGTAGTGGTTAGGCTGTCAGACTAGAATCCGTGAGACCCAGGTTCAAATCCTTACTCTGCCATGGGCCAGTTATACACTCTCAGTTTAACCTAACTAATTTGACTGTGTGCCCACAACAGAAGTTACAATTTAATCATCTGAACATGTCTATAGTGTTGAAACTTGAAGCATTTTCGGATTCAAAGTATAATCTTAGTATAATCAAGGAATATAAATTTATGTACCAAGTAGGCCAGTAATTAGTCAAGTTTCTGTAGAAAGAGAACATAGGCTTATACTCCACTGCCCAACAAAACTCAACCAACAATTCATGTGGCAATCACAATCGGAGATGTGTGACAGAAAATATTCCAGTATTCATTTTACCACAGGAAATTTTCCATTTCTAAAGATTCATTGTTTCATAAATTAGTAAGAATTAATGGATGCCATTTGCTAGAACAACAGTAGTCAAGCTTGATAGTTTCAAAGTTCTAATTAATGCTTTTCAAGTGATCTTCCCTAATAACGGTGTTAAGAGTATACACGTATATTTTATTGGTTTGTAAAACTGGGGGCGGGGGGAATACAAAACCACATATAATAATCCCAGTTTTAAAAAGAAAAAGAAAAAACAAAGTTAAAATTCTTATTTATGTTTCTAATTTCACATGGTGGGAGGGAAATGGTTACCACCATGTCAGATTGGTCATTACAAATAATTCAAGTGATGCTTCAGAAAGTAACAGTAAAGTTGAAGTGCCCCGGACTCAGGCAGCAACAGTCATATTCTGTGAAATACTTCAATAGACCACTATGTCCTATCATGCACAGCTCTTTGGGATGTGCTCAAATTCATGTCTCAACAGTTTCCAGTGCCTTTTCCCCTTAATCACACAGCTTTGTTGTTGTTGTTTTTGTTTCCCCTAACCCCCTCAAGAATATTGTTAGTCCAATTGTCAAAATGAGTAACTGTAAATCACTCTGAGCCCACAGGTGTTGAAATTGAAAGCATTATTATTATTATTATTATTATTATTATTATTATTATTATTATTATTATTATTATTATTATTATTATTATTATTATTTTTTTTTTTATTATTATTATTATTAATACCACACTTAATGAATTGTTTTCCTAATAAAATATTTCAATTCAAGTATTTGTTGTTATTGGGACAAAAAAATTAACATGCGGTACTTTAACAAAAAATTACCAAGACAAAATTAACACAGAGAAAGAAATCATGCTCTGTTTAGGGCAAGGGAAGTTTTCAAATCAAGGTTTTCTACAAAACTCTCAACCCAATATCCCCAGATACAGACTCTCTTAATATTTTTCCTTGATTCCCAAATGATTTGCTTCAATTCACAGCCTATGTTTCTGACAAACAGCTCAAAGCATCATACAAATTGTCCTAGATAATTTTATGTGTAAGCAGGGTATACCACCACACTTGACGAGGTACAGTAACAGAATTGCATCACATGTAGGGTTGCCACTACCCTCATCACTCTGGTGGGGGTTTTTGGGGGGCATTTAAGGGGTGGGCAGGGATGCCCCACATCCCACCCCCAAGAATGGCCACCCACCCAGCCACCCCTTTCCCTCCCCTCCTGCCTGATTTAAAGGGTTTCTTCAAGCTGAGCATGTAGCCCACAACTGCCCCTCTCCACATGGTCCCCGCCAACCAGCTGAAGCCCTTCAAATCAGGCAGGAGGGGAGGGAGAAGGGTTGCCTGGCAGGCAGTTGCTGTTGGGGTCGGGGCTTGGGGCAGGGCTTCCTGAGCCAGAGAGCTGGCTGGGGGCAGATTGGAGCCCCAAAAGCAGGGGAAACCCCACCTGGATCTGAGGGCTGGCAACCCTAATCACATGTCTTTTGACTACTATCCAGCTAAGATGCCATATCCTACTGGTAGTATCAAGATACATGTTCTGCTTTATAAGATCATTTAGAACAAGGAAGTCACCAAGGACATAAGGGTGGTTCCTACACAAGCATCTTGGGATTGTTCAGGGCTCCTGTTGGGCTTGCAACTTAGTTGCACTAATGTAAGGCACAGTTACATATAGGAATCAGGAAGAGACAGGACAAAGGAGAGATCTGAAATCATGAAATATAGTCAAGAGACCCATATGCACCATAAGAAAGGCATTCTTAGTATTCACACTGGCATGTACTAAATAACATGAAAATTAAAAATGCATAATAATTTCTCCACATACACAATAATCTCAGAACAAGTTAATTGGATTTACTTACATAGTGGCTTGAATCTTTATCATCCACCTTTCTTTTTTTCAGGTCACTGGAATAGTCAGGGCCGTTCCTACGTTTATCTGTGCTCCGTAGGCTGTCCGGAACCAAGAGTGAATTACTCTGCAAAGACAAAAGTAAGGTCAATAAACATGTCTTTTGAGAGTCCCTTTGTATATACACCAAAGCCAGAAGTAGATACAGCATGCTTTGGGGGGGGCGGTGTTAAAAAGTTTTTTTCTTCCCCATTAATTGACTTTCTAACAAATACTCAGGCCAATGTAAACAGGCTTAAAAAAAAGAAATTAACTTAAAAGCTGCAATCTTTAACATACACTTATGAGACTATGAAGTTCACTGAATGTAGCGAACCTTAATGCTGAGTAAACATACATAGGCTTGAACTGTGAAACACTTAAACATTAACTGCAGATTTAAAGGCAATTGTCTGAGAAAGATTTTTGATACACAACAAACTGGATTCTGTACTTCAAAAGATTTAATAAGAATCTATATAAATGGCAAATTTTACAAGTACAGTTGTTGTGGTTGGATAGACATAAGCATACAAACAACTCAGGGAATGTGGTAAACATGGATTAACTGAGTTTAAGCATTAATCTATGTGCAAACATAAGATACATGGAAGATTTCTATTTAGAGTACATAAATAATTGCCAGCTACAAAGCAATGTGTTCTAACTTTTAAAAAATGGCTGAGACATTCAGCATACCCAAGATGTTTTAATCATGAACATAATTCAATCTGAAAGGAAGACCCCATAAAAATAAGACAACACCCACAAAGTTCAAGCACAAAGAATAATCTTTTCCACAATCCATGGGCTACTTTTTTGGATAATGCTCAGCACAAACTGTTGACTCAAAGGAGGAAAGAGGCATTTGGGATATTTTTGGGTCACATGAACTTTTGATAGTCCTCCAATTTTCATCTCCCCTCCAGCTAAAGCATTAAACATGTCACAATGGGCTCTTTTAAGTTCAGGATTAGCATATGCAAGAAGGGCAATTTGTTCAATGATGTGTTAATGCCATGAACAATGCTGGGGCACAACACACATGAAATATTGCTAACCAAAGAGCTGTTCAGTTAAAAAACTGAGTCCAGGAGCTTTGTAGTCCTTATATATAAATTCTCAACTACCAAAAGGGAGAGGGGGAACACACAACACAAAACAAGAGCACCTAAAGCAATCTGAAGTTTCTTCATTACTCTAGAAATCAGAGTTTAAACCAAAATTTTATTTGACTATTCAGACTCAAACACACACTAGGAACCTTATAAAAAGCATATGGGGGCATAATGAAATCTAGTACAAAGCAATTTTCAGTCATGTCTTCACTACTGCATTTTTGTGTAAAAGGTAAGTTTTGTTGGATCACTGAACCAATTAGCTTAACATACAGATGAAAGATTTCTTTCTTTCTTTTTTAACTTGAATTAAAGAACCTAGGGGGCTTTCGGTTTCGGTGCTGCGAATGGCGGCCGCTTCTCGGGACGTTCCCGGAGGCGGTTAGCCCACACGCGGAATGGGGGGGTCTTCGCGTTTGCGAAAGACCCTAGTGAGCCTTAGTCAAAGGCTCCGAACCGGGGGCGCATGGGGAGTAGCCTCTTTGCCGGCAAACTGCCGGGAAATTGAGGCTTTCTCCCCGCCCCAATCGGCCCCGCCGTGTAGTGCGTCCCGAATGGGACTTAGCAGCCCTGCCGACTTCCAGGAGTGAGGAAAAGCGGATGAATTACCATGAAAAGAAGATATGGCATCTAATCGTGAGTTGAAGATCTATTTTGAAGCGAAAATTAAAACCCCCCACAAGCGGATAAGCGTATGGGAGGAGGGAGGAGCTTCCACCCTCTTCGAAGAAGCGAATTTTTAAAGGAAACGCGAAGGGGGGTAACAAGAAAAAATGTTAGTGAAAGTACCGTTGGGGTTCTACAGAAGATTGCGGCTTTAGTTGCTTTCTGGGGGGATGTGGCACGAACTTTGAAAAAGTAAATAAAAAACAAAATGTCGATGCTGGGGAAAATCCTGCTTAGAACGGAAGAGAAGAGAGGAGGGACTTCCGCTCCAGTCAACCCCCCCCAGAACTAGCTGTCAATCAACAAGAGACTGAGATACTGCGCCACCTGCTGGAGTAAATTTAAAATATCAATGAAACGCTTTTAAAATGGAAATTGTTCTCATCAGACTACAAAAACAAATATTTAGAATTAACAAGGTTGATGGCAGAAAATGTATAGAAAATTAATTTGATGCTAAAGTTCCAAGCTATGGATGAAGAAGGGAAAGAAGATCTCAGATTTATTTTGACGAAAGTCTTGACACCTCTATCTGGCAGTGGAGCGAATAAATAAAAAGAAGAGGCGGACAAGGCTCCCAAAGCCTACTCCGCCTTTTAAAAAAAGGATATACTCTGCCAGTAGAAAGGGGTGTTGAGCTTAGCAAGTAATGGAGATCTAATTTCAACTCGAGTGTTAATGGAGCCAACGAGCAATGACTGCCAGAAACAACAAGAAAAAAGAAGCGAAAGAAGATGGATTAAAAAATTTCTGAAGAGACATGCCAGCACAGAGGAGGAAGCAGTACTCAAAATTTGGATTTTTGAAGAAGACAGCGGCCTGGGGGAAGGAAGTGACGGAACGGGAGGCATTAAAGTTCAAAGGACTTAATGATAATTTGGAGAGACTTAAAAAAGAATTTGTTCGTGTAACATCTGAAAGGATTTGATTTAACCCCAGTGGACTTTACTAACTTTACTAACAGAATTGAATTGGACTTTGTAAAGCTGAAAAGAAGATCTTTCAACCGTGATGGATGCCGACAACTGGAAGAAATAAAACTAACCTTTACTAACAGAAAAAAACTCACTCCGCTCTTTTTTCTCTTCCCATCTGTCTACCTTACCCTTTTCTTATAAAAAATAAAATTCTCTCCTTTTTAGGAGAATTATTTCAAAAAAAAAAAAAAAAAGAATTAAAGAACCTAGGAAAGCTGTAGAATTTAGGACCAATATTAAATTTCCTATTTTAAAGTAACTTTTTCATACTGAATATACACACTCAACAAGATTTTGGCAGCTCAGTTTTAAATGGTATAACTTGAGTTGAAAAGAATCTGTCTTTCTAGAGATCCCTGGACCCATAAGTGATTCTAATTAATTTCTAACAATCAATCTGTATATATATCTCTTTTACAGAAATTTAGAAGTTGGAATATTATTATGACAATATAAAGAAGACATTAAAGACCAGAAATGTTTTTAAAAGACTTACTAATTACCTCCTATCCTAACCAAGAGACAGTCCACATATAAGCATGTTAATAGCTCTTCCTGTCTTCACTCAAATACATTCAGCCCCTCTAAGGTCTCCTGTTTATTTAAATTACTATACCAGTTCTCCTTTAGTCTCTCCATCTTCCCCTGAAGTGCCACTTTTATTGCTTCCTTTAGATTCCAGCTCATGCTTCACCTATTTCACAAAGCCTTTGGATTTATCTTATAATCCCCATCACAAAGTGAAATCAAGCTAAACATGTGTACTTGCATTTGTTTGCATTTACCTCTTATTACAAGTTCCCTACTGGTGTCTTCTTCCTCAGTAAGTTTGTGCAAACTCCTTGCAACATGAATTTGCTTTTTGTTTGTATTAGTCAGCAAAGCATCATGAACCTCAAAGGTGCTACATAAGCAACTACCAAAACATGCACATTGGACTTTGATTCATACCAAGCAATCCCCCATCACCTCAGATTTATGTGCTATTAACAATGCAGTATTAAGAAGAATGTCAGTAATTAAAACAGTAGTCCTTTGACCAAAAACATACAAATAAGGCATTCCTAACTGGGAAGAAAGTGAGGACGATCCTGTTAGCAGCAAGTTAGTGGCAGCCAACTTCCATCCAGGATTAGCTTTCTCCTCTCCACAGGTACTTAAGGCATAACCAGACATCATGGTATCCACAGGTCTGAAAAAACCCATCCCCCAGCACATGAATCTTTTGGCTCTTGAAAATGAGCATGAGAGGAAGCAAAGGTAACCAGACCTGCTGCACTGTGGACTCAATAAGGATCAGGCTGTTGTGGCAATTTTAAATGACTTGTGTTGAACTCTGAAATAACAGCAGCACCCACAGGTTGGACCCATGGAGGGTCCATAAAGGCAATCAATATTTCCCTACAGCAATCAAAGTCTTTCAGGCTAAAACTCTATCTCAAATACTCTATGGCATTCATGTGTGGATTAATGCCCTGAAATATTCAGGCCATATTCTTGTGTCAACTTCTTGAGAGTGCCTAAATGTGTACCTTATACTGCAATTTGTACAGAAACAGGTTTGCACCTAATAGAAACCAAAGCATGGATCCTAACTTTTAAATACTGGCTTTGAATTTATTACAGGGCAGAATCGGACAGCTTGCTGAGCTATCTTAAAAAAGACACTATAATGCTGTGTGGTTGGGCAGGATTATAGATAAACTTAAATACATAGGAATTGCAATGGAAGACCTCTTCCTATCTGATGAATCCTATAATTTTAGACTAATTAAACAGAGGCTCCTTGATTTAGAATTTACTAAGTTATATTCTGTTCAATATTATATATGCTCGCCTGCGGCCCTTGGTCTTGCTCAACCCATTGGGAAAATGGCCAACTATTTATGTGATCTTGAAAGCCCCCAACAAAGGAGAGCATTTTTGTTGCCTAGGATGAATTTCTTTCCTTCAAACATTGTTTATGGTAGCTTCCTCCAAATTCCATATAGTGAGAGAGTCTCTCCTTGTGGAGCAAGTATTCCAGATTTCATCCAACATATATTGCTGAATTGCCGGCTATATTCTAATCCCCGGAGGGAACTGTTTGGTAATCTCTTGCTCCCTCCCTGTAATCTGGTAAATGGGATTGACTATCATTGCTTATTAAAAGACAATGAAATAGAAATCACAAGGGCTGTTAGTAAAATACTGGAGAAGTCTATCAAAATTTATGAGGAGCACATTTCACCATGAACTTATTGTTTACCATAAGAACTTATTCACCATAAGAACTTATTGTTCTAAATCTTGAACTCTATATTTTGATTGTTCCTATTTTGTACTATGTTTGAGTATGCCAATAAAAGGTATGACTGGACTGGAAAGATCTAATTGTGCCCTTAGTCTGGGCAGAGCCAGAGGCATGAACTCTTGGCACATGATGAAAGGCAAGCGTTAATTGACTCTTGGGCTGTGGCTTGCAACCTGCAGTTTGCAAATATGCTTGTGTTGTCTTGTTCATTTAAATGGTTTCTGTAATTCTGAACTTCCTGTGAGACACTTAGAGTTTCTTTAGAGAGAAAAGTGGTGTAGAAATGAACTAATAAAGAAATAATATTATGACATTTATTTATTTATTTATTTATACCCCACTTTTCTCACCAATGGGAATGCGAAGTGTTTTACAATATTCTCCCCTTTTCCATTTTGTTTCACCTATGTCATCTCTTTAATCCAGAATTATTGCTAGATTTAACTGGGTTAAATTCCAAAGCACATCTCTATGATGATGACATCAAGAATATATTCAGATTAGAAGTTTCTGTGATAAATTACTCTTCATGCTGTTTACTGAATGGATCCAGATGACTCCAGAGCTATTCAAAGTATTGGAACAGATGACACCAGGTTCACGCAGCTGGACCAGAGAAATGTCCCAGGATTGTGTGCTCCTTCCCTTCGCCTTTCTGACTTCTTGGTTCATTAGAAACAACATGTTGAAGTAAAAGGCAGACTGAGAAGCAGAGGAGCTCTTTTCTGAGCAGTTCCCTTTCAGAAAGACCTATTGTTAATCAACCAGAGGCTGACTCACTTATCCTCCTTATTGGTTAGCTCCCAAATCAGTGTGATTGGCTCCAGTGGGAAGTGGAGTTTTGGCCCAAGCTATTTATTTAGGGTTCCTATAAGCAGGCCCTAGCTCTGTGGGGTAGCAGGCCCCGTTCCAGTGCCAAAGTGTCACAGCTCTAGTAACAAAGTATCCAGAACAAGAGAATAAACAGGCACATTCAGCAGCAGGGGGAGAAAGCCATGTCCCTAAAAAGGGTAAGCAAACTTTCCACAAACTGATTTACATAAATAGGAGCTTTATTAAAAAGGGGGGATAAAAAAGCAATTATGATACTAGAATGTCAGCAGGGGGTTGGGGGCTATCCAGTGTATTGCACTGAGTGCAACATGTACGATTATCTGCCAGCTGGAGAGAAGTCATGGGAGTGTGCTCAGTGCAAGGAGCTCCTCGTTCTTAGGGAATGAGTTTGGACCCTTGAGGCTAAGGTAGCTGACTTAGAGAAGCAGAGACAGTCAGTTAGTCATGTGGATAAGACTCTTAGGGACTTGCTAGATGTGTCCCACTCCAAGAATGGCAGCCCTGCCACTGTAAGGGAGCATGAGGACAAGGGAAAACAGGGCACTGTGCTGAAGAAAGGGGGAATGTTCCCTCAGAAGGGACCCCTTCTACAGTTGGTGAGCAGGTATTCTTTCATGCCAAGGAACCATCCCTGGGCAGGGAGGGAGAGGGGCTCTTGGTAGTGGGTGATTCGATTCTTAGACACATAGATAGCTTGTGAACCCACATACTGACCGCATGATGACTTGCCCACTTGATACGAAGACAGCAGACATTACACGTGGTATAGAAAGGCTGATAGAAAGTGCTGGGGAGTAGCCTGTGGTCATAGTACATGTTGGCACCAACAATGTGGGTAAATATAGTCATGCGGTCCTTGAGAAAAATTTAGGTTACTAGGCAGGAGACTCAAGGCCAGGACCTCCAGTGTAGCTTCTAAGAAGTGCTGCCTGTTCCATGTGCAGGGCCACCTAGACTGGCACAAATTAGCAGTCTCAATGCGTGGATGAGATGATGGTGTATGGAGGAAGGGTTTACACTTGTAAGGCACTGGAATGCTTTTTGGAACAAGTAGGACCTGTGTAAAAGAGATGGCCTCCAATTCTCCTGAGAAGGAATCAGACTGCTGGCACTTAAAATCAAAACGATGGCAGAACAGTTTTTAAACTAAACCTTGGGGGAAAAACAACAAGAGATTAAATGTCTCTGGTTCGGGATGGCTCATCTCTATGAGACGAAGGAGTAGCTGTTAATGTTCTATAGGAAAATGGATTACGGTTGGCACTGAGACGGCGACACAACAATATTGACTGACTGACAAGGTCTAGAGGCCACCGGGGAAAGGTTGCAATCTAATGTGTCTGAGAAATTATAGATGCTTATATGTAAATACTAGAAGTGTCCAAGGTAAAATGGGGGTGCTGGAATGCTTAGTGTCAGAGGAGAACATAGACATAATGTATTTCAGAAAGTATAGCCCTAAAATGGTGGATGGATCAGCAACAAAGCTTTGGTGCCAGGCTCCGCACAAATTTGGCTGATATATCATGCTCAGTACCCATATTCTGACCCACACAATTGGTCTGCGAATATTAATATCACCGGGCAACCGTGGAAACCAGTGGCACTGGAGGGGCCAGACATTCCAAAGGGGATTGTGAAGATGAGCGGCGAGACACCCTGGACCAGCCTGGATGTAATGAGGATGTTTAAGGAAGCTGCGGCATCGCTTGGAAACTCAGCCAACACCCTGGCTGCATCTAACGGCATCTGCTCGCTCGGCCGGCCCGACATGGTCACCATTTTGTCCATCTTAGTCTCGCAAGCTGAGCTGCACAGAGCGCACTGGTACAGCCACCATGGAGCCAGAGGGGGGCCTCTACCCCTCTTGGGCTTGCCTGGTGCAGTCCAAGGATTGTGGAGCAGCTCGTGAGGCAGCAGCTGTGGTGGACTGGCCCATTGATAACAGCGTGAATGCAGATACTGACAGCAACAGCAAAGCGGATGGCAGACCCTGGACGCTGGAGATTACAGCATATGCAAGGGCAGAGAGACGCAGAATTACCAGCTACAAAAGCAAGGGGGTCCAGAAAGACTGGAAAACAGTGGCATGCCGGTGGAGATGGCCACAAAGAATGCAAATTTCTACTCACCCCCACGACCAATGGGCCCAAAGAAGACTTAAACAGACTACTGAGTGGCAGCATCCCAGAATAGAACAGTTGCCTGCTCACAGACCAACAACACTGCTACTGCCACCCATAGACAAACCATCAGCAGTAATTGGTTGACTATTAAATTATAGGGAAGTTAGGTTTCTTTAGACTTATTAATTGGGGTGGGTTAGTTTATTGTTGATTGATTGATATTTTTTCTCTTCAATTAATTGTGGGTCTAAGTGTTATTGATATATATTTTTCTTTTCCAATTAATTGTGGGTCTAATTCAATAGGCATATTGTATTAACTGCTCTATACATGTGATTAATTATTTAATTGATTTGGTTATAAATTGATTGATAAGATATTAGTATAGCTTCATGTTGAAATTTGCCACTGATTTATTAGCCTTTATTTAAATTACGAGCTGAATTAAGGGGAAAAGGAAAAAAATAGAAAAGAAAAAGGCAATTGTTGGCTATTAGGTTAAATTATATGGGCTGCAAGGGTAAAATTTAGAGCAAAATTAATGGTTAGAGTGTAATAGCAGACTTAGTTAAGCAAGTAGGGTAACTTGTATTTAATCAGTAGTGGCACATAAGGGAGTGTTAACATCAGCCATCTTAGCTGGTTGGTCTGAGGTTCTAGCTGGTTGTGGATAGCAAAGACCACCAGGTGTGGCAATGACCGGGCAGGGAATTCCAGTGCTCATGGGGAGGGGGAAGTACAGCAGTGGTACCAGGCATTGAGTTAAGGGAAGAGGACAGAGAAGTGGATCAGCTTGGCCCCCTTCCAGCCTGTGTCCCATCTCAAAGGTTGTATGCAGTGGGGCTAGGACAAAAGACCCCTCTCCGACATTGGCATTGTGTAACGCCAGGTCTATAAATAACAAGACCACAGTCCTCCAGGACTTCCTGCCTGAGCAGAAGGTAGACCTGGCATGCATGACCGAGACCTGGGTGCAAAACGGGGAGACAGTAGCTCTCTCCCAGCTCTCTTTCAATGTCCATGCCTATGATGTGACCTCTACTCAGGCAGCGGACCTGGTATCATCCATGGCGATGCTGGGACTCTCCCAATATATAACAAACCCCACTCACCAAGCTGGGCACATGCTCAATTTGATCTTCGTGGTGGGGGTAACAATGGATGGGATCACTGCTTCGGCGGTGCCATGGTCGGACCACCTTGCCCTGAGGGCCCGACTGAATGTCCCACCTCAACCCCGTTTGGGTGGTGAGTGTATTTTAGCTTGCCCACGGAACCAAATGGACCCAATGCAGCTTCAGATGGCTCTTCGAGATCCAATGCCCCCGGTGGCTCATTAGATGAACTAGTAGAGGACTGGCATAGCCGGCTCTCAGTGGCCATTGATAAGATCGCTCCCCGATGCCCTCTGCGCCCCCGCTCTAAGCTTGCACCCTGGTACACCCAGGAGTTGCGGCATGAAACGAGGGTTAAAACCAGTGGTCTTTTCATAGAAAAACAGCTGTAGGAGCTCATTAGCATATGGTATGCTAATGAGCTATTAGGCTATTAGCATATGCCATGCCCCCTGACATCACCGGAAGTGATGTCAGAAGGGGAAGCAAAAGGGGGGGAGGCATCTTTTCCCACTATAGAGAACAATGGAGGGAATAGGGCCAACCTGTTTAGGGGCCCATAGAATTGGACCCCCTGGTCCAATGTTCTTGAAACTTGGTGGGTATCGTGGGGAGAGGCTCCATCAGCTATCCTGCGAGTTTGGAGCCTCTCTCTCAAACCCCCTCCCCTACAGCCCCCAGAATATACCCTATGTTTTCACCATTGACTTCAATGGTCCATAGGATATAATGGAGCTGAAATTGACAACCGGCTGCCTGAAAGACTCCCCGGGACACTGGCTGGGGGCGGGGCTTGGCTCCTGAGCTCCCGGAGCTGCGCTCCAGTGCGCTCCCCCCCAAAAGACCCCTGGTTAAAACCGTTAGAGAGACAGTGGCGGCGTGCTCGTGATGAAGCTACAAGAGCATCTTACAGGACGTTTATGAGATTCTAGGCAGTTAAAGCTGAGAAGAAGGAATACTTCATGGCTATGGTTAAGTCTGTGAGCTCACGTCCAGCCCAACTGTTTAGAACAATTCGGTCTCTGACTGCCTTGCCACAAGGCAAGCGAAATGTTAGAGAATTGGACATTGGCTGTGAGGCCTTTGCGAGCTATTTCGCAGATAAAGTCTTGTCGCTCCGCCGTGACCTCCCTGCCACATTTGAAACAATGAGTGAGCTTGAGGTGCCATGCATGTCTTCTGGTCAGGTTATGGATCATTTTGATCTGCTCAGCCTAGAGGAAGTCGGCAAATTGCTTATAACTGTACGCCCTGCCACTTGCTCCCTAGATCCATGCCCTTTGTGGCTGATTAAAGCTGGTTGCGCTGGGTATCAAGGCACCCTTAGGGAAATAGTCAACAAGTCCCTCTAGGAGGGACTGTTCCCAGGAGCACTTAAGGAAGCAGTGGTGCGCCCTCTCCTTAAAAAACCATCCCTGGACCCGGCCAAATTGGCAAATTACTGGCTGGTTTTCAACTTGCCCTATCAGGGCAAGTTAATAGAGAGGGCGGTGTTGATGCAGCTTCAGAGCTTTTTGGATGACACTTCCGTTTTAGATCCCTTCCAGTCCAGCTTTTGCCCAGGTCATGGAACAGAGACAGCACTAGTTGCCCTCACGGACAACCTCCAGAGGTATCTGGATCGAGGTGGATCGGCAATGCTGTTGATGTTGCACCCGTTGGCTGCGTTCAACACGGTTGACCATCAGCTACTGGCCCACCACCTCACCAACATTGGAATTCAGGGGCTTGCCTTGCAATGGCTCGTCTCCTTCCTCCAAGGCTGGGGACAAAGGGTGGCGCTGGGGGAACAGCTTTCCCAAAGGCACGCATTTGATTGTAGAGTGCCTCAGGGGGCAGTGCTGTCCCCAATATTATTTTAACATCTACATATGCCCCCTTGCACAGATTCCACGGAGATATGGGCTGGGGTGTCATCCGTATGCTGATGATACCCAGCTCTATCTGTTGTTGGGCAACCAGTCCAACTACAAACCAGAAGATCTTGACTGGGCATTACAAGATATGGCTGGTTGGCTTAGGCTGAGCTGACTGAAACTGATTCTGACAAAGATGGAGGTCCTGTGCATGAGTCGGGGCAGGCCAAAGGTAGGGATCCCACTCCCGACCTTCAATGGGGCACTGCTGGTGCCAGCACCAGAGGTTAGGAGTTTGGGAGTGCTCCTGGATGCCTCCCTAACAATGGAGGTCCAGATAGCAGCCACTGCCAAGGCAGCCTTTTATCATCTTCGGCTGATTAGTTAGTTCCCTCCCTTCGGCTGATTAGTTGGTTCCCTGCCTTGAATGCAACAACCTGGCAATGGTGATCTATGCAATGGTCAGCTCGAGATTGGACTACTGTAATGCTCTCTACATGGGGCATCCCTTATTGCAAATCTGGAAGCTACAGCTGGTGCAAAATGCAGCAGCCAGGCTGTTAATGGGCCTCCCAATATGGGAGCACATTCAGCCTGTGCTGAAGGCATTGCACTGGCTACCGAAAGCATACTGAATTTGCTTTAAGGTGCTGATACTTACCTTTAAAGCCCTATATGGTCAGGGATCTACATACCTGAGGGACTGCCTTTCCCCACATGTTCCCCAGAGAGCACTGCAATCAGAGTCTCAACATCGACTCACCCTCCCCAGACCTAAGGATGTCAGGCTAGCTACAAACAGGTCTAGGGTGTTCTTGGTGGCGGCTCCTCTCTGGTGGAATGAGCTCCCAAAGGAGATCAGGGCCCTGCAGGACCTCATACAGTTCCACAGGGCCTGCAAGATGGAGCCGTTCCACCAGGCCTTCAACTACGAGCCACCCGGGGGGGGCTGTCCCCTGGAAACTTTAAAGCAGCCTGAGCCAGCCACATGATAGTAGATCATGACTGACCACTAGAAAAGCACCGAGCTGAACGTTGTCTTGTTAAATTATTACTGCTATGACATACGGATTGTATTGGTTAGCAGCTTTTAATGTTGTAATTGTTTTGTGATTTTATGATTACATTATTGTTTTAATCTTCTGGAAGCCACCCTGAGCCAGCTATTGCTGGAAGGGTGGGGTATAAGTCTGATAAATAAATAAATAAATAAATACATAAATACATAAAATCATTAACACTGATGGCAGAATATCTGTTCAAACAGAACAACTTGCCATTGATTTGTTAACTAAAGTAGGCCTAATAATTCTTGATAATACACAATATTGTGGGTGCATCCTATTGACCAAGGACTTTTATTAGCAATGAAATCTGGGAAAACAAATTTATTTACAATGCATTCCATCTAGTAATATAACAAACTGCTTGGTTTCTGATACAAGAGCATCCTCATATTCAACATTTGTATTTGCATGTGTGTTGCAATGGTATGATAGCATCTTTGCAACACTGGCATAATTCCATATGTAATTAATACATCAGAATTAAGAGCGGAGGCCTAAACCACTGGAAGTATTGCATCATCACATATTAGCAGGCCTAGATATAATCTAATGATTGGAAAATTCTTGCAGCCACCATGCACCCAAATAGCCACTAAAAGTACATCTGTTTCCAGTTCATCTCATGCAGCCACCTATGGGCACAGGATACATATGACCATCAGTGATACAAAATGCATATTTCCAGCCAGATGCCAGAAGCCTGACTCTGAACGTGGCCATGATGGCACAAGATGACTGAGTGACCACCAAAAGAAAGTACTTCTTCACACAATGCATTCTTAAGGTAAGGAATTCACTGTCACAAGTTCATGATGGCCACTAGCTTTAAAGGAGATTTGACAAATTAATAGCAGAGGATCAAGCAATGGCTTTGAGGCATGATAGTTAAATGGTACAACTGTGGTCTGATGCATCGGTTGTTGAGTGGCAACCCTTCATTCAATGTTGCAAACTTCCTAAGGGCATCATGTTGAGGCTACCACATAAGATGAACCTTTGGTGTGCTCTAGCAGGGGTTTTGTATGTTAATTTCAGGTAACACAATTTTAATTTAGCCTTGTGATTCCACTGAAGTCTGGCAAGTGTTATGGATAAGCATACAATTCAGGCTTATTCTAGATGAAGCAGGCATCACTATGATTATTTCTCTTTTCATGTGGCACATTAGTTTTGTTTAGAAGATTTACCATGTGCATTTGCATCTCAGGAACCTACTTGGGTTCCCCCCCCATTTATTTATTTAAAAGATTTCTGTGCCACCTTTTTACCCAACTCAGGATCTCCAAGGCCACAAATGTTATAAACAGTAAAACAGTGTTTAACATACAAATACATAAAAACATTTAAAACAATTAAATAAAAGATATACACACAGAGACAAAACCGAGGAAAAGGGCTAATAAGAATTAGTGAAAGAATGGCAAACAAAACCAAAGCCTTCATCTGCTGGTGGAAGACAACAATAGAGACAGACAGACAAATCTTGGGAAGGCAATTCCAAAGTTTCAGCACCAGTACAGAGAAGGCCCTTTCTTGGGCTGTCACTCATCTGTCCTCAGATAGCAAGGATACCTGAAGCAAAGTCTCTGAAGATGACTGGAATGGTTGGGTAGGTTTATATGGGAACAGGCGTTCCTTAAGGTATGCTGGCCCCAGGCCACATACAGATTTAAAGATCAAAACCAACATTTTAAACTGGGGCTGAAAGCAATTTGGGGATCACTGTAGATGGAATATGACTGGAGTGATAAGGTCCACTCCAGTCAACATTCTGGCCACAGCATTCTGTACCAACTGTGGCTTCTGGATAGTCTTCAAAGGCTGCCCCACATAGAGTGCTTTGCAATAGTATAATCTAGACAGGGGTCTTTTCATAGAAAAAGAGCTGCAAGAGCTCATTAGCATATGGTATGCTAATGAGCTATTAGGCTATTAGCTTATGCCACGCCCCCTGACATCACCAGAAGTGATGTCAGAAAGGGAAGCAAAAGGGGGGGAGGCATCTTCAAAAGCCTCCCTTTCCCTTCCCCAGCTGGCCTGGGTGGGGGAGCGAAGAGAGAATGAGTTTAAAGTTTAAACCCCTTCTCACTAGAGTTGGGCCACAGAACAAGGAAAGAGGGAAGGGAAGAAGGAGGGAAACAGGGAAAGGAGGAAAAAAGAAAAGAGAAGAAGGCGGGAAAGAAAGAATGAGAGAAGGCAAGAAGGAAGGAAAGAGGAAAAGGAGAGAAGGAAAGGAGGGAATGAAAGAAATTCAGTGGCAAACAGGTTGCCCCCATTCCCTCCACTGTTCTATATGGTGGGGGGAAAGTGCTTTAAGTGTTGCTGGCTGGGTTTCCCCATTGGAAACAATGGAGGTAATAGGGATAACCTGTTTGGGTGCCCATAGAATTAGGCCCATTGGACCAATTGCTTTGAGACATGGGGGTGTATGTGGGGAGAGGCTCCCGAAGCTACCCTGAAAATTTGGAGCCTCAAACCCCCTCCCTCCCAGAGCTACTAACAGCACCGTGGGAAAAAAGTAACTTTTTCCCACCATAGAGAACAATGGAGGGAATGAGGGCAACCTGTTTGGGGGCCCATAGAATTGGACCCTCTGGTCCAATTTTCTTGAAACTTGGTGGGTATCTTGGGGAGAGCCTCCATCAGCTACCCTGTGAGTTTGGAGCCTCTCACTCAAACCCCCTCCCCCTCCAGTTCCCAGAATATACCCTATGTTTTCACCATTGACTTCAATGGCCCATAGGATATAATGGGGCTGAAGTTGACATTTGGCTGGCCAAAAGACTCCCCAATGGGCTCCTACTGCCGAAACTGACATGCGGGAGCCTTTCTGCCCTCCAAAACTGCTTGTGCCCGATTTGGCCGAACTGAATTGAGCCGAATTTTTTTTGTTTTGTTTGCACACCCGTACTGGGGACGCCGGCTGGGGGCGGGGCTTGCTGCCACCACCATTTGTTGTGGCTCCTGTGCTGCCAGAGCTGTGCTCCAGCACACTCCCCCCCAAAAGAACCGTGAATCTAGATATGGCCAGTGCCTGCACCCCAGTAGCAAGAACTTCTTTATTCAGGATGGGCCAGAACTGGTGGGATGCATCCTGGCCATCTCTACCACCTGTGTATCCAACAGGAAGACCAAGCAGCAACCCCAGCTACAATCTTTAAAAATCTCATTGTTTCTCCACAGTCTTTTTAGTCCATGGCAATTAGGGCATTGCACTATACTGCCAGTAAGGAAACGTTCTCTATTGCCTGACCACAAGAGTTCTGATTACAAACCAGTTGGAAGAACATGGACTATCTAGTAGTCTGTGTTTATTCTTTTCCTTTCAACTTCTGCAACTTCCTTTAGAAAGCTTACATTGGCTTATGGGAAAAGTTCTCTAGAGCTCTGGAGAAAACTTTTCAAAAACAAATCCTCTATACCACATGATGCAAGTAATGTTTGCAGCCTGTTGGACATCATATCATCAGCCTGGAACATAGAATGTGTATTCTATAACCTTATTTAGAGTTTATAGCGTAAGCTGCTGTAGAGAATGCTCAGCAGGAAGTAAACACAATTCTCCACAGTTTAACAAAGCCAAACAATGCACAGAAGTGTACTGAAAGCAGAAAATTTTCGGAACAGGAATATGTACATTCCTAAAACTGACCTAGGTAAGGCTGGATTAGTTTACAATAAGAAAGTAAATGCAGTATCAGCTATCAAAGGTTTAGCTGCAAAGATAATTCATGATGAATAAAAATTGGTTTCTTTATGAAAAGGCCTTCTAATTTTGGGGAACAGAAGATTAGCTATAACCAGTGGACAGATAAACATATTTACTTTTCCATTCAATTTTTTGAAACATACTTGAATTGATTAGGCAACAAAACCAAAACATCTGAAAGACTGGAAAACTGTTTTGCTCCAAGAAGATTCTCCAAAGTTATTCATGTGTTACTTTTATCATGTAATTGTAACTGCTAAAAAAGCAGTGGTAAGAGCATTGCCAAGCTATAGAAGTTTAAAAATACCAATACCAGTGCCCCCACATACACACCCTGGAGAAACTCAGGCAATACATAGGGCCCTTGTGCTTGCTACTGAGTCATGGACCCCAACCATTTGGAAGTGTTTTTTTTTTCAGCAGCAGCTACACTGCAGCATTCATAGGATAATAATATAATATAGCAATAATATTAGGATCTCCTCTCTGAGCTTGCAGGACAATAGAAGCATCTAGCTACCTTAACATTTAAAGTACCACATCTGCTGGCAATGCTGCCTTGCCACCTGGGTCATTAACAGGCAGTATTATGTGACATGGCCCTTATGTAATACCTGCAAGTTTTAAGACTAATCACTATAAATGCAAAATTTAGAGTCAAAATCATTATCAACCAGAAGCTAACAAACCACTGTGCAGTTTTTCTAACAAAGTGCAATCAGTCCCATTATTATTTTACAGTTAACTACACACAGCAAAGGGAGGAGGGAGTTATGCTACAGTGGGTGATTGATTTGACATGTTGGCCCAAAGCTCTAATTTCCCGCTACAGTATGGTACACTTTATTAACAGGAAAATATTTTTGTTGATTTACACTCTATAGTGTGAACTAATTTGGTTGCATGGTTGTCAAATAATTGTTAAGCCTCGCTAAGAAAAACAACATGAAACCAGTCATTTTGTCTTAATTTCAGTAGACTAGACACTTTAATTGAGGATAATCCTTGCTTTCATGGTCAGAAGACAATTTATCAAGGATTAAGAATATGAAGCCTACATTATTTATTCAGATTGGCCTAAATGATTAAATCAATTTTATGTGCAATATTTAAATTTTACCCATGTCCTTCAATGCTGTTATTCAGAATGCTTTTTATTATGATTCAGGGTGGGGCATTTCAAGTACTTCAGCTATACATTGCCTCCTTTGATGAATGGAATTTGCTACTCATTTCAATGAGTCTTGCACAGCAAGGCATTCTTGTTAAAAGAGGTATCATTCAATTACATTTGCAAGCCTCCCTTCCTCCAAAGAGCTTAGAACAGGATTTTAGCTTCTTTGCAATGTATCAAGTAGATTAGGCTGACAAAGTAAAAGAAATATACCCAAACAGCAAATTTCATACCTTACAGGGCATTTGAAGATTGGCAATCTTAAATCAAGCCCCATCTGCTAATCATTGCCCCCGTACTGGCACTCAAGCAATCTAGGGGCCAAATCAGATATGATGCTAAGAGATCCATGACTGGAGCTTGCAGAAGATTTTCATTTAAATAGCAGGTGTATGGAATCTGATTTGGATTGGGAACACAACACCCCTGCACCATTTTCCCAACTTAAAATTGTCCCATGGAGTGAATTGTTTACCCCTAAGGTCAGCAGCTCCTTGGATGACATTACATAGGGAAGACTTCACACATCCCTCACTTACACTGCTGTCTCAGTCCAAATCAGCCTCCACATGTGTATGCTATTTAAAGAAAAAGAATGCTGGGAAACTCTATTTATGGAATGAAGATCCAAAGCAGCTCCCCTGTCAACTAATTTAGAAGCTGCCAATAGTGAGCAAACAAAATGAAAATCTATTCAATCAAAATGCCATCACACATGAACAATTTTAAATTAATTTATTTGACTTCTTTCTCTCAAAACTCCTCTTGGGATTCTGGCCACTTTAATGGATTTTGAATGTACTGGAGGTACCAAAATTTCCTACTAAGCCATAATGATAAACTAAAGACTGAACTGATGGGAAGAAAGCATACACAGAAGTCATGCAAATGTACATCCTGAATACTTGGCTCATCAGTTGTTACTTTTGATGCAAAATCCTAATTACTTTTAATCATACTTCCCTATATTTTGCAAATTTAAAACTATATTTAAAATCTATTTGTTAGAAGATATCTTTCAATGCAAACCATTTTGATTCAACAACTGATAAGTCAACAAGACATTGAACTTTACAATTTAAACATAACAACTGTGTTACAGAATTCATATAATGTGCCTGCATATGTTTAGCCTCCACAACCCGAAGAACACTTTCCTGGAAGCAAGCCCATGGATAAAATGGGGGTGACTTCTGAGCAGACCTGCTTAGCATTGCTCCCTTAATCACACACCTGATATCCTTTTCCTTCACTTCCAAAGCCAATTCAAACTGAACCTTACATGTGACACGTTCATTTGACTTTAATTATCAAATGGCACATCGTAATGACTGTATTAGCTCTGTTACACAGACCAGTGCCACTCTCCGGTTTTTCATTACACAATACGAAGAAGATGTGGCCACACCCAACTCTTCAAACCAAACAGCTCTGAAATATGTTTCCCCTTACTGGCAAGTGTTACATATTTTCTGCCTGCCTTCCTCTCTCTTGCTTGAATGTATAATATTGAATGCCATTTGCGGGGGGAAGGAGTATAAAAAGCAATGTTTAGACAATACAACAGGTATCAAATTCTAACTCTGGCAAAAAAGAAATGTTGTAGATAATCAGAGTTATATATCCTGTTAAAGCACCATTCTTACCATTCAGATTCATAAGCTAAGGAAAATCACTAGCATATGTAACATATATTTCAAATGTTTGAGCTGATACTTAGCTCAATTTTTCAATAGATAAAGAAAAAAGCAATTACTAGTTCTGTTTCATGACAAAGTATCTTCACCCTAAACTACTCAGTTCTGACTTGTAAGAGCTCTTATTCCTCACTTAATAATCAAGGAGCATTATCAGATTAAATAGGCTTCTGTTCAGCCTAATGTTTTCAAACTAAAGTTTTTCAAAAATCAAGAGAGAAATTAACATGGCTCTTCAGCCACTATCGGAAACCACATGCCATTGCAACACACTCTCGCTACTCAGACAAGCAGAAACTGAAAGTAACAAAAATGGTGACTGAAGCACTGTCAGCTATTTCCATGGGGCTATAAGTAATCTACAAAAGCCCATGCAGCATGACCTTTATTGCAGCAACCAGTGAAATTCATACACGGTTTAAATGGCAGGGTTAATTGCTGATTCTATAAATCAGCCACATGACAAATATTCATGAACATTTAATGAGGATCTAATCTGTCATTTCCTTGACAGAGGATCTATTTAGCCTTTTAAAAAGTTGCACTGCATCTTCAAACATAAACGTTTATCGGTACAGCTTTATTTTTTTGAAATGTGTGCTGTATTAGGAGTGCACAAAAATTAAATTTGGATTGTTTTATTCATGAAAATACGTTTATTTTCTTTATCACTATTCTTCAGCATATGTCACTACCTTCAGTTTCACTGGTTTCTATGGGAACTACATTTCTGGGTTTTACCTGGTTTCCCCAGACACTTGGGATGAAATGGTGAGGTACTGTAGCCCTCACCCATGTAACCTTCCCAGCCAAATTTCACTGAGACAGAAGACGACAATTAAAGTTCATCCTTATAGAATGGGAATGGGCAGTGTGGCAACACTGATATGGGAGCTCTTTTTTCATTCCCACTAGACAAAGAAGAGCACGCAGGTGATAAAGCTAAACCACTCTGCCCACTGTAACTATGTTTGGCTCACTTTAGCATTTTTTCCCATCCCTCCTGATTTCTGGTACCAGAGCTAGGCTGGAAGAAAACTGATTCGAAGGATGGAGCATAGTAAGGTAAAGTAATGGGAGACTGGGAAGAGACTGTTTTGTTCCTGTTTTCAAAATGCTTCTTTTTTGGGGAGGGGTGTTTAAAGGAAAGACTCTGCCCACACACACATAGCTTTTTGAATTGTGAACAAGTGAACTCATACATATCAGGTCCCTTTTAGTTAAAACTAAATCCATTGACAGATCTTGGATCTTCAGTACTCAGATCTCATATATGGGAGGGGAGAGAGGACTGTGTGTGTATATATACATACACATATATGCACATACTATCTATTTTCCTCCATTCTGAAAAGCAGGCATCTTGCCCATTAGGAGGGATGGGGGGCTTGAAGAAGAGATTGGATTTATACCCCACTCTTCACTGGGAGTCTCAGAGTGGCTTACAAACTCCTTTCCCTTCCCCTCCCCACAGCAGACACTCTGTGAGGTAGGCAGGGCTGAGAGAGCTCTCTCGAGAATGCCCTTGAGAGAACAGCTCTGGCAGAACTGTGACTTGCCCAAGGTCACCCAGCAGCTGCGAGTGGAGGAGTGGGGAATCAAACCCAGTTCTCACAGATTAGAGTCTGCACACTTAACCACTACACCAAACTGATTATTAATATTTCCATTACTTGTAAAACTGAACCCAGACAGTGAGATGCCAAAGTGCCATCCACCCCAAAATATTTCGCTTTGTTACTCTTGATAATTTTTGCACTTGGATTATCTGTATTAAAGACCTTTTTGGGTTGGACTTTTCAGAGGTTATGTGATTGCATATTCTTATATCATCATATACCATAAAAGAGTTAGTTAAGAAGTGTCATGGGTAAAATGTGTGTGATATACACTTTGAGACACGTGCATATAAGACAACCAGTGGAATCCTTAAGCATTGTTCTTCTTGTAATAAGTAGTCATGTGCATTAATCCATTTCATGTGGATGGAAGATTATTCAGTGGCAAATAACTGCAGTGAGTGGAAACTTGTGGCCATGCACAGAAAGTCCTCAATCTATATGGTGAAATACTTAGCATTTGAGAAACAGCATCCAAGTGTAGTAACTTAACCACTGTATCTATACTGCAGCTGATTCACCTTCACAAGACCTTCATTTGAACTAGAGACAACAGCCCTTAGTCTAGCCTTTACAATGTTTACATGACCTGCTAGTCCTGCCTCATTCTAGCAGGCAGGCTAAGAAATACAGCCAGTTTTACGAAGACATTACTTTTCTACTAGTATGCCTTGTCAACTCCAAAAGAACTTTCAACTTCTATTGCCTTTCCTTCCTGTATATAAAAAGAGGCTGCACATTGCAGCATCCCTCTTCTCATGAGTAGGGGGAGCTTCCAATTCATTTTACTATAACAATTGGTTAAAAAAAAAAGACTGTTCCATTTAATCCATTTAGCAGATTTGACTCCACTTGCACTATTGGATTATGGCAGCTCTCTACACACGTAGAAATTTAAAATGAAACTCTGTTAGAGTAAAATTCTGTTTTCTACAGTATAATTTAATATGTGCATCCTTCATGCATGCTATTGTTTCAGATTAGACCATCCTTCTTGAATTTCACGTAATTGTACGCTGCATTGTACATCTACAATGCTAAGTTTTTTAAAATTGATGTTTTTGTAAGAGATAGTACAAGTCTTTTTAATTAGCATCTGAATCACACAAAATGATGTCAAACAAACATTTTGGAACAGATTACTGGTTTTAGTTTTAATCCAGTTGATTGGCTACAAGTCCAGATTCTCTGCAGTTATGTTGGAGAACTAAACAATGAATGTTTGTGACTACTGGTAGGTAGTGTCAAAACAGCAAGACCAACCAGGATTGTTCAATGTCATTTACCTCAGGAGGCTGGGGTTTAAGCCACTGTGTTTCATCCATTTGCACCCAACATAGTAAACCATAAAAAATGTCAAAGCCAAGAGACTGACACTTCATAAGGACATTCCGATAACCACCAGAAGTAGTTAATCCTAAAGGGATACTCCATGAAAAATCAAGGCAATATTCAATGCCACTGCTAGTGTTGGACTAGAACTAGGGAGGCCAAGTAATGCTGCTGGCAGTCCTATAGAAACAGCAGCCCTCTACCCACAACCACTCAGTGCACTAGCTATCCCTGCCTTCACATGATTACCAGGTTGTTTGCGCAGTGGAATGCATGAAGTGTCCATGTGCACACTCTCCCCCCATGATGGGAGATGCTCCTTTCTGAATGTTGTTGATCAAAGGTAGGGAGTGTACATGCAGACATTTTCTCTTTTTGTAGATGCCCTTTTCGTGAGCTGGAGATCACAAGGAAGGGGGAGCAGCACACTGCTTCCCATTCTCTTTCTGCACATGATCAGTTAATGCACAGAGGAGTTATATGTTCCGGGTTAGTGCCAAGCTAGGTCCCTTGTAATATCCAAAGGAAGATTCATGCCCAAGGTCTATAGTATGCAGTATCCAAGCTCTGTAATATGAACAGTCCTGCATACAGTTTTTCTCAGAGTTAAACTCAAAACAAAGCTTAACAGCTGTAGAACAAAACTAATCAAAACCTGAAACGCCAATGAAACTGGCATGAAAATCCAGTATATGAAATCTGATTTTGGTTTCAAGACTACAGGAACAATCTGAAGCCACATCATTTTACTTTTGTTGCTGTTGTTGCAGTTAGCTCCTACTGATTACAGTTAAATTTTAAATTGTTAGCCCTCTTCTAGACTGTATAGTGTTGCAGGACACTGATCTAATATTGCAAATTAAAATCCTCAGATTAACAAAGGAAAAAATAACATGATTAATATAACAAATATGATTATATTGTAATTACACAGCAGTAAGTTGGAAAGCATTATTGATACTAAGACTTTAATTTAAAAAAATAGTATGAAATATAGGTAAGGAAGTGGGGTGTTAGCATCAGAAAAAATTCTGAGAGTAATATGAAAATATAGTAACATACAAATAAAGCAACCAGATTGGATTATGTTCTTCATGGCAAATAAAGTGAATTTTGTTACAATATTTAGTACATGCTTCTATTACTATAAGACCACATCTAGTTCTTATGAACTCCTGAAACAAGGGTTATACCATCAACATTGATTTGGTGTTATTTTTACTTATCTTCCACTCACTGAAACATTCTTTTATACCTCACCTGAGAGCACTGAGGGGAAAAAGACTAAATTCTGAATCCAAGATTTCCTTTCAGTTGTGCAAACTCTTGTGAATGAAGAACTACTACAGAACCTATCATACGACTACACTTACTTCAGCTAGTGCTGTGGAAAACATTTTCAGAATAGCTATTATACATACATTTTAATTCCATCCTGTCCTCCAAGAAGTTCACAGTAGTGTATACAGATTGTCCTATTATATCATTCTTCCACTTTCACAAGGAAGGCTAGGCTGTGTACAAGTGACTGGCCCAAAGTCACCCAGAAGGTTTTTTGGTTGAATAAGGATTTGAACCTTGATCTTTCAATTCCTAAATGTATTTGTTTCATTTATGTTTTGCCTTTCTCTCCAATGGGGACACAAACCAGCTTACATTGTTCTCTTCTCCACCATTTTATCCTCACAAAAACTCTGTGTGAGACAGATTAGGTTGATAGAATGTGACTGGCCCAAGGTCAGCTAGCAAGCTTCCATGGCAGAGTGAGGATCTGAACCTGGATATCCCAGATCCCAGTCTGACACTCTTAACTATTACACCACACTGGCTAGTCTGACACTAATTTGCTGTCTAGCTAATATTTTCATTCTATTCACTGTTCGTTGGATCCAACCCATTACACTATTCTATACATACAAGAATGTGTCAATGGCGGGAATTGGTGAGAACATAAATTCACAAGTTAAGAAAGCCTAAGCATCTTCCCAGTAACTCAAGAGTGTGGTAACTGTTGCCTAGTCTATATATTTGGTGTTAGTTCTAGTTAATGAGGCATTTCATTAAAAGCAGATTTTTATAAGCAAGTCAGGTTGTTTAAAGCTTTTGGAATGAGGATGTTTTCCTCTTTCCCTGCTCCAAACTATACTATTTAGCTTTAATTGAACATTTACAACATAGTATCTTCTAGGATGCGACAGCATTTAAGAGGTGTGGTCCCATTTCATATTATAATGGTCTTATGCAATATGACAGTTCATGGAGGAAACCAGTGAAAATGGGAAGGGTACAATGAAATTATTAACCATCAGGTTGTAAAGTTTGATGAAGTTCAGACAAGTGAAAGCAAGCATATTACTGTGAGCAACAGAAATTAGAGGGGGCTCATTATGACACTAATGTGTTTGACCAGCTCAGCCATAAAAGAACACTAGATTTGTTACTTCATAAAGTACTAGAGTACAGTTGATGCTATATAAAAATAAGTAATATTTAACAAGAGGCAGTTACTAGTGGCAGGACAGTTCAAAGGGCATTTACCATACTGCTTTTAGCATGCTTCATTCTTAGATTATAGTTGTAGTGTCACAGGGGGTTCAGGGGTACACTCTCCCCACATATAGACACAGCATGAAATGGCAGCAAAAACTATCATACCAGTCCTACTATTCTGGATAATATATGCAAAGATCCAGCATTTATGCTAGCCCAAAGACTTGGAACAACTTTAAAGTTTTAGAAAGCCTCAAGAGCAGGTACAATTAGAGCTACATGATAACTTTATCTATCCTACAAAATTTGGTAGTAACTTGAAGTCACAGTTGCAAAAACTGTGAGGGAACAACAAATGTATCAAAATTTAGAGAGTGCTGTCCAAATTAAGAGAAATTTTGCTTCTAAGACCCTGATGTGCTTTCTCTTACATTGTAGTAATGAGATACCTGCTGGCAAATTACAAGGGGGGGATTAGAGAATTAATTCCATATCTTATAAATGAATTATGTATATGAAAAGGCTCTGGAACATCCAATCACAAGGGTAGCCCCAAATATACATTTAAAGCAATACAGAACACTCCTTTATATTCTCAAGGTATTAATTATACTAATATTTGAGATACATTCTCAGAACTGGGAGCATGTGGGGACAAAGAATCAGGATGAACTTTTGATATGAAAAATGTTGCCTCAAGAATCAAATGAAAGGATACATGTTGACATCAAAGGGGAATTTACCAGATTACTGCTTTGGACGAAGTTAAAAGAAGTGGAACTATTATACTTGCACACATAGCACACAAACACCATGCAGAAAAATCACAATAAATTTAGCAAGGAAGATCAGACAACATTTTCTATATTAAAGTTTTGCCTAGGAAGACAAATCAATCAATCAAGGCAAATTAGATGGAAAAGGTCTGATACATAATCACATACTTAAGACATGTGTATTTGACAACAAAGTTATGAGAAGCTGCAAATCCCTGATGATTGTTAATGTGTGATTTCTTTCATCTCACCTGTTTTCTAAATACAGATATGTAAGGCAATTAATGTAGGCTTGAGCAGATCCTATCCAACCCAGATTACTTTCCAGGGATTTTATCGTAACAGCTACATGTTTTTTTGTTAAACAGCTTTTGTGTTTTAATTACTCCAACAAAGTACTGAATTATTCAAAAAGAAAAACACCATGCCCATTCTAAACTAGAAGAGAAGTGGAAAGTAAGCCTACAGAGAAGAAAATGTGTGTATTTGGGCTACCAGCTATTGTAGTAATTGAAAATGTTAACGTTAGCAGGAATATGGGTACTTACTGTGCCTGGATCTCTGTCTGTTCCCGTAGTAACCAAGAAATGCACAGACATGCCCGTTCAGACACAGAGGCAAGAACAGAAATAAAAAAGGGGGGAAAAATTAGAACGCAAGCCGCGAACAGTTTTAAAATGGCTTTTATTTATAAGTCATTGCACATTCCTAATACAGTGATTTCCTGAAAATTACATTTTGTAAACATGATTTACAGTTTAACCATACACAAAGTCTAGTTCTTTCCATGACAGAATAAATTATTTTTTCTTCAAAAATTATTCAAGTGCAATTTTGCCCAATATTTAAGAGTGTCCTAAACAAACCTACAAAACAGATGTAAATGCTCTAAGCCTCTCAGTTTGAACACAATTGCCTCAAAACTTGCCTTATCATTTGTCTACCCTTCCCACCCAATCCCACCGAACATTTGTCTTTTTAAAAAAGAGAAAAAGCATTACTACGTATTCGGTTTAACAATTTTCAACAATATTGTGCAGGCCATTGAGGTTACACCTAAGCATCTGTCAAAATGCCCTGCATTTCATAAAAGCAGGAGACACCATTCGTGATCTCCAAGCTCAAATACTGAAAAAAATTCAAGTTGAATTTTGCTTCAGTGGCTTAAATGCAGAACGTTAGTCTTAACATTTGGCAATCACTTTGTTCTTGGCTTTCATTCTACAGAGCTCAATTTCTTTAGAGATGCCCATTATTTGCAGAAATGTGCATACACTCATTTGATAATGTCCTAATCAGGCTTTCCATGCCTCTCACCTCTGTGGTGGTCTGTATCATGGTGCTTCTTGTCATCTTTTATTGCCAAGTGAGACTGCCCACCCAGAGCACTTGAAAGGGCAAGAAGGCCAGCGCTGCTCCCAAGGGGTGGAATCCCAGGAGGCTGAAGTCCTGAAGGGTGTGGCGTTAGAGGCACTGGAGGTCCATGGCCATGTGAGAGGTGCTGAGCCTGCAACTGCTGTTGCTGTCATTTGGGGTGGAATATCAAAGCAGAGGCATACAGCAAGCCGTTTCAGGGGCAGAAAGAAAAGAAAAGAGGACTGGTTAGTCAACTGAACTGCTTTCAAAGCAAATGGAACAAAACACTACTTCCTACTTGACTTAAAACTTACTCCAGCTAATCACCCCATGCTAGACTGCACAACTGACAGAATATTTCCTCAGATTATTGATCCTCCTTTGTATTACAGAGCTGAGCCACGCAATTTAAATCTACTGCCCAACTAACTGGAGATTTGTGCGGTCTAGACTCTTTAAGACATCTGGCATCTCTCCAAATCCACTTCCATATTAACAGAATTAGTGTAGACAAGACTACAGCTTACCCATAGCTCCCCACCCCCAAAAGCCTATTTTTACAGCTGCTTTGATTAAAGACAAAATGATGAACTGAAGAATCCTATCTAAAATAAGGCTTCACTGCCACTCCTAGCAGGAGTATTTTAAGCGCCAAAGAGTCAACAGACCACTTTGTGCTCCACGAGCTGCATGTTAACATTTGGTGCTATGAGGAAATTACTTCTAAATATTGTTTTCACTACTCCTTTGTCCCTCATATTAATTCATGTCTTACTTTAACATTGAAAAGACACAGAGCAACAGGTAATCTGTATGAAAAAATCACTGTGATTATAACATGATACACTAAACAAGCATCTTTGAGGGGGGGAAGCCTTCAATTCATAAATTGTACAACTATCCTCTAAATTAAAGGCCACAGAGTAAATAAATCTTATTTAACCGACCAGAAACCCTACTTAAGTCCCTTCCCTTCCTTGCATCCCACACCACTCCCAAAGGCCTCCTGGTGATCAGGAGCAGCTTTTCAGGGAACGGAGAGACTACAGAATTTGCCCCTTCCTGTTTTCACACCAGCATTCCCATGGAACAAAAATCTCCACACCTGTGAGAAGGATTAAATTTCTAATGATTTTCCCTTCTCACTACAGCCCCTATGCTATACCTGATATTGTTCCTTCAGGGCAATTTTTCAGGGACCTAGCAGCAAAGACCCTTCCTGGGAATGCTGACAGCAGTTTGCTGGATCCCATCTGATATACACTTTACTTAATTAAAATACGGGTGTAAAAAGGAATACAACAACTCAGACACATCTAATTGAAAGACTTATCCTGCCTTTCAATTGAAGTGACTTACAGACCAAATAAAAACATCTACCAAGACAAAGCTACTCAACAGCCCTAGGACTTCTAACCAGCAGCAGGGAATTTAAGCAGGTTTTTCCCCCTCTGGCAGAGAAAGCAAGCTCCCTGCAGCCATTTCTTCTAAAGAGTAAATCCCTGTCTTCATAAGCCTGTCTTTCATCCAAATTCAGTTCTAATACCTGGAAAGTAAGACATTAAAGGTAAAGGTTTCCCTTGCTTGAAAGCTAGTCGAATCCAACTTTAGGGGGCGGTGCTCAACTCTGTTTCCAAGCAGAAGAGAGAGCGTTGTCCAAAGGTATTTCCATGGTAATCTGGCTGGCATGACTAAATGCCGAGGTGCATGGAATGGTGTTACTATTTATGTATTTGCAATTTCTTGCTTTCGAACTGCTAGGTTGGCAAGAGCTGGGGCCAGAGATGGGAGCTCACTCTGTCATGCGGCACTAGGGTCTCGAACTGCAGCTCAACATCTTAACCTCTGAGCCACAACTCATTAGCAACATCTTTAAGCTATGGTTGAGGAAGAACTAAATGCATTCAGAACTTTTCTCAATAGTGGCCTGTGTTCCAAAACAGACCAGCCCATCATTGCACCCAGGTAAAGATCACCTCTCCTATAGCCTCCTGAAAAGCTGTGTCACTATTTGGACAATATGCATGTGAATCAACAGCTATGATGTTGGTACATGTTGCCAGGTCCCCCACTTGCCATCAGGAGGGGGCTGGGTTGCCAGATCCAAGTTGGGAAACTCCTGGAGATTTGGGACCAGAGCCTAGAGAGGATAGGGGTCTCAGTGGGATACAATGCCATAGAGTTCACCCTTCAAAGCATTCATTTTCTCCACAGGAACTGATCTCTGTAGTCTGGAGATAAGATGTAATTCCAGGGGTGTTGTGTACCAACTGTGGACCACACACGCAGTCAGTTTTGCATGCAGTCATGCGAAATAGCAAAGCTTCATGTAAAAGACAATAGTCGGCTTGGATCCTGGGACGGGCCAGTTGGCCACCCCAGATTCTGGAAGAGACCTGTGAGTGTCAATACACTGTAAATAGCCTATCACGAGTGTCTGTGCATGTGCAGGGTGTGGTATCTGTTGGGAATATAAACAGGATGCCGGTCCTGCTAAAGTGTCTTATGTTCATGCTTTCTAATAAACTATGAGCTGATTTCACTATCTGCAACTTCAAACCCAGTAATTTATACTGGTGACAAGGATGGGATCCTGATGAGCGAGCCTGACCCAGCTTCCAGCACCGCACCGCGCACCAATCTCCAGGACATTGCACCCCACACCGCTTCACGAGTCACGGCGGCCACCACTCGGGCCATCATCACCATCTTCAATCCAGCCCAGCCCAAGTTCTGGGAAGCCTAGGTAGAGCAACTGGACTACTTCTTCAAGTACCAGGGTGACACCGATGCTGCAAAGAAGAAATCGCTGCTCCTCAGCATGTGCAGGGTCGCAACAATATGCCTCGCCCAGGGCCTCATCACCCCACGAAACTGAAAGACACCACCTATGTGGAGATCATCAAGGCCCTCACCGACCACTACACACCACAACCAACAAAGATGGCGAGATGCATGGACTTTATAGCACATAACCAGAAATCCAGTGAAGCAGCCTCCGAATTCATGACCGAGCTGCAGAGGTTGGCCATGAACTGCGACTATCAAGATCTTGGGGATGCCATCCTAATGCATTTTGTCTGGGGAGTCCGAGAACCGAAGCCCCGTCGAAAGTTTATTGGGGCAGACAACCTCAAGCTGGACACGGCCATGAAAATGGTGACCACTTTCGAAAAGGCCCAATGAGACCATCAAGGTCTGTCAATCCATCTAGTAATGGCATGTACAACCTCCAATGTCTCCAATGAGGAGGAAGTACTTCAGGTACGCCATCTGGCCCACCGGGAGGGCTGCCAGCCACCCACACACAAACCACAGCCCACAAAAATCACTGCTCAAGCCCCATGTGCCAGCTACAGGGATGCGCATGAAGGCCGCTATTGCCAGTTGCAAAACGCCACATGCCAGACCTGCAGAAAAGCCAGCCATATTGCCCACATTTGCTATAACAAGGGAAACCACCAACAGCACACTGCTCACCAGGAATCTACGGACCTGCACAACATCCACCAATTCCAGGTACTGAATTTGCCCCTGGACACCCCAAACAAAATTTATGTGTCTGTGTTAACAGAGGGGTCCCCTTGCAAGATGGAGTTAGACACAGGGTCTTCTTTCTCCATAATCTCGGCCGAGACCTTAAGACAGCTCTGCCCACATGGGGGGTCCCCTCCTGGACAAACTGGCCAGCCTTACCTTACCAAGAGACTTTCAGAAAAACCCAGTGGCCATCAAGGGGTGAGGCAATTTCAGGATACAGTTCAAGGATTTTGACGGCTATTTGGACTTGTTGGTGGTCGAGCGACGGCTCACCAGCCTGCTGGACCTGGTGTGGTTTTCATGGGCCGCACATGGGGGTGATGGGTCAACCATGTGCGGCCCATGGACTTTAACTGCTACACGAGACCTCCGCTACACTGGTGGTGCAGTGCAACTGAATGAAAGCCAGGCGTGTCCTGTTTGCTTTACGGCTGAAAGTAGACTTGGAACTGGACCTCCTGGTGACCCAGGGTGCCCTGGAACCCATGCCACATGTCTGGTGAGAGACCCCCATCGTTACTCAGGTCAAGCCAAATGGGGACGTTTGGATATGTGTGGACTATAAATGAACAATTAACAGAGTCCTGCAGGACCATATGTATCCCATCTCTGTGGTCAGCCACATATTGGCTTCCCTGGCAGGCGCGAAAGTCTTTGGCAAGCTGGATCTGGCCCAAGCATATGAGCAGCTACCAGTGAATGCCACAGCAGAGGCCCAGACAATAGTAATGCACAGGGGTGCATTCTGGGGGCAAAGGTTGCAGTTCAGCGTGAGTGTAGCCCCGGTGATTTTCCAGAATCTCATGGACTGTCTCCTTAAAAGAATCCCCGGAGTCCAGCCATTCTTCAATGATGCTTTGATCACGGCTCCCGACTCTGAGACCTTCACTGAAAGACTGCGGGCAGTTTTAAGTGCTTCCGTGATGCTGGCCTGAAGGTGAAGAGAGAAAAGTGTCTTTTATGGGCACCCCAAGTGGAATTCCTGGGTTTTGCTGTCAACACACAGGGCGTCCATCCTATGGCCAACAAGGTTTGTGCCATCGCACAAGCACCCACCCCATCAACCAAATCTGAACTCCAAGCATTTCTAGGGCTATTGAACTTTTACCATTTGTTCCTGCCCCATAAAGCTGCCATGGCTGAGCCTCTTTACAGCCTCCTGGACAAAAACACTCCATGGGTCTGGGGCCCCAAACATGCTGCCACCTTCTGTGCTGTCAAGGAGCTGCTGACTTCCAATTCAGTCCTCACACACTTCGTTGAGTCCCTTCCCTTGGTCCTCGCTTGTGATGCATCTCCATACGGGATGGGGGCGGTCCTGGGACACCGGCTGCCTGATGGCTGGGAGGTTCCCGTGGCCTATTATTCTCATACCTTGTCTTCAGCCAAGTAAAGCTACACACAGATTGACAAGGAGACCTTGACAATCATGGCAGGGGCAAAAAAAACTCCACCATTACCTGTACAGCCGCCCCTTCACAGTGGTTACGGATCACAAGCCCCTTCTGGGTCTGCTGGCCCCGGACTGCTAGACTCCCCAGATGTTCTCACCCCGGGTGCTCCGCTGGTCTATATTGTTGGCTAGGTACCATTATACCCTTGTTCACTGCCCGGGAAGAGTGATGGGCCACGCTGACGTGCTCAGCCACTTGCCACTGCCATCCTGCGACCCAGACCCAGCTCCAGCACATCTCGTTGCCATGTTGGATGACATACCCAACTGTCCCATCCAAGTAGCAGAGGTTGCCGGACACACTGCCTGAGACCACATCCTCTCCCAGGTCTTGGACTGGGTGGGGAGGGGTTGGCCCATGGGTTTAGCAGGCCTGGAGTTCATTGCATTCTCCTCACGCCAAGACGAGCTGTCATCACACAAGGGCTGCCTCCTATGAGGAAGCCGAGTAGTCATCCTTGCCCCACTCCACCAGTGCACATTGACCGCTTTACATGAAACACACCCAGGCACAGTACACATGAAGGCTTTGGCCCAGAGCTATGTCTGTTGGCTGGGTCTGGATGGTGAGATTGAGGACCGGGTGAGACGCTGCCAGCCATGCCAAGAGTCCCAGCCAGAGCCACTGAGAGTCCCGGTACATCCTTGGGAGTCTGCCCTCAAACCATGGGCCTGTCTCCATCTAGATTTTGCAGGCCCCTTCCAGGAGCAAATCTTCTTCATCTTGGTGAACTCCTATACCAAATGGTTGGAGGTGGTCCTGGTTCCCTCCACCTTGTCTCAATCTGCCATCCGTGCAATGTGGCAGATTTTCAGCATGCATGGCATCCCAGACGCCTTGGTGACCAACAATGGAATGGCATTCATCTTGGGGGAGTTCCAGGAGTTTGTGAACTACTATGACATCTGGCACATCCATTCTGCACCATTCCACCCCGTGACCAATGGTCAGGCTGAGAGCATGGTCAGAACAACGAAGGAGCCCCTGCACCACATGGGCCAGGGCAACTGGGACCATTATCTCGCTGTATTCCTCTTCAACCAGAGAATCGCACCTCACACCACCACCAGATGCAGCCCCGCTGATCTCCTCATGGGAAAGTGCCTCATGAAGCGATTAGACTGCCTTCATCCAGACCGGGCCCCAGAACACAGCATTGGGCCAGACAGCCAAGAAGCTTCCCGCGAGTTCTTCCTGGAAGACCCAGTCTATGCCAAAAACTTTTCCCAGGGCCTGGCGTGGATCCCAGCCAGGGTGGTCCGAGTCACAGGGCCCCTGTCTTATGAGGTCTCCATGGAAGATGGGCAGCTGTTGCAAAGACACATTGACCAACTACGATGCTGGCTCCTCCCCACCAATCCAGAGGTGCCCGAGGACAGCGAGGATGAGTTCTCATGTCCTGGAGGCTCGGAAGACCAATTTGCTCCAATGCAACCCAGACCAAGTGCAACCCCAGCCAAGGACAACAGTGAGGCCCTGGTTCCCAATAGCACCTACAAGCCCAGGGGTGAACAAGTGCCAGCATGTCTTCCAGCCACCCCAGCTGAACCAGCAGGAACAGCCCCGGGGCTGATAGCCCTGACACCCGAGCTGTGTCGCTAGCCCCGGGAGTGGTGGAGACCTGCTTATCTCAAGGACTATGTCAGCTAGGGAAGGTCTGAACTTTGGGGGAGAGGTGTTGTGTACCAACTGCAAACTGCACACACAGTCAGGTTTGCACATGGTCATGCAAAATAGCAAAGCTTTATGTAAAAAACAATAGCTAGCTTGGATCCAGGGACAGGCCAATCGGCCACCCTGGATCCGGGAAGAGACCGATAGGTGTCAATACATTGTAAATAGCCTATCACGAGTGTGTGTGTGTGTGTGGGGTGTGTGCGTTGGGAATATAAGCAGGATGCTAGTCCTGCTAAAGTGTCTTATGTTCCTGCCTTATAATAAACTATGAGCTGATTTCACTATCTGCGACTTTGAACCCAGTACTTTACAAGGGGATTGCCATGTCCCACCTGGAGGCTGACAACCCTTGATGTTGGTAACTCCCAGTACTATTTATAATAGGTGAGATCCAAAGAATTGTGTGCAGCATTCCACACATACTGGTACAGAGGGCCTGTGGTTTAGTGGTAGTGCATGCAGAAGGTCCCCGGTTCAGTCCCTATCTCAGATAATAGGTGATGTGAAAGACCTCTACTGGCATGTAACAAGCCACTGCCAGTCTGAATAGACACTACTGATCTTGATAGACCAATGCTCTGATTCAATAGAAGGCAACTTCATGTGTATTTTTCCAGCCTCTTTTACCCTTGACCCCTCCCCGTTCCCCCAACTTGGGAAACTGAAAAGAACAGAATAAAAAAGGGATTGTCTTGGAAAGGTATCTGCTGTTTAGTGAGGCTGTCAGATTGAAGTTACCATGTAAATGTGATGTAAGTTATCTTCATAAGAAAACACATGCACACTCATCCTTTTATGATTCACAGCAACTATTACATTACCCATACCATCACAATATGCTACTTTAAATAATTAATACGTACCCATTTCTGAAAGTTTTGTAATAGCAAGGTACTTGGTTTTATCACAGTATCCTAGGCTTGCTTACTGTGGTGGAAAATGCCTTCAAGTCACAGCTGACTTACAGTGACTCCATACGGTTTTCAAGGCAAGAGACGTTCAGAGGTAGTCTGCCATTGCTTGCCTCTGTGCCACAACCCTAGTATTCCTTGGAGGTCTCCCATCCAAATACTAGCCAGGGCTGACCCAGCTTATTAGTACTTAATTAAGAGCTAGATGTCAGTCATGAGAAATGGTCTTATAACCATTACTGCTTTTTTTTTTTTTTTTTAAGAGAGAGAGAGCTAGGCTTAGGTTCAGAAGCAAAATCTGGAACAATGCCCATGTAACTTTAGAAGATAATGCATTCCTTCCATTATTTTCCTTCTGTGAAGAAACTTAGAAGGTAAACCGCTGACTGTGTTCTCGTGCACATGCAGAGGCCAAGTAGTAAAAAAAAAAAAAATCTGTATTACAACTGGGATTTTATCTGTATATTTTAAACTGTTCATCATATATCAGAATTATGGTGACAGGTTGTCCTACTCACACAAGTGCTTCTTCATCATTTCTATAATCTCCTAGTTTTTTTTACAGAGAGAGAGAGACCCAGTCCAAACATCTGCTGTAATTGCTCAGTCACAACCACATTTAGGAGAATACTGAGAAGATGTGCTCCCTTCCTTCTCATGAAGGAGAATCCAGTTTACCACCAGAAATTGAAACATTCCAAATATAGCTTCATGTTTTAGATACCTTATAGTATTTCAACTATTATTGTGGAGAATTTTAAAACATTGATGTATCCTGATGAAGCTGAACTACCCTCAAGACTGAAGGATCTGTGCATACTACTAACATTTGTGCCACTGAACAATGGCTCAAAAAAGACAACTAAATATGTGGAGGACCAAGACAAACCAAGGCTTAATTTTTTTCATATTTTCCACTTTGCATAATTTGCACATGAAGGGAATACCTCTATTTTAGACAGGTTGTGCTCAATATTGAAATCATTATGTATTTAAAATTCTCCTGAACCCTTTTAATGGGCTCCACAGATTTTTAGTTCACTACAAACAAATTTAATATGCAGGTCACTTGTTCACCTATTTAGTCATTGAAACCTATACAAATTTGTTACTATGACAGACTGAAGAGAGGCAAGAAGTTTGTTTATTAGTGTCAACTGAAAAACTTATATCCCAGCCAAAAATCACTCAATGTTCTCTTTTAAGATTTTTATTTAAAACCAGTCTAACCATTTTTAAATAACTAAATAAAAAGAATTATAATGATACAAAAATGCTGGCATATATCAATAAAATCAGAAATAAAAAGCATAAATATCAACCCTTAGTCTATCTACCTTACATTTAAAAGATAAAATACAATTTCTAGGATTCTTAACAAAACATTTTCAGAATGCAATCCAAATCTGAGAGATTCAAGGGCATTAGGTATGGCTACCTTATATAAACCCAATTATATTAACTGCACATGACTTTATTAAACCACGTACTTCTACTCCTCTGAATGTGCGATGTAAGACACTTCTGAGCAAAAAATTACACTTTCCCAAAGAATACTTGTTTCAAACTATGTTCTGCTTGTTCTTGGATTTATTCTGGGCATGAAGCCATTTATTCATAAACTATCTGTTCTCAAGGTTGGGATAGTGGGAACCATGCTGAAACAGGAAAAATAATACATGAAAACTGAAAAATAAATACTCAGGCCTACTTTGTTCAAGATTCTATTAAAGTCAGAGTCTGTGACAAGACAGGTGGAATGTTGTATGTTCACCACTATAAAGAAAGAAAGAAAATAGAAAGACAACTATTATGAAGAAGCAGGACAGTGATTGGGCATAGGCAAAATCTAACAACATACCACTCCCTTGCCAGGTGTTTTGACTCACTCTCCTGCAGTTTTGAGTGTATTGAGCTGTGAACCCATAGGATGCTCATAAGGTGGAAAAGCTTTTCATAATTACATCATCATGCATATATCATAGCTTAATAAGGATTAAACAATTGAAGACCCATCCTTCAATGCTGGGGAGACCTAGTAAAACCATCCATTTCTGAATGAACACACAGCCAATTGGTTTTCTGGTGGCTCTGCAGGAGCTGCCATCTGACAAGCTGGTATACCTGTCAAAGACCTAGAAGATAATCTGAAATGAGGACATGGACATGATTGCTCTCAAGCAACCTCTCCCACTATTGAGTGCCTTGATTTGCTGAGGAGCTGGGAATAATGAAGCAGGAATAGCAGCTAGAATAGCACAGGAAGAAAATTCATGCCAAAGCTGATCAAACCATGACTAGAGCTCATTTCAAATCCTATTCTGTTGTGATAGTGACCAAGAAACATTACTTTCCTACTACCACTGCATCCACTTAGTGCCAAAAAACAATATTTAACAGAGCCTGTTGAATGATGAGCCACAACAGGAATTGGTGATCTCTTGGAAACTTACTGTGACCAAGCTGCAAAACACTTTACAGAAAAAATTAATCATATCTGATCTAACTTGGATTTCACATGGTCAATTCAATTTTATCCTGAGGTTTCTGCTCATCATGTTCCTATTAATATTCTTAAAGTGGTGCAGCCTAAGGATATTGTCAGGCTATCTGGATAGGTGAGGACCAATCCCTGTTTTCTCAACCTTTGCCTTTCATGGCTAATTAAACCTGGAAAAGAAAGCATGATCCAAACAATGGAGCAGATTAGTCCTTACTGTAGGAAGGATCAGAAACAATGATAAGACAAAGAGAAACAACTTTGGATCCCATTAGATCTGCAAAATTATAGTCTATCATCTAATTGATCTTACTTGAGCTAGGTGTTCAAGGGAGTAGTAGTGAGTCATCTCCAGGAGTTTTGGGATTACATGAATCCTGTTCAGAATACTTTGTGAACCAATTATGGGATAGAAACTATCATGGCGGCTCCACTAAATAACCTTCATGGGGCAGTTGTGCTCCTGTTCATTCTCATGGACCTCTCAGCTGTTTTCCAACTATGATATTCTTCTGCACTGTATAGCTGAGAAGCACTATTTGGCAGTAGTTCCATGGGAGAAAACTTCAAGAAGGTGCTGCTGGGAGACTTTTGCTTTACCCTCTCTTGTCTCCCATACTATTTAACATCTGTATGAAACTGCAAGAAGAGCTCTGCTGCTTGAGAAATACTGTGGAGGTAGCCAGGAGTGCCAGCTTAGTCTGGTTCACTAGCTGCAAACATTCCTAGAACAGACAGATATGTCTAAATTCATATATTTCTTGGTAGATTGTACAGCTATCCTCCGCTGTATTTGGTGATGTTTTGAACCATATCAGGAAACTCCAGCTGGTTCAAACCACAGATGGAAATCATACTTACTGGGGCTACAGTAGTGATCATACCCCTTAATCAAAAAGTAGGGTCAAATTGATCTGGAGAAATGAAAAAAAAAATGATAAACTATTTCCAATCTTCTACAGCTCCATGCCCTGACATTCCCCAGATTTAATTAGATCAGTTGCCCTGTGGTGTACCATTACACCGCACTTGTAAATAGCAGTGTATACTTTAATGGGGTCAGAGTCATTTTTATCCAAGGAAGTTGAAATTAGCACATAGGATAAAGCTGACAAAAATATATTAATATATTTTGAAATATTTTTCTCCTGGGTATTCTTGCTGCTGTTCTATTCCTCTAGCGCCAAAGGGGAATACTGACTAAATCAGCAGTTCTCAAAACTTTAGACCTACACTTTAAAAGCAATAGATAAAGAATCCAGTAGCACCTTAAAAGACTAACAAAATTTGTGATAGTCACTGCACACTGCTTCAGAACTAATACTCCAAGGTAGTGATAAATTTACTTTTTTGTTGCAAATTCTTATCTTCATGGCTTTCAATTACTAACACCAGTAATAGTAACACAAAGTATTAGCCAAGAAGACCAGGGAAATGGATAAAGATGCTTCAGAGCTGAATCAACTAAAACCAACCATTGTTAATATATCCACCTCTCTGGAAGAATTCAGACAGCAAATACAGTCTAATCTGGCAAAGTGTAGCAATTAAAGCTGAAATTAAGAATTGGTAACAAAGCCTAGTTATTAAAGACTCACAACTGAAGAACTACATGTAGATTTTCAATCAAAACTAAAATGTTTTCCAGTGAGATATTCTAGAGTAGCTCAAAGATTTATCTTTTACATTTCGGAGAAAAAAGATAGAAAATAAAACATCACTTTCCTTTCTGTATGTAAAGCAGTGATATACGAAGTATGGTTAGCAGATTCATTATATAAAACCTATAGTATCCAATACATATACACATTTCTTGGGAGAGTACTGGTACAAGTCTGGCCACAATATCACAAATCTGGCCACAAATCTGGAAAAACTGGAAATACTATAAAGGGGCTAAGCAGAAACTCTAATGTCAATGTACAGAAAGATTTTTAGCTTTCTGATTTCTCTTATGCCTATGTTTTGGTCCAACATCTGCTTAATAATGCACTATGACAGCTTTGGGGGTATTTTTACATCTAGCTGTTTCTACACTCATATTATCCATTAAATGTTTAGACAGGGATCTGTTTACTATTTATATACTGTTCTCAATGTCTGAGAGTTTTCTGAGCCATGAAAAACATTTGAAAGGTTACCTAGGCATTCCCTACTGTTAATCATATATGCACAAAACTGACACTGGATCACATCTTATTCTTCACAAAATGTTAACTCTTCACAAAAAATCTGATATGCAAGATTGTGTACTTGAGTTAGACAGACTGTGAACTTGTTAAAGGGTTAAACGTTTAAATGATTATCAAGCTTTTAAATGATACATTGTTAATAATTTAAACCATTGCTTTTTACATCTCTATATATACAGCAGCAAACCTGAATTTTGTAATGCCACTCCGTAGGAAGAAAATGGGAGGAAATATGTTTATTCTTAAATGGTGGTGGTGGAAAGTGCCATCAAGTCCAGCTGACTTATGGCCAGTGTGCTGTAGAAGTTAAAAGTAACGGATCTGAAGAACTGGGTTTGATTCCCCACTTCTCCACGTGAGGCCTGCTGAGTGACCTTGGTTCAGTCCCAGTTCTCTCAGAACTATCTCAGCCCCACAAAGTGCCTGTTGTGGGGAGAGGAAGGGAAGGTAATTGTAAGACACTTTGAGATACCTTATGGTAGAGAAAAGTGGGGTATAAAAGCCACCTCGCCTTGTTCTGCAGAGGTGGTTTGGCATTGCCTGACTCTGTGTAGCAAACCCTGGACTTCCTTGGCTGTCTCTCATCCAAGTACTGACCAGGGCTGACCCTCTTGGCTTCTGAAATCTGATGAGATCAGGCTAGCCCATTCACATGAGGGCATTCTTAAAAACGTATTCCAAATGCCTGTCCCTTCCATCTTATTTTAACTGACTGTCCCCAAATATCAAAAGGCTCTTCTCTTGGCTCATCCAGATGCTTTCCCCTCAGCTGTTCTGGTAGGTAGATTCTGAGGAGTACCCTACTTGGATAAATTATGTGCATGTGGTTTATCTCATTTTCTTTGATAGTGTGTTGGTCGCCCCTTTGAGAGATCTTAGGATACAGCCGGTGATAGTTTTCGATGCTTTCCTCGCTTCTATGTCTTCCTGCTAGTGGAGATTGATTTTGGTATTACTTTGGCTATGGCTAAATTTTTGGCTGCAGTGGCTTCTTCTACATGAGTTCTGCCTGCTTCAGAAGTTTGGCCTCTAAAAAATAAAATAATGTTATTTGAAATCTTAGTCCAACTTTTAGCCAACAAAAGATACCTCCTAAGAAGTCAAACACAACACATCTTGATCCCTATATAACTTTACAAAATTTAAATTAGTTTTATCCCCCCACTCCACCCCAAAAAAGTATGCTATCATTTGGCTCGAAGTATACTACAGCTAAGATGTCAGAAACTACACAAGGGAAGAGCTAAACCATTTTAGTATTATTTTTTGCATTAAATTTTCTTTATGTCCATTTTTCAGTTTTACAACAAAATATGTAACCTTGTTATTTATAGGCTTCCAAGAGATTAAATGCATGCTCATAAAAAACTCTCAAGAGGTTAACCTCATCCTCTTAAGCTTCACACACTACAATCTCAAAGATAGCTGGAAACCACAGCCAAGAAGAGGAAAAATATCTAGCATTTTGGTAATCCTTTAGTCAATCACCTCATGCAATGATGGAAAGCCTTTTGGAGGCTGACAACTCAATCTGTCTCACAAGTACTGTCAACCCAAAAGATACATGTCACCGAAACATTAGGAGCACACCCCAGGAGGGAGAGGAGGGGAACCACCTATCAAGTATTAAATTCTCTATGAACAAGCTAAACTAAAATATCCTCACCAGTTGCCCATTTCTTGTAAGTGTGCCATGTTACACTTCAAGTATGATTTTACAATTATTGTTGTTGTTTTTTAATCTTCCATTCTGTGCCAATCCTGTCAAGCAATTTTATTGGTTGTCATAGAAGGCTAATTATAACTGCCTTTAAATTTCCCAACATGCCCAAATAAACACTTTTTCATTTTCCAGCCTGTTGCTTAACTTCCTTCTACAATCCCTTCAAATTCTACCAAGATAATCCATTTAAATCCTTCATGCCATAATCTGGATTCCCTCAGCTCCAGTACAAAATATGCTATCACATTTAGATATGGAACGAGGGAGAGAGTACCACATTTTATTTTAAAAATGATTATCTTGCAAGTTAACTTCCTTAATTAATTTTATCTAAAAGTTGAAGGCACATTATTAAACTTTAACAGAAATGGGCATCAGAAGTGTCTATACAAAAATTAGATCATGCACCATTTTCCTCCTCATTCTCTGCTTTTTCATACAAACAGCAGTAACAATCAAGTTGCATAACACTATAATTGTACCGTTTGGCTAGAACCAATGTACAGAGACAGATGTCATGCCTACAACTTCTCCTTCCTAAAAACCAACCTTTTCCCCTCCAATATCCTTCCCCCCCCTTATATTTTACTTGCTTGCCTCTTTCAGTGCCAGTGTTCTTTATTTCAAGACATGCCTATATTTCAACAACTTCTCATTTCTGCTAATTAGAGGTTTGCCACACACACACCACACTCCTTTCCCCTCTCAGACCATGTGTCAAAATGGGAACACCAATTCTTGCCTTTACGTATCTAATTCTCAATTAAAGGTGGCAGAAATTAGAAACAATTAGTACTCATCCAATATGAAAGATCAGCCTTTTTTAAGAGGGGGGCAAGGTGAATGGAGATCAACAGGAATATAGATTCTACCTACAGATAGGAAACTATTTGCAGAGTACCTGCTAGGAATATGCTTAACATCCCTCTCAAATACAGTCTCCTCTCCCATCCCCCTCTGCTGCTCCTACTTTTAAGTTTCAGAAATATCTTTAAGACTTTTAAGCCATTGGCTCCTTGATTGTGTTTCTGATGTTGGAGAATGCATCAGCCTATTTGCATTTTAAAAAGAAGTCTTTCATGTTCACAATAGAAGCCTGAACCGTTAAATTGCTATTTCTTTTATTAGCTTGAAAGACACTGCGGTTTAAGAGCATGGCTTCCACTATTGTTCTTTACACTAAGTTGGGTCCTCTGAACAATACTGACAGCTGCTATCAAACTGGGCTGCATTTACTTTCTGTGCAGCTGCTGCTTGTAGGAACAGACAGACTCCTGATGCCTCCTCCCCTCTGGGGAGACAGGCTGACACAGTGCATGTTCAGTGAAGGGGAGCAAAGGTCCACTGAATTGTCAGCCCGATTTTATGCTACTCCAATTTTCCAGAGTGCACACAATCCCTTTCAAACAAAATCAAGCATATGTCAGAGCATGAAACTTATTGTGCAGCATAGGATAATTATGGAGGTATACAGATGTACAAAGGGGAAGAGAATATCTTATTGGAGCAAACTTGTTGGTGGAAATGGGGGGGGTTGTGAAGTTTGCAGCTCACACAACTGTTTTTCAGGCTATAATAGAATTGTCAGAACATCTATACAGGAATCCTCAGATTAGGGAGGAGGCTGGGCTGGGATTGTATGGCTGAACTGAAATGTGATTATGTACTGAAGTACATACAATTTGTTAATACTGCAAATATTGTAATTCAGGCAACATAATTTCTTCTGAAGAGTATTATAAAAAATGAAACACAAATTATTCAAAGAGAATATAATATATTAGTTCAATTGAATTAAAACGTGTAAAAGAAAATATATGATGGGAAATTACTACAGTAATACTAGAATACTATTATTAGAATAGTAAGAAATAGTATGATGGATCTGTAAAGTAGGGACACAGTGCAACTTGCATTCAACTGTATGAACTTGCTTAAGAGAGTCTGCATGGAATTTGGTTGTCCCGGGTTAGAATTACACACTGCCGAGAAAGCTCAGCTAGACATGATAGAAGAGTGTGCTACTCTGACATCACTGATCTAATGTTAAAGGTTTTAATTAAAAAAATAGTTTTTACTGTTCAGAATGTTGACGAAAAAGTTCAGCACATATATCTGAGATCGCTTAAAAGAAAACAGGCCTGTTAACTGGAGCTGGCTACTAGTCTGTCTTGCAGATGCTGATGACTCCACCCATACACAAAAACTATGTGAATTTTGGGGCCGAAATTTCAAATTAAGAATTTAGCAGCAAGAGGGTTGTGAAAGCAGCAGAGAAAGAGAGGCTTAATTACTCTTTTCTATAACAGTTGATTGGATGTGGGGAGGGGAGAAACAAGGATCTGGTTCAAAAAGGGGGTCTGTTTATGCAAAGCTAATCTGTCAAGTGTAATAAAGCAGCTTGAATAAAATTTAAGCTGAAAATCCACCATCGCTCCCCAACGCAGGGAGGAATGGCTATTAAAAGGAAATGAAGGTCACCCTCCCAGTTTATTTCACCTAATTGACTGCCAATAGCTTACCACAGGCAAAGTGACAGCAGATCTACAATTCAGAAACTGATAAAAGGAGCGTTTTCAAGCTGAGGCTCATTCTTTTAATCCTCCCTTGCTCTTATGTAGTTTTTTTTTTTTTCCCCATCTCCAGTTGGGATGTAATTTTAAGCACAGATGGATTAACTGGTTTCATTGTCTGTAGACGTCATTGGACTATGGCACTGTTAATCCATATAGCAGCATGTCTAATTATCATTACAAAGTGTCTGAGGAACTATAAAGACCAGCAGGGCATCTTCTCACAAGCAATTAACATAAATTGATAAATGAATAATTTGAGTCTGCTCAAGGCACTTGCATATGAATAAAATCAAGAAAAAGAGGACCACTCTTGTTTCCAGCTCCTTTTGCTTAATGTGGAAGGGAAAGAAACACAACTGATATTGTAGAGAGCACAGTACTGGGACATGGGAAATGAACCCATGCAGTGGAAGGTATGCACGGAGCATGGAGCACCGCAATGCAAAACAAATTACTTCTGATTGACAGCCACTCACAAAACATAGACCATGAGCTCATTTCTGCATTTTAGATTCAAATGTCATCATAAGCCACAGCTCATAAACCATGGTTTGATGAGCTCCAGTTTAGCATAATGTCTGAGTGAAGGCTATACAGCAAATACCATAGTGTATACTTGGCTTGTCAACTGCAGTTTGTCATAACATATGACTGCAGAAATCCCTGTTTGTTCAGTACACCCCTTACCTAGTCGCCTGCCCACAGAGAAGAAAGCCAACAGAAGATCTGGTTGCTGCAGCTGTAGCCACAGTGCTTTCTAATGACAATCCTTACTGCTTCCTTCTGCCTTAAATCTTTACCCCATTCATCCCTACAAGTGATGACTAGACAAGCAGGAACATGATTCAGAGACTTCAGCCACTTGCAAATTTAAAAGGCAATTAAATACAGAGATAATTATTTCACAGTATAGTTTAGAGAATGCACTGAATTGGCTAGTCAGAAAAGGCAAGGAGAATGGGATAATGACTATCCTTGGCAACAGAAATGAGAAGGATGCTTGGCTTTTCCTTAGCTTCTTGCTCCTACCATTCCCTTTCCTTGTATTTCTGTTGACCAAAACAGCAAGTGCAATGCACACGTAATAAGGCTTTGTCAGCAGCCTAACAACACAAGTGAGCTTGGGATAGCATTTATGGACTCTGCTCATGACTAGCAAAGGAGGCAAACAACTAAATGAAATTTACAGACAAATTGTGGTCTGTTGTGTATTTTTGGAAGACAGTCCTTGTAACAAAAACCCCAAGGCTAAACAAAGCACTTCATCGTGACATCTCTGATGGCAGCCTGGGGCATTTACTTGCTTCTTTGAAAAGTATTAAGAGTACCACAGTAATAGTAGTTCAAGTTATCAAAGGATTAAGATTCTACAAACAGTAGATACCAAAAACAAGGGCACAAAGAGTTCTAATATACAGATATAAGGAGCTGATGCTACCTTACACACTAAGCTTTCGGTGACTCTGTCAATCCTAAAATATACAGCTAATATAATCCTTATATTATCAAATATCAAAACATTGCTTAAATACATAAAACTACAAAAACGATAAGAAAGGAAAGCTGGTTATACACACTGTAGGAGGTAGACCTGGAAGGCCACGTACCCCGATGATGGCATTCAGCTCAGCCATGGTCACTTGTTTGGCACGTTCTACCGCTTGAGCCACTTGCTGTTGATGCTGGAAGAAAAAAAAGAGAGAGCACACACCATCACTGACCTAGAAACTAAGTAGTAGACATGAAGCCAGGAATATTTCAATATCATCCTGAAATCTGATATATACTCTTTGTGGAAGTACAGAAAGGATGAAACTTACTTTTTAAGAAGTATGAGTAGCCAGTTTTTCAAATGCTGATTTTATACTGCTCTTTCAGTGACAACATTTACTTCCGGATATTTCATTTATCTCTCCTTATAAATAATTATCTTTTGGTTTCACAAGATTCCATGTGCTCCCATTGGCTGTAAAATGCCCTCCCTCAGCCATTGGCCCATCAGCCGCCACTCAAGAGTACTTGCGTGCCATTGGCCAGGTGCTGGGTCTGCTCCTCTTCCCCACTTAATCCCCTCTGGCAGACAGCTCTCTCTCCTGAGGAAGGCAGTTCTCTTGCCTCCTGTGAGGGACTGTCCCCTCAGTGGCTGTTGGTAGGCAGCCAAGCTTGGTTCTGTGAGTAAAAAAACAAAGGACTTTCAGCATAACCCCCTCCCCCGCCCATAACCCCCTCCCCAATGGCCACTTTCCTGTCAGAATAAATGGAAAAAGGCTCTTTCTTCTGCTTAGCTTCAGCATGGCTTGCTGGCTAACGAGGTGGGCCAGCAACCATCAAACCATTTTCTTCAACTCCCCGCTGTGTGGCTGACTTTCCCCTAGGGCTGCCAATCTCCAGGTGGGACCTGGAGATCTCCCACTGTTACAATTGACCTCCAGATGACAAAGATCAGTTCCCCGGGAGAAAATGGTTGCTTTGGAGGGTAGACTCTATGGCTTTATACCCTGCTGAGTCCTTCCACACACACCCCAAATGCTGCCCTCCACAGGATCCGCCCCCAAATCTCCAAGTATTTCCCTAATCAAAGTTGGCACCTATACTTTCTCCTCTGTCAGTAAAAGGCCCTTTCCACACCTATGTTGGCCTTTGGGGGAAACTCATTGGGCCCAGTCCTGATCAGGTTGCCAACTCCAGGTGGGCAATTCCTGGAGATTTGAGGGATGGAGCCTGGAGAGGGTGAGGTTTGAAGAGGGGTGCCACTTCAGACAGGTACGATGCCATAGACTCCACCCTCCAATCCAGCCATTCCCTGATGGGGAACCATTGTTGCCAATCTCCAGGTGGGGGCTGGAGATCACTCAAAATTACAACTGCTCTCTAGGAGGGAGGGGGAGGAGATGGAAAACTAAAGGTAGGTTGATGGTTGGCTGGGAGGGAGATAGGGTTGCCAACTCCAGGTTGGGAAATTCCTGGAGATTTGAGGGGTCGAACCTGGAGAGGGTGAGTGTTGAGGAGGGGTGGGACCTCAGACAGGTACAATGCCATAGACGCCACCCTCCAAACCAGCCACTCCCTCCTGGGGAACCACTGTTACCAATCTTGGGGGTGGGCTGGAGATCACTCAAAATTACTAGCAAAATTACTAGCAAAATCAGGTAGCAAAGATCAGTTCCTCTGGAGAAAATGGTGGACTCTGTCATTATACCCTGCTGAGATTGCCACAGCAAATTGTCACTGATTGCCCAAAGCTGGGGCACTCCCCCAGAGTCTCTTTCTAGAGCCCGTTGTATTTATTTCCACAACGGGCCTTATTCCTAGTTTATTTATATTTACATTTATATCCCGCCCTCCATGCCTTCCGGCGGCTCAGGGCGGCTAACAACATACATAAATATACATCAAGATTCCATTAAAACTGTCAATCAATATAAAAATATACATCATAAATATAGCTTATGTTAAAAAGATGGCGAATCATCCAATCACTGTCAACTGAATGGTGTCTCTAAGGTCACACCCGGCTATAAAGCCTCCATTGGTGGTGCCATTGGTACTGTCAGTACCAATGATGGTACAATTGTTGGTGCAGTCAGTAATCGGGCCAGGGCCGTACAATAGGGGTGGCACCCTACTTAAAAGCCTGGTGGAAGAACTCTTTTTTACAGGCCCTGCGGAACTGTAAAAGGTCCCGCAGGGCCCTGATTTCCTCTGGGAGCTCATTCCACCAGTGAGGGGCCGCCACAGAAAAGGCCCTGGCCCTCATTGTAGCCAACCTGGCCTCTTTAGGCCCGGAAGAACCAGGTGATTCTGGGAACCTGATCTTAGTGCTCGCTGGGGTACATGCGGGGAATGGCGGTCCCTCAGGTATGTAGGTCCCTGGCCATATAGAGCTTTAAAGGTAAGAACCAGCACCTTGAACTGTATCCAGTATGCTATAGGCAGCCAGTGTAGGGTTTTTAGGGCAGGCTGGATGCGTTCCCACATAGGAAGACACAACAACAGCCTCACCCCTGCATTTTGCACCAGCTGCAGCTTCTGGATTTGGGACAAGGGCAGCCCCATGTAAAGAGCATTGCAGTAATCCACTCTTGAGGTGACCAATGCGTGGATCACCATTGCTATGTCATTGCATCTAAGGAAGGGAACCAACTGCTTAATCAGCCATAGGTGCTAAAAGGTCGACTTTGCAGTGGCTGCTACCTGGGCTTCCATTGTAAGGGAGGTATCCAGGAGTACTCCCAAGCTCCTAACCTCCAGCGCTGGCACCAACGGTGCCCCATCGAAGGTTGGGAGAGGGATTCCTAACCTTGGACCGCTCCAACTCAGGCACAGGACCTCCATCTTTGTCGGATTCAATTTCAGTCAGCTCCATCTAAGCCAACCAGCCACAGTTTTCAATGCCAGGTCCAGATCTCCTGGACTAGAGTCTGACTGGCCGTTTATCAACAAATAGAGCTGGGTATCATCAGCATATTGATGACAACCCAGCCAATGTCTCTGGGTAATCTGGGCAAGGGGGTGCATATAGATGTTAAACAGCACTGAGGAGAGCACCACACATTGGGGCACTCCACACACTAGTGGGGGCCTTCTGGACACTTGCTCCCCAACTGCCACCCTCTGAGGAAAGCCACTGTAATGCAGACCCCTGAATCCTGGTATCAGCAAGGCGGTGGACCAGTAGTTGATGATCGACCGTGTCAAAAGCCACCAACAGATCTAACAACATCAACACCGCCATACCAAATGGATCCAGATGCCTCTGAAGATCATCTGTGAAGGCAACCAGGACTGTCTCTGTCCTGTGGCCTGGTTGGAAGCCGGACTGGTAGGGGTCTAATATGGAGGTGTCATCCCAAAAGCCCTGCAAACGATTCACCACTGCCTTCTCAATTAATTTACCCAAACAGGGTAAGTTGGATATTGGCCGATAGTTGGCTAATTCAGCCGGATCAAGCGATGCCTTTTTAAACAGAGGGTGTACTACTGCCTCCTTCAGGGCACTAGGGAACAATCCCTCCGTAAGGGATGTGTTGATGATCTCCCTTAGTGCCCCTCATAACCCATCATGGCCAGCTTTAACCAGTCACGAAGGGCACGGTTCCAAACTACAGGTGGTTGGGTGAACCGATGAGAGCAATTTGTCAACCTTCTCTAGACTGAGCAGATCGAAATAATCCAGAACTTGACCAGAAGACATGCATGGAGCCTCAAGTTCCGTTACTGTCTCAACTGTGGCAGGGAGGTCGTGGCGGAGCGACAAGACTATTTATGCTCACATATTTCCCTTATCCAGTATACATAAACTAATGGCTGAATGTCAACATGCAATGAGTCAGAATCTTGTAATTCAATTTCCCAAGTTACACAGCTTAAATCATTCACATTACAATGATGTAGTTTCAGGAACAGTAGGTGATCCTAAAGCCACTTTCCTGAGAGTAAATCCCACTGGATAGACATGAGTAGGATTCTGAAAAGACTTGCTTAGGATTGCTCTTAGGCCACATTCTACAAGCTGTTGCACCAGCAAAATGAACACTCAGGAACAGCTACAATAAATGTGGTACTAGCTCTAAAACACAATTTGAGACACTAAATGGGCATCCAAAGCAAAAAAAAAAAATTGTTTAGGCACAACAATATAAGCCAAGATTGTGATGCTGATTGTATCTGCTGTTGAAATAAGAAGTAAAATAGCACTGTACACAGAACTGGAATACTGTGGTCTCACTACAATCAAAATGAATAAACCTACATTTCAGATCTATGATAATATAAGGGGCCATTTCACAGATCACACCTTGACAAGCGTCATCATGGCACAGTCCTATTTGACATACGTGATGCCAATCTGATGCATAACTGAGATGGGACACATTTCACAGCACCTTGTATCTGACTTCACTAACAACCATGCTTTATAAATGCCACTCAAAAGTTTAGAGTGGTACCATTAAATGCCAACAATTTTATTTACACAGAATTTAACAAATGGCTAGACTAGCAGCTGCCAAGCTAATACTGGCATTAAATCTTGATAATCTTTACAAGTCTGCCTTCCCCCTGCCTTGGAAAGAATAATTTTGTGGTTGAGCTACTCTGCCAGTTACAACTCTCATCTGCTAGACTAAATTAACAGGGTGCTTGCATACTTCAGCTATAACAGATGTTCCTCACACTTGTGAATTTTGATACAATTAACATCTTAAAACTAGCTAATTTACAAAGATGCAATAATTTCAATTTAAGCAAGTGAAAATCGTACTTACTTCTTGAGACAAAAATGGGATCACTTGCGCACAGATTGTATTCAGTCTCTTGGCAATTTCTGTCTATAAAAGACAGGACATATTTGGATTAAGACATGCCATTTTATATTAACTAGTTTACAGAATCATAACAAATACAAATGTTTCGTACTACAGAAATAGCCCAACATTACTATAAAATATTATATACACACACACACACACATATATGAATGAGAGGGGGGAGGGAGGGAGTGTTAGATCCCTAAAAGTGTATTAATCAGGGCAGAATTTGGTCTCCTGAAGGACGTCTGCTGTATCTACAATGCCTCATCTCTACATGAATTAGAACACAAATCTGTTCTTTATAAGTAGCTTATTAGCAAGTAAAGCATTGGTTAAAATCCCACTAAAGCCTTTAAATCTCTTTTTCCCCAAGATACTAGGCCACATTACATGAAAGAGTTTGGCACAAAGCAGCTTCAGGTGTTTATTATAGTAGACTGAAAATACAATCCAAACAATTAAATCAAATGCTTATATATGAAAAAAGTAGAAAATATACTTGAACCAGAGAACCTTGCTACATTTTAGGTTCTCTTAGTTCAGTCCATCTCACACACATATTATATCACACAACCTACCTCAAAGGGTTAAGAGGAGAAAATGGAGAGTGGGGGAGAATGCTGTAAGCCACTTTGGGTCCCCCATTTCAGAGGAAAGTAGAATATAAAGTAAGAAAACCCCAATTCAATTAAAGTAGTGAGAACCTCACACTTAGATTAAGAAAATCTAGGACTGGGGAAGAGGGAAGGGCACTATAAGCACCACATGCTACAGTGAAGGAAGACAAAATCATCATTCTATGGTATCATTATCAAGTATTACTTTTAGCACTGAGTCCTTCAAAACATGAATTTATACTGCACTTCAAATAAAGTAATTATGTTACACATAAAAAGTTATCAAAACTTTTCTTTAAAAGTGTTCAGCAGAGTTTTTCTACAGCACCCAAGCCTATACTGTCTCCATCATGCCTCTCAGTATAATTTAAATGTGTAAATAGCCTTGACTTGTCAGATCCTGGAAGCTAAGCAGAGTTGGATCAGGCTAGTATTTGGATGGAAGACCACCAAGGAACAGCATGGTCATGACATGCAGGCAGGCAATGGCAAGCCATCTCTGAACAGCTCTTATCTTGAAAACCCTATGGGTTGCCACAACTCAGCTGTGATATGACAGCAAAAAACTAAATTCTGATGAAATATGGTCCAAACAGTGGGGCTATATCCTACTAATTTTAATCCCTTATTAAAGATATTATGGCAGGGTGAAGGGAGAATGAGTAGAAAATCAGATGTTCCTGGATAATTAGGGATAAGCAGAACCAGCAGATTCCGCTTCCAAAAGTTCTGGCAGAATCCAACAGAAATAAACAGCTGATTTGAGGCATTTGCAAAGAAGCTTAACATGGCTAGGTCTCTCTGCACAAGCAGAATAGAACGGCAATACTGCTATTCTTTCTCTTTGCAAAAGGCTTTGCTGTATATATTTTTAGGCCCAGACAGGTATCCCCACTGTAAAGGCACAGCAGTAGCAGCACTCCCTGTACTCACTGTACCAATGAACATTGGGCATGGGATCTGGGCCTGTCATAGCTGGTAGACATTCAATACAATAATACATTCACTTCATATTTCAAGGCCATGAATCTGCTAAAAGCAGCAGGCCCTTTGTCCACCCCAGAATTACTTAGCTCAACTGGCCCTGCCTCTGTTCTGAATGGCATCTGTTACCATATCACTATGTCTTGTAGCCTTGGAATATGCTAATATTGTGCCAACACCAGACATAAATAATTGACAAATGATTGATTAGCCAATTTAATAGGGTGCCATTTCCCTGCTAACTAAAGGTGAAGCATACGCAAACCATCATTGTAGCAGACACTTTTCTGATTTGTATCTGATCAGACTACGAATGCAGATCAAAAACCTGACCACAGAAAGCTAGCAAAATGAAGGTTGTACTAATTTCTGAAGAGCACAAGTTTGGTTGTAAAGTACTGGCTCAGTCCTGGTTTATTCAGCTCACCTGAAAACCAAACAAATTACCTCAGTCCTTCAACCTTATCAGAACACACAGGTTAAGGTTGTTTGTTTTTCTTTTGGAAGCACCAAGGATTATCAAGTTTCAGCTGGTAAGCAAAGCTTCCAATATAGAACTGATATAAGCATAAAATAAGCTCAAAATTCACATTTTGGGGAAGAGGCAAAGATCTTGCTTCCTAAACATTTGCTTCATCCCAATTCCTGTAATACTCGAAGGCCAGAATTCAACAACATTCTAGAAAAATAAGAGACTGAGAAGAGAAAAACAACCAGCCAATCAAAATACAGCTATGCTTTACAGATGTGCTGTATAACATAAGATATTAAATATTTGAAATCCCTGACAGCATCTAAAATACCATTGATGTAGTATTCATGACTTCTGAACTGTCACCAGTTTGACAAAGCTTATCATTATGATTCTATGATCTACAAATAGAGGATAGTTAAAACAATGGAGAATAAAAGAAAAGTCCTTGCAGATAGCAGATACATCAACACTAATTGCCCATGTTCTCTTTGGCTCACCAGCAAAGCAGACTGCAGAGGTCGGAGCCTCATGTGAAAGCCCTTGTGTTTGTATGGCAGCTCTTCATAGAGCATCTCAAGTGCCCTTAATTGTTTATGTTCTTAATGCATGGCCTCTTGAATGCATTCATTTTTAATAGCAGGCTTGAGTGTGGAGCCTATCAAACAGTACGCAGCAACTCCAATCATTAATTCTTGCTATCGTGATGATGGTCTTTTGATTTATTTGCAAATGACAAGTCTGCCAGGGCCCCAGACTCAAGTGCTGCCCTCCCTTTTGAAGCATCATTAAAATTAACATGAAGCAATTCAGCTGCATTTTGCAAGATCAAGATCAGACTGCAATTGTATTGTCATTGGGGGGGGGTATATGAAGTTAAGTGTTTTGACCTAAAATACAGCCAAGCACAAGTGTTATTTGTCAGCTTGTCAAATTTTATTCCTGAAATGAGTAGCAAAAAAGGCTCAAGAATAGTTTTAAATAAGCTCAGCAGCAACAGCAAAAAAAGCTAGCACCATTACTACTGTTACTCAGAGTTGTATTATATATTCTAGAAAAGCCACCACAATGTTAGAACTGATATTTTTAAATGGTGTTTTTTCTCCACAAGAAAGTAATAATAGATGCTAAATCTTCTGTTTAAATCACTAGAGGAAATTTAGAAAGTTAAAGGTGTAAAGTTAAAGCATCTCCATGTTCAAATTAGATTCCTCAGTAAATTGACTTACACTAGAACTGCATCCTGTACAAACTAACAACTGTGGCTCCACCACTAAGCATTTGCAGCCCTCAGGGAGATTATCATGCATTGGCTGAGCCCCACAGTTTGCCTTTGCCAGGAGCTGTGTGGGAAGTTGCCTCTGAAGTGTGCAGCTATTGCAAGCGTGGGAAAAAGTAAGTTGCTTGGCAGTAGCAGAGAGGGAAGAACACTGTATAGGTTTCCCCCCTCCTCTTTCACACAATACTAAGCACTTATTGGCTCTTTTGACCACCTGTATCCTTTCTCCACAAGCCCAGACAACAGAGAATTAGAAAGAGAGTGCTTTCTTGCAGAGGTTGCTGACCAGTCACTTGCTCCCTAGAGAAACTAGTGCTCAAGCCCATCTGGAAGCTAAGGGTTGGATCCAGACAAAACTGGCAATTTCCCCTTTTCCTCCTGCAAATCCTCCCTCATATAATTCCTGAGGGTCTCCTATGTCCCAGTAGCAACATTTTGTAGTGATCAGTGAGCTGCAGTGGGTGGGGGGGGAATTTCCTCCGTAATGCTACTCTACTTAAGCTTAAAAGTATACCCAACCCTTTTTGGTGGGAGAAGAACTCATACTTCTTAGAGCTCAAGTGCTTCCCCCTCCCGAATGGAGCTGCCAAACCCACAGGTCTATTAGTCCATACAGAGAAAGGAATGCAAGAAAGCTCCCCTGACAGATTGCAGATGCCAGCCCTATAAAATGTGTTTGTAAACCAGAGCCAGTAAAATTCTTTCCTACCCATCTAATTTCTCTGGCCCAAACCACAAACATACTTTTAAGGCATGAGATGGTCTCACATGCAGAAAATGTTACCCCATGTTTATTATTTGAATGAGAAATTCCAGTTCTCTTCCCCCAGTTCACCCCTAAAATATTGTTTCTCAACTGAGAAAATGGCAGCATAATTGAAAAAGTTTAAAAAAATTAATTCTATTTTCACTTTCACCTAGCTGCCCTGACACTAGCGACAATACAGAGAGATTTATAGGGGAACATTCCTTACAAGTGGAGCAACCACAAGGACTTGCGGGGGCATCTCATTTCCCATCTGCCATTATTTCCTCTTTCCCTTACCTGGCAGCCCCCATAGCTTCTCCCCTTTCCCTGATTCCTTCTTTTCTTCTTACTTTTATCTGCTCCCCTATCTTCAGCTTCCCCTCCTCCTTGAAGCCTTTACCTGAGAAAACTATGGGCCAGTTGCCTGCTGGAAAACTTGCCTACCATTCTAACGTATTTGATAAAGTGTGCACGCACACAAAAGCTCATACCTTGAATAAACCTTTGTTGGTCTTAAAGGTGCCACTGGGCTAAAAATTTCACTGGCTCAACATCACCCAGTGAGCTTCCATGGGAGAATGATGATTCAAATCTGGGGATCCTAGATCATAGCATGCTGTTGAACAGCAACAAGCAGCCAGGCCTTAGTGAGTCACACAAGGTGTGTGGTGGCAAGTTGCCTGGTGCTTGCTGCTGAGCCTAGCTCCAATAAATCCTCCCTCAAAGACCAAAATAACCCTAGAATGGGCTCTGCCCCACCCCCTGACTTTTAATAACAGGAATCTTGAAATCTGGCAATAGCATGTGGCTGCTTAGCAAATTCCACTGAAGGCATTCCTTTCTTAAAGCTACAGATGCTGCTTCTATTGTTTAGGGGGTGTTAACTCCCCAGTGCTTTTCCCCCCCATGTTTCAGATTTTCCTGCAAACATGGGCCATTTTTTAGGTTTGTAGAAGGATCTGTGCTGACTGTTGACAGCTCTAAGCATCAATAGATTTGGCCACACTGAGAGTTCGATAAATTCATATCTAGATACATATTTCCTCTGTGTGTACACTATTTTTAAAGTAGGTCTTCAACATTTAACTGTTTGCATTCTTAAGTGCCCAAATTGAGTGAAAAAGCGGTATAAAACACTTTAAATCATCTATATTTCTGTTTCTCAACTGTGGCCTCCATCTGTGGATACCTAGATCAGTGGATTGGGGCCACACTAATATTAAGCAGATGTTTCTGCAAACTTGGGGAGCCCTCCAGGTTTGCAGAAAAATCTAACATCCTTTAAAGAATTCATTGGAGGGTTTCAGTTCCCCCACAATAAAAAAAACCTGTCTGTACACATATAGACAATGTGGTTACATTTTTTTTTCCTAGCTGGCAGCAATAGAACCTGGGAGCCCCTCTGGACCCAGCCACAGCAGGGGCAGCATGCAGGACCCTCTCTGGGCCCAGAGCAGCTCCCAGGTGATGATGATGTGGACAGGCCTAGAGCCATACCTGGCTCCACAACAGGAGAGCTGCTCCATGCCCAACAGAGCAGCCCATACAGTAAGGGGGGGGAGAAAGAGATGGAGGTAATATTGACAAGAAAGGGGGCAGGAGAAATAGAGAGGAAGTAGGTTGACAGAGAAGGGGAGGTAAAAATTTATGGAGAAGGGGGCAAAGGGAAATGCGGTATGCTTACAGATAAGGGGGAGATTGTCAAAGAATGGGAGGGGAGAAAGAGAGGAGGATTGACGTAAGAAGATAGGGAAAAAGAGTCAGAAGATTATTAAAAAAGGGGAAAGAAGGAAGACAGTAAAGGGGGCAGAGAGCTGAAGATGTGGTGGATAAAGATAGGTTGACTATTAGGTGGGAAGGAAAGGAATAATCAGGAAAAGGGGGGAGGCTAGGTGCTTTCAGAAACTAGCGAGGGAGGTGAAAATTAGATACCCCCTGCAAGTCCTTGCAGGTTCCCACTTGTAAATATATAGTTTGCCATGCATAACTGGTCACATTATGAGAAGACAAGACTCACAGGAAAATACAATAATGCTAAGAAAAGTTGAAGGAAGCAGGAAAAGAGGAACACTCAACATGAGATGGACTGACTTAACATAGGAAACCGCAGCCTTCAATTTGCAAGACCTGAGCAAGGCTGTTAACGTTAGGACAATTTGGAGGTCATTATTTTATTGGTCACCATAGGGAAGCAACTTGACAGCACTTATCACACAATGCATAACTATAAAGGGTACTTGCAGTTTCAACTAAAAATGTTTATTAAAGAAGTACAGCATATCTTACAGCCTCTTCAAATGAAGCTGACCTATGGCACTGAACCATCCTTTGTAGAACAGATTGTGCTTTCTTGCATATTTGAAAAAGCACCAAGGCAAATTTCTCATCTACCTCAGACAGAATTTTGTTTATTGCTTACAAAATAGTTTAGTCTCATTAAAACACATACAAATGCTAAGAAAACAAAGGAGCATATTTTACAGGCACTATCATCCTATCTCAAATAAGACACCATCTCTCTGGCAATGTTTCTATAGGTAAAGGTTTCCCTTGCTCAAAAGCCAGTCAAATCCGACTCTCGGGACAGTGCTTACCTCTGTTTCCAAGCCAAAGAGCCAGCTCTGTCCAAAGACTTCTCTATGGTCATATGGCCAGCATGACTAAATGCCAAGGCACATGGAATATCTATATATCTACTTGCAATTTCTTGCTTTTGAACTGCTAGGTTGGCAGGCGCTGGGGCCAGAGACAGGAGCTTACTTTGTCATGTGGCACTAGGGTCTCGAACTGCCTAGCTACAGACCTTCTGGTCTGCAGCTCAGTGTCATAACCTCTGAGCCAAAAGATTGTGAAACTATTCACATGGGGATGTCCGTATGGAAGTATTAAATATTGTACCATCCTTAGAGATGCCATATGAGGTAAAATTGTTTTTAATTTATGAATGTTTTTACTGTTGTTCACCACCCGGAGCCCTGTGTATTCAGGGAAGGGCAGTTTATAAATGTAAATTATAAATAAATAAATAAAAAGAAAGGCATCTGGAAGACTCACTGGCTTGAACTTTTGCAAAGTATCTCAATAAATTAGTTTTCTTAATCTATTAGCATGCAGCCTTATAAGTAAAAAGTCCAATCAGTTAGGAGATCCATTATTTCTGTATCTGCTACCATGTTATCAAACCCAAAAGATAAGACAAGAGTCTGGGCACAGCCTGTACAGTGTCATCCTATACCAATCTTTTCCTTTTCATTCTGATACCACAAAAAGACAAAAAAGCAGCATTAAGAAAGCCAAGCAGCATCAGGGCTACAATACAGAACCCTGCAGTGTTTTACACACATTACATATTATCTACAGGGAACCAAAGAGGCAAGATAGCTTGGAGATCAGCCCTAAGTCACTTGGCCTTTCTGTCCCTCTATATTACAAATTCAAAGCTGCACCAAAGCATTGCAACTTTTCCTACTTCCAAGCATATCAGACCAGCAGACATACCAGATGAAGACATAACTTCAGTAATCTCTAGCCTAGTTATCATTAATTGCATTTACACTGGACAAAAGCAAGTCTGACACATATACTGGATTTATCCATTAGACTCATTATTGGGTGTTACACATAGATATATACCCCATAAACTGGTCTGTTCTGGCCAACAGAAAATCATCTTCTTGATGCCAATAGCACACTCTTCAGACCACCTTATTTCAAAATTAAGTCCCTTCCTGAAGACCACATCTATACTGTTTGGCTACATTATGCAGTCTTTTACCCCTCTATAAAATCTTTCCCATCAGTGACTTTATAACAGGCCATAAAATGGAACGAGACCTATATGCTAAAACAATTTGTTCGTCCACACAAAAGGTAAAGGCTAACATTGTTAAGAAAATAAAGAGGGCATGAATGTGTTGTCATACAACACTAAGCAGTGACAATTAGGACTCACTTTTCCCAAAGCGAATGTGGTTTTCACTACTATTTAAAAAGTAGTCACTTTAAAAAATTCAGGAGGGCTGTGAAAACAAATCTTTAAAAGGACATTATTTACACCCAACTGAAATTATACATTCAGGTTTACCAAAGAATCAGCAACCAATTGGGTTTAATGCTCTACACTTGTGCTGTAGAAGGCCCAGCAAAATAGAGCTGAAAACTCCATCTAAACGAACAAAATGTTCTTCTTGCCATTTATACTGTGTAACAGTAATCCACCAGGGAATAAAGGTCAAGGCTGCACTTTTGGTCATTACCGAATCATTTGAGATGATCTGCAGTGAGGAAAATCGAAGGCTGCGAGAATGCAGCAAATGGCTTGACCTCAGACCAATTTTTGCCTCCATCTGTCTAACAGACACGAGGATAAAAGCTCTTTATAGGATGTTCTGGGCTTTAAAAAAACAAACTATGCTGCAAGCCAGGAATCAGTCCAATGCAACATTAATAAGGAAAACTAGCCTTTCACACCACAGAAACACACTTTAAAGTAGTTATTATTTGTCATATGAAATACCCTTTTTTTCCCTCAAAGATCTCATTTACTAACTTCCAAAAATTATGATGGTTTAAATCAAAAAATCTTGCTGCACAAAGAAAATGAACTTCCAGATCCTCCATCTGCAGCCTACCCATATCTACTCAAATAAGAGGCCAGGAAGGCTTTCTGAAGACAGGTGGGGAAGAGTACAGATGGAGAGAAAGGGGTAACTATACCCCACGTGAGAAAGAATACTCATCACTCATGTAGTAGGATCTTTGGATCCAAACAAGTATGCATCGTAAGTGCCTGCTGTGGTCATAACAAGCCAAACTGGGAATAGCCAATACAGGCACCACCTGGGGTGTTAATTTACAGTAAAGTTATATCTTCAGATTAACTACTGTGTACTTTTAAGGTGATGAAAGCAAAAACGTTTCTCAGTCTTAATTGTTATATCTGAAATCATTAAATCTCCCAAAATGTTTTGCTGTAATGAATTAAGGTTTAGTGTCCACAATAAGGATGTACTATTAACACCCTGCTATTCGAAACTAAATATGCCAGTCTCTTATTCTGGTAGTGGCAGCAAAACATTAAGAGGCAATGTGCCATTTCAAAAAGTTAAAGCCCCCACAGTATATCAATGTCAAACAACAACATGTCAAACTAAGATTCAATTCAGGTAAGTGCCACTGCCAAATGTTCTTGTTCCCAGACGTGCTTTAAGATTATTTTTATTGCTTAAAATTTAATTTGTTCCAACTCACGTCTCCATGACAACATTGGCTGGCCCTGCAAATCATTTGGGTAATTGGATATCTTATCTCTCTATTGCTCTCAAATCGAATGATTCTGCTAGAATTGTAACAGCCAATCAAGTTTACTGGCCTCCTGAGTAATAGACTCAGAAAAGTAGCCGCATTCATCTCCTATTTACAGCCATATTAACCATTACACAGAAAATCTGCAGAAGGGGGCCTTCAAACTGTATTTCAAGTTATCAATGCTGTCAGCATTAATACTGTCATCAGCAGAAAAGGGTGGGAAGACTTGCTCCAAACAGATTATACTCAAACTGATAAACAGGAATATATACCCATTTGAAGTGAGCTTTGATCAGTTACTGTCTAAAGGCATCTGCAACCACAGCATATCACTTCAAACCCCTACGACCTCCTTCCATCTGTGCATTCACATGAATAGGATTGCTATATTACATAGGACTGTTCCTTCACTCTTAAGAAATCAGATTTACCTGTATTACCTTACTGTAGTGAATAAATGTCTCTATGATGTTTGGATAGCATAATTTTTCTCTGAATGCTAAACACAAAGGGGAATGCCAGATGTCTTATGCTCTTCTTGTCGCTTTCAATAGGTCACTCTCAGTCTGATTCACAAGTCAGTTAAAACCAGAGTAATTTAATTTAATCCAATTTAATTCCTTTAACTGGTTTGTGGTTCAGATTATTAATTGTTCACCTTTTCAAACTCTGCATTTTTGGCTTTGTGTCAGTACTGTTTCAAGCATGATCAGTTCTGAGTAAAAGTGCTACTAGTTGCTGAATCCTACATGAAAAAGCCACAGGTCAGAATACAGAATGCCTCTTTCTGTATGTGCATGCTAACCATGGATTCCCACCACATATGTACACAGGAAAGTCAACCTGTCTGTTCTTGTCATACGTGTTTCTGAGTATACATATCTGTGCAGGAAGTTAGTTGCATATAAGCCAATCCCATGTCCCTTGAACTCACAAAAGGAGTAATAATATCATTTATCCTGTACTATTAGCCACTGGCTGTTTTACTATGTATTGCATAGTAAAGTTTCTCATGTGCAAGCTTCATTAAGATTCACTCTGTGCACATATCTCCCCAGTTCAAGTCTGTCACTTTATCCACTGCACCACAATGGGCACTATTTATAATTATTATTATACTTTGATAGGAATTACAGTATAAAATATTACAATTGATTTTTCAACCAATTCTCTAAAGTTTTTTCCAGTACTTGATAATCTACCTGAAATGCTAAGGTAACTGCTAATACACCATCATACCACAATTTATTTCAAGACTCAGTCCAATATGTAAACTGCAGCCACCTAGAAACACTGCACTTGGAACAATATATACTGCTACTGAAGTTCTGTCTGATCTGTGAAGGCAATTTCACATATGCAAGTCACCTGCAAAGCTGCAATTATCAGATATCTGTGAAATGACCTTTAAGTGATAGATGTATGGATGGTTAAGAGGAGCAATGTCCACACATGGAGCCAAGAGCCTATTCACACCTTGACTCTGGGGATTCTCAATGTGCACTGTCCTGTCAATGTTAACCTCTACATTATCACTCCTGCAAAGCACGTGAAAAAAGATACAGTACTTTGGTAACCCTGTGAGTCCACTACTATTAGCACAGCCAGCATATTGTAGGCACCTCAGTTCAGAATAAACTAAAGCAGCCCTCATATTAGTGCCTTCCTCCAAATCCTTCACACTTAGTTGTATGTCATCTTGATCAGGCAACAAACAAAGACCTCTTCTGCTTTGCTGTCTTTCTATTGAACTGTAAACTACCTTTGTGTTTTCACCCACTAATCCACAGAAGCCTTTCTCATGGCACAAAACAGAGGTTGCAGCATTTTGTTCCCTAAATCAATTTTCTTCTCAACCATCCACTAGATGTTCCAGCACAGAGAAAGAACAGTCCTTCCCTTCTAATTCAAAAATCCATACTGCCATTGCCCTTGCAAACTGCTAAACAAGCAGTATTGGCAATTCACTTGTGTTCAGTAATATATTTACTGCAAATCCCAATGGCTTGCCTCCTAATGCAGTTTTCTATTGTGTCTGCTCTTGTCAATACACTGACTGGTCACCTTACTCCATAAGCTGCTTTGACCGACTGTTTACCCAAGATATCAAAAGGCTGAAAACAGAACAAAAACATGGCTTGATTTTCTGTCCAATAATTTTGAAAGCTTTACCACACATAGCTGTCATTTAACTGAAAGCGGTCATGAATCCAGAAGAGTCATGGCACAAGAGCCATGTCCTAACTTTAATTATACCCATTAATGTAATTGTTTAAGACCACCTTCGCTAATCAAGGCATAACAGCTAATAAAAACTCCTACCACACTCCCAGCAAATACTGGTAAGGCTTCAAAGGCTTGACCAAATGTGGAAAAATTCTTATTTCAAATAAAAAAATAGGCCTCTCTCCTAGTGGGCATGTGGCACAGTCCTCTCATAAGAACAGAACACCTCAGAATTCAAATTGGGAAAACTAATTGTGAGAAAGCTCTCCTTTATTGGGGGCTCTTTGACTGTGGAAAGCTTAAAGAGCTGAAAGGGGGGGGTCAATCTGGAGAACCAGCAAAGGGAATCGCTCTTTTCCTTTTCTGTTACCTACTGCATAATTCTCCTAAGCCTTTCCCCTATCCAATGGAATTTCCAAACACTTAAATGTAAATTTATTTTTATCTCTTTAAAACATTTATATGCCACCTGTTCAAAGACTTGTTTTAGGGGGCTCACAAGATAAAAAAAATAATTAACAACCATTAAAAACCCTGTCAGTAAGAACCCCAAAACGTAAAACAGGAGAAAAAAGCCAGAACTTGTGACGTTTGTCAGCATTCCATTATGGAAGAGCCTACCTGCCCAACTGAAAGCAGTACCAGCCAAAACCAAGACAGAGAACTATGCCAATGCCACAATCCTTTTAAAGAGCTGTGGAGATCTGAGCAAAACTCTTGATTAACCCACTACTACTACTATTTTAATGAGTAATCAGGAAAAGATACTGATGTTTAACACTAAGTGTTCCTCTCATAAGGAGCTACTCATAAAAGAGAAGACTGGAACTGTTAGCAGTAGGCACTGTTTTTGAAGTTATAATTATTTGGAAGTGAGAAGGCAGCAAGCCAAATAGAAAAGGACATAGAAAGGCAGAGTGACAAGCTTGCCTCAAGGCAGGTCAGAAAGATCATAGCAATCCAACCAAAACAGACAAAGGCCCACCTGTCAGTTTTAGGATGGCAAGAACTTAAACACTGCAGTAGTTTATATAGTCTGTCAGTGGGTTCAGCAGTGATCAATCATTCTTTGGCTGACTGCCACTGAACAAAGGCTAATCTTACACCTAAACAATTTGGGTTTTAACAGGAGAAGATTTACCTCCTGGTTTATTCAGAAGGCCAACAGACATGATTGTGGAGAATGACACACAGAGAACATTTCCCATGTGGCTACAAGTATCCAAGAAATTCTACCTCTTGGCACCAGACAGAATTCGGTAACCATTGCTTGCCTGGGCTGCTGTAATTAGGAAGCTTTTTGAGAGTGAAATGTTGGCACAAACTCAGCCTTTACAACTTTTGCTTCCTAGAAATATCTACATCAGGATTAGAGGCACAGTCCCAGTATAAGTTTCCTGAGTGCTTCCCAATGGTAAGGGAAAACAGCTACTGCTATACTAATGCCAGAGGGAAAAGACAGACTGCTGTTGGTAATGACAATGGAAACAATTCTTTGCAAAGTGGACTACCATTACAAGCAGGAATCAGTTGGTTATCATATTGCTTTTCTGCCCTAAAGCCTCCATGTTTTTAAACCAACAGTAAAATCCAATACAAGTTCAACAATTTAAAAACAAAATCAGCACACTAGCCACTAAATGCTCAGGAAACGTAAATGTATTTACATGGCATCTCTCACACACACTCCACCAATCCCATATAAATGGATCTGGGGACAGTATTCTATGAACACAATATCACAGAGAACCTAGTTCAGTACCCTCCTAACCTCTGGTGATATGGAACCCCAAGCAGGTTCCTTAAAGCCCTTCTTAAAGCTTCCAAACAGTCTCTGAAGGCATCACAGTGTGATAAAGTGCAATTCATATGGTACTGTTCCTTTCCCACCTATAACATTTAAGCATTTTGGTCACAGAAGTACTCTCTCACTCACCACAGTTATTGTAACTACTGCAGTGCTTGGTAAACAAAATGCAAGCAACATAATTGGTGGTATACCACCAATTACAGCTACTGGGGGCAGGAAATCACTCTCTACCCAAGACCTCTACACATGCTAACCAAATTTTAAACAGAAATACGATTTTTTAAAAAGACTCTGATCAAAAAGGAACTTCATTCACTGGATTTAGCTCATTTTGTTACAAGAGGGGGAGATGTGCAAAGTGAAAACAGAAGATGGTTCATCACTGTATGTAGTGTTATTATACCTGCCACTACCTTATATGGGTAGATCTAACGCTATACAGTTAGCCAACTTTACTTAACAAAATGTGACTAAATATATTAACTTCCCAGACTTCTACAAATAGTACCCATTACTGTCTTCAGTCAATGTTACTGAAGCCATTTAGACATTTGCAAATAACCATTTAGGAATACACTGTGCACTACATCAGGACTTGTATATGTGTTGTGCATACTTCTTAACCTTCATCTAATTGCATGTGGCAAGTAAGATCTGCCACTAAATGATAATGCAAGCCTTTGTTTAGTAGTAAATGGGATATGGCAGTAGCCCTGCTCACAACCTACATTTCATCATGGAGAGTTCAGGACGATCCACAGTCACACACTTTGAGAAATAAGATGGATTCAAATATGTATAAAATGCATGTGGCAGTATCTTTCCTCCACTGTACCACTCATACTGTAGGCACAGGGGTGGGGATAGCCGCCCTCCCATTTTAGATTTGACCTCAAATATGTGAACCACACACTAGCAGTATAAAAGTGCTGTACTTTAGGAAGAATTCCAAAGATATAGAATAGAGTCAGAAGTTCTGAGGTGGTAATATCAAGTCCAATTGAACATGAACAGGTCATGCTAAATTTACTGGGACTCTCCTCCAAGTAAAAATGTGCAGGAGCTAAGTAACTTACGGAGAGAAAATGCACGTACCATTATGGGCACAGGGTAAGGTTAATGACAGCTGCCTATACCAGTTCCCTCAACCCTTTCCAAGTCTCTGGGCACAGGGATAATGTAGAATTGGGGAATAGACCCACACAAAGATGGTCTACCAGTTTGTGATTATGAAGTACAGCCCTAAACATCAAGAAAATATCAACACAACATGGAATATCAACAGAAGTAGTAATAAATGATTTTTTGAATTTACAGTTTCGGTATATTTTGCACAACCAGTGCTACAAGGAAAATATTGTTTACTATGTGTTAAGTTATGATAATTAGAAAGAGTTTCACAAATGAGCCAAGTACAGTAGCAATACTGGATAGAGGCCTCACTAACATTAAAGGCTGATGAAAAGTTTCCCCATCACTGCATTTTCCAGTTTTTAAAAAAAGATGTTGTGAGAAGTGACAACTTTCTGTGTCCCCTGATGATGCCTTGCTAAGCATTTGGTTATAAGCCATAAAGCAAGAATAATTTCAGCCTGTCAGGAGTCTAGCTAATGCCCAGTTTCCCCCTAGAGAGAATTCCTGTCAAACGTAATGAGAGCTCTGAAGGCCCTCTCTACAACATAATGAGCACTTAGGCCATGCTGGTGATCAGCCAGCAAAAAGCATCAATTTGAGCCTGGCTACACCCTAGGGGCTACACATCACCAGTTTTAATAAGAATTATGATTACTCTCTACCAAATGCCTAAGAACATACTGTCCATGTTTAAACTCTAGAAGAGCCCCCCCTCCTTTTCTCTGAGGTTAAGACGACCTATGCAGACTGAAGCAATGCAATCTCATTTTTGAGAGCCTGCAGCTTGGGTGCAGAGAGAATTTATTTAATTCTAGGCCTCTGAAATGAACTCAGCTATGTTAGTTTGTATGTTAGGTTACTCTTCTGTGAATACAATCTAACAGACATGCAAATTTGTACTAAATAATTATTTTCACGCAAACTTATACTTCCCACAGAACCTCTGTTTAAAATGTAGTGATCAATAGAGATAATCCTATACAATCTATAAATTTTATAATAAAATATTTATTTTTATCATATGGCAGAGTTACACACAGGAAGTATATAGTAATATAAAATATGTAACCAAGTTGATACAACGGGTATGCAGACCAACTGGACAATCCCTATAAATACTAGCATCTAGATTTTCAATCCACTCAATTGCACCTGGGGAGAGTTCAAAGAGCTCCATCATGTCTCCCTGGAAAGCAAGATGCTCACATTCCTGTGACAGGTGGAAAATAGTTTGGTAGGCTGTATCACAATCACATTCGAGTCCTGTTATTTTGCCCCACTTAAGCAACAGGTCTGCATAACTTCCAAAGCCTTTTTGTATTCTATTAGCTGTCTGCCATGCCTTACACAGCAAGGCAAATCCTGAGGGCCTCTTGTTGGTGTTTATCAAGATATGGATATCAGGTGGAACTGATTGCATTGATTTAATACATGGATATTATACATATCCATGTATAATAAAAAAGAACTGTTACAATACATAATATTTAAGATCAAAATAGAAGCCTCTGCTTCAGTGAGTTTTACTTTTGCAGGTTAAATTTTAAGTTAGCTTAGTTTTCAGTTCACTGAACCAAATTATATGTGTCCCTAGACTGTACCAGAAGGTATTTTAATGGCAAACACAGCATTAAAGGAACCTGCTTGGGGTTCCATATCACCAAAACTTATGATTTGCAACAAATCTGCTAAATTTTTGATAGAAACAAAACCAGCAAATTGCAGCTCAGACATTTTCCCTCTAGAGAAACCACAGTATCTGTATCTATACACACCTAGTATTTTCAAAATATTTAAACTATCACTACAACATGGAACACAATACAAACTTTTTGAACTAAATTCAATGATAACTCCAAGCATTTTAAGCTTCATGATATTTACATGAGTGAATACAAACGTAAACATTTCTATAGCTAAAAAGCAACCACCTTTGACATAGTGGTAACCCCACATTATTAAATGATGTTCTCAAACCTATGATGGGTTTTAAAGTTAAAAAAAAATCAAAGAGTTCAGAGTCACAAAAGCAGTACTGAAATACACTTGCTTAATGGAAGTCTTTGAATATACTGAAGATGTGAAGCCTGAACTAATCAATTTCTTCGCTGTGCCCTAGCCGGTCAGCCATGCTCTTTAATTTAATGAAACAAGAGTTTTAGATGAAATAGCACATATACATCAAGAAAGAATTGTATTGTTGCACTTTGAAATGTGTCCAACTGTGCAACTTCATCTAATGATAATTTTTTTAAGAGGCCATCGATTTCTGAAAGACTTATTGTACCAGCATCTTGATGAAAAAGTGGATGTCAGCATATCTACAGAATACTTATACCCTGCCATTAATGCTTTCTTTGGCAGACAATAACTACTCAATTGAAGGTCCTTTGGGCTGAGCAATCATTTAGCTTTTCTTCTCTTATGAGGTCCTTAGTGCCTTGTTCCAGTTCAATACTCTTTTTATTCACCATTATAGTAGCCATAAGTGTGAATTTTATGGGAACTTGCAAACTCAGTCATAACGAGCGCTTTCCAAGTCACTAATCTTTTCATGCTTTTAAAGTGCTAGGGCTTGAGCAACCATCAACATATGCTGCATAGTTAATCTGATACAGGATTGCACCAACACGGAATTTCCTCCTAGAAATCTAATTCCTTGAAATCATTAACATTAAGTGTATCTTTGCAGCAGAATTAAGTAACTGCACAGTAACATATTATTTGACATTTATTCAAATGATTATATAGTCAAGCAGCACTTTCATCACTTTCCACCCATATTTTCAAAGCTATTATGAACACAGATGCTCCTGGATCAAACTACACTGTAGATTTGATGGACTGCATGAATTTCTTACCTGTTTGTGCATTTCAATATTTAATCCATACGACATTTCATAATACTGCAATTAAAATGGAAAAGAACCGCATTAAAGACAAGCACACTTTAACAATACTTTAACAATTAGGAAGCAAAAACTATATTTACCATCACATAGTGCCTCTGCATTTCTGTCTTTTCACTTGCCAGCTTCTCACATTCCAATTTAAGGCTGGAAGATAAAAAACACAGGTATTATTAAATGTGTTGCTCATTGCATTTGCTTTATTGACATTCTGAAGAGAAACAGAGTGGGAAACTGTTATAAGGTATCATAGATTAAATACCAAGAAGTTTCAGCACACAGTTTATTACAAGCATCCAGGTTGGAATATGTAACTGACTTGTGTCTTCAGATTCAATTAACACAGTTTTATTCACATGATAAATACATGTAACAGAAATAATGGGAAACAAAGATTATTGTATACTTCAGTCACACACTACATGAATGCTGGAATTATAGGATTTTTTAAGTTGTCCCTATCCCAAGACAGACTACTAAAAGTCAAAAAGAACTGGAGTTCTCATTTTCTGCTATTCTTTCTAAGCCATTATATTAAAACAGTTCAAAAGATCTAAAATGATACAGTGAAGACGAATGCTCATTTCTATCAATTTGCCTTTGAAAATAGTTGAGCAAGTCACTATGAATATGTACCACAGAGTAGTACTTGGCCTTCCTACAATTAAAAGCCACATACACACCCTACAATATGGACTAAAGTATAATTTCAAGGATATCACTAAGTGCAAATTTAGCAAGACTCATACACTTAACTGGCATACACACATCAAAGTAGCCCTCTAAATTGTAAATAAATACTAAAAAGGAGACCAACTGAATAATTTTTGATGAGCAATAGAACTAGCTACAACCTGACACCTGTAAATAAGACTTCACTGAACACAGTAAAGTTTACTTCAAAGCAAGCGTGCACAGGAACAGGTTATGGTGCATTAAATATATTTCTACATGGCACTAACTTCATTGGATTTTACTTCTGAACTGTCACAGCTGGGATAAAGGCCTATCACCACTAATCATTCAGAATACAAGGAACTTCAAGTAACTCAGTCTTGTTGCTTTGATCAGTCATCAGCAGCAGTTTACTGATATGTCAAAACAGCTCTCACTATCTTAAAATGTTACTGTTTGAATACCATTTACCTGAATAGGCTTGATCTTCTGCATGCACAGAAGCGATCAAGCTGTATCTCAATTATTTTTGTCACAAATTAAAACAATACACCAACAGCCTGACCCTAAGTCTGCTTCACTATATTCCATTGATTTTAATAATGCTTACTCTATCTAAACAAACACAGCCTAAAACCTGTTTTTACGGACACAGATAATACATCTGACCCCTAAACTGGAACATGTATTGGGGATCAAGTCTCACAAGTCTTCATAACAAGTATTTCTAAAACAAACATGTACAGGATCAAATTGTTTGTGGCCAAGTTCAAGCACCATTTTCTGAAGAGGCAGTAAAGTAGAAGGTGCTTGCTGTGATGACCACTCGCTAATTCCTAATATCCCATTAATGCTTTGTGTTCAGAATACTAAAGTTTAAACAAGTTGTTCAGTCATTTAGTAACAGAATGCAAGAGTACAAGAACAGGAACAATGCCTAACCAATTGTCAGTTCAGGCTCTTTCAAAAAAATCTCCAGAGCAAATATTGACAGCTCCTGTTAAAACACATTTTGGTAGGGGGAAGGAAGTTCACCTGGACTATAGCAAATTATACAAATAAAGAGATTTGTGTGTGTGTGTGTGACAGGCCTTAAACTGACTCTACACGCCACCACCTGGGCACAAATACAAAGTACATTTTGAAGAAACAAAATACACTCCACTGAACAAGCATGCCATGTAGAAACCTGAAATCCCCAACACTAAGACTACCAGCGGTTGACAGAGCTCAAGATCAATGAAGTGAAGAGACCACACCCACCTGTGATACTGAGCTTGGAGGAACTGGAACTCCTCTTTGATGCGGTCTAGAGACTCTGGGATGGTGAACTTAAAGGGCTGTCCTGCAGCCTGATGCGGCGTCTGGGGAGGAGACAGAGTTGTAAAATATCCATTGAGATAAGAAACCAAGTCATCTCTCCAATGAGCAATCCTAGGGCTCCACCAAGTTCAGCAGACCCTCAATTACCCTGTCCATATATTGAGGAGATGTTGCCCAAAGGTTTCTTTGAGGGTTCCCCAGCAGGCCCATCCAACATCTCTCCCATCCCTTGTACTTTTATTTGCTTTCACCCTTAGTAATAGTTTGTGAGTGGCGGGAGGGATCAGCCCAGAGGGAAGAAATTTGGTCCCAAGTGTTGGCACCCTACCAGGAAACTTCAAGAGTGCACCCTGGTTACACTTGCAACATTTCTGGGGACAGCAGGCTACCCACAGTCTGCCCTTCTAGCCACAGTCCACTTCTAGGCTACAGAGCTAAGAGGGCCAGAAGTGGCCTACCCTTCCCCGCCATGGTAGTCTGGGAAGGCAAACAAGTCCCAGAGTAAACAAAGGAGTAGAAATCCCCAGACACCCAGCCGCAATGGGAAGCTCTCAGGCAGCCCCTGCCAAGGGGAAACTCAATCCAGAAAGTTTCCCAGGCTTTTCCTGTGGGCGGGCGGGGCGCTCTCTTTCCAATCGCCGAGGATTCTCCCGAGCAGCCGCTTCTCCGCCCGCCCCCCCAAACCAGGCCATCTTTGCTCAGGGCCTGCCATCCCGCCCGGTGACGGGGGGACAAGGAAGGAGGGGGCCACTTACGGGATGCCGACTTTGCGGGAACATGGCTCTGACGGCCGCCTTGCTTCTTTGCAGCTCAATCCTTGACGGGAGCCCCAAACTTTAGATCCCGAGGAACAGAGCGGGCGGGAGGGGGGCGACCACCGACAAGCGCGCTACTCAGCCTGTAATCTCAGCGGCAGGATCATCCTCCCGCCGCTGCCTCGCGCCAGCCCAAGCCCAGCCGTTTCCTTTGTTGTTCGCTAGTTTTATGACCGGGGGGGGGGGGTGCGGCGAGCTCTGGTCGCGCGCTGGGGCCGCAGCAGGCGCTGTCCAGGCTGGGACGGCTCCTTTCTCGTGGCCGGCGGGGCCCGTCCTTTCGCTTCTCGGTGGGGAAGTACACAAGCGACCCTTTCTCGGCCGACGGCGAACTTGCGAGATGCAGTTGTAAGACCGGAAAGCCCGAGCGGAGGCGGCGGCGGCTTCTTTTCTCTCGCTGCGAGGGGGAGGGAGGAATCCAGCCAAGTCAAGTGCCCAGTCCAGGCGAGAGGGGGGCGAGCTCTACAGCCAAGGAGTTCCACCACAAAGGGCCGCGATGCTCCCGGCGAGAGACTCAAGGCCAGGTCACGCACGGGACACCGGGGAACAAATCAGGGGGCCCAGCCGAGGAAGGAAACGAAGTCGAGCACCCCTCCTCCGAAGAGTTGTAAATAAAGGATTCCGCCTCTCCCAACCCTCTCGACCCACCCACGGCAAACGGGACGCAAACCAAAGGGCAGCTTCCCTAGGCCCACAGCGTATCGGACAACACGAGGCGATTCCCACAAGCCATACAAACACGCGGTAGGAACAACAGCATCCTAAACAGGCGAGACTCCACCCGCGGCCTCCCCTCTTTTTTTTCTTTTCTTTTTTTTTCTTGCTCAATCCCGGGCTAAAGTTCTCTCCAGGATCCCTCGAGGAAATATCCAGGCCAAGGTGGGGGAAAGCCGATCTACTCCTTCCCCCGAAAAAAATAATCACAAGGATTCTTCCTCCATGGAAATAAGAGTAGTGTGGCTGTAATGATGATGATAATTTAAAAAAAAAAAAAAAAAACTCCGCGGGACACACAACCCAGCGCGGCGGCGGCGGGATCTCGATAAACGGGACACAATGTATCCGCCCGCGCTGGTTACATTAACACGCGGTTTCACACTCCTTGAGCTAACCAGCCGCGTAGCCCCACCCAGAGAGAGGGGGAGGAGAGGTCGGTGGCCAATCGCCTGCGTCTGAACCAACGTGGGATCGTGACATCAAACCAATGGAAGTTAATCCTAACAGACGTCGCCTCCCCTTCTCCCCCTTGCCTTTGCGAGGAAGCCTTCTTAGCGGAGCTGCAGGACCCCTCTGAGCGAGCCAATGGGAGGCAGTGGAACGTTCAGACAGGCAGGGAGAATGGGAAGGTCGGTGAGAAGGAGAGTGGAGAGGCTGAGCTGCCAATCAAAGTAACGTGGGGGAGAGAGCAAGAAAAAGAGAGAGATGACTATGCCAGGCTTTCTTTTTTATTATTATTATTCCTTTACCTTGCCCGCTCTCTCCAGAAATCTGTGAAAATAACACGGAGAGATAAATAATGCATCCCTGCTACAGGACAGGCAGTAGCTGGAGTCGGTTAGATGCTGCCCTGTTTAAGCTAATGGAGGAACGGGGACATGATGTTGCCTTGGAGGATGGCGTGTTCATACCTATCTGTATCAAAGTTTCCCCAGAACAATTCCTCTCTAGGGCTTAAGAAAATGTAGTCTCAACTCACCAGTGGTTCCCTTTAATTTGTCTGAAGGGCTAGTGTGAAATCAAGTGCCAGGGTGCCCCTGCAGAGCAATGGGCCACTTGGTGTAACGCCCTATTCCCATAAATATATTTAGCTCATATTAAAAACTATCAACTGTCCAAACATTCATGGCTGGCCAACTGCTTTGCTTTTTGCATATTAACTGATGGAAAAATAAATCCCAATTCAAACCACCCCATTGATTGTTCATTTCAGGGGGGGTGATAGTCAGGATGCTCCACTTGACCTCTGCTGTCTTTTCTCCTACACTTGCAGGCAAGTTGAAAATCCAAGGAGAAATTTTGGATAGTGGTACACTCACCCAGTAATTAACTTAACAATGCTGTTAACAAATGGATACAAGAACTGCAATGTAAAAAAACCTCCAACCCTGGGGATTCTGCCTTGGATCCTGTGCAATATGAGCAGACTGACCTATACTGTACAAATGACAGTTTTTCTACTTTTTGCTGCCACTGCAGTGTCCTGTGCTCCACCCCAAATGGATCAATTGACCCCCAGAAATATCATGGGTGGGACTGCAATAAGAGGGGAGAAATGGCAAACATCAACTTCCCCTGCAACTGCAAGTGCCTATCATGGGTGGGAAAGGATGTAGGTATCCAAGCCTCTGTCATCATCTAGTTACCTAATAACACAGAGCATTACAGATGCACCTCACTATCTAATCCCTAGCTACTCCATGCATAGGACTATGGCAAGAGAGCCATATTATTTCCTATTGCACAAGCAATTTATTTTAAAACTTGATTAGCAGAACTCAGGAATTTCTGTTAAAAATCGTAGCCCGGTAGTTCAATGTACACAGTTCATGTGTGGACCAGAAATCTATCTATTCCAGTATTTTTTTTTACCACAGTTGCAAACTAAATGCCCCTAGAAAGCTTGTAATTTGGCTATGAACGCCTTTCATATAGTTAGTCTTCCCAGTAGCTGCTATTCAAAATACTGGTATAGAAAAAAGGATTAGACAGTTCTTGAATGCAAGCCAGTTTGGGCTGTGTTTTATGGAAACTGGACTTAGCATACTTTACACTTACCATGAGAGAGAGAGAGAGAGAGAGAGAGAGAGAGAGAGGTTGTACTTTGTGGTGAGAGAATGAAATTTTCTCAAGAGATGAATTGCCTCAAGTGTCCATGGAGGTCATTAGTTTAGGAAAAAAACCACCACAAACAGAAAAGGCTGGTGTTACTGCCTGTCCCTCCTTCAGAGGCAAGATTTTCCCTCCGTTTTTCTTTCCCTTTCTGACTGAGCTGTCCTAGTTATCTGTTCCCTTCTTTCCAGAAGAACTCTGGCTGTCCCAACCCTGTCACAGTATATTTTGGCTGCTGGCTCAACCCAGGAACCTGAGGGAAGGATCAGGAGCCCGCTTTAACTTAACTTACATGGCACACAAGGCATTTTGAAAATCAAAAATAACAGAATATTTTATATAACATAGAGGGGAAAGGTCAGGTGAAAGCAGAGGTGAAATTTCTGAGGTAAAATCAGAACATGCACAGACTTTAGTTCTTATATTTCAGGCTAATAAGAATTTCTTAGGCTATTCACAGTTACTTAAATCTTTATGTTGAGAGGCTTTTGTTCCAGGGTTTCCCAAATACTATAGTACAGTTTCTTTGAGTTTTCTCTAACTCTTTCCAGTACCCAAACCCCTTCTCTTGAAACACCAATACTTGTCTTGTGTTTTTAACTGACTCTTAAGGTTTCTAGAGGCAGTCTCTAACCACACCAGACCAGGGATCTCTTCACTCTTCACAGCTAAGTCCCTGTTTGACTGGGCAGGGAATTTTCTTCTCTCTCTAGATCTATCCCCTTTCCTTGGCCCAAATGGGAGTCTTCATCTAACTACCCATTTGTCCTTGCCAACTTTCCCCAATTCTCCTGTCTGTGTTAAACCGCTCTCAGTCAGGGCTGAACTCCAAAACTGTCAGTTTCTCAGCTAGGGCTGAAATCAGACTGTATTCAGTCAAGGCAGAAATCTGACTGAATCTCTTCTCAGCATGCAGCTCTATAGTCTATTTCTGCTCAGCTGATGCTAACCAATCAGATTGCTTGGAACAGCCTGTCACTCAAGACTCTCCGTGTCTGTGAAGAATTAACCCTTCACAGTCCTTTAGTTGTTTGTACAACACTTTTAAGCTTTTAAAAGTGCAGTCCATCAGAGCTGGATTCTCAATGTGCCCCCACAGGGTCTGGATTTCATCATATGCTTCTTTTAGACAGTGGCCTCGAATTCATCACTATTTGTACTTAACATTTATTTAGTGCACAGAAGTAACAGTTTCTTGCCCAGAGGGTTTATAAGCCTACTGTGGTCTGTGTGCTGGTTTTCTGACTGCTGTAATGTCCAATAGTGATAATTCTTTTAAAGTGTCTCTATTAAAACAGTATTTGCACTTGCACTTAACTCATTCCCAGAGCTGGCAAGAGGGAAAACTTGTTTAATCAGGTATAACATTGTCTCTGCACTGACACTGTGTCTGATGCCAGCAACACTAAACTGCCCCAATGGCATAACCATTGCCAGGAGGATGCAGGGCAGGAGAAAGCACCTGTGATACCAGAGCTGGGAAACTGCAATCTGTGGGTCACATCTGACACATAGGAGCTTTTAATCTGATTCTCAAGCTCCAGCCAGAAGAGCTGTCACAAATTTCTTCTTGGGGCTGTTGCAGACCAGTGAAGTAAATGACCAGACATTCTTTTCCTTAAACATTTTGAAGTATTCAGCTCCTGTTATCCAGATACAGGACTCATCTTCTGTACACAAAGAGTGAGTGGCTGATCTTTGCTTCTGGTAGCTACACCCCGCACTTTATGGCACACTTCTTGAAGGCCCTTTGGAGAGGGAACTTTTCAGCAATGTTAGGGGAATTAAAAAAAACCCTGTGCATGTGTGGACCATCATAGTGGTGCTCTGGATCTTGGCCTCTGTAGTAGCCAGTAGGCACAGAATATCTCTCACAAGTAACACTAAGCATATATAACATTACATTACATTACATCTGCACATACGCACATTAGCTTATCAGTGGTTCTCACTTCTACAGCACATGGGTTCAACAGCAAGCAAGCCAGTGCGTAAAGCATTCCCAAACTGTTGAAAGCCACTGGCTTACACTGCCAGCCTAAACACAAGTTACACCTTTCCAAGCCCACTCATTTGGCCTAGGACAACACTACTAGATCCCAAGTGATAGTAGCAAGGAGTACCATATTTAGCAATGAAATTACAATTACAGCAAAAACATTCTGTCCCATTTAAATGATATAATTGTGTTAAATGAGATAGCTACTCAGATTTGTGTAAGTCTATGGAAGTGGGAGTGACAGAGAACCAACATTAGTGTAGAGTTAAAATTGTTAAGCTTAGGTTAGGGTTAATTTTAACTTGCTGGCACAAGTTGTTGATATGACCTAAAGAGAAAAGCAATGCAAACAGTGTGTTTTGCAACATCATGAAGAGCCTCTTTTCCAAATCCCCACCCTGACTTGCTTATACCTCTGTTGAGTAGACCATGTAATCTTACTGATCAAATTTAATTTTTGCAGGGCATGTTTTAACACATACCAGGAGAGCATTCTGTTTTTCATGTTCTTCAGAACAAGTGTTTTTGAGCCACCTGAGGGTTTGGCTTAGATACCAAAGAGCATTTATCAGCCTCTTCTATTGGCACTACAATAGAAGATTTATGGAATATTTAAAGTAATACATGCTGGCTCATTTACAGGTTTAACAATTACTCTTGTTTATCATCACTTGATGGTTTGTTGACAATAATCTTCTCTTTATTACATTGATTCACAAATTTAGTCAAAGATTATTAGCTACCTTGATAGATCACAGGGAAGTTCATATACACTAAGGGTTTTTTTATTTTGTGGCTTCATGCCTAGGATGGTTTAGACAATTTTTTAAAAAATCCCCTTGTAGTGACCTGTGTAATGCACCCCAAAGAAATTCCCACAGAACTGATTAAATGTATCAATCAACACTTAATGAATGCTCTGCCCAAGGAGTCAATCGCACACTGAACTCTTTCATATATCTGATATTGTACAAAAATGGGGAAAAATAATTAGAAATTGCTTAGAAGACAAACATAGCTATTTCCATGCAGTGACAACAGATATTTGTAATTCTTTTCTAATTTCCCACAATTGTACAAATACTACGCCAACACTCATAATAAAATTTACTTTGTGATCTTAGAGTCACCCTAGAGAAGAAAAGAGCATATACAAGAATACTAGATGCTATGTTTCTTTAAGGCAAAAAGAAGGGGTGAAGGAACTCAAATATGATCAGCAACCACTAACAGCATCATTGAGATCACACGAAATGTGAGAAAACTTGTCTCAAAAATTATACCCTAACTAATGAAGGAAACGCCAAAAGTAAGAGCAACAAAACAGAGCTTTTATTTGCATGTACTTTCCAAAAGCAATGCCAGTTATGACATAATTCTCATATGTTATCAGCATTTCTCCAGTTACAAGATTATTCAGTCAAATATCAGTTCACACTCCAGCAGACCATATCTCAATTGCTGGTCTTCTTCAGCAGTTTGTATTCAAGCCTTGGCCCAAAGAACAGTCAACTTGCATAAATTGTCAACTCTTAAAATACAACTGTTTATATTATAGAGATATGAGATTAATTCTTAAAAGAAATATACATTAAATCAAATTATGCCACTATATAAGAAATCCTACTTCATTAGAGTTTCCTTGAGTTGAACACACATTATCATAGGCAGTTGTCAGCTATAATTATAGGGGCATAAGCATAATAAAGCTTTGCCTTGCTAATTAAAACTACTAACAAAGGTTTACATGACAAACAGTATCTCTTGTACTCACAAACTGGATTTTAAACCTATGTTCAATTGTATCAAACTAACAGTGCAGCCCTAAGAGCCACCTGTGCTACAGTGGCATGGCACCGGTCTAATCAAAGAGCAGCTTCTCTGCTCCCTAAAGGGTCCCAGCCAAGACCAGGAGGCAGGAAAAACTCTGGGCTGCTGCAGGGCCTTGGATTTCACCACTCCTCTCCTCCAAGCTGAAACCTAGCATCTCTTGATTCTAGCTTTCCCACTGCTCCTACCTCTACCCTTTCCTCATATAGCTGGAGAGAGCACACTGGAGCCACACCAGGGAAACTGACCAGCCGCTTGGGAAAAGGGTGGAGGTGGCAGCAGTGGGAAAGCAAGCCGTGCATGGGGAAGGAGCAGCAGTGGTGGCTGTGGGCCTGGGCTAGATGGAAGTCATGGGGCCTTGGCAGGAAGTCAGGGAGGTGGGCCCTGAAATGCCCCACTGTAGCTATAGGCCTGGGCTTGGCTGCCACAGGGGACAGAGGTGATTGGTTGCACCCATAGTTGGCATCCTGTGCCCCTCTAGGCCTTTTTGAGCATGGCTGTTCCAATGGGAGGCACTCAAGTTTTTGGCTTGCATGGGCGTCTATGGACTATGTCATATATTCTGTGTTGGAAAAATGGGCAAAATAATTAAATATTCAGAGATTGCAATGGATCTTTGCTTCACTGGAAAGGAGGCATTTTCTTCTATGTAAAAATATTTCTAAAAGAAGGGTTCACAGGAAATCTACAAAACAACAAAGACAAGGTTACATCTTTACACTTTGACCACATGGACTACAACAATGGAGATTCTTCTCCTTCTTGACCCCTAGAAGGAAATCTCCTAAATACATTAACCAATGATTGTGAGTAAACAGACTTCAGTTTTGTGGACTTTGTTTCCATTGGCTCTGTGCCAGGTTTCCTTCTAGGTCAGTCTAAACAATAGCCCACAAGGTAAACACATTTAACCCTATAATGACTGAATTGTAGACCTTGCAACACACATATTTCTAACACGCCTTCTCAAGGTCTAACATGTAAGTCATTATACATGCACATACAACAAACATAATTCATGATTCACTTTAACATTTGGATCAACCATATTCAGCATTTCAGGATGACGTTCTGGTACAGATCTTTCACTAGTGCACACTTAATACCAATAGTTCTACTTTTCACTGTGGTGCTTTCTCCCTTGCATATAGTAATACAAGCTTGATTGTCCTCAAATATAAGTACAGGTACAGGTTCTCTTATTCCAAAATCCTTCAATAAATGAAAAATCCATTCAAGTTCACTGCAGGCACTTTCTGCTGAGACATACTGAGCTTCTGCTGTAAACAGTTTGCTTTCTACTAGTCTAGTCTATTAGTCCATCTCCATAGAAGAATAGATATCCGCTTGTTAACTTGAAATTGTTCACTTCTTCTCCCCAGTTGGCGTCCGAATATTCGACTAGTTTTGCACCCTCAGATGGTGCAATTTTCAGTTCTAAGTCCATTGTTCCTTTCAGGTGCCTTGCTAGTTTCTTTACTGAACTCCTATCATGATGGTTAGGTGAACTCACTTTTCTGCATAAGATGCCAACTGCTGCTGTGATATCAGGCCTCATGGTTTTGCTCAAGTAGAGAAGTTTTCCAACTGCTTTTCTGTATTCTCCAATGTCTTTGAGAGGTGTTCCATCCTTTCCCTTTAGATATGCAGGTTCAAGTGGTATGGATGATGCTTTGCAGTTTTTCATATCAACAGATTCTATTAAGTCCATAATCTTTTGTTTATGACACAGAAGAAAGGTTCCATCCTCGAGTCTTTCAACTTGTATTCTGAGGTAGTGTTTTACATCTCCAAGCTGTTTGACTTCTACTTCCTTGTTCAGTCCATCAGCTATTTCTTAATATTGTCTGTTTTGACAAGACACAATCAAGTCATCAATATAAACAAGAATGTACTGGTATTGTCCATTTTTAATTCTAGTGTACAGGTAAGGTTCAGCTTTCCCTTGCTCAAAGCCCTGGTTCTGCAATAGTCCTGTAATTTTGTCATACCAGGCCTTTGCTCCTTGTTTTAGTCCTTTGTTGAGTTTGTAAATGTAATTTTCTTGTCCTTTGACTTTGAAACCTTCAGGTTGTTCCGTAAATATTTCCTCAGATAGTTCTCCATTGAAGAATGCTGTCTTTATATCCAGATGCTCTACAATCATGTCTCTTGATGCTGCCACACTAAGAAGTGTTCTGAACGTTTCAGAAGAACTGGAGCAAAAGTCTCAAAGTAGTCAGTCCCATATTCTTGTGAATAGCCACTGGCTACTAGGTGTGCTTTGTATAGTTCTACAGTCCAATCTTCTTTATGCTTGATTTTGAATACCCATTTGCATCCAACAGGCTTTCTGCCTGGAGGTAACTTTGTAAGAGTACATGCTTCTTTCTCATATACAGATAGTATTTCCTGTTCCATTGTTTCAATCCATATGTCTCTTTCATTCACAGGCAGGTTGCATACTTCTTTCCAGTTCTTAGGTTCTTTTGCAGATTGTACAGTTTCACAAACTCCATATTTCTTTGGTGGTTGCCCTTTAGTGCTGCTTTCTGATCATCTCACACTGGTTGTGGGTGTTGTTGTGGGTTCTGCTGCCTCCTCTGGTGCGATTCCCACTTCCCTTTCTGTTCTGGTAGTTTCTTCAGAAGGTAGATCTGCTGGTTCCCCGGTGGTCACCAAAGGTAGCCATGCAACCAATTCTTCAGGAGCAGTCTCAGAACTCTTTGGATCAGTTGCACTGGAAGCACACAGCAAATTGCTTTCATCAACATACACAACATTTAGTTCCCCAACTGTGTGATTTTGGGGGTTGTATATCCTGTATCCTTTTCCACCAACAGGATACCCTACTACAAGTCCGATTTCAGCTCTGGGGTCAAGTTTTCCCCTTTTCTTTTTTGTTATGTGAGCATACCCTTTGGAATCAAAAGCTTTGATGTGCTATAGTCCAGACCACTTTCCAAACAAGGCCTCAAATGGAGTGGTTCCAGTTACCTTTGAGGGAACTCTATTGTGTAAATACACTGCTGTGTTGACAGCCTCACCCCATAGGGTATTTGGTAGACCACAATGTATTAGCATAGCCCTACACATGTCCTGGATTGTTCTGTTCAGCTTTTCAGAAAAGCCATTGTGTTGAGGCAAGTGTGGGATAGACACTTTGTGTCCAATCCCTTCAAGTTCTAGAAATCTTTTAAGTTCTGCATTGCAATATTCTCCACCGCCATCGGTGCATAAGCTTTGGGGTGCTTGGCCAAACTTGTTTTTAATTGTGGCCACATAGCATTTGAATTTATTGAGTGTCTCATCCTTGCTCTTCACAGGAAATCTACAAGATAACAAAGACACCTAAGGCTACATCTTTACTCTTTGATCAAGGAAACGAAAGCTTGGATTATGACATTTAAATTTTGGCTCAGGTTACATTTTAGAGCTAATTCCAATCCTCTTATTTTGCAAATGCTTACCGAGTCATCATCCTCAGCATGGTTTTCCCACATAGAGAGTAAGATAACGCGTATTGGAGTTGATTTTGGAGAGCTCCTTCATCTGTCAGAAAGATCTGCCTTTCATTTGGTTAAACAAAGACTCCTGGACATAGAACGCCAAGAGCTGATTAGTCTGGCTTCAGGTAGATGCTCCCCCTTGAAGGTAGGGTTTCATCCCTAAGGGTCTATTGCAGAATATTTTTTCTTTTTAACCACTCCTCAGTACCGAAGAGCTTTTATGTTAGGCCATTTTAATGTGCTGCCTTTGGCTGTATTGGGTGGTAGGTTCTCTAAGGTCTCTTATGTGGATAGGTTATGTCCTTGTGGTGTTAATGAAATTGAGAGTCTGGATCATATCCTTTTACACTGTATCTTCTATCATGATGTTCAATCCTCATATCTTGACCCTGTGTTGAGAAATCTAGTAAATTGTTCTGATGAAGGGAAGATATTCTATTTACTCTCTACTCGATCCCCAGTGATTATGGAAATGGTGGCCAAATTTCTGTTTTGGGCTTCTAAGAGGATGGAATGTATTATTAACTGTATGTGATTTCGTATTCCTTGCCTGTTAGTTTCGATACAACATGCCAATAAAGGTTGATTGACTGATTGATTGATACTCTTTGACCACATGGTCTACAACAATGGTGATTCTTCTTACCTGAATACATTAACCAATGAGTGTGAGTAAACAGACTTCAGTTTTGTGGGCTTTGTTTCCATTGGCTCTGTGCCAGATTTCATTCCAGGTCAATCTAAACAATAGCCCAGAAGGTAAGCACATTTAACCCTATAATGACTGAATTGTAGACCTTACAACACATATTTCCAACATACTGCTGGCATAACTTTCTGCCACTGATTGGGGGTGGGCATTACCAAGCTGAAACAACTTAGGGAGTGGATTACTTTCCACCATTACTTTCTGGTCTGCACACTTCCATTCTGGTGCAGGAACTTACACCACTGCCTTACCAGTGGACAGCCATTACAGAGGTGCAATGACAGCTGAGAGTTGCGGGGTGGTGCTGGAGTGCTGCACCAGCATAACTCTGACTTGGAGATATGCCAGCATAATAGCTAGTTGGCTCCCTTAGTGCTTTGCCCCTGCCCTTTAAGATTGCACTGTAAGTGGATCTTATTGTCTTAGAAAAACAAAAGGTTATGCTGCTCTTATACAGGAAAGAAGTGCTATTGTGTAATGGGTGAGACACATGGAGAAACCACAGACACAGTCGTAGTGATCAGCATGGTTTACTGGTACACAGTTGGAACACAGAATACCGGCCGGGTGGCCAACTATATACGGCACCTGGGGACACTCCTAGATCCTATTGGTAGGTTTAAACCTCCTGCCAAAGTCTCTATTGGTTCCCCAAAGTAAAGTCCAGGAACCTAGTCCCTCTTGTTCCTAGGGAGTTAAGCTCAGTGGTTACTTGCTGGCGCCTAGTGGTGGTCAGCGGACATAACAAGTGCCATCATGTGGTTGTTACTTACTCCACTCAAATTGCCTGCCATGTTTACCATCTGGTTTGGAATAGTCTGGCTGCTTCCACACAAAGGTGTATTTCTTCACTTTGTGTCCAAATTGGATTGTTTTGGAGCACTCACATAATAGTGTGTTCTAAGTATATTACAGTCGTCCTTTCCCTGTCCTGAGTTCACTTGTTCCGAAAGCAGCTTTGCTATGCTCTTTCAGGGAAGAGCATAAAATTCCTAAAATAACAGATTAAATTATACAATACCAAATCTAAACTGTAGCAAATACTTAATATTTCATGTGTAGCCCACCTGTTTCCCATCATTGAACTCAGGGCAGAATGCATGAGATTATAAATAAATCTTCTATCCTAGAAATGACCAACTTCAGACCTATTTAGCTTCAACAAGATTGTTATAGAAGGTGTCTTCCAACTACCTACTGAGACTGTGCTTCTCTCATAGAACTTTAGTGAAAACCCCATGACATACTGACAAGTCAACATTCTAGGGAAGTGAAGATATCCTAAGAATGAAAGATTTAGACTGGAAATTTTGAACCAAGTTGACTGCTTTTAGAACCTGGAAACTTTCCCAAGTATGCTTTCTAGTAAAGGTTTCACTTGCTCAAAAGCCAGTTGAATCTGACTCTAGGGGGAGGTGCTCATCTCCATTTCCAAGCCGAAGAGCCAGTGCTGTCCAAAGACATTTCCGTGGTCATGTGGCCAGCATGACTAAACGCCGAGGTGCACAGAATGCTGTTACCTTCCCACTGAAGCAGTGCCTATTTATCTACTTGCAATTTCTTGCTTTTGAACTGCTAGGTTGGCAGGAGCTGGGGCCAGAGACGGGAGCTCACTCTGTCATGCGGCACTAGGGTCTCGAACTGCTGAGCTACAGACCTTCTGGTCTGAACTCAAAATGGATATGCAAGCTATGGCTGAAGATGCATGGCTGAAGCATATTCTCCTGGTGTGCAGGTGTGTGTGTGTGTGTGTATATATTCTAATAGACTTTTTAAAAGATATTTTGATCACATATGAGCTCAGATGATGTGCTGTTACATACCACAATTGTTAGTATTTTTTAGAAGGATATGAGTAAAGAAACAATTATTGTAGCTTGATTTCTTGATTCCTGCTCTTGAGTTTTCCTTGGCATCTTTATGATCCATGCCAAAAGAGAAAAAATGTATTTACAAGCCTAATGGATTAAATAGCCACATTATAGAGGTTATTAATTTAAAAAATCCTGTTTCCTAGACTATATTCTATAGTAACAGAATTCATACATAAAACAAAGAACATTTTATCCTAACTCCCTGGTTCTTTGGACATCTTTAAAATTTAAGGTTTGATATATCCTTATTGTCACTTCCAAATGTGCTGATTTATATTTATTGGTTTGTGATTGTCTGAAAGTACTTGATGCCTGAGGGCTGTGATTATTAATGCTAATCAGTTTCTCTGTATCCCTTTGAAATAATTTCTACGTTAAAAGTCACTTAATTTATATAAACATGCAAATATCTATAGTATCATTCCAGACACTTCCTGATTCCACAAAGTTGTAAATCACCTTGGGCTGATTCTGTCCTGCCTGGATGTACTACCAGTGTACAACACAATTTGAAACTTCATGAGGTTTAGAGACATACCTTTCACTTGATTCTTCTGCTATGATAATTACAAGACAACAATTTATATAGAGGCTGAGTACAGACTGGCAGTTTGCCCCGGTAGCCAGTTGTAGCAACCCCCCCCCGGATTAAACTATACCGGGTTTTCCCGCCCACACAGTGGGGGCTGCTGCTGGAAGATACGGGATGGAGGCGCACGGGAGCATTCAGACTGCTGCGCTGGAGGCATGCTATATTCTCCATTTCCCCATTAATTCGGCTGTGGGTGGGTGGGTGTATGTGCGCATGAGCGCTCATGTGCTCATGCGCATGAGTGCATTTTGCCGATTTTTTTTTTTTGCCCTGCAACGCCGGCACCGCATTGGGCAGTGGAGCGGAGCACAGCCAATCACACCGCTGCTGCCTCATGCCCAACACGAGTTGCTCCTGGCTTTTCGGCTGCGCGTTCAGACTCCCCGGAAGCGGAGAAACGTGCAACACATGCAGACTTTTGGATTTGCTATCAGGTGTTTTTTAAATCCGGCACTGAAGCGCGACAGCACTGGTTGGCTACGGGTGGGGGACGCCAGGGAGATGTGCCTGTGTGAACGTCCCATTTACTCCGGGATTGAATCGTCGTTGGCCCAGGTCCCTACCGGGGCAAATTGCCAGTCTGAACTCAGCCAGTATTTCAAAAGGCATAAACATAGCAGCAGCATCAGTGCTCTGTTTGTATGTGTGCGTATGTATGTATCTCCACTTAAGAACGTAGGAACACCTTCCCCCCAACTTCTAGTTTAAAAGCAGAATGCTAAACCAACCATTGGAGAAGCTGCCTTCTGCATATGGCCCTGGTTTTATACTCTCAAAAGCAGAAGAAAAATCAGTAGCAGTGATCATGCCACACTATAAATAAGATCAGCTCCAAAGACTCTCTTCTGGTTTCACACAATATGGTAAAATTAGAGATTGCAGGAAACCAACAGAATTATATTGGGAACACTTGAAGAAAAATGATCAGGTTTTATGAAAATGACACATTAACTGGCCAGTGTACTTAAAAAAAAAACAACCCAACCAGCTATTTCTTTGTTGAGGCAAAGATCAAAAGAATCTGCACATGTTTTCATTTTGTTCTAAGCCAAACTGGAAAATTACATCCAGATGTTTAATAGGCATTCTGTTGGGCTTTTTTCTCTTTCTTTTTCATTGATTAGATATGTGGTGCTGTTTACTTACACATGTAGCCAGATCATTAGCTAATGCAAAAAATGTTTGCAGTAAGTTGCTAATTAGGTCTTTTGGAATCCCTCCATGCTGGTGAACAATTTGTACAGTGGCCAGATGAAGAAGTTGTGAGTTACTTGAGAAACTGCTTTGATTTCTGGTGGGGGTGGGGAGGACACTGTCCCTTTTGACTATCTCCATTTGCCTACAGGGTTGGGTGCTGGATCCCAATAGTGTAAATAAATTAGGAGGAGACTATACGTACAGATATATCTTTTATAAACTATAAAGTGAATATGTGTAGTGTGTGTGTAACAATGAGAATGTGGTAAAGTTTGACCCATAATATGATTAAATGGGCATAAAATATAGGCCATACTATACAACTAGAACAATGGTCTAAAATATGGAAGGTAAATGTGAAATGTACTAAAGCTGTTTCTTACAAAGAAAACTTATATAAAATGTTTTATAGATGGTATATCACACCTGAAAACTTAGCTAAATGGTATCCCAACATGTTGTATATATGCTGGAAATGTAAATTAAAGACCGGTACTTTTTACCATATGTGCTGGTCTTGTAAGGTTGCTAAGATATTTTGGATATGGATACATGAGATATTACAAAAAATGTTAAGCATTAATCTACCATTTATTCCAGAATGGTTTTTATTAAATATGGTGGCACAAAACTATATGAATCAAGATGTTTATATGATTATACATGTAGTAACAACTGCTAGAATATTATATGCAAAATATTGGAAGAAGGAAGAAGTACCAGCAAAAGAGGAAATAATATACAAATTATTGGAGACAGCAGAGATGGATAAATTGACTTTATAGATGCAAGGCAAAAAAGAAGGAACTTTTGAAAATAACTGGTTGAGGCTGTACAATTGGATGGAAAACTATCTTGGAAAATTACCACCCTAATAACAAAAATTTAAAAGACATGCTTTAATGTTAAACAATAACATGGACTAGATATACAAAGTCTTGTCTTTATCTGGTAGAGGCAAAGTTAAATAGGTATAAGAGTGTAAGCTCCATCTGTCTTCTTTGGTTTCTTGTTGTGTGTTTTTCTCTTGTAGTGTCTTTATTTTCTGAAAATAATGAAAGTATCCTTAAAAAAAAGTTTGACCCATAATATTATCACATTCATATAATTTTTGGACATACTTTAGAGACAGATGGAAGAGTACTTTATGATAAATTAGTCTACTTGAATTCATTAACGTAGTGCTTGTAATTAAAGTAGCTCCTTTGCAACTTCAGTACCTTTGCAGAGCACTTAGAGGTAAAAAAAATTCAAAGTGACTTTAGGGAGGCAAAAAGATAAAAGAGGTGAGCAGAATCATAGGAAAAGACACTAGAAAAGAAAGTAGTTTGCTTTCCAGTTAGAATGTATTATATCAAATAAAATTTGAGGAAGGTGTCAGAGATATTACCCATTTCTGCATTGTCAAAGAAACTTTGAGACTCCATGGCTCCAACCTGATAACCTCTTAGGTGCTACAGCATCTTCCTAAGATGTTTGATATTATAAATGGACCCTATAATAAAGACCATCTGCCAGTACAGCAATTTCTTTTGTCAGCTCCTGCCCATGAAATACAGTTATATAAAATTATTTTACTAAAATTCTACAATATATACTTAATTTTTTTTACTGCTAGCTTACTTTGTTCATACCCTGCGTTTCTCCCCAATGGGTATCCAGAGTGGGAATTTGAACCTGGGTTTCCCAGATCCTAATATGTCACTCAAATGGCTATACCATTCTTGTATAAGTGCCATTAATATCCATGGGACTTCTACATATATGTCTGTACAAATACAAGACTGCTTTTAAAATATGGCATAACATTTAAAAATTATGTATGCATGCCAATAGACAAACACTTTTCCAGAAAAATACTGGAGCACTTATGTTTAAATCAAACAGAATGAAAAGCATAGTCAAATTAACTCCCTGTTATCTTTTTCAGCAACTAAACATGGAGTCACTTTATGATTGGTATTTTTAACACTAATAAGCAACTGCAAAATCAGAACCATGTATAGTATAGGAAGTACAAAAGGTAATCTACCAAAAAAAGTTATATGATTTCTGTTTGGACTAAAAATAAAATGCTATGCTATACAGGCCACAATTACAAAAACAAAAAGGATTGGTCCTAGGGTTGCCAGGTTTTTGCTGGGGACTGGGGAGCTCCCACCTAGGGATGGGCACGAACTGGACCACAGACAGAACCAAACTGGGAGGCTCATTTATGAACCGAACTGGTTCATGTCTTCATGGCTCTGCAAATACCATTGAAAGGGACTGCAGTCCCTTTTAATGGGGTTTGCAGAAAGCCACTCAGCTGTTTTGGGCTGTCTTATGCAATCTCTTTAAATTCTAAAGGAACTGCAGAAGACAGCATGAAAACTGAGGAGAAGTGCCCCCCTGGAAGGGGCTTCTCCCATCCCTTTTTGCTGGTGGCAATCCCCTGCCAGCAGAAAGGGGGAAGTGCCTCCTGGAAGGGGCTTTCTGCTGGTGGTGATCTGCTGCCAGCAGAAAAGGAAGGGAGGCCCTGATCTGGATAGCCCAGGCAAGCCCAGTTTTAGATTTCAGAAGCTAAGCAGTGTTTAAATGGTTGTGCTTTTCTTTTGTTAATTTTTTTTGGTGTATTTTTCATATGTGCGTGTGTGTGCACATGCACCTCTGGTGACTGACACCTACTGGAGGCCTGGAAGATATTTGGAGAGGTGGCTGAATAAAGCCTGCCTCTTTTTGAATAGGATGAATTGGTTGCAAAAAAATCAAATTTCCTCATTGTTGAAGGAGGAAGAAATTAATAATATTGGTAAAAGAATTATTACTCCCTTTGAAAAGTTGGTGAAAGAGTATGGAGAAGATAAGGTAAAAATAGTTTCAAAATTGTATAAGGTTTTATTAGGCATAGGGAAATCACTGAGAGAATTTATGAAGGAATATTGAGAAACAGATATTCAAGGAAAAATTTTGGATGAAGTGTGGGAAAGGCTTTTTAGGTTATCTCCTTTTGTTACAATGTCTAGGTTAATACAGGAGCAGGGTTTGAAGATGATACAGAAATGGTATTATACACTGGTTAAATTGTATTATATTTCAAAAACGGGGAGTAAAAATTGTTGGAGGAAATGTGGAGAGGTAGGAACGTTCAGTCATATGTGGTGGGATTGTCCTTTAGTAAAAAAGTTCTGGGATCAGATTGGTATAGAAATGTCGGGGATCATGGGAAGAAAGGAAAAAATATCTAAAGCAATGGCACTTATTAGTTTGGATGGTATAGGGCTAAGGTTAAAAGAGGAATGTAAATGGATAAATTTGATGTTAGTAGCAGCAAGACAAGTGATAGCAAGAAATTGGAAAGAAGCGGAGGAGCTGACGATTAATCACTGGAGGGACAAAATGAATAATATAATAATCTTAGAGTACTTGACGATGCAGATACGTAGAATGAATAGGTTAAAGGTTAGTGAACAGGAGGAGGAATGGTTTAGAAGGATGGCGAGGTATTTGGGAAAGTTTAAAAAAATGTGATGATTAGTCAGTTAATAGGAAATTGAGAGGTAAATTTGATTATAAATTAAGATGGAAGTTTAATAGAGTAATAGAGTTGTACTTGGATTGATTGTGATATAATACTGTAAGGAATCTTATTTATGTATCTACTACCTGGAGGTTGCACATGGGTGGTGTTGGTGATGGATGTGTTTTATGAAATAAAACAATAAAGAATTATTTTTTAAAAAATAAAGCCTGCCTCTGTGTTCCACCTCTGGTATTGCAAGGAGGTCTCCCATCCAAGTACTTGCCAGAGTCGACCCTGCTTAGAACTATCAGTTGAGCACCAGACGAGGTTCAAGGTTTTGGTGCTTACCTTTAAGACCTTTAATGGTCTGGGACCCACATACCTTTGGGACAAACTTGTGGTCCCTGGCCTGAGAAATATCCACCTGTCCTCAACCCGGTGAAACTCTCTGCTAACAACCATGCCCTGCAGGACTTGATGCAGTTCTGTGGGGCATTTAAAGTAGAGATGTTCCACCAGGTTTTTGGTTGTGGACAGCGACGGCATTCATCTGGTTGGCACTCTCACCTCTTCTGCAAGGCAGTAGCATAACTGGAAATCTCAATTGCCATTTGATTTAATTTGACTGAAATCTTATTGTAATTTTAAATGTTTTAACTGATTTATGTTGTTTTATCCACTGTTGTTCACTGTCTCAAACCCTGTTTACAGGGAAGGGGCAGTATAAAAATAAAATTTAATAATAAGCAAATAAATAAATAAATCTTCCCCATCTCCTGCCAGTTGTCATGCTGTGCCTGATAACCTTGATTGCTTGATAGTCTGGTGATTGACCTGAAGTATTTCATTGCTGTTCAAGCTACATCTGGAGAAGTCTGGCTCACAGAAATTGGATGCAGTCCATTCACATAACCATGATCTGTAAAGATGTCTTCTGTGAGCTGATAGTAGAAAATAGCTGTGTGAATCCATGTTGAACTAGAAATCTAAAATAAGGCTTCTTTTCCAACCTGTACATCCCACACTTACAGTATATTGCTTGGTCTGAAGTACTGTTTTCTCCATAAAAGAGAAACTATAGCTACAACCCTAAGAGCTTTTTCCTGGGTGTAAGACCCATTGAATAAAATGGCATTTACTTCTGGGTTGGATTGCTCCCTATGAATATGAGAAAAATGCTATCTTATATAAACATACCTACATTTAATATTAATAATCACAAACATTTTGTCAGAAAAATAATAGCCGAGAGTTCATCTCCTGTGAATTTTCACCTTCTGTCCAGCAATAATTCCTAAAATAGGAATAACAGCAATTTTTAACATTTATGTTATATGTCCAAGTGTTCACAAAGCATGTGTATACACACACACTCATGTTCTTTAAGGAAGGTCAGTATTATCATCCCTTTTGCATGTGAGGAGGGTAAGAGATAATGACCTGACCCTGAGTCATTTAAAGGTTCATAGCTAAGATCAATCGGATACGTTTTTGCTCAGTGTCGTATAAAGGGCTATGATACCCTAATAGTACATTGCAGTTTAAAATTATGAAACTATAAGCAGTAAATTATATTGAAGCTAAGGTGAAAATATTATCCTTTATTCCTAGATATGATAGTAGGAACTGTGTTTATTTTTAGAAACCTGTCACTGTGCCACAACTAAATTTACATTGTGATTTTTTTTTAAGTAATGGATGCTTAGTTTAGAGGAGGAAACATTTATAAATGCTCCCTTTTTGAAAATTTGCCCTGTTTTCATCATATTTCTTTTGTTAGTTCCAGAAGAATCACTTCATTGCTTTTTAATGCCAGAGAACTTTATAACCGATCACAATACTATCATAACATTTCTATCACAGGTCATTTTTGAAATTTAAAAAACAAACACAGAAGAATTTCCCTCGTTTGTCATAATCTAATTGTGGTTGTTATCCAATGGAAAGGTTTTCATCCAAGAAACATCTGCTTTTATTTTCTAACAGCCTGTATGAAAGGAACAAGTTAAATTTTGATAAAAGGCTATTTAAATGTTACCGTTCTTCTGTAATAAGGAGTTCTCTCCCATACTTATTTAACAAGAATTTTTAATTAGTTGTGCTTGAACACCCAACAGTTTGGCTTATATCCTACTCACCGATTATGAGCAGAGAGCCAATTGGTGAATTGTTTGGATGTCTTTAAACACTACCACATTGCTTTCTCACACGACTAGTATACCACCTTTTCTTACAGTCACTACTTCTAATATTTAGAAGGCACATAGTAAAAAGAAAACAATTCAGTGTGAGATTTAAGTTGAGATTTATCACCTAAGTGTTTCTGGGTGCCTTTAGTGTCTGCCCATGAATCCAGATAATCTTGTAATCAATTTCTGTGATTACTTCTCAAATGACAGATGACTGCACAGGTGCAAAAAAAAATGCAATGCCAGTGGCAATATTTTTTTAAGGATGTGTCCCACTGCATGTCATGTTTATGTTTTACAAATGGACCACAACCACAGAGAATGCTGCCTCTTCTCCAGTTCTTAGAGTGGGCCACAGCAGCCACAAACTGCATTGCACAATTGGTTACTGCACAGGCTCAGTGCTGTTCCATGTGGTGCCATGCTGAAGATGAACTTCACCAGGGAACACTGAGACAATCCAATTAAGAGCTACCTGGCAAGTAAGTGAGACAGAACTGTTGGAAATATGTGTGTGTTGCAAGGTCTAATTCAGTCATTATAGGGTTAATCTGTTTACCTTGTGTGCTATTGTTTAGACTGACCTGGAAGGAAACCTGACACAGAGCCAATGAAAACAATGCCGGTGAAAGTGATGTCTGTTTACTCACAATCATTGGTTAATGTATTCAGGTGATTTCCTTCTAGGGGTAAAGAAGAAGAATCTCCATTACAGATGTTGTTGCTGTTGTTGTTGTGAGACGGTGTGGTTGGTCTGTTCTGTATCTGTAGAGATGTAGTCTTAAGTCTTTGTTATTTTGTAGATTTTCCTGTGTACCCTTCCCTTAGAAATAAAGATTTTTACACAGAAAGAAATGCCTCCTCTCCAGTGAAGCAAAGATCTGTTGCAAACTGAATATCTAAGTATTTTTGCCAATTTTTTCAACAAGAACAAGGTATATGCAGTTGGTGAGCATGTTCACCCAAATGTTCTCATAAATTGGTTCTTTGAAACATGATGGGTAAGTTTAGGCATATATGGATATCATCAATAATATTGACAGGTTCATTTCTCTGTAGTGGGATTATCAGAATATTCCAACTCTCTGTCCTGGTTTCTAACTTGTTTGTACCCAGTTGGTGGCATGGCCTAGTGGCTGGAAAAAGAACTTTCTCACCCCCACCCCCTGTGTCCTAATCAATGACAGGAATGAAAGGATGGAAGAATGAGTGAACTCACACTTTTTGTATTAAATTTTATTGGTTTATTGCAATGAGAGCTTGGAAGGTAGGAATTGCTGTCATTGGTCCTTTCCACACTTGGATCTCATCACTGGTTTTATCAGAGTTCAACTCGTGACACAATACCTTGCATCTATCCCTGGTTATAACAGCATCCATTTATCCCGAGACAAGTGTGGGGCAAAACTGGGGTGACCGCAATGTAATGTGGAAACAAAAAATATACCAAGATAATTACAGGGATGAACTCGAGTATAGCGTAGAATGTAAAAATACCCCAAGTTCATTACAGGAGTGAACTCGTATGAAGTGTAGAATGTAAACTCAGGGACAGGGCTGAACCAGGATTTAAGGTCTAGTGTGGAAGGGACCATTGGCTAAGATGCAAGGGGGGCTGAGTTCCTTATTCATCAGTAGAAAAGACTATGAAGCTGAAATATCTGATGGCTTATTCAATCAAGTCTTCAAATGCTGAAATGCGTGAACAGAGGATTCACATTTGTTGTGAAGGATACACATGATCCTTCTTAGGAAAGTTGCAGGGTAATCATATTTTCCAGTCACTCAATTCAAAGAGTTGTAATTTGGTGCAAAAAATGGGTTTTCCTTCATCTAGTGCAGAGGTGGCCAAACTGTGGCTTCACACATGTTGTATGGTTCCTGGCAGGGTGGCTGGGGAAGCAAAGGGGAGGCATACCTCCCCAGTTGGTCTTCCCTCCCCCAACCAGTATTTCATTCCTTGGGTAGGCTTGAGGTGGGAGAGAGCAGAGAAAGAAAGCAACTTTAAATGCAGTCTCAAAGCACCCATCCTGGCTGTCTTGGAGAAAGCATTTGTCTTTAAATCACTTCTCCAAGCCAAGCTGGCAGGCACGGCGTGGTGGTGGTGGTGGTGGTGGAGAACACATTTAAAGTTTAAGTTGCTTTCTTTCCACCTCTCCCTCCCCCATCTTCTATTTCCTTTCTTTTTACCTCTTTTTTTCTTTTTACCATTCTTTCTCCCTCTTCCTCTCTTCCTCCCTCCCCCTCCCCCATCTATTTTCTTTCTTTGTTTATGTTTCTCTCTCTTTATCTCTTTCCTTCTTTCCACCTCTTTCCTTCTTTCCACCTTGCTCTTCCTTCCTTCTGTCCTTCCTCCTCCTCCCTCCCCATCTATTTGCTTTCTTTATTTCTCTCTTTCTTACTCTCTCTTTCTCTCTCTTCCTTCCTTCCCCTCTCCCTCCCCACCTATTTGCTTTCTTTGTTTCTCTCTCTCCCCCATTCCTTCCTCTCTTCCCCATTTATTTGCTTACTTTCCACTCTTCTTTCTCTTTTTGTCCCTCCCGCCTTCCCTCCCATCTATTTGGTTCATTTCTTTCTCTCACTTTCTATCTCTTTCATTCTTTCTTTCCACCTCTCTCTCTCTAACAAATAAATATCATTAGAAAGCAAATTAATATAATTGGACAAATAAATATCATTATCAATATCTCTTTTTGCCCATTTTGTTTTTATTTTTCACAGTCTCATTTAATATTAATAAAAAGCAAATTTGCATATTTTCCAATAAAATGTGTGTGTAATATTTGTCCATGTCTTGTGGCTCTCAAACATCTGATGTTTATTCTATGTGGCTCTCACATTAAGCAAGTTTGGCCACCCCTGATCTAGTGCTTCCATTGCCCCCACCATAGGAATAATGAGACAGACAACAGTTTGGAATCAAACAAGGGCCACTTTATTAACTAATTAAAAGAACTGTAAACTAAGCGGCAAGGGAAAGCTAAGCAGATGCAGAACAGGCAAGGCAGGTGTCAATCCAGCCAACCTCGTTGCCCAACATGGGGTGAGCCACCAGCCCACTGGTTGCCATTCAGGAGTGCCTACCCCTGAAGCCATACAGCTTGCAGGGAGGAGCCTATCTAAAAGGTTTCCAGAGGTGATCATCATTCCCAGCCCTGGGCTGTAAAACCCGAAGGCTGTTCCTGATGACCCCCTTGTTTCCAAAAGGGAGAATGGCTGAAGGTGCTCACTGGTTTCACTTTCTTACCCACACAACTCTGCCAAGTGACTAACCTATTTAACAGCAGCCACAATTACCAAACTTCCAACTCCACTGCCCTCAATGTAAGGTAGGCGAAAACACCTCCATCCTCTAGCCAATCAGGATGAAAGCAAAAAATTCCTACCTGGCCCCAACAGGCAACTAGCCAGTGCCTACACTAAGAACAGGGTGGGAGGGAGGGCTGAGCATGAGGTGACAACTGGCTTGGGTGGGAGCGGGGTCTGGCCTTTATAGACCAGCCCTGCCCCCACCTGACATTGTGATGATGCAGCCACCTAGAAGCCCAAAGCTGCCTTAATCCCTTGCTGCAAATCCTCCAGAAACAGATCGTTGCCCTTGTTTGAGAAGTTAATATTGTTATCCCTGTATAGGTCAAGCAGCTCAACCCATATGCCAGGGTGAGGCAAATATTGACCCAAACCTCCCTCCATGGCCTTCCTCGTCTGTTGGTTGGCTTTATGTCATAAGAGAAGCCAATGTTGAATCAGGCCAATGGCCCATCTAGTCCAACACTCTGTCACACAGTGACTAAAAATACCAGGTGCCATCAGGCGGTCCAGCAGTGGGGCCAGGACACTAGAAGCCCTCTCACTGCTGCTCCTCCCCCAGCACCAAGAATAGAGTGTATCACCTGCCCCATACTGAGAGCTCCTAGCTATACCTTGTGGCTAATAGCCACTGATGGACTTCTGCTCCATATGTTTATCGAATTCCCTCTTGAAACTGTCTATGCTTGTAGCTGCCACCACCTCCTGTGGCAGTGAATTCCATATGTTAATCACTCTTTGGGTGAAGAAGTACTTCCTTTTATCTGTTCTAACCAGACTACTCAGTAATTCATGGAGTGCCCACAACTTCTTGTATTGTGAGAAAGGGAGAAAAGTACTTCTTTCTCAACCTGCTCTATCCCATGCATAATCTTATAAACCTCGATCATGTCACCCCTCAGCCATTGTTTCTCCAAGCTAAAGAGCCCCAAGCAGTTTAACCTTTCTTCATAGGGAAAGTGTTCCAACCTTTTTATCATTCTAGTTGCCCTTCTCTGCACTTTTTCCAATGCTATAATATTCTTTTTGAGATGTGGCGAACAGAACTTTACACACTATTCCAAATGAGGTCGCACCAATGATTTATACAGGGGCATGATGATACTGGCTGATTTGTTTTCAATTCCCTTCCTAATAATCCCCAGCATAGCGTTGGCCTTCTTTATTGCAGCTACACACTGTCTAGACATTTTCATTGAGTTATCTACTACAACTCCAAGATTTCTCTCTTGGTCAGTCTCTGCCAGTTTGGACCCCATCAATGTGTATTTATATTTATGGTTTTTGGCTCCAATGTGCATCACTTTGCACTTGGCCACATTGAACCCCATTTGCCATGTTGACGCCCACTCACCCATCCTTGACAGATCCCTTTGCAGTGCCTGACAATCCTCCCTGGTTGTCATCACCCTGAACAACTTCGTGTCATCTGCAAATTTAGCCACTTCACTGCTTACTCCCAATTCTAAATTGTTAATAAACAAGTTAAAAAGCATCGGACTGAGTACCGATCCCTGTGGTACTCTACTGCTTACCATCCTCTACTGAGAAAGTTTCCCATTTATACTCACTCTCTGTTTCCTATTTGTAAGCCAGTTTTTGATCCACAAGAGGACTTGTCCTTTTATCCCATGACTATTGAGCTTACTTAGGAGCTTTGATGAGGAACTGTATCAAAAGCTTTCTGGAAGTCAAGGTAAATAACATCTATTGGGTCCACATGTTTGTTCAGTCCCTCAAAAAACACTAACAGGTTAGTGAGACAAGATCTTCCCTTACAGAACCCATGCTGACTCTGCCTCAATAGTTTTTGCTCTTCAATGTGCCTACTAATTCTTTCCTTAATAACAGTTTCCACCAACTTGCCTGGTATCGATGTCAGACTGACTGGCCTGTAATTTCCCGGATCTCCCCTGGAGCCCTTTTTAAAGAAGGGAGTTACATTAGCTACCTTCCAGTCCTCAGGAATGGAGGCAGATTTTAAAGAAAGATTACATATTAATGTAAGGAGATCCAGAAGTTTGCATCTGAGTTCTTTCAGAACTCTTGGATGAATGCCATCCGGGCCTGGTGATTTATTAGTTTTTAAATTTTCCATCAGTCGTAGGACTTCCTGTCTTGTCACCTCAATCTGATTCAGGTCTTTCAACCCCCCACCCCAAAATTGGTGGTTCTGGAGTGGGCAAGCACTTCTCATCTTCCACAGTGAAGACAGAGGCAAAAAATGCATTCAGCTTCTCAGCCATTTCCCTATCATCCTTCAGTAGTACTTTTACCCCTTGGTCATCCAAGGGCCCCACTGCCTCCCTGGCTGGCTTCCTGCTTCTAATGTATTTGAAGAAAGTTTTATTGTTGGCCTTTATGTTTTCTGCGATATGCTTCTCATATTCCCTTTTTGCTTGCCTGATCACAGACTTGCATTTTAATTGCCACAGCCTGTGTTCCCGTTTATCAACCTCACTGAGACTAGCTTTCCACCACTTAAAGGAATCCTTCTTACCTTTTACAGCTTCCATTACTTTATTTGTTAACCATGCAAGCTTTTTTCTATACCTATTTGTGCCTTTCCTAACCTGTGGTATATATTTTTTCCAAGGTTCTAGGATTGTATTTTTAAATAGTCTCCAAGCTTACCCAATGGTTTTGACCTTTTTCACTTTTCCTTTCAATTTCTTCCTCACATGTCCCCTCATACCAGAGAAGTTACCCCTTTTAAAGTTAAAAGTGTTTGTGTCAGTCTTTTTGGGCAACTCCCTATTTGTACAAATGTTAAACTCAATGACATTATGGTCACTGTTCCCAAGCGGTGCAATCACCTTTACATCTCTCACCTGGTCTTGGGCGTTACTTAGGACCAAATCCAGGATTGCCTCTCCCCTGGTAGGATCTGTGACCATCTGTTCCATAGCAAAGTCATTGAGAGTGTCTAAAAACTCAATCTCTTTTTCCCAACTAGAACTCACATTGACTCAATCAATGTGTGGGTAGTTAAAGTCACCTATTAGGACACAGTTATTTCGTCTAGCTGCTATCTTTAATTCATTCATCATTTTATAATTCTCCTCTATCTTTTGATCTGGTGGGCAATAACATACTCCCACTGTTAAGCCTCCTTTTGGACCCACTATTTCAACCCATAGCATTTCCAGAAGTGAATCCAATTCTTTTACCCTCTGAATCTTACTGGACTGTATACCCTCTCTGACACACAGAACCACCCCACCTCCAACCCTTCCCCCCATCCTTCTGATATAATTTATAACCAGGAATCACCATATCCCACTGATTTTCCTCATCCCACCAAGTTTCTGAAATATCCACAATGTCTATCCCCCCCCAATGCCAAGCATTACAACTCTCCGATTTTACCTCGGAGACTTCTAGCATTTGTGTGTAAACACTTATAGTTTCCCATGCTTGTTAAGCCCACAACCTTCCTCTTGCTGCCTTGAGACCTTGCCAGGCAGTCCCTATCGTTAGCCACAGTCTCAGTGGACAATTGTAATCCATTTCCTTGTAGAAAAGTAACAGCTACCCCTTCATCTCTTTGAGATGAGCCATCCTGAACCAGAAACTTTTCATCTCCTGTCGGCTTTCCCCCGTTATTCATTTTAAAAACTGCTGTGCCACCTTTTTGATTTTGAGCGCCAGCAGCCTGTTTCCTTCTTGGGACAAGTAGAGACCGTCCCTTTTGTACAGCTCCCTCTTGTCTCAAAAAGCATCCCAGTGCCTAACAAACTTGAACCCTTCCCCCTACACCTTCGTCTCATCCACACATTGAGACTCCTGATCTGTGCCTGTCTCTCCGGCCCTGCGTGTGGAACAGGTAGCACTTCTGAGAAGGCTACCTTGAAGGTCCTGGCCTTGAGTTTCCTGCCCAGCAGCCTAAATTTCTCTTCCAGGACCTCACAACTGCATTTTCCCACATTGTTGGTGCCAACATGCACCACAACCACTGGCTCCTCCCCAGCACTATCTACTAGCCTATCTAAAACATACGTAATGTCCGCTACCTTTGCACCAGGCAGGCAAGTCACCATACGGTCAGTACGCGGGTTCACCACCCAGCTGTCTACCTGCTTAAGGATCAAATCACCAACTACCAAGAGCCCCCTCCCACCCTTCCCAGGGATGGTTCCTTGGTATGAAAGGATACCTGTTCACCAGCTGAAGAAGAGGTCCCTTCTGAGGGCACATTCCTCTTATCCTCAGCATGGTGCCCCATTTCCCCTTGACCCTCATGCTCCCTGGCAGCAGTGGGGCTGCCAGATCCAGAATGGGACAGGTCTAACAAGTCCCCGAGAGTCTTCTCCATGTACCTAACTGACTGTCTCTGCTTCTCCAGGTCAGCATGTCAAGCATGGTCCAGGCACCAGGGGTCCCTGAGGCTATGCCATATCTGTGGGGGCAACATTGCAGACCAAACAATCTGCACATCAGGCCATCTCACTCTTATGCTAGCGAGGTCAGCTTTGACTTGAATGACCAGGGCCTTGCCCTGCATCAAACCTAGGTCATTCCCACCTAGGTGCACAACCAAAACATGTGGAGGAGGTGCCTGACTGTCATCAAACATCTCATGCCCCTTCTATCCAACCATTCAACCAATGCCCACTCACTAAGGCTCAACTAAGAACTGATGAGTGTCCTCCTGGCCTGGTGGGCGGCCCAAAACACCTTGCTGTGGCCTCAGATGGTGACTCTTCATCTTGCCCGACAGCCATCAGCACCTGAAAGGAGAACTACGTCAATAACTTTACCAACTTAAAACTTGCATTTGAGCACATAACCTTCAAAAGAAGATTAAATTTGAATTTATTGTCTGTCTTTGCAGATGTCAATAGACATCCCTTATGAGGCAAACTTGGGAAGTGAATCATGTATATACATTTCACATGAGCCTATTCAACAGACAAGTAGATCAAAGGGCCTCCGTTGATAGTATGGGTCAAATTTATGTAAATATAAAATGTTTGGTTTACATCATTAGAAATCAGAAGATAATCTTTCCTGTTTCAATTTTGCAAATTACTGTGGTAATACCACATCTACTGAAAAGAAAATGGTGACAATGGAAATGCATCAAAAGTAGGTATGTATGTATTTTCTGATTTGTCCTGTTTATGTTTTCTGCTGCTCAACAGAAAGACCCATTTTAAAGCAGGCAGGAAAACATATCAAAACACACTAAGAGCCATTGATGTTCCAATGTTGTAAACTACCTTTTACAAAACTAACAGTACAATAATTTTCCCCATGAAAATGCCACTCATGAATGTTATAATAATAGAGTTCTGTGGTTTTAGATATTGCTGTTCTACTGTCCATGGCCTACAATCTATTCCCACTGCTATTTCAATGGTGAAGTACAAAACCACAAGTCATTATGTCAGAACCGTGTTCCAGCTTTCTAGATTCAAGCACTTATTTATTTATTCATTCAGCTTATATCCCTCTCCTTCCCTAGCCAAGCAGGGCTCAGGGTGACTGCCAACAATTAAATATAGAATAAAATCAGCATTACAGTTTTAAAATCCAATTTTTCAAGTTAAAAAGCCTAATACCACCGTACCTAATAGAGGATGATTATCAAAACAGAAAGAAGAAGCTGACCAGAATGCTTCAAGAGTGGTCAAAAAGGCATTCATTAATGTTATGTACCCAGGGCGACCGCGCACACAGTCGGATACATACGTGGCCAGGCAAAGGACCTAAGCTTAATTCCTAAAGACAATAGCCTAAACAGATCCTAGCCTGCACCTACTAGGAGGTTAGGATCCAAGAAGAGACCTATGGGATGAAAGTACACTGTAAATATCCTATCACGGGTGTGGGTGTGTGTTTGGGTATGGTGTGACTTAGGAATATAAGCCGGTTTGCGAGCTGGCTAAAGCATCTCAAGATCTGACTATAAGCAATAAAATATGAGCTGAAATCTCTCTCCACCGCATCGGTCTCAGTACTTTATAATTAATATAAACAGCTTGTTTCAAACAATAAAAAACCCTGTGTTTTATATTATCAGCTTGATCCAGAAAGTATGATGCACACATGAAAACAAATTTCCACATGTGGATCACATTGAGAAGTGTGCTGCCTGGGCTCTGTGCATTACATGGATCTGCTTTGCACATGTGTTTGCAGCATCTCCTAGGCAATGTTTCTATGATAGTTGTGATTTGTGGGCAGTGTCAGATCACTCAGTGTAGGGAAGTCCAAGGAAAGTGAACTGAAAAGGAGAAATGGAAAATAAGATAGTATGTGCTAGCATTATAGCAACATTGATATGAAATCAACATTATATGGGGATTATATTTTTTTAGTAAAGTTGACCTCCTTGTGGCAATAAGTGTGTAATTCTAGAAAGCTTCTTTGAAAGACGTGTAACGTTTCATTTCCATTTCTTCAAAAGCTCTGCATATATACCACAAGCATATGTAGTCCAGGGGTGGCGAGGGATTGCACCTGCAGGTCCCCCTTACTTAAGAACCTAAGGGAACCCATGTGGGATCAGGCCAATGGCCCATCCAGTCCAACACTCTGTGTCACAAAATGGCCAAAATCCAGGTGACATCAGGAGGTCCATCAGTGGGGCCAGAACTCCAGTAGCCCTCCCGCTGTTGCCCCCAAGTGCCCCAGAGATAGTGTTCCATCTATACATCGTGGCTAGTAGCTACTGATGGACCTCTGCTCCATATGTTTATTAGAAGTGTGAATTTGGCATAAACCAAACCAAAAAAATATCTGAAAAATGCCTAATCATTATTTTTTTGGTATTATTTAAGCTGAATACAGATCAGGTATTCAGCTTCCACTATATCTGAGCTTGAAAAAGCCAATCCCCCCCCCCCCAGCTTTTATTTGGGTGTATTCAGCTATACCGTGAACTGCAAGAGAGGATCAGTTGAAAGAATTTCTTGTTTCCCTTGTTGGAGGTGTTACATCCTATTGAGAATAAGTGTGTGGCATCCAAGTCTTCCAGCAACAATTCTATGAATTTTGGTGCCAAAATGTTCTCCACAATGCTAGTGGCTTTTGTCCATCCACAAGACATCTTTTTTGCTATGCCAGAATGAGGCAACCTTCTTGGCAGCAGTTTATTTGTGCAGTCTTGACTTGCATAACTATTATGGTGCATAACACTGTGGTACACTTCTACCACTTCAGCTGCAGTAACCTGATTGGTTTGTGAGGAATCTGGTTTGTCAAAGAAGGTGGTCATTATTGGTGTCTTTCTATACTCTTTCTCCATATCTTTGTGGTTCATACCTTTCACATGCTTTATTAGGACACTGTTATGTATTGAGACTTAGCCATTCCTCTAGCTGCACCAGGAATGGGTCAAGCTTGCTACTTGAGAACAATAGCCCGCCAGGATCCTGGAGCTACCCAGTTGATAAGTAGTGTCATGCAAATAGCCTATCACTGGAAGTGTGTGTGTGTGTTGGGGTTGCTGATTGCATGTAATATAAGCAAGGCTCAAGTCCTGCTAGTTATCCTTGTAGTTTGCTTAAACCACTTAATAACCTAGAGCTGATCACTGCAATGCATCTAGAATTCAGTATTTAACAGACACCTTTCCCCTCATAACACACAGATATCCTGTGGTGGCAATCAAATGTACTCTGCTGTTTCAAAGTCTTTTTTACAAAGCCAGCTTTTGAATTGGCTTTCCCTCAGGCATTCATCTTCTGCAAGGTATTTTTTTCTTTTTTGCTTCACCACTGCTTGAAGGACCTTCTCCACTGTCTGATGGACCAACTGGGTTTGCCATGACTTCTCAAATTTTTGATGGGAACCAACCCTGAGTAGCACAGATAGCCTCTCATTACTTATAGGTGGAGCCCACAAATAAACTTATCTGTTTGGCAGCTATTTGATCACACAAATACAGATGCAGATAATGTTATTTATTTACTTCAAATATATATTACATTTCTTTCCAATGAATACCCAAAGGGGCTTACATAATTTTCTTCTTTTCCATTCTAGCCTCACAATAACCACTCTGAGAGGTGGGTTATGCTGGGAGTGTTTGACTGACCCAAGGTTGCCGAGCATGTTTCTGTGGCACAGTAGGGATTCGAAACTGGGTCTCCCAGGTGCTAATCTGGCACTCTAACATTTTAATATTTTTCACATCTTATTATTTTCAAGTACCTGCCAATAAATCACAAATGAACCATATTTCCCTCTACCCCACCCTTACCTGTACTCACAGGTTGCTTTAGCGTGGAAGCTTACTAGATAATATCACTTAATTCACAACAAATCCGGGCTTTCCTCTTAAATATTGGAAGCCATTCTCAATGTGGTAAGACTCAATTACTGCTCTTTTGTCAGGTCACAAACAAATTGCAAGCCTAAATATGTCTATCAGAGCTCAGGTAACTCTGCAGCCAGGTATTTGTCAATCACATTCCCTTTGCAACTCTTCATGCTTCAGGAACTTGGCAATTTGGAAGCTTAAGATAATAATTCACACCACAGGAAATTCTTATTGGCCCTTGGAGATGTCCTATGCACACTAGAGCATATTACATTCTTGTCTTTGCCCCCCAAGTCAGAATAAAGAGGCAGATGTGAGTGATGGGTTAAACTCTTGGGCCACTTTATTAACTGACTAACTTTAACTGGAAGAAAACGGCAAGGGCAAAACAGTTTGCGGTATGGACAGGGCCAGAGGTAAATACCCCTCCCTTGCCTCATGAATAGGGTGAGCCACCCTGCCCCAAGTGGATGCCATCAGCAATGGCTTCTACCCGGCCAGCTAGCCATCATTTACCTTGTCCCATAGCCCCATCCCCCAAGCCGCCAGACTCAAAGGGAGGAGCCAATCGGGGCGGTTCCCAAGGCAGGACCCCTTTGAGCCCAAAATGGGTGTCGGCTGGTGCTCACCGGGCCACAACTATATACCCAGGGCTCTTTTTGTAGCAGGAACTCCTTTGCATATTAGGTGACACACCCCGAATATAACCAATCCTCCAAGAGCTTACAGTAGCCCCTGTAAGAATTGCTCTATAAGCTCTTGGAGGATTGGCTACATTAGGGGTGTGTCACCTAATATGCAAAGGAGTTCCTGCTACAAAAAGAGCCCTGTGTATATGCATAAGAAACCCTGCCTAACATAAGTGACCAACCTAACTAACACAGCCTGCCCTATAAAACACCTATGCCACTGCCACAGTACAAAGAAGGCAAAAACACCCCTTGCTATCGCCAATCAGGAAGGGGTGGAAAATTTCTACCCGGCCCCCACAACCAGGTGTCCAGCAAAAGCCTGCAGTATCAACAGGGTGGGAGGGTGGGCCGAGAAATGCACGGGACTGCTGGCAAGGATAGGAGGAGGTGGGCTTTTAAGGCCCTCGGCCCGTACCTCCTCGCATACGTTCCTAAGGTACTCTTTGGCACCTAAACTGATCCAGCCTCATCCGACTGAGAGGCAAAGGTGCCTCCCAAGCCCAACGGTCGCAAGGACCGAGGGCTTGGGATCTGAGTTGCACCCCAAGCTAGAATAAAGAGGCAGACACAAGAGATGGGTTAAACTCTTGGGCCACTTTATTAACTGACAAGCTTTAACTGGAAGAAAATGGCAAGGGCAAAACAGTTTATGGTATGGTCAAGGCCAGAGGTAAATACCCCTCACTTGCCTCATGAATAGGGTGAGCCACCCTGCCCAAAGTGGGTGCCATCAGCAATGGCTTTTGCCCAGCCGGCTAGCCATTGTTGACCCGCCCTGTAGCCCCATCCCCCAAGCTGCCAGGCTCAAAGGGAGGAGCCAATCAGGGTGGTTCCCAAGGCAGCCTGTTTTCCCCGCCCCATGTCGCGAGGCACAAAGACTGTACTCACAGGACCCCTTTGAGCCCAAAATGGGTGTTGGCTGGTGCTCACCGGGCTGCAACTGTATATCGCATAAGAAACCCTGCTACCGCCAAGGCCAAGCCTCTGCTTAGGCCTTCGTGCCCATTGGGAGGCCCAAGGCCCCCCAAAGCCCTTGCCATAAATCCCCCAGAATCCATGCCCTGACCAAATGCATAACACATGGGGACCTGGATGATAAAGAATTCTTGACCTGTACAACTGCAAGGTTATTGCACCAAAAGTGCACAGTGCAGTTGGCTAGCTCTCCCCCCACAGGTAAACGGGAAAAAATCCAGAAAAGTCAGGTTGGCTGTGAGCCCCTCTGCCACCCAAGACGCTGGCCATGCCTCAGCACACCAACACCCATGAAAGTAAACTCTGAAACCGGAGGAACCAGCTGCATCTGAAGTGGTCCTGAAGGAAACACAATTAAAAGAAGAAAGAAACTCCAGCCACATTTCCAAGTCCTGATGGATACCAGCAGTAATTTGAATTCTGTGGTGAGGGAGCCACCACCCAGCCATGGCAGTGCACAATCTATGCAAAAAAGCCCGGCCTGGAGCCATCACCTTGCAAGTGAAGTTCAGGTGGCCCGCCAACTGTTGCAGCTCCCTCAACATGGCCCTCTGCCTACCAAAGAATTCATGAATGTGGCTGCGCAAGTCCCCCAACTTGCCGACAGGCAGCTGGGAAGCCTGTGCCACCGAATCCAATTCCACACCCAGGAAAGTAAGCACCCGAGTGGGGCCTTCAGTCTTTTCTTGGGCCAAAGGAACCCCTAACTCACCAGCTAGTGACATAAAAGAGCCCAACAGGTGCTCACATTGACTCGACCCCTGGGGACCCACAAACAGAAAGTCATCTAAATAATGCGCAACCGTACTGCAACTGGTTCGCATGTGGAGGGACCACTCCAAAAATGAACTAAAGCACTCGAACGTGGTGCATGAAACAGCAACCCATAGGCAAAACCCTATCTAAGTAAAACTGACCCTCAAAACAAAAACCCAGGAGCTCATTATCGTCCGGGTGCACTGGGAGGAGATGGAAAGCTGACTTAATGTTGCACTTAGCCATCTCAGCCCCCTTTCTGCAGCAGCGCATGATATGCACAGCCTGATCAAATGATGTGTACCATACTGATCACAAATCCTCAGGGATGGCGTCATTGAAAGGTGGTGGATGAGACAAAACTCCCCAGGCGCCTTTTTGGGGACAATTCCTAACAGGGACACACGAAGGTTAGGGACAGGAGGGCGGGAGAAAGGTTCAAGACTCCTCCCTTCCTGGAGCTCCTTCCCAGTCTTTTCCCTAATCAGTTACTCCACGCCCTGGATAGAACAGAGTTTACTTGCCATAAATGGAACCCTCGCACCTTGATAAGGGATGTGAAAACCCTGCGAGAAACCATTTAACAAATATAAACTGTTAATGCGGCTAGGGTAAAAATGCAACACTTTCCCTGCAATTGCCCAAGTCCACCCCCTTCTGGCCATCTGTGGCCCCAATGGGGTTTCCCATGGAAGCATGCAGAGAAAGGGTGCGAGCCTGCACACAAGGGACACTCATGTCGATATTGGCATGCTTTTCAGATACATACCCCTTGGGCCCTGAATTCCCAGCAAATCTGGTGGGGCTGAACCACCCGCCCCGCCGCAGGATGGGGACTGAGGGACTAAGACACACGCTTGACCAGATGGCTGCTATGCAAACGATTTCCCCATGTTAGGCCTGGAGGAGGCCATAAGCTGTAGCCAAAGGTGAGGGTGGATCTGATCCCACCTCAAAGAAGGGTTCATGGCAGCCTGCAGCCTGAACTCCTCATCATACTGGAGCCAAGCAGGGCCAGTAAAGCCAGTATACCCCTTATAAACTATATCAAAGTATTGAAACAGGGATGCAGCCCTGTATGGTTGTGTCTTAGAAAGCACCCCCACCTATATCAGAAAACCTGCCACCCAGTTGGCCCAGGTTTTATCAGCCCTCATCTTCCTATATTTTTCCTTATCCCTATCCTCCAGATCATCTTTTTCCTTCTTCCTTTCCCGGAACAAAAACGTGAAAACATCCACATATTCACCCTTACAAATCTTCTGTCTAGTGGACGGAAGCAAGTCATCCCCAAGTGGGACTGCCAAGTTCCCAAAGGGGAGGGCAGTGGCGGGGGCCATTGCATAAGACATGCCATAAGGGTAGGGCCCACCCCACCCCCACTCCAGCCCCACCCCACCAAGAGGTACCCAGTGTGCTGCACTGCTGAGTGGAACCAACTGTACAGACTGATGGACGTATGCCCAGGGACGGAAGGATGCCACATGCCTGGCTACATCCCATGCCACAGGCCATAGCGCTTGGGTGAGCAGGAGCTGCACCGTCAGCCATTGGGTGGCCCCAGGGCCAACTGCTAACAGTGTGGTGAGAGCTGCACTTACCAGGAGCTGAGGAAGGGCCAGTCAAGACACCAGCCGGGTTCTGTTGCCCCGAAGGCATGGGTGCTGAAGGTGTGCCATGGTCCTGAGTCACAGAGGCCCCATCAGTACTGGCCGCAGATGTTGTAGTGCGCCCTTCTACAAGAGACAAGCGGGTTAAAACTTCAGCCTGAAAATGCTTATTGGCCGCAGCTCATGTTTCCTTCTGTCCAGTAGCCCCACCCACCGGCCTTGTCAAAGGAGTTGATAACCCCGTGGCTTGTTCAACAGCCTGTAAGCGGTCTAAAATAGCTTGCTGAATCCCATCATCCTCATCCTCCAACGAGGACAGGGCTGGGGCAGGCCACTTAGGAGGTGGCTAGGGTGCGGGCTGTTTTCCTTTGGAACAGCCAGAGCCTTTTTTAGGAGCCATAACACAAGTGTACCTCCCACCCGCAGGGAAGAAAATGATGGAAAAGAAACAATTGAGCTAGCAGCACTAATATTCCTGAGAAACCAAAAACGAAAGCTGGCCATCGGACTAGAATCAAAATGGCTGCTTGGGCAAGACAAAATGGCTGCTCTGAGACAAACACAAAATGGCTACCTGCCCCACCCATTTTTTAAAAAAAAAATTGGCTGCCCCTGGGAGACTGCCTCAGCCCCAAAATTCACTTGGGTGGGCCACTCAGCTCCCTGACAATGGTAGCCCCCAAGACCAACTGAAATGGCGGTGGGGGGGTCCAATGAATATGCAAGAAAACCTCTACATCACACATGACCCAAATAAGCTGCTTGTATAGAGAGGGGGAATGGGCACAAGCCACCAAAAACCCCAAACAAGAACCGGCAACCAACCCAACATGGCACTCGCTACAAGCCCCAGCAGCTGGCGCTGCCTAACAAATGTGCTGGGCCAAACCCCCCACATTATGCAGCGCTGCCCGTATGTGGGTCCCGAGACCAAACCACAATGAGGCGGGCACCTGCACAAACGAGCACCGCCTCACAGTCACCTATTCCACCGCTGGGCTCCCTCAGATCCACTCTGAGCACCGCCTCGCAGTCGCCTCTTCAACTGCTGGGCTCCCTCAGGTCCCACACTGCCTCCTTCTCCGCACTGCCATCTACAAGCTTGCAGCCACACGCTGTGCCACCGGAGCCACATGCCACCTGTCTGACCTGATCCCAGCCCTCAGGCCAGAAAGAAGCCATCTGCTGCACGGCTCACTGGGCAGGTAGGCCCTCAAAAGAGCAAGCTGTGCCACAGAGCTCCCTCGCCGAGAAATGCACGGGACTGCTGGTGAGGATAGGAGGGGCCGGGCTTTTAAGCCCCTCGGCCCCTCCCTCCTCATGTACATGCCTAAGGTGCTATTTGGCGCCTAAACTGATCCAGCCTCCTCCGACTGGGAGGCAAAGGCACCTCCCCAGCCCAACAGTCACTAGGACCAAGGGCTGGGGATCCGAGTTCTATGCACTTCACTGTTATTCTGTTGGCATCAGGTATTTATTTTGTAAACCTGATCTCCCTCTCATCAACTCTAGTCAGAAAACTTGTGTCCTAAATTCTCTGCTCTGTTAATCTAGTGTAAGAGGTTTCTAATGAAGTCATTTAAGGACTACTATAGGAAAGATGCATTGTACGCCTGCTTCAGAGGGCAGCTATGCTGGACAGCAGTAGAAGAACTATATTCAAGTCCAGTAGCACTTTAGAGACCAATGAAGGGAGCTTCAACTCTTGAAAGCTCATACCACAAAAATCTTGTTGGTGTCTGTGCCTGCTGGGATCCATTAGTGCTCCTCTATGCCTGTTAATTGGGAGGGGAGGAGTACATGATTAAAGGTTTGCATACATCATCCTTACCTCAAACCCTAACAAGCAGCTCTAGTTGCCATCATGTAATAGCCTTAGGGTTGCCAGATCCTCCCTGATCAGGGGAGGGTGGTGGAGGTAGGGTTGCCAGCGCCAGGCTGAGAAATTCCTGGAGACTTGGGGGGGGGGCAGGGGAAGACAGGAGCCTCAGTGGGGTACAACACCAGAGCATTCACCCTCCAAAGCATCCATTTTCTCAAGGTGAACTGACCTCTGTAGTCTGGAGACGAGCTGTAATTCCAGGAAATCTCCAGGTCCCACATTGAGGCTGGCATCCTTAGCTAAGCATCAGACCAGGAACTACCTCCTTAAAATCACTCCTCAGAAATGAACCTATTTGGAAGTCTTAAGACAACTCAAACTTTCAGGTTCAGTTCCCTTCTATGTAGTTTTTTATATCTAGGTAACGGTGTCACTGATGTCAAAGCTGTCAAAATAACTAAAGAAGCTCTTCAACATTTGCTGTCCCATTAGCTTCTCATCATTTCTGCCTCTCATGTTTGTGTATGTTGGTGGTGTGTGTTTCAAGTGGACTTTTTGTCAAATTTCTAACTTTGAAAAAAACCAACAGATGTTGTACAGAACAGTTTTATCTTTTTTTTGTAAATACAGTTTATTATTGGATATATTTCATGATCATACAATTTAAACAAACCAATACATATCCATTTTCTTTTACCCCACCCCCCAAACAAGGCTTCCCGCACTGCTCCAACCCCCTTAATATCTCTCTTATTCTATTACAATTACTTCTAAACTTATTTTCTCTCACTAACGGTAACAAATCAAAAGTCTGACTCTCTTTCAATTTCTTCTTAATAGCTATCAAAACAAATCAAACCACGTTTAACATCCCAATTTTTCAACAAGTATTCTTGAAAGTCTTTCCAGTCTTCAAAGAAAGTTTCATCTTCTTCGTTGTTTAACTTTCTTGTTAATTTGTCCATTTCTGCCATAAACAGCATCTTTTTAATCCATTCCCATGTTTCAGGTACTTTATCTTGCTTCCAATATTGAGCAAAAATCAATCTGGCTGCTGTAATTAAGTACCATAATAATGTTCTCTTGGTTACATTTATTTCTTCCATTTTAAGACCTAACAATAACATCTGTGGGTCTTTCTTAAATGTACATTTCAAAATTTTTTGTATCTCATTGTGGATCTCAGTCCAATAACTTACGGCTTTATCGCACGTCCACCACATATGGTAAAATGACCCTTCATTTTTCTTACATTTCCAACATTTGTTAGACATGCTTTCATTTATAATAGCAATTTTTGGGGGTCATATACCATCTATACATCATTTTAAAGCAATTCTCTTTAACATTCACACAAGTTGAAATTTTCATTGACTTTTTTCACAAATATTCCCAAGATGACATGTATATTTCATTATTAATATTTACTGCCCACTTTATCATTTGCTCTTTTACAATTTCATCCTCAGTATACCATTTCAATAAAACCTTATACAATTTTGAAATCATTTTTTTCCTTTTTCAACCCATACAATTTCAATTTCCATATTATTTTCTCTAAAACCATGTTCTCTTTTGTCGGTCTTAAATAAGTCATAAATCTGTCTATATTTCAACCAATCATATTCAAATTCAACATCGAATCTATCTTTTAATACAAAATTTTTCCCTTCTAATTTTAAAAGACTTTTATAAGGTAACCAATCTAGACCTTGATTTCTTGAATATGGATTAATCACTTCTGCTGGTACAATCCAAAGTGGTCTTTCTTCCGAGAAGAATTTTCTATATCTCATCCAAGTCTCGAACAGTGATTGTCTTATGAAGTGGTGTTTAAAAAACTTATCCATTTTTACTTTTCCATACCATAAATATGCATGCCATCCAAACTTATTATCATGACCTTCTAATGCTAACAACTTTTTATTCTCAAGGTTGACCCATTGCTCCAACCATGTTAAACAGACGGCATCATAATACAGTTTTAAATTTGGTAGTTGTAGTCCTCCTCTTTCCTTTGCATCACATAAGATTTTCATCTTAATCCTTGGCTTTCTTCCTGCCCATACAAACTTCGATAATTCTTTCTGCCACGTGTCCAGTATTTTCCTTTGTTTCAGTATTGGAATAGTCTGAAATAAAAACATCAAACGAGGCAAAACATTCATTTTTACAGTTGCAATTCTGCCCAGTAGCGATAGATTCAAGGTGTCCCATTTCTTCATGTCTTGCTGGATTCTGTGCCAAACCTTTTCATAGTTGTTTTTAAACAGATCAATATTTTTCATAGTCAATTCAATTCCTAAGTATTTAGTCTTTGTCACTACTTCACATTGTATTTTCTCTTGAAGTTCAATTCATCTCTGTTTCGTCATATTTTTACACATCACTTTCGTTTTATTTTTATTAACATAGAATCCCGCAACTGCTCCAAATTCTTCTATTTTTTCCATCAATCGTGGTATATTTTCAATTGGATCTTGAATCATAAACATTACATCATCTGCAAAAGCTCTGTATTTATACATAAAGCCTTTCACTGTAAGTCCTTCAATGTTATTGTCTTTTCTTATCTCTGTCAATAGTATTTCCAATATCCTAATAAACAATAGCGGAGATAGCGGGCAGCCCTGTCGTGTTCCCTTTTGAACTTGGAAGAAATCTGTTCTTTCTTTGTTTATGTTCAAAGCTGCTTTTTGTTCAGTATATATTGCCGCAATCATATTTGAAAAAGACTGTCCCATATCCATTTTTTCAATTGCTTGCAACATAAACTCCCAATTTAAATTGTCAAAAGCTTTTTCCGCATCTAAAAAGAGGAATCCAACTTCTTTTTCTGGATGATTGTCGTAGTATTCTATTGCATCAATCACCACTCTCAAATTGTCTCTAATTTGTCTATTTGGTAAAAAAACAGCTTGTTCTTCCGCTATAGCATCTTTCAAATATTTTTTCAACCTTTCCGAAATTATTTTTGCAAATAGCTTGTAGTCATTATTTAATAGCGAAATTGGTCTATAATTCTTTACATTTGTTAAGTCCAAACCTTCTTTAGGTATTAGTGAAATATTTGCTTCCTTCCATGAGTCTGGGATCCGTTTGGTCATTCTTATCTCATTTGACAGAAGTACTAAAATAGGGGTTAGCTCCTCCTTAATTTTCTTGTAAAATTTTGCTGTAAAGCCATCTGGACCTGGAGCTTTGCCCAATTTTGCGTCTTCTATCGCCCTTATTACCTCTTCCTTTGTTACTAATCAATTTATTTGTTCTTTAATTTGTTGTCCCAGCACTGGTACTTCAATATTCTCCAAATATTTCTTCATTTTCTGTTGATCAGTTCCTTTCTTTTTAAAAAGTTTGGCGTAGTATTTTTAAAAAACTCTTTTTATACCTTTCAAGTCCACAACATCTTTTCCATCTTCAGTAATCTTACTTATGGAATTTCTTTCTTTTCTATTTTTCAATTGCCACGCTAAGAATTTTCCTGGTTTATTCGCACCCTCAAATGCTTTTTGCTGTAATTTTTTCAAGTTCCAGTATAGTTCTCTGTTTAATAGAACATTCATTTGATCCTGTAGGAAGTGAATCTCTTTAATGATTTTTTTCTTCCCTGGTTTTTTCTTTAACTCCTTTTCTTTTTGTCGAATTTTTTCCTGAAGGTCATTTTGTTGTTGCATCCTTTGCTTTTTATCTTTAGAGTTCAGTGAGATAAGCAAACCTCTCATTACCGCTTTGTATGTATCCCATACAATCTGTATATCAGTACCTTTATTCAAATTCATTTCAAAAAAGTTTTTCGTTTCTTTTTTAGTGTTTCATTAATTAATTTTTGGTCCAGTAAATCCTCATTAATTCTCCAATATAATTGTTTTATTTTTTCTTTTGATGTCCAAAGTAAGGGATTGTGATCTGAGTTATTTTTTGGTAGAATTTCGATTTTATGCGTTTTTAATGCCATCTCCTCTGACATCCAAATCATGTCAATTCTAGAAAAGGAATTATGTCTGTTAGAATAAAACGTATAGTCCTTTGTCTTAGGGTTCCACTCCAAACGTCTTCTAATTTCTCTTGTCTCATCAGCTGGAAAAAATTCTTTGGCAGTTTTCCAACCGCTTCTCCAATTGCATTAGACTTTCTGTCCAATGCATTGTTCACTGTGCCGTTAAAGTCTCCTGCAAAAGCTATTTGGTCGTAATTTAAACAGTCCAACTCTCTTGTCAAGTCATTGAAAAAAGTCTCTTTTGCTCCATTAGGTGCATATATATTTACAAGCAATGTCCTTTTTCTGTACATCGTTATTTCCACGCCAACATATCTGCCTTCCTTATCTGAGAAGATTTGTTTAGGTTCCAGTTCTTTATTGATATATATCACTGTTCCTTTCTTCTTATTAATTGCTGATGAATGAAATTCTTCTCCCAATTTTTTATTGATCAGATACTTATTATCTTGTTTTCTGATGTGTGTTTCTTGTAAACAAATTATATTACATTTTTGTTTCTCTAGCCAATGATTCACTAATCTTCTTTTGTTTGGTGAATTTAGTCCATTTACATTCCAAGATAAAAATTTGTAATCCATCAGTGATTGGAATTAAATGTCTTTAAAATCATCAAAATTATTTTCTTTGAATCTATACAAGTCTCCTTCTGTTTTGATTGTAAATCTCACCGAGTTGTACGAGAATGACAATCCATGTGGGATTTCCCATCTAAACCTAATGCTCATTTCTTTCAACCTATCTGTTAGTTTCTTGAACTTCTTTCTGTCTTGTAGAATCATTCTCGGAATTTCTCTTAGAATTATTATCTTCTTTCCATCAATTTCCAATGGTTGTGTGAATTGCTTCTTGAAGATGTCTTCTTTCATTTTTGTAGTCACAAATTGAACAATCACATCTCTGGGTAATTTCTTTCTTTTGGCATAAGCTGAATTTACTCGGTAAATTAAGTCAAAGTCTGCTTCCAAATCTCCTTGGTCCTCCCCTATGTAGGTTGTCAACGTGCTAATTACTAAGGCCCGTATGTCTTGATCTTCTTCTTCTTCAATTCCTCTCAGCCTCAGATGATTCTGTGTAGCCCTATATTCCATCATGGACTCCAATCTTATATTTTCTTGGAGAGTTCTTTTAACCTTCTGTTCCATTTCTTCTGATTTTGTCACCAGACTTTGAACCTCTTTTTTAACTTCTTCCGTATCTTTTTTAATCCCTGCCACTTCTGTTAGTACCAGTTCTTTCAATTCTGCCATATTTTTTGTTGTACTTGGACTTGTACTTGTTCTATTTGCTCCAATTGTATTTGCATCTGTTGTTGTAACTGTGATTCTATTTGCTTTCCCAAATTCTGCACCACCTCTGTCATCCTTTTCTCCATTGCCTCCATGGCAGCCTGCCATTCTTTTTTTTCTTTTGCAGTCATTTTTGGACTTGGTGATGAGGCGGCCCTTGGTCTTGACCTCAAATCCGTCTTGGAGGCAGATTCAGAACTAAGCAATCCTTATATTATCAGTCTTAAAATCAATTCGCCACCTTTATAACTTTTTCCAGTACTTTTTTCGGTTTAAAAATAACTTTTTAAAATTTAGTCCTCCTCAAAATGGCGGGCGCAATTTCTCTATGATTTTTTGGCTAGAGTAGGCTCTTTTAAAACTTCCTGTGTAGCTGTCCATCTCGGTAATCCAACTTCCGGTGTCACACTTTAAACCATCCGACTACTTCCGGTAAAGCAACTTGAAAAACATCCACTCTAGCCTATTTCCGGTACCATAGAGTCACAGTCAGTTTCGTTTTTACTACGCAAAGTTTAGTCTTAACTGACCACAGGAATGCAAAACAAAGTCACTTTTCTGCTGTTTTCTCCGAAGGAAAGCTTTCTTTTTACTTTTAAATCAAACGGATTAGTTCTTTAGAGCTTTATATGCTTATCCGTACATTTTACTTTTTCATTTTTCTTCAAACCGGTAAGCGAATGTTCATTTGTTACCTTACTTGTAATCTCGGGGTTTCGCAGTGCTTCTTCTGTAACCGATGTTAATCTTGATGTTAAAGAGGCTGGTAGATGACGGATTTATGCTGAATTCTCAGCCCGGCTGGTATCTGTAGTGCTGATTTGCAACTGCCCTCTTCACGGAAGGAGATCAAAGTGTAAACAAGCCTCCTCCGAGGCTTATCCACACCGATCTCAACTCTCTCTCAGGCTTGGCTGCTTGCTTGCCACTCCCCTGCCTGGGGAGTGCTGCGTTGGGCCAGGTAAAGCCCAAACTGTCATCAGATACCGCCGTCCACTCTGCACAAATCGCAAAGTGCGTCAATTCGCCATTTTAACTCCGGCCGGAAGCCGTACAGAACAGTTTTATCAACACAACACAATCTTCAGCAGGAAGAATGATGTTTGGATCAAAGTTAGCATTGTATTTCTACCCTAGAAATCCATGCTTTCTTCCCTGCCGTACTTAGAAGACTGATCAGAGCCAAACAGCAGCATGCCCACATAGATCAGGACTGTAACTTCTAACTGGCAATACAGGAAGCTGTGACTGTGCAAGCATGCTAAGTGGCTTTTTTACCTGTGCCATTTTTTTCCCTTAAAAAATTAAGATCCTCCTTCAGAGCAGGAGAGAAAGCTATTGAGTGAGGACTGGGTAGATAATTCTTTATTACAGTTACTGGAAAGCAGAGCTCCTAATCCCCCAACTAGCATTTGCCATTTTAAACACTCTCCCAGAGATCATTGTAACATTATTCTCTTTACAAGGACTTACAGGTGCCCATGCAGAAAAGTGGGCAGGCACAGAGCACTGGTGTCACTTTCACTGCTGATATTAGATCACTAATGCATGCTTTATCAATGTAAAAAATTACTTTGACTTAGCCTCACAGAAGTATGCCAAGGGAAGTGAGCGGGAGAACTTATTCTAAAAAGAGAAGTCCTGGGACTGTGTGGAAACTCTGCCAGCTGTGCTTAGTGCCAGCTGTGGGGGTGGATGGCATGGTCAGGGGAAATCATTCAGTGTGTGCTCAAAGGTGCTTGTCTTGGATATAAAATAAGACTAGGGCTGTCACCCCCTCTAATGCGTCCTAAATCATCAATGGTATCCCATATAGCGATGGCCACCTCAGATGAGGGATTCCCTCTTCTTCCATGCATCCAAGTGGGAATACCTCTTCTGATGTGATGTTGTTAACACAGGCATACACCACGTAAAAGGGGCATGTGCTTTTTTCCTGCATAATCCCCACACTATAAATGTTGTAAATAATAAATAAGCTTTCAGCCCTGATGGTAGGCATATACATGCATTGAATGGATTTGCACATGTGTTAGAGAATGGGAACTGTTGTTGTTGTTTTTCTCCTGCACCAGAACTGTGTCTGGTAAATTCATTCCACAATAGAAGGATCCATATTCAGGGATGAGTCTTCTTCCATTATACAGTGCTTAATATTTCCCCAGAGACAACCAGTCTCTTTGGAGTACTCCTAAACAGGGGTATTCAGAAGTCAATCTCAATTCAGTTAATGGGCCTTACTCCCTCAAAAGTGTTCTTAAGGTTGCGACCTTAGTGACTTTTGTGAGAGTATGGGTATTTGAGGAAGCATCTTGAGACTGTGTAACTTGATTATCTCCAAAGTAATTTCTAGGTGCTGCTTCATACTGAGTTGAGGATTGCAAACAAATTTTGTTTAGAACAAAGTTTGAGTCCAGTGTAAGTGGACTCACCTTTAAGAAGTGTAAAGGTTTCCCTTCCTCAAAGGCCAGACAAATCTTACTCTAGGGTGTGGTGCTCATCTCCGTTTCCAAGCCAAAGAACCAGGGCTGTCCAAAGACATTTCTGTGGTTATGTGGCCAGCATGACTAGATGCCGAGGTGCACGGAACATTGTTGCCTTCCCACTAAAGCGGTACCTACTTATCTACTTGCAGTTTCTTGCTTTTGAACTGCTAGGTTGGCGGGAGCTGGGACCAGAGATGGGAGCTCACTCCGTCATGTGGCACTCAGGTCTCAAAGTGAACTACTGACTTCTAGTCTGCAGTTCAATGTCTTAACCACTTAGCCACTGCAGCCCCCTTAAGAAGTGTGCCTGCACACAAAAGCTTATATAAAGGTGCCACTGGACACAAGCTTTGTTCTATTGCTTCAGATGAACATGGCCACCCCAACCCCCGAATCAACCTTTGTTTACTTTAGGTGCCAATAGCAGGTACTTCTTTTGCACATGGATGTTAAAGACAAGGGGAGAAGGAAAAGCAAATTATTTACAACATGCTAACTGCCTTCTGAGTTGTTGTGTACTCGCTGGAACTGCACATGCGGTTGGGCAGCCACGTGGCGGGACGGCATAGTGAAGCTTCACTACCAAAAACAATAGAGCCCTAGGCTCCCAAGCCCAGCCAACAGGCTTGCACGGGTCCTAGCAAAAAGACCTATAAAATTGCAACTCTTGTATATAGCCTATCATGGGTACGTGTGTGTAATGAGTATGTTTGTAAAGGGACATAAAAGCAGCCTGCAAGCTGACGAGTTGTCATTTAACTTGCTGAAATCACAAGGCTGATTTCCCACTACAGCTGCCTCGGGGTTGCACCACCGTTTGCCCCGATACTATTCGTCAATTTCACACCCGAAGCCGCGGGGCTGCATTTTGACCCGCGGCTTCACCCGATTTCCCCCGCAATTTCGTGATCCTCAAAAAACAGGATCACGAAACTGTGGGGGAAATTGGGCGAAGCCGCGGGTCAAATGCAGCCCCAGGACTTCGGGTGTGAAATTGACAAATAGTATCAGGGCAAATGGCGGTGCAACCCCGAGGCAGCTGTAGTGGGAAATCAGTCCAAGTAAAGGTCTGAGCTGAAACCCCACATGTGTCAGTCTCAGTACTTTTCATGAGTAGACCTGCTCAGACTCTCTCACCCTTCCTCCTCTCTCTTTCACACACACACACTCACATGTTCTCTGTCAATCACACCAGCCCCTCCTGATGCGTGAAACTCCTTCAGTGTAAGTAGCAAGGAGAGAGCAGCTGCATGTACAGGCTGTTGCAGTCCTGCCCTGTATTTAATTAACTGGAGGCAGCTGCCTTTCTCCAGTGCTGCCTTGAGCTCTTCTTCAGTTTTCTCAGCATTCTGGAGAGAGAGCCTGGAGAGAGGAATTACAAAGAACTAAATGTAGCAGCCCTTGCACACTGACACACACAGCCACTTACCCCAGAATGACTGAAAGGCTGTGGGTGGGTGGGTGTGGGGAGAACTGGAAGTTCCATGAAGAATAGCTGGGGCCAGGCAGCAGCTTGGCCTAGAAGCCATGCATGCACACACATGGGGGACAAGTGGGAGGTAGAGCAAGAGCCCTCAGCTGCTGGCTGAGGGTAAGGAATAATTGAAGGACTAATTGAAGAACTGCCGGGAGGCTTGGTTAAAGAAGGGGACAGCTTGAGTCAAGAGGCAGCTGTTGTCAAGCTGTGATTCTGCAGGTGTAGCCAGGCACCTAAGTAAAGTTGTAATTCCCTGCCTCTTCTCCCTCCACCCAACACACACACACAAACAATTTGAAAAGAAAAAGTGAGTGCTGACCAGTCAGCCTGAGTGGAATGGGGTGGGCAGGCAGGCTGATGTGCTGGTGAGCTTTGGTCCCTACGAGGAGAGCTTTAACCCTACCTCCTCTTGCTGACAAACAACTCACTGCACACAGGCTGCACAGTCCAGCTTTTAAACATAGGGGATGCTCCACTCTTAAACTTGTCTCCCTTCCATAGAGACTAGGGGGGAGGAATGATAGAGTGTCCCTTTTTGGCAGCCATTTCCCCTGCTTCCTGATAGCCCTGAAGCAGGGGGAGGGGCTCCAAACTGAGGGATATCCTGCCCCAACTTGGGGACTGGCAAATCTAGCCTTGACAGATTCCTCTGGAGTGCCTCACAGTCTTCCCTAGTTCTCAGTGCCCTGAACAACTTAGTGTCATCCACAAACTTAGCCAGTTCACTGCTTACTCCCAAATCCTTAATGAACAAGTTTAAAAGCACCAGACCTAGTACTGAGCCCTGCAATACCCCACCTGCCCCAGACTGAGAATTCCCATCTATACCCTGTGGCTAATAGCCACTGATGGACTTCTGCTCCATATATTTATCTAATTCCCTCTTGAAACTATCCATGCTTGTAGCTGCCACCACCTCCTGTGGCAGTGAATTCCATATGTTAATCACTCTTTGGGTGAAGAAGTATTTCCTTTTATCTGTTCTAACCCGACTGCTCAGCAATTTCATGGAGTGAAATTTCTATCTGTAATAATGGATTCCACCAATGTACCTGGTATCAGCATTAGACTGACTGGCCTGTAATTTCCTAGAAGTCCTTTGATACCTTTTTAAAAGATGGGGGTTACATTAGCTACCTTCTAGTCCTTGGGAATGGAGGCAGATTTTAGTGATAGATTGCACATTTTTGTCAGAAGATCCACAAGTTCACATCTGAGTTCTTTCAGAACTCTTGGGTGTATGCCATCTGGGCCTGGTGATTTGTCAGTTTTTAATTTGTCCATCAGTCATAGGACCTTCTCTCTCATCACCTCAATCTGACTCAGGTCTTTCAACACCCATCCTGAAATTGGCAGTTCTGGAATAGGCAATTGCCTCCTACCTTCCACAGTGAAGAGAGAGACAAAAAGTGCATTCAGCTTCTCTGCCATTTCCCTGTCATCCTTTAGTAATCTTTTCACCCCTTGGTTATCCAAGAACCCCACTGCTTCCCTGGCTGGTTTCCTGCTGCTAATGTATTTGAAGAATTTTTAATTGTTAGGGTTTTTTTCAGTATTTTTCTCATAGTCCCTTTTTGTCTGTCTGATCTTCATTTTATTTGCCAAAGCTTGGCTCCCTTTCATTTACCTTCCACTACTTAAAGGAATCCTTCTTTTCTTTTACTGCTTCAATTACTTTGTTTGTTAACCATGCAGACCATTTTTTTTTGTAACTATTCTTAACCTGCAGTATACATTTCATCTGAACTTTCAGTATTGTAGTTTTAATTAGTCTCCAAGCTTCCCAAAGGGATTTGACCCTCCTTACCTTTCCTTTCAATTTATTCTTCACAATCACCCTCATTTGAAAGAAATTACCTCTTTTTTTAAAAAACAATTTATTATTGGATATATCACATGTTCATACAATTTAAACAAACCAATACATATCCATTTTTCTTTCTCCCTCTCCCCCCCAAACAAGGCTTCCCGCACTGCTCCAACCCCCTTGCTATTTCTCTTATACAATTACATTTACTACTAAACATATTTCTTTTACTAATGTTAACAATTCAAAGATCTGAGTCTCTTTCCACTTCTCCTCAATAGCTGTCAAAACAAATCAAACCACGTTTTACATCCCAATTCTTCAACAAGTATTCTTGAAAGTCTTTCCAGTCTCCGAAAAAGGTTTCGTCTTCTTCATTGTTTAATTTTCTTGTTAATTTGTCCATTTCTGCCATAAACAACGTCTTTTTAATCCATTCCCATGTTTCAGGTACTTTATCTTGTTTCCAACATTGAGCAAAAGTCAGTCTAGCTGCTGTAATCAAATACCATAGTAGTGTTCTCTTGGCTACATTTATTTCTTCCATTTTAAGACCTAACAATAACATCTGTGGGTCTTTCTTAAAAGTACATTTCAAATTTTTTTGTATCTCATTGTGGATCTCAGTCCAATACTTTACTGCTTTATCACATGTCCACCACATATGGTAAAAAGACCCTTCATGTTTCTTACATTTCCAATTACCTCTTTTGAAGTTAAATGTGGTTGTGCTGGTCTTTGGGGGCAACTTCCTGCTTACATAAATGCTTAACTAAATAGCACTGTTCCAACCAGTGCTATCACGTGTACATCTCTTACCAGATCTTCAGCATTACTTAGGACCAATGTTCCCTCTAAGTGGTAGAGACTTGTGAGCAAAGAACTCTACTCTGTGATCTACTGGCATTAAAGTTGTGAGCAATTGATTCATCTACTGCATGAATTAGTTTGCTCTGGAGCCATCCTTCCTGAGCTAAGACAAAAAATGTGTGAGCTGGAGGCTAAAAAACTGTGAGCTAGCTCACACTAACTCAGCTTAGAGGGAACACTGCTTAGGACCAAGACCAGGATTGCCTCCCCCCGGTAGGTTCTGTGACCATCTGCTCTACGGCACAGTCATTGAGGGTATCTAGAAACTCAATCTCTTTCTCCTGACTTGAACACATATCTGCATACAAATATCTATAATTCCCCAGACATTCTCTGCAACCTTCTTCCTATGGCCTCTAGACCTTGCCAAGCAGTCAATATTGTTTGTCGCCCTCTCAGTGGCCAGTCCTAATCCACTTTCCTCTAGTACACTATTATGGATGGGCACAGACATGAACACTGAACCAAAATCTGGGCTGAACATTGCCTTTTTGGGGGCTTGGATGGACCGGCTTGAAGGTCACGTGTCCGAAAGCTTGAGTGCCCAATTTTTGCGCTCTCAGCTTGGAAGCATTTGGCTACTTTTGCCAGAGAAACCCCATCCCCACCATTTCGCGCCAAAAAGCAGGTGTGGGTGGGATTTTTCAGCCTTCAAGGGACCAATGCCAGGCACCTGAGGCCAATAGGCATCTCCAATTTCAAATCAGAGACATCCATCCTTCTCCCTCAGAATGGGAGGGGTGTGTGGATATATTCCCAGGAAGTGTGTGACTGTCCTTCATTTCATGTCAGGGTCTCTTGCAGTGCAGTGCTCTTTTTGTGCACAGAAAAAATCTCGTAGTGGGCCTGGGGTGTGGGAAAAATTTACTGGGGTTGGTGGCTGGGTGGGTGGGTGGAGAAACCAGCTGCATCTTCTGGTGACGATACCAATCACCAGATGAAAAACATCCTCCCCTTCCCTTTTATCTCTGTTTTCCCCCTTTCTGCATTTCTCCGCTGCAATGCCTGGTTGCCGCCTGCCTTTTCTCTCTTCCCTGTGAGGAGTGGGAAACTGGGCTTGAATTCTTTTGCTTCCACAACACATTTTTGGTTTGACTCCAGGGTTGCCTGTTTCCTTAGCAAGTCAAGTAGCGCAGTCACCCTACCCCTTTTGTGGGTTCTGCAAGCGGCTATCTTCTGTGCCCGCTGACACTCTTCTGCTCATCCCAAAAGGACACCTGCTCTCCCCTGGTCAGTTGGCAACCAACCATCCAACCAATCATCCACTCTCAGGGGGAAATTGGTGACTGCCTTTAGCACTGTGGGTCTTTTCTTCTTACTGCACCCTGCCTCCCTGGGTTGCTGAAGTCTCTTGCCTCAGAGTCCCTTCTCTCTCCCCCCCCTTTGCTCCTTGGCAACCAAGTCTCAAACCACCTTCTGGGATGGGGAGCTGGCAGTGGTAAAGACCCCTGGGCACAGGCTGTGGGTTTTCTCCCCTTCTGCACCCTGCCTCCCTGGGTTGCTGAAGCCCTTCACCTCAGAGTTCCTTTTTTCTCTCCCCCCGCCTCGCCCCTTGGTGACCAAGTCTCCAACCACCTTCTGGGGCATGGGGCACTGACAAAGACCCCTGGGCACAGGCCATGGGTCTTCTCCCCTTTCTGCACCCTGCCTCCCTGTGTTGCTGAAGCCCCTCACCTCAGAGTTCCTTTTCTCTCTCCCCCCCTTCACCCCTTGGTGACCAAGTCTCCAACCATCTTCTGGGGCATGGAGCTGGCACTGACAAAGACCCCTGGGCACAGGCTGTGGGTCTTCTCCCCTTTCTGCACCCTGCCTCCCTGGGTTGCAGGTCCCTCACCTCAGAGTTCCTTCTCTCTCTCTTGCCCCTCAGTGACCAACTCTCCACCTTGTGGGCTGTGGAGCTGGCAAAGTCCCCTGGGCATGGACTGTGGGTCTTCTCATGTTTCTGCACCCCAAATCCTGGGGTTGCTGAAGTCCCTCACCTCAGAGTTCTCTCTCTGCCTGGAAAATGGGCACCCCACTCTCTAACTGTTTCCTGGGGGAGGTCTGCAGACTGCCTTTGGCACTGACTGTGGGGTTTGCATTTCTTCTTTGAAAGAGCACCCCCCCCTTTCTTCTTGGGTCACTGTGGTCTCCAGTTTGGCAGTTCCTTCTCTCCTATGGCAAGTGGGTATCCCACTTTCAAAGCAATTTCTGGGGGGGCTAATTGTCCTTGGCACCCAATGTGCAGCTCGTCTTCACTGCCTCTGCCAAAATAAAGAAATGCTTCTCCCTGGGTGGGTCGAGTCTCTGCCTTTGGGTCCCCCTTTCTCCTCTGACTGCTGGCTGTGGGGACTTGCCTCAACTGCCCCCATTGAAAGGGGAAAAAACCCTTCTCCCTGGGTGGGTTGAATCTCTGCCTTCAGCCCACCCTCCTCTGCCAATGAGGCTCCCAACCCACTGACCCTTGCAGTGTTTTCCCGCAACTCAAGCAGCCACTCTTTAACCTCCTGGGTCTTACATGTGGGGACATGAGGGGACCCTAAAGGGGTTGTGCTCATGGGTGTGGGCAGATGGAAAGACAGGGCACTCTGACAACAGGTGGTGGGATATGACCATGTTCTCCCACACCGGTGCCCTCCTGCTCGGGTACTTCATCAGTGGTGTCTGCATCAGGTTCCCCTGCAGAGTCCATAGGGCTGGTCTTGGTCACCAGACAATAGTCCCACCTGGTTTCAGGTGGGCCATGGGCAGGGCCGGCCCCAGGTGTCTGGGCACCCTAGGCAAGACAGCCTGGGGCGCCCACCCCATGGGGATGCCAACCTCCCGGTAGGGCCTGGAGACTGGGGGTGGTGGTGGAGCACCGGCTTTCCTGAGCATGCCGCACTAGCGGCGTGCTCAGGAAATCCAGGGAAGAGGCAGCCGTTTTGAACGGCCACCCCTTCCCTCCCAGCCCCAGCACTGGCTGAAGACCGGCGGTGGGGGGGAGCGCCGGCTTTCCTGAGCACGCCACAGTAGCGGCGTGTCCAGGAAAGCCAGGGAAGGGGCAGCCGTTTGAACAGTTCCCCTTCCCAGCCCCAGGGCCGGCTGGAGACCAGGGAGGGGTGGAGCACCGGCTTTCCTGAGCACGCAGTAGCGGCGTGCTCAGGAAAGCCAGGGAAGGGGCGCCCGTTTGAACGACCGCCCCTTCCCAGCACCAGCTGGAGACTGGGGGGAGCGGCTTTCCTGAGCACGCTCAGGAAAGCCAGGAAAGGGTTGGCCGTTCAAACGGCCGCCCCTTCCCTCCCAGCCCCAGTGCCAGCTGGAGACAGGGGAGTGGAGGGCGGTTTTCCTGAGCATGCTGCAGTAGCAGCGTGCTCAGGAAAGCCAAGGAAGGGGCGGCCATTTGAATGGCTGCCCCTTCCCTTCTAGCGCCGGCTTCATGGGGGGCGGGGCGGGGGGCACTTTGGCGTCCCTGTGGGCCCCAGCGCCCTAGGCGAGTGCCTAGCTCGCCTAGTGGGCGAGCCGGCAGTGGCCATGGGGACAAAGTACATGTGAGAGGGAGGACACCACCGTTGCTAGTGGTGAGGGTGGTGACGATGGCCCAAGCATGGCATCCTGTTCCGTGCCTGAGGATTCCTGGCTGTGATCATCCCTCTGTCCCTCAACTGTCAGTAAGACCCCCCATCAGTCCAGGGTCTGAGACTGGGAAATGGTTATGCCTGAAAAGCGCCCCACTGATGGGCATGGGGGGCATGGCTGCAGTCTGCTGTGTGAAATTACTTCCACATCCCATTTAGTGATCCCTGTGTGGTGGAGTGCCAGGTGTGCAAGGTACATGTTCGCCGGGGGAGAGATCCACATCACTTAACAACTAGCATTCTACAGAGGCACTTGCATCGGTCACACCTCAATTTGACTCCACTGGAGGGTGGACCACCTGAGCCTGCTGCTGGGCATGGGACACAGACTCCAAGTTGTTGGGGAGAGGGAGGCTGGGAGGGGCAGGCCACCACGGTGGGGTCTGTGGCCTCCCCATAGGTTCCCCCAGGAAAACCACCCTTCAAGAGATCATGCTCATTGCGTCCTCCCAGCACCTGGAAAGAGGATGAGGGCCAGGTTTCATGAAGTGATCACTCAGCACATCGGATGAATGATCACCCTGGATGGCTAGCCTTTCTGTCTGGTGGAGGATGTGGGCTTTCAGGGGCTACTATGTTGCATATCCCTGTGGTACACCATTCCCTCCTGGAGCACCATGAGCTAGCGCATGCTGCCTACCATGTATCAGTAAATGGGCCTGGGGAAAGGGCACCTGCCATCCCTGTCACCCTCCTGGGCAGGGTGGGAGGCTGGGCCCCAACCAATCCTCATGTCCAAAAGTCTGGGTGGTTGGCCCCAGGAAGACAGCAGCAACTGCAACCATGCGGGTGGTCCCTGGGGAGGTCCTCTGGTAGTTGGGTGCTTGTAGCTGAATCAGTTCTGCTCTGGTCTGGACTGCCTGAAACCATTACTGAACAAGTCCTCTAGAAGCAATTTCCTGGGGGCACCAGTCTTAGGGCTCTGCTACTTATACCCCCAGAACAGACAGACATGTGACTTGGGCATGTGGAGGGCCCCCCTAGGGACAGGCTGTGTGAGTTGGAGGCCTCTAGCTCACCCAAGTCAGTTTGGGTCACTCCCGAACTGGTGAGGGGGACACATCCCATTGAAAAGCATTGTCTCTTTGGGAGTCTGTAGCTCAGCCCCCCTAAAGTCCAAGAGGGACCAAACTTGGTGGGCACATCAAGGAGATTGTGCTGGAATTATGCTGAGAATTTGGGGCCCTGGACCCCCTGGGGGTCTTTTCTGCATCCAGACTGGTCCACGAACCAGTTTGTGAACCAGCTGCACTTTGGTTCAAGAATTGGTCTGGGAATGGGGTTGGTTTGGTTTGGTCTCGGGCAAAATTTGGAAAGTGCCCATCCCTAAAAACTATCAGAACATTTCCCTTTGCCTCAGCACAGTGCCCTGCTTACCCTCATGCTCCCTGACAGAAGGGGAGCTGCCATTCTCAGAGTGGGACACATCTAACAAGTCCCAGAGAGTGACCAACCTAACATTGGCAAAGAATATCCTGTATGCAAACCATATATGCATAAGCTCTGTTCCTGCAATTGTGATCCCTGTCTTTACAAGGTTCACAACTTATTTTTTTATTTAGACTTTTAAAATGCTGCCTCTCCAGGAACCTGTCCAAGGTGGCATTAAGCTATGGACACATAGACTGTCAATGTACAGTTTATATTCCTAGAAGGTGAAACACATGTAGACAGGGGTGAACTAACAGGCCCAGTCCTGGTCCCTCCTACATGTGCACTTCCTATGCATGCTTAAATTTTGTGTACCAGTCGCAGGAAATGGACTAAATGAGGAGATACCTTACTTTCATCCCAATAACTCAAACCCTATGATCATCCAAAATTGACACACAGTCATCAGGACATCTACATACTTTCCACCAAATTTCAAAATTACAACCAGATATAACATGTCTCCAAGGATATCAGAAAACAAGATACACAATATTTAACATACAAAAAATTAGGCAAATCATTTATTTCAGCAGATGTAAAAAAGAAAAGAGGAGTAGTTACTTATATTAAGCAGTATTTACAACTGGGATTTTTTTATAGTTCATCAGATGGAAGGATAATAGCTATTACAATAAAGAAAGAAGGAAAAGATATTTCTTTTAAATATATATACTCCAAATCAAAACCAAGGGAAAAAAATTTAGAAGTACGTACAATAATTACTAAGAAAAATGTTGATGATATTTGTATTCTGGGAGTTTTTAATGTTGTATTTGATCCGAAAATAGATAGAAAAAAACAGAGAAGGAAAAAAGTAGGCTCGACCTTACCAAAATGTTTTTTAAAAAAATGGTAGAAGAATATAATATGGTGGATGCATGAAGGACTAGAAATATACACAGTAGAGACTTTACATACTTTTCTGCAAGGCGCAAATCATGGTCAAGGATAGATATGGCCTGGATAACAACCTGTATGATTAGAGAACTAACAGATGCAGAAATACTACCAAACACCTTTTCAGACCACAACCCCCTCTCAATTACTTTCAAACAAATGAAAAATAATACTAGATGGAAGATGAACAATGGATCGCTGAGAGACCAAGAATTTTTGGTAAAGATGAAAACTGAAATACAAAAATTCTTTAAAAGAAACTTGTAATCAGAAATGTCAATAAATATAGTATGGGACACATTTAAAGCTTTTTTAAGGGGATGGTTTATTTATCAAAGTGCTTAAAAGTCAAAAAAAGAGAAAGAAAAGTTTGAAAATTTAAGAAAAAAAGATTAAAATAGAAGAAGATAAAATGAAGAAAACCTTCGATTTAGAACAAGCAAAGATAAAAGAAAAAATGCTACAACATCAAATGAATATCCTACTGACACAAGAGATAGCTAAAACTGTAGAATATACTAAATGAAATTATTTTGAAAAAAGTCAAAAAAAGAGAAAGAAAAGTTTGAAAATTTAAGAAAAAAAGATTAAAATAGAAGAAGATAAAATGAAGAAAACCTTCGATTTAGAACAAGCAAAGATAAAAGAAAAAATGCTACAACATCAAATGAATATCCTACTGACACAAGAGATAGCTAAAACTGTAGAATATACTAAATGAAATTATTTCGAAAATGCTAATAAACCCACCAGATGGTTAGTCTACAAACTCAGGAAAGAAAAAGAAAAATGGATAATAATGGCACTAAAAGATGATAAAGGTGAAATAAAATACAAATCCCAGGAGCTAAAAATGATTGTGAAAATTTTTTACACAAACTTATGCCAGCGAAAAATACAAAATGAACAACAAATAAAAGAATATCTTCAATTAAATAATAAAAAGAAGTTCAATGAAGACCAGAGGAAAATTTTAAATGACCCAATAACAATGTGTAATCACAGAAGCAATCAAAAAACAGAAAAAGAAGAAGACACCAGGCCCAGATGGTCTCCCAGCAGAAATTTATCGAACATTTGAAGTACAAATAGTGCTTCCATTTAAAGGATTATTACAAAACATAGCTAAAGAAGGGAAAATCCCAGACTCATGGAATGAAGCACTTATTACATTAATATATAAAGCCAGAATGGAAGAAAAGGAAATTCATAACTATAGACCTATCTCATTATTGAATGCAGATTATAAAATATTTACTAATATTCTAGCATCAAGACTGAAAAATATACTTTCACAAATAATTCATCAGGATCAAGCAGATTTTCTCCCTAGAATACAGATTAAAAATAATATAAGAACTATTATTGACGTCTTGGAGTATTGTGAATATCATGCAGTAAAGCAATTAGTATTAATATTTCTAGATGCTGAAAAAGCATTTGATAACATTTCATGGGACTTCCTATGCTAAAAACTTATAAAATGGGAATGTGGACCACAGTTTTTATCAATGATCTCAGCAATTTGTAAGTAACAATATGCTAAAATTATGATTAATGATGTTATGTCAGAAAGGTATGAGATCCAGAAGGGAACTAGTCAAGGCTGCCCTCTATCACCATTGTTGTTTATTTTTGTTTTAGAATCCTTGAACAACCTAGTGAGAGAAAATGACCAGATAAGAGGCTGAAAAGTGAAAAGAGAAGAATTTAAGTTACAAGCATTTGCAGATGACCTTGTCTTCATAATAGAAGAACCTTTAACATCCATCCATCATCTTTTGAAAGAAATCCATGCTTTTGGTGAAGTAGTCGGACTAAAAATAAATTACAAAACCCCAAACATTTTAACTAAAAATTGCACACAAGAAAAAATACAGGAGATTATGGATACAACTAAACTTGAGGTCATGAAAAGAGTGAAATATTTAGGAATTTATATGACAAATAGAAACAGTGCATTACTGGAAAATAATTATAAAAAACTATTGGAAGAAATTTAAAAAGATCTTCTTAAATGGAAAGATTTGCAACTTTCATTAATATTCAGAATAACAACTATCAGAATGAACATATTACCATGTTTCTTATTTCTTGCCCAAAATCTTCCAATTTTGAAAAGAATACAATATTTTACAGATCTTGATAAAATTACCAGACAGTTTATTTTGTACCCTAAAAAAGCCCGAATAAAATAGAAAGTATTACAAGACAAAAAAGAAAGAGGTGGATTTGCTCTATCAAACTGGAGCAGCAGCAATTTGGATTAAAGATTGGCTAACCCTAGAAGATCTAAGAACAATAAATCTAGAAGGACATGACTTATGTATGGCCTGGCATGCCTATGTTTGGTATGACAAGGACAAAATGCATACACATTTTCAACACCATATTGTAAGAGGAGCTTTGATAAAAATTTGGAGGAAATTAAAAGAAAACTATTACGTGAAAACACCAAGATGAGTCTCCCCATTGGAAGCATTTATAAAACTGACACTTTTAACTGAAAAGAAGAGAGAACCCTTTGATACATTATTAAATAAAAACAATAGTTTAAAGACTATAGAAGACTTACGGATACAAAATGTAAACCTGACATGGTGGGAAAGTATACAACTGAACTCCAGATGCATCAAAGACAACAAGATTGGGTTTTATAGTAACAAAAATGAAATAGACAAAATTTGGCTTTCCTCCAATGATAAAACTATTCAAAAAAATTATAACTATCTATTGGAAGATTATATGCAAGATGAAATAGTTAAAGTTTCAATGCTTTTGTGAATGAAAGATATAGGACACAATACTGGAATAGACAAATGGGCTAAAATATGGAAAATAACCAAGTTTCTTAGAGCAACAACATATAAAGAAAATATATATAAAATTTTCCATAGGTGGTATTGGTCTCCAGATAGGATAGCAAAATGCTCAGCTAAAACTTCCAAAAACTGTTGGCATGTAAAGTCAACGTTCTTTCTTTCTTTCATATATGATGGAAGTATAGTAAATTGAATAAATTTTGGCTAACTATCCAAAGGATAATATGGGAAATGCTAAATATTAATTTAAACCTGTTACCAGAGGTATATTTATTAAACATAATCCCAGATGGTTACGGGAAAAATGATGCGTATCTATTGATATACATACTAACAGCGGCCAGGATCTTAATAGCTAAATATTGGAAGTCAGATAAATTACCCTCAGAACAGGAACTACTGGAAAAATTGTTAGAAGTCACTGAAATGGATAAATTAAACATGTTAATGAATAGAAAAGATGAAACTATGGCTGAGTTCAGACTGGCAGTTTGCCCCGGTAGGGACCCGGGCCAGTGATGATTCAATCCAGGAGTAAACTGGGCGTTCACACAGGCACATCTGACTGGCGTCCCCCACTCGTAGCCAACCCGTGCAGTTGCGCTTCACTGCCAGATCAAAAAGATACCTCATAAAACTGGTAGCAAATCCATAAACCCGTGTGTATCGCGCATTTCTCCGCTTTCGGGAAGTCTGAACGCACAGCCGAAAAGCCGGGAGCAACCCGCATTGGGCAGCAGCGATATGATTGGCCATGCTCCGCTCTACTGCCCAATGCAGTGCTGGTGCTGTGGGGTCCTCCCCCAATCGGCAAAATGCGCTTATGCGCTTATGCACATGAGCACATAAGTGCTCATGCGCACATATACCCATACACCCACAGCCAAATCAATGGGGAAATGCTGAATACAGCACGCCTCCAGGGCAGCAGTCTGAACGCTCCCGCCCGGCTCTGCCCCGTATCTTCCGGCAGCAGCCCAGGCTGTGTGAACGGGAAAACCCGGTACAGTTTATTCCGGGTCTTTTTTGCCACGCCTGGCTAATGGAGCAAACTGCCAGTCTGAACTCAACCTATATTCCAAACAAGATGGTCAAGAGTTTATAAATAGTATGTTAAAAATTTGTGGATTGTTATACTGAATATATTGTTGGAAAACACTATAAATAAATGTTAAAAAAGGACATCTGCATACAATAAAATGTCAACCTATGATCATCAATCAATCAGATCCTTCCTTATTTTGCTGACATGGGAAAAATGGAAATTAGATTCTGTATTGGAAAGTCTCAATAACCTCTCTCACTTACCAAGAATTTTTTGCAATGTGTACATTCTGGTACTGAGGATTGTCAGGCTTCACATGGTTTCTGGGAGGTCTTTTCTGGAGCACTTAGAAGGGTATCCCATCTTTTCCCCCTAGTCTGGGACTGATTTAATTTTGTAGGGATAAAGACAGGACTTCAAAGTGAGCAAAACAGTGAAGTAATAAAGTGTTCTTTGAGCTTTGTCTGAAGACTGCAGCTACCTTGTACTGTCTTTAATTATCCTCCCCACCCATTGAGCCCAATATAGAGACAGGGAAGGGAAAGGTGGCTGGCTGAACAGGAAGGGCTCCTTCATGTTATCCTGAAATTCAGCCATGCTTTCATGTGATGTTGGCTTCAGGCAAAGCATTTATGCATGAACACCTGCCTGTCCACACTGGAGCACATTTATCATGGGAGCAACACACTTGCCCAGGCCATTGACTGTTAATATGCCAATACTGTACAAATGTAGGCTGCCACATGTGCTGAATGAATTCTCTGGCTAGTGGGTTCATCAAATAATCCCTGCAGCCCATAAAGAGGATGTGATGAAACCTTTCCTAAAAATTCCTTCATTAAACCTTACTGGGTGAAATAAATTGTGACCAGTCTAAATGTACATGGCAAAGATGTTTGAACTTGCTGTGGTCCTGGGTATTCTTGTACAGTATTGATAACCTGGATCCATTTCAGTCTGTTTCTGCTTAGATCTTGGAACTGAAACTGGATTGGCTGAAGAGTGCAAAAATAAAAGTGTGCCACCACTCTCTTGTCCACAGCTGAGATGGTGAGCATGTCCATTTCCCTCCAGGAGGGTAGGAAAGAAGAATGGCAGGGGATATCATCCTTGTGTCTCCAGCCTCTATCAGAAAAAGATGGTTTGGTTTGGAACTTATCAGTATTTTGTGATCTGCTCCTCTGGGGCACCATTTTGTGGTGACTGTACAATATGTTCTCAGAATTCCAGAATTACTTACAAGCACAACCAGTTTGGGGACTACTGTTTAAAAAAAGCCCAATGGATTTTTAGATTGAATGAATGATGGACTTAATGAGGAGATTGAGTGGTCCTCCTAGTTGTATTAAACCTTGCTAATTAGGATAAGGTGTTACAGGAATGGAAATGAAGGTAATTATACATACCGGCTTTGGATGGAGAACCTTCATTTCTCTCTAAGCTCCTTTATATGGTACTTATTTGGCTGGAAGGGAGAAGAGCATATAATTCTCTGCTCCATGTTTTTCTGAGTAGATACCTTTTGAATGGTATGTTGTGTAGTAGCTTTAATATACATCTGTATATTTATCATCAACTTTGCTAAAGGTTAGTGAAGGATTAAAAATGGTCTTCTTTATATGTGGTCACACTTCTTTTATATTGTTACAGATTTGCTATAAAGATTTCTTTCATTTCAGACTGGAGGAAAGGTTCCCCCCAGCTTTCTACATGCAGGTGTCTCATGCACTAAATATTATTTTCTGAATACAAGATAATGCATATATACTTTATTTGAAACTGACCATTTTATGGGAAACACAGAATATACTTTGCATGAGGCTATTTTTTTCTTTGTGTTTTTTAAAGTTGTCTTTATAACCACATTTTGATGAGTTGCTTACAATTATGATGCAATTTTAAGAGATGGCATGTGACACTCTTGAGGAATCCATTTAAAACTCCTCATGTTTTATGGGATGATTAGTCTCTTTAGGTGGTTTAAGTTGTTCCTTTTAATTATGATTTTAAAAGTGATTGTTGATGTTTACATTGTTGCATGAATCATTATACAAAGAGCAAACTTAAGCCTACATAATTATGTCAAGGGTAAATTAGATGTGCGTCCAAGTACAGATCCTGTCTGTCCACACTGTGTGGCTTTCAACAGAATGTGCAATCAGATGGTTGCGTTTTTAAGTGCACTTATAATTGGGATGAACATATGTATGCATATCTAATTTACCTCACAATCACCTCCACAGGGATGCTGACAGTAACAATAGGTCCTTAACAAAGCTTCCTTCTGCCCACCAAGACCCATCACCAAAAAACCCCAGCCCAAGTAATGTGTGAAAACAAATAACATGACTTGCTGTGAGCATGAATATGCTAACATTTGATTATTTCCATATGTGTCACATTTCTTTTATTTCATTTCTCACATTTATATATATCTTTTATCCACCGATTTAGGGTATTATACATGGAATTGGTGTCATATGACATATGTGTGACAGTACATGTCTTCCAAACCCAGTCCTTGCCTTTCAGGACCTAGGCTGAAAGAAAACAAATGGCAGACAAATGTTTTCCCTTCAGCCTAACTCCCAGCTCTGAAAGCCAACAGTTTGTCCAGTAGAGGTAAAAATCACCATGGATCTAGTCATATTGTGAAACATGCACTATCTTCACTGGGGCAGCACATGCCACAGCCTACGGTGGCTGTAAGAAAAAGGTTTGGGGAGGGAGCAGCATGTATAAAAATGCCAGTGCATGCATGTTACGCACAAACATCACATATAACCTTATGGTCCCTTTCATACATGGACATATTAGTATCAAAACTGGTTCCTCATAGTTTCTTCCCGTTCCACTGCAGTAACGGTTGGATGTGGCATGGTCTTGCCTGTATGTTTCTGGGTTTGCAAACATGATCACTGTTGGTGTGTATTAAACAAGACTGACCATTTTTAGGTGCTTGATTTTCTGTAACAGATGAGCCATGCATCTAAGAAGCAAAACATTCCATACTTAAATGTAAATGAATTAATGGTTGCAATTTGGTTTACTCAAAGGTGGCAATAATATTACAAAGAGTTTTTAGAGTACTCAAAGTGCTTCAGATGACCTCACCTATAAAATAGCCTCTAAATATTACTGCTGAGAGTGGCTTGCCCAGCACCGCTTAGAGAGCTCCCAGACAGTTCTCATAATGGAGGGAAGTAAGTAGTGGGGTCCCATGAGGATCAGTATTGGGGCCGATACTATTTACTTTATTCATCTGATCTGGAACTAGGGGTGAGTAGTGTAGTGGCCAAGTTTGCAGATGACACAAAATTATTCAGGATAGTAAAAACTGAGGCTGACTGTGAAGAGCTCCAAGGAGACCTCCACAAACTGGCTCAGTGGGTGACAATGTGGCAAATGAAGTCCAATACTGGTAAGTGCAAGGTGATGCACATTGGGACCAAAAAAAATCACCACTTCAATTATAGGCTAGTGGGGTCTGAACTTGCTGAGACTGAGAAGGGAAAAGATCTCGGGGTCAGAGTGGCTAGCTCAATGAAAGTGTCAACCCAGTGTGCTGCTGCTGTAGTAAAAAAGGCAAACGCTATGTGAGGGATTATTAGGAATGGAACTCTACATAAAATGGCCAATATTGTAATACCCCTGTATAGATCTATGGTGTGGCCTCATTTGAAATACTGTGTACTGTTCTGGTCACTGTATCTCCAAAAGGACATGGCAGAGTTGGAAAAAAGTACAGAGGAGGGTAACCAAGATGATTAGGGGTTGAAGCACCTTTCCTATGAGGAAAGGCTGAAGAGTCCGGGACTTTTCAGTTTAGAAAAGAGACAACTAAGGGGGCATATGATAGAGGTTTATAAAATTATGCATGGGGTAGATAGAGTTGACATTTTTTTTCCTGCATTTCCCAAAATACTAGAACTCGAGTGAAGCTGATGGGCAGTAGGTTCAGCATGGACAAAAGGAAATACTACTTTACACAAAGAGTGATTAAAATGTGGAATTCAATGCCAAAGGATGTAGGGATGGCCACAGGATTAAACAGCTTTCACATGGGGTTAGATAGATTAATGGAGGATAAGTCTATCAATGGCTACTAGCTGTGGTGACTGAGGGGAACCTCCACATTCAGAGATACTAATCTTCCAAATCCCAGAGTCAGGAGGCAATATCAGGGGAAGGCCTTGGTCTCTATGCCCTGTTGTTGGCCATCCAGATGAACTGGTTGGCCACTGTGTGAGACAAGATACTGGACTAGATGGTCTGAACAAGCAGGGCTCTTCTTACAACCAGTCCTGAAACTACATTGGAAAAAATCCAAACAATCCATGATGGAGGAGCTATCCCAGCTTTGATTATTTCAGATTATCACAAAACTTGGGGAGGAAATAAAAGTTTTTTCCTCAAGAATGCTGCAGATTGGCATAGGTAGAGTCAGCTCATTCAAAATGGATGGTTTTTCCACATTACTAACAATAAGATTTGGGATTTAACTAAATTAAAATGGGCTGATATCAATCATTTTACACGTTTTAGGAAACAAGCCTAGCAAGCAGGGGTCCTTTTGTAGAAGAACAGCTGCAGGAGCTCATTAGCATATGGTATGCTAATGAGCTATTAGGCTATTAGCATATGCCATGCCCCCTGACATCACCGGAAGTTATGTAAGAAGGGGAAGCAAAAGGGGGGGGGCATCTTCAAAAGTCTCCCCTTCCCCAGCTGGCCTGGGTGGGGGAGCTAAGAGAGAAGGGGTTTAAAGTTTAAACTCCTTCTCATGAGAGTTGGGCCACAGAAGGAGGAAAGAGGGAAGGAAATAGAGAGAGTAGAGAGAAGGAAAGAGGGAAAGAAAGAGGGAAAGAAAGAGAAGGAAAGGGGAGGGAAAGAAAGGGAAGAAGGAGGGAAACAGGGAAAGGAGGAAAAAAGAGAAGAGAAGAAGGTGGGAAAGAAAGAAAGAGAGAAGAGAAGAATGAGGGAAAGGAAAAAGAAAGAAGGAAAGGAGGGAATGAAAGAAATTTGGCGGCAATTCAGCCCCATTATATCCTATGGGCCATTGAAGTCAATGGTGAAAACATAGGGTATATTCTGGAGGCTGGAGGGGAGGGGGTTTGAGGGAGAGGCTCCAAACTCACAGGATAGCTGTTGGAGCCTCTTCCCAAGAAACCCACCAAGTTTCAAGAACATTGGACCAGGGGGTCCAATTCTATGGGCCCCTAAACAAGTTGCCCTCATTCTCTCCATTGTTCTCTATGGTGGGAAAAAAGTTATTTTTCCCCCACCATAGAGAACAATGGAGGGAATAGGGGCAACCTGTTTAGGGCCCCATAGAATTGGACCCCCTGATCCAATGTTCTTGAAACTTGGTGGATATCTTGGGGAGGGGCTCCATAAGCTATCCTGTGAGTTTGGAGCCTCTCCCTTAAACCCCCTCCCCTCCAGCCCCCAGAATATACCCTATGTTTTCACCATTGACTTCAATGGCCCATAGGATATGATGGAGCTGAAATTGACATTCGGCTGCCTGAAAGACTCTCCGGGACGCCGGCTGGGGGCGGGGCTTGGCTCCTGAGCTCCCGTAGCTGTGCTCCGGTGCGCTCCCCCCAAAAAAAGACCCCTGCTAGCAAGTATACTCAGAAGTAAGTCCCATTTTATTCATTGGGGCTTAGTCCCAAGAAAGCATTCTTAGACCTTTAGTCACTGTGGCTTAAATATGGTATGCTGGACTGAAATAAACAAGTATTAATTTACCAATGTATATATTTATTTTTATGAATATATATTCCACTTCACATTCCACTTTTCTATTGAAAACAATACTGATGGTGACTTATGGGCAATGAATACTTCCATACAGTAAAATTACTCTACCTTTTATGCCAATGAGGAACGAAGAGAGAAAATCCTAAACGGGTCTATCAGAATCCTACTTTATTCTATTCAATTACTCCCAGAAAACTGTTATTGGGATTGTACTGTTTGACTTTTGGCTTTCAGCTCTACTAACTTCCTTCTACCCTTTAGGGCAAAAGGAGATATTAGAAAGGAAATACAGGAGACTTTCCCTTGGGCTTTACTCTTAATGCTAATACAATGGTGGAGAGGCTTAGAAGACAAGGAAAAGGCTGCTTGATCCTTCCTTGGCACGCTGGCAGTTCTTTGCAATTGCCCTACACACCCCACATTCTTGTCTTCTCAGGAAATGGCAGGACCATGCGGTTCTTGACAAGGCAGGTAGTTCTTGTCTTACATATATAGCCATGTTTTGTACAAAGGATTTTTTTTTCACCCACCTTTCTTTTTGGCATTGGGTGCAACTTTTTTTTAAAATGCATATTTCATCTGCAGAAATCTTGTGATGACAGCAATCGTGTAACTTCTCTTAATCCCCTTATTTTTCTCTTTACACATGATGAATATGATTATGTTTTATTGGACTTATACCATCACACACCTCTCTTGTCACATGCTTGCCTACCCTAGCTATAAAAACAACAGGGTGATGGTTTTATCTTCCCAGTCTCGGACTTCACCCTACATGTCATTCAGATTTTATAGTTTGTGTGAAATGTACACTCATTTGGCAACAAAGTGATAATTCATGCCATGCTCTGTGAGCAATTACTCGTCTGAGACTTTCAGCAACTCATTTTATGGGTAAACATTGTTGTATAAAAACTATTTGTGTTGCAAGAAAACGCCCAAAGTCCTCTACCTGTCAGGGGAATTTGAATTGCATTTTATTTTCTGTGTTTTACTTCTGCAAAGGTATATTTGACCTCTATGAATGTATTATGGGCTGGCATCCCAAAGGCTGGCTGTTGAGGCAGATTATAAACCACTGTTGCCCAAACAAAAGATCATGTTGAGTCAACACAGGCACACCCATTAGCCCTGCATTGTTGCAAGGAAAAACTTTTTAAAGTTAAAATAAGCCATGGGGCTGTCTTGAAGACCAAAAAGTTGAAATGATACTGGCAGGGCTCTTTTTGTAGCAGGAGCTTCTTTGCATATTAAGCAACACACCCTAATGTAGCCAATCCTCTAAGAGCTTACAGAGCTCTTCTTACAGGGGCTACTGTAAGCTCTTGGAGGATTGGCTACATTAGGGGTGTGTTGCTTAATATGCAAAGGAGTTCCTGCTACAAAAAGAGCCCTGGATACTGGGTGGATTTGTACAGTAATGCCAGAAAAATTTCATTCCATGGGACAAAAAACGGAACAACCAACTTGTAATTAATTGTTACTGTCATTATTATGCCTCATGCTGCTGTTCCAGATAGAATTGGTGGCCCATTCTCTCTTCATGTTAGCCATTTTAAGAATCATTTTACAGGTTCTTAATCTGTATTTCTCTGTTGTACCAAATGATTACATTGATCCTAAATATACATGTACTGGCAACAACCTACAATTAGCTCCATCTTGAAACCCCCATGCATCACTAGTTAGTATCCTGCTCACTCTGCAAGGCAAAAGAAGTAAATGAAGGACTGGAAGACAAGAAACAGAGAGCACAGCTATTGCATTAGAGTATATAGCAACCTTGCTACAATCCACCAGTCATGGTGCAGCATCCTAATGATGTCCCTGAGATAGGCAGAGATGGAAGCAGCCGAACAATGGACACTGATGTCATCATGCTTCTCTGATGTTAGCTCAGCACTGTCCACATGCAGAGTACAACAAGGGAGGGAACAAAAGGAACATAGCAGCCTTCACTGAAAGGAGGACAGGAACCTTGGAAGGAATACATGAACTTAGATATGGGCTCAAGTATTCTCCAGTAGCCATGTTCTCTTTTGCCAGGTACACATATGAGGAAGGAAAACCAAACAACTGCCATGCATCAGTAGTTCACTTGGCAGAGTTCAGTGGCTGAGTGGTAGAGAGGGCTATAGAGCACTATCCTTGTGACAGGTAAAGTGGATGCAAACAGTAGGGCAGTAACAAGAGAATATATGCCTGGACAATTCTTTTCCTTTAATCTCCCAGTACACCACCAGGGAATGGCACCAATCTGATTAATCCCACTGGGTGGGGGGATGCAAAGAAAGCAAAGCACACCTTTTGCACAGCAACAGACTAATTAGCAATTTAAAAAAAGAAGGAAGAGGTATATACAGCCGCTGTCAATGCCATGGGGATTCCTAATGTTTCATTCTTGTGAGCTCTGCTGTGGTGTGGCCATAGGACTGCTGCCAAGTATGTGAAGCCATCGTGGCTTATTAGGATGCCACCAGTGATTAGGGTGAGTGAGCAACCTGAACAGCCCGCCCTGCTCCACCTCCTTACAAAACCATGCCTGTGCAAACATCAGACAACCACTGCCACCCCCTACCAATATAAGTCCCATGTTAAAAACAGTGGAGGTTAGTAATCGGCAGTGGGTAAAAACCAACCACTATCTATCAAATGAAACAGAGACTTGGGCCCAGGACAGACTGGCAATTTGCCCCGGTATCGAGTTGCGGCAAAAAAAACCCGGAGTAAACGATACCGGGTTTTCCCATCCACACAGCGGGGGCCTCTGCCGGAAGATACTGGACGGAGGCGAGCGGGAGCGTTCAGACTGCCGCGCCGGAGGCGCGCTATATTCGCTGTTTCCCCATTATTTCGGCTGTGGGCGTATGTGCGCATGAGCGCATTTTGGTGATTTTTTTTTTTGCCCTGCAACGCCGGCACCGCATTGGGCAGTGGAGCGGAGCGCAGCCAATCACACCGCTGCTGCCTCATGCCCAACGCGGGTTGCTCCCGGCTTTTCGGCTGCGCGTTCAGACTCCCCGGAAGCGGAGAAACGCGCAACAAACGCAGGCTTTCAAGATTTGCGTCGTCTTTTATCAGGTGTTTTTTTAATCTGGCAGTGAAGCGCGAGAGCACCGGTAGGCTACGGGTGGGGGACGCCAGGCAGATGTGCCTGTGTGAACATTCCATTTAATCCGATATTGAGTCATTGTCAGCCCGGGTCCCATCCCGCGGCAAATTGCCAGTCTGTCCTCGGCCAGGGTTGTGACACAGTTAATATGTTTATTGTGTGAATCAGGCACAGAGATCTGAAAGTGAGGTGAATGAATGAGGTTGCAAACTATCTTATCCCAGTCTCTGAGAATTTCATTGACAGTTGTATTTTCCTTCTGCATGTGTTATATGGGGAATTTTAAAACTATGCTAGGATTAGTGCTGTCATACATTATGCCAGTGGGGATATGACAGGTTGCTTAGGATGCCAACCCAGCCTCAGTCAACCCCTGGTGTGCCCCTGGCCTGACACAGCTCTCTCCTATGCCAGCAGACTGATACTACTCTGATGATGGCATGGCTTGGCACAAATGTATCTCAAGATATGCTGGTATATCTCTGATATGTGCTAGTGTAGGGCTTTATTGCCATCTTAAACCATTTGGAAGCAGAGCTTCAGATGGCACTAAAAGTCTTTTGCCTTACTGTATCTATATCACTGGCTTTCCTGCCGTGTTAGTACAGTCTAGAACCCTATATATACTCCAGTGCACACAGAGAGCTCCTGCAACTGCTGGCTTCCAATTTTGCCCTACAATGTTCAGTGGCATAGAACATAGGAACATAGGAAAAGCCTTTTGTGATCAGGCCAATGGCCCATCCAACACTCTGTGTCATACAGTGGCCAAACCCCAAGTGATATCAAGAGGTCTTCCAGTGGGGCCAGAACTCCAGAAGCCCTCCCACTATTGCCCCCCAAGCACCTAGAATACAGAGCATCACTGCCCCAGACATAGCGTTTCATCTATACCTTGTGGCCAGTGTTACGTCTAAGCTGAGTTAGCCTGAGGTAGCTCACAGTTCTTTAGCCCCCAGCTCACACATTTTTGTCTTAGCTCAGGAAGGATGGCTCCAAAGCAAACTAATTTATGCAATAGACAAATTGCTTGCTCACAACTTTAATGTCAGTAGCTCACGAAGTAGAATTTTTGCTCATGAGACTTCACAGCTTAGAGGGAACATTGCTTGTGGCTAAAAGCCACTGGTGGACTTCTGCTCCATATGCTTATCCAGTCCTCTCTGGAAGCTGTCTGTGGTTGTAGATGCCACCACTTCCTGCAGCAGTGAAATCCCACATGTTAATTATTCACTGGGTAAAGAAGTACTTCCTTTTATCTGTTATAAGCCTACTGCTCATTAATTTCATCGAATGCCCACAAGTTCTTGCATTTGTGAGAAGGGGAGAAAAAGACTCCTTTCTCTACCTTCTCTATCCCATGCATAATTTAATAAACATCTTATCATGATACCCCTCAGTCGTAGTTTCTCCAAGCTAAAAAGCCCTAACCTCTTTAACCTTTCTTCAAGGAAGGTGTTCCATCCTCTTAATTATTTTAGTTGCCCTTTTCTGTACCTTTTCCAATGCTATATCTCTTTTTGAGGTATGGTGACCATTTTCAAGGGGGACCCAATAGATATTATTTACCTTGACTTCCGGAAAGCTTTTGATACAGTTCCTCATCAAAGGCTCCTAAGTAAGCTCAATAGTCATGGGATAAAAGGACAAGTCCTCTTGTGGATCAAAAACTGGCTTATAAATAGGAAACAGAGAGTGAGTATAAATGGGAAACTTTCTCAGTGGAGGGTGGTAAGCAGTGGGGTACCACAGGGATCAGTACTCGGTCCGATGCTTTTTAACTTGTTTATTAACGATTTGGAATTGGGAGTAAGCAGTGATGTGGCTAAATTTGCAGATGACACAAAGTTGTTCAGGGTGGTGAAAACCAGGGAGGATTGTGAGGCACTCCAAAGGGATCTGTTGAGGATGGGCGAGTGGGCGTCAACATGGCAAATGGGGTTCAATGTGGCCAAGTGCAAAGTGATGCACATTGGAGCCAAAAATCCTAAATATAAATACACGTTGATGGGGTCTGATCTGGCAGAGACGGACCAAGAGAGAGATCTTGGAGTCGTAGTGGATAACTCGCTGAAAATGTCTATACAATGTGTGGCTGCAATAAAGAAGGCCAACGCTATGCTGGGGATTATTAGGAAGGGAATTGATAACAAATCAGCCAGTATCATCATGCCCCTGTATAAATCATTGGTGCGACCTCATTTGGAATACTGTGTACAGTTCTGGTCACCACATCTCAAAAAGGATATTATAGCATTGGAAAAAGTGCAGAGAAGGGCAACTAGAATGATAAAAGGGTTGGAACACCTTCCCTATGAAGAAAGGTTAAAATGCTTGGGGCTCTTTAGCTTGGAGAAACGACAGCTGAGGGGTGACATGATCGAGGTTTATAAGATTATGAATGGGATTGAGCAGGTTGAGAAAGAAGTACTTTTCTCCCTTTCTCACAATACAAGAACTCGTGGGCACTCTATGAAATTGCTGAGCAGTCGGGTTAGAACAGATAAAAGGAAATACTTCTTCACCCAAAGAGTGATTAACATATGGAATTCACTGCCACAGGAGGTCGTGGCAGCTGCAAGCATGGACAGTTTCAAGAGGAAATTAGATAAACATATGGAGCAGAAGTCCACCAGTGGCTATTAGCCACAGGGTATGGATGGGAACTCTCAGTCTGGGGCAGGTGATGCACTCTATTCTTGTTGCTGGAGGGGGCAGCAGTGGGAGGGCTTCTGGTGCCCTGGCCCCACTGCTGGACCTCCGGATGGCACCTGGTATATTTTGGCCGCTGTGTGACAGAGTGTTGGACTAGATGGGCCATTGGCCTGATTCAACATTGGCTTCTCTTATGTTCTTATGTTCTTATGTTCTTAACTGTACACAGTATTCCAAAGGAGGCCACACTATAGATTTATACCGGGACATTATGATACTGGCTAATTTGTTTTCAAGCCCCTTCCTAATAGTCTCCAGCATAGTATTTACCTTTTTATTGTAGTTGCAATAGAAGGGAAACAGAAGGGAATGGAAGGGAAAAGGAAACACCATCTTTGAACTCTACCAAGTTTAAAAGCATTAAATTACTGCAACTAAAAGGTAACATTGCAACACTATACATCATTTAACCCAGTGACATTCAAGTCTCAGCCAGCCACTACTTTCTTGTTTACGTGCTGGTGCATCAGGGTCTTCTGCTTAGTATCTATATGATAAGCCATTCCAAGATATCATGCTTATATCTGCACAGAATGACTCAGATAGTTTAAAAAAAAATTATGGGTTTGTGTTTTTTTTAATTTAAAGGAACATTTTAAGAATATGTTTGTTCATGGCTCTTTGCACTTTACTAGGTCTTTTGATAGCTTCCTAGCATAATAGCAAGTCCTCCTCCCCTGCAAACAAAACCCTGGCAAAAGTTGACAACTTATAACATAATTATACACATGAGGTAAATCATTAGTAAGTGAAATGAGCTGTTTTCTTTTAAAACTGTTAAAAGTGTTAACTGTTATGCTGCATCAAGATTGCCAGATGGCAGCTTTTTATTCTGACATTCAGGTGTTTCTTCATGGATATCAGTTTATTTTCAAAAATTTTATTTGTTTCAAAAGCAACAGAAAGAACAAAAAAATTGAAGGAGATGAGGGAAGTAAAGGCTCCTAGAAGAGTGGTCCTGTATCTCAAGAGATGGTATGGTTGTCACCTCATATACAGACAAGGAGGAACTTCTCATGTGGAATTGGATGGGCTGCAGGTATCATCCTAAATAGTGGCCCCTTTTTGTTTGTGATATTTAGCTAGACTACATGATTTATCAGTTGCTACCCAAATTTCACCTGAAGCAAAATTTGAGGTAAATGTTGGCGTTTATTTTCAGGTGAAACACCTGGGGGGGGGGGGAAACCCCTGAATGAATTCAAAATAGTTTTGATAAGTTTGGCAACAGATCAAAGTCAAGGTGCTGACCTTAACCTTTAAAGCCCTAAATGTTCTGGGACCATCATATCTGAAGGACTGCCTCTCCTGCTATGATCCTTCACATTGCCTGTGTTCTCAAGTGGCTTGCCACTCTTCCACTAGAGCAAGGGCTTTCTCTGTGGTGGCCCAGTCCTGGTGGAATGCTCTGTCAGAGGATATGCGTGCCTTGCAGAACATTGTTAGTTTCTGCAGGGTTTGCAAGAGAGAGCTCCACCAGCAGGTCTTTAGTCATTGTGTATGTCTTTCGAGCAAGGGAACCTTTACCTTTACCTTTTTATGTCTTGTGATTCTTGCTTCCATTGGATCACTTTACTGTTGGGTTGTTGGATGCTGCTATGTTTTTAAATAGGAATTTTATATCATTGATTTTAAACTGTGTTATATATTTTTTATTCTTAGTTTTTTAAATATTGTATACTGAATTGTATTTGTTGTAAGCCACCCCAAGCCTTGCTTGCTGAGGAAGTCATGGAGTACAAATCTGATAAAATAAATGAATGAATTAATTAATAAGCCACCGGAGAACTGCACGAGAGGCAAGATGGGGAGGTGATGGTGTCTGGCTAAGCCTGTTCAAGGCGAGCCAGACACTGGCACTGAGCCCAGACAAACCCCACGCAAGCACCCGGATGGCAGCACCCAGGCCAAGCACCGAATGAGGCAAGGTGAGGTAGAAGGTGTCACCCATCTGAGTCCTGTTTGAGGCGAGGCAAGACAAGGCAGAGGGCAGCACCCATGTGAGCCCCGCACAAGGCAAGAGGAGGCAAAGGATTGCACCCACCTGAGCCAAATGTGAGGCAAGGCAAGGCAGAAGGTACTTCCTGGTCCAGCTGAAACCCCAGGAAGCAAGACAAGGAAGAGGGTGGCAACCAACCTGGGCTAGCCCCACACAAGGTGAAGCAAGGCAGGGGATAACACCCAGCCAAGCCCCACACCAGGCAAGGGAGACATCCAGCTGAGCTGAGAGAGGCAGTTCCTGGCCAGCCTGTAACCTGTCTGAGGCATCCTGCCACTTTCTCCCTCCTTTCCTCCTGCCTTTGGTCATTCATTTTTTTTTTTGTAAAAACTCTCTTAAAGAAGAGAGAATTTTATTCTTTTTATAGGAAACAGGGAGGGTAGACAGGTGGGGAAAGAAAAAGATGGAGTGAATTTTTTTCTGTTAGTGAGTGTTAGTTTAGGTTAATAACCAATGCCAGTTTTGGCATCTATCGTGGTTAGTAGATCTTCTTTTTAACTTTTACTAAGTCCAAAGTCACTCTGTTAACACAGTTAGTAAAGTCCATTGGGGTTAGTAATTAAACAGCTCCTTTCAGATGCTACACGAACAGTCCTCAAAGTATCTTCTTTTTAAATCTCTTCCAGTTACGGATTGAGTCCATTTTTACTTTGAAGTCTTCCGTTCCATCACCACTTTCCCCTGGGCTGCTGTCTTCTTTGCTTGTCCCAGCTTGGAATACTGCATCTTCCTCTCTGCTGGCACGCCTTTTCAGAAGTTTCTGTATTTTAAAGATGAAATCCTTCTTTCTTTTCTCTTTTTCCTTGAACTTCTGGCTTTCAGGCTTCCTGGGCTCCACAAACTCTTCAAATGAAATTAGATCTCTAGTTTGTCGCTTGGTATGCTCAACATCCCCTTCTACTGGCAGAGTATTCTCTTTTAAAAAAGCGGAATAGGCTTTGGGGGCCTTATCCACCTCTTCTTTTAATTTTGTCGCTTCACTGCCAGTTAGGGGTGCCAAAACATTTGTCAAGGTAAATCCGAGATCTTCTTTCTCTTCTTCTTTAACGTCCTGGAAACCTAAGGTCAAATTCGATTTCTGTTCAATCTCCAGCATCTTTCTAGTTGTTTCCGTTATCAGTTTCTGTCGACTGATGAGGATACTATCCATTTTAGACAGTTTTTCGTTGATTTTCCGCAGTTGTTCCAGCAGAGGGCACAGCATCTCCTTTTCCTGTTGATTAACAGCAAGCTCTTGGGGGGGCTATCTGGACCGGAAGTCCCTCCTCTCTCCTCTTCCGGTATTTGCAGGACTTTTTCCAGCATCGACATTTTGTTTTTTTTTTGTTTACTTTTCAAAAGTTCGTGCCGCATCCCCCAGAAAGCTGAAATGATCAAAATCTTCCATGCAACCCCAACGGTACTTTCACCAACGCCTTTTCTTCTCTCGGCCCCCCTTCGCGCTCCCTTTTTGGATCTTTCTTCTCAAAGGGGGTGGGAACTCCTCCCTCCTCCCAACGCATAAACGCATGCAGGGGGGCTCCGATACGCTTCAAAATAGATCTCCAACTCACGATTCGATGCCACTTCTTCTTTTTATTTTAAGCCATAACGCTGTCTTCACTCCTGGAATTCGGTGGTGCCGCTAAGTCCCATTACGGGCACACCGCAGCGGGGCCGATTGGGGCGGGGAGAAAGCCTCAATTTCCCGGCTGTCTGCCGGCAAAGAGGCTACTCCCCATGCGCCCCCGGTTCGGAGCCTTTACCTAAGGCTCACTAGGGTCTTTCGCACATGCGAAGACCCCCCTAACTGCGTGTGGGCTAACCGCCTCCGGGAGCGTCCCGAGAAGCGGCCGCCATTCGCGACACCGAAACCGAAACCCTGCCTTTGGTCATTCAGACTGCCTTTTTCTCCCTCCCTCCTCCCTCCCTCCTTCCTTTGGGGGTGGGGTCGTATTATGCCAGGGTTTTTCATTCCCAGTTCCCCCTGCTCACAGGGTTGTTCTGAAGATTAAATGGAGGGAGATTATGCAAATTGCTTTGAGTCCCCATTGTAGAGAAAGGTGGGCTATAAATGAACTAACTAAATAATAGAAATAGCTGAATAAAGGTAAAGGTTTCCCTTGCTTGAAAGCTAGTCGAATCCAGCTCTAGGGGGCAGTGCTCATCTTCATTTTCAAGCCAAAGAGCCAGTGTTGTCTGAAGACATTTCCGTGGTCACGTGACCGGCATGCCTAAATGCTGAGGCACACAGAACACTGTTACCTTCCCACTGAAGTGGTACCTATTTATCTACTTGCAATTTCTTGCTTTCAAACTGCTAGGTTGGCAGGAGCTGGGGCCAGAGACGGGAGCTCACTCTGTCATGCAGCACTAGGGTCTCAAACTGCCAAACTACAAACCTTCTGGTCTGCAGCTCAGTGTCTTAACCTCTGAGCCACCGCAGCCCCTTATAGCTGAATATGGAGGGGCAACTAAGAGGTTTGTGGTTAAGTGAGAAGGAGAGAAGTAAGCAGAGAAAGGTGAAGATATGGGGGTTACCAAGTGGAGAGAATGGGGAAGTTGAGACAAGGGGAAATGGGTGCCCTTTGCAAGTCCTTGAAAATTCACCATTGTTTTCCTAGGTAGAGAGTGCTGGGGTAGAGGAGGGCTAAAGACTGATTGTGGGGGGGGAGATGGCTAGTGGATGGGAAGGAGAAGAGGCAGGAAAAAGGAGAGGCTATGTGGCCTCAGAAAAAGGAAATAGTGGAGGAGAGGGAAATTCACTCTGCAAAGTCCTTTTGGTTTCCTGCTTGTAAATAAATAATTATTGTAGTGTGAGTTCTGATAAGAAAACTACACTCTATATTTCATTGGAGTTGTAATTTCATGATATACCCAACAAATGCTGGGTCACAGGTATGCACCAGATTTTGCTTTAAGGGACTGCTGTAAGCTGGGGGTGAAGGAGCTTCCAGTTTCCATCTTATCCCACTTTTGCCAGTAGAAAGGGCTTTGTGGAGCAGAGTTTTTCATTCCTTTTCTCTGCCTCTACATGTCCTAGAAAAGCCATGTGGAGCCAACGGAAAGAAGAAGAAAGCCCCCCTCTGCCCTTTCCACTGGCAAAAGTGTGGTAGTACAGAAAATGGAAACTTCTCCCTGTTTGCAGCACTCTTTCATAGTGCTGAGCAAACAAGTGCTTTTTAAGGTGAGTTCTCAAGATTTACATCTGATTGCAAGTCTTTCTTGCATTTGTGAGAAACCCAGCATGACCCATATGTTTAGTTATTCTATAGCATTTCTTTTGGGAAAATGTGATAAACTATCTGTACCTTAAGGGAAAAGAAGGATTCCCCCCACACACATACACCCGGAAAATTAAACAAATGTGTAGCAGAATTCTGGATGCCTGATGTCAAATCACACACAGATGCTAAACTATGACTAATATATATTTACATTACAGCTACTCCGATCTTAACATACCACATTTCTGAGTCAGTGAAAGAGTCTCTTATTTCTCTGTCCTTGGCTTGTACCTACCTCATTATATCCCTAGTATTATGTGAAGACCAGGGTACAAATGCCCTCATTCAGATGTTCTTTGTTATCATAGCAGTGAATGTTTAATCATTTGTAACTACTTGTGTTAGTTTATTTATGAAAAGGTTGATATATCCTGAAGGTACTGCTATAGAATTATTCATACCCACATGCATACCTGCAATCTGATACTCATTATTAGAGTATCATCATCAGGTTTGTGGTTTGCAGCATGTGTGGTTTGTGAGGTTCATGATGCGGTAGAAAGGCCCTCGGCATGCTAAAGACACCAAACACACAGGGGATCTCTGGCTGACTCTCCTCTACTGGATCTTCAAGTCTGGTGATGATTGTATTTATGGGGTCCAAGTTAAGGCTTCCAAAAGAGATGCCCCCAGGAAAGTGCTTTCTGGGGAAATGACAGATACACTTCAGGAGGTTAAGGAGTCCTATGCAAGTTGGATCCTATGCAAGCTGGAACTACCATACTCACAGCAGATATCCACCTGCCCTCCAAGTTTGGTGAGGATTGGATTTACGGGGTCCATGTTATGCCCCCCCCCAAGAAGGTGCACCCATCCTCCATTGTTTTCAAAGGACTAAGGTCAAACCAGGGAATCTCTCAGTAGACACTAAAGGTGCTGGCCATGCCCTCTGCTAGGGAAGGCTTCTATTTAAGGCAGCCCCTTACCAGAGGCAGAGCTGACCCAGCTGAGCTCTGAGAAGCAGCAGGAGATAGAGCGGCTAGAGGGGTGAGTGTTTTTTATTTGCTTTCAGCTGAGGTGATTTATCTGAGGGTACTGTGTGGGGGACTATGTTTGGGAGTGTGTGAGTGAGTTTTGAGTTGCTGCAGAGTCCTGGCTGCTTGGGATAGGGAGTGAAAGGGTCATTGTTTGACTGTAATTGTGTGCCTTGGTGAATTTGAATAGCTGCTGGCCCCTCACCCCTCTGCTGGGGGAGGCTTCTATTTAAGCAAGCCCCTCACCAGAGGCATGAGCCTTTGGCATGAGCTGAGGGGTGAGAGCCAAAGGGCTTTTGGCCTGTGGCTCTTAGCCTAGGGACTCTTAGCCTAGGGACTCTGTAAAAAGCCCAGGAAGAGCCAGACAGCCAAGGCCCTAGTCTCCTTGGGTTCCCAGTAAAGTAAGTAGACTTCTACAAAGAGAACCACATAAATACAAAGGGTTTTAAAAGGGGGATTATGTATAATTATTATTTTAAAAGCATTTATGAAGCCAGAATGCCAGCAGTGGGTCGGGGGCTATCTAGTGTTTTACATGGAGTGTCACATGTATGACTATCTGCCCACTGGACAGAAGTCTTGGGTGTGTGCCTGGTGCAAGGAGCTCCTGGTTCTCAGGGAATGAGTTTGCACCCTTGAGGCCAAGGTGGCTGACCTGGAGAAGCAGAGACAGTCAGTTAGGCACATGGAGAAGACTCTCGGGGACTTGTTAGATATGTCCCACTCTGGATCTGGCAGCTCTGCTGCAGTCAGGTAGTGTGAGGATCGAGAGGAAACAGGGCACTGTGCTGCGGATAAGAGGAATGTACCTTCAGAAGGAAACTCTTCTTCAGCTGGTAAGTGGGTATCCTTTTGCACCAAGGAACCATCCCTGTGCAGAGAGGGAGGGGGCTCTTGGTAGTTGGTGATTCAATCCTTATGCAGGTAAAAAGCTGGGTGGTGAACCCGCGTACTGACCATATGGTGACTTGCCTGCCTGGTGCAAAGGAAGTGGACATTACAGGTGGTCTAGATAGGCTGGTAGAGAGTGCTGGGGAGGAGTCAGTGGTTGTGGTACATGTTGGCACCAACAATGTTGGGAAATGCAGTCGTGAGATTCTGGAGGAAAAATTTGGGCTGCTAGGCAGGAAACTCAAGGCCAGGGCCCCAAAGGTACCCTTCTCAGAAGTGCTACCATGCACAGGGTCAGAGAGACAGGCACAGGAGTCTCAATGCGTGGATGAGACGATGGTGTGGGGGGAAATTTGGGCTGCTAGGCAGGAAACTCAAGGCCAGGACCTCAAAGGTACCCTTCTCAGAAGTGCTACCATGCACAGGGTCGGAGAGACAGGCACAGGAGTCTCAATGCGTGGATGAGACGATGGTGTGGGGGGAAGGGTTCAAGTTTGTTGGGCACTGGGATGCTTTTTGGAACAAGAGGGAGCTGTTCAAAAGAAGTGGTCTCCACTTGTTCTGAGAAGGAACCAGGCTGCTGGAGTTTAAAATAAAAAAATTGGCAGAGCACTTTTTAAACTGAATATTGAAGGAAAGCTGACAGGAGATGAAAAGTCTCTGGTTCAGGATGGCTCATCTCAAAGAGATGAAAGGGTAGCTTTTACTTTTCTACAGGTCAGGGTACCTGAGGAGCCAGTATTTACTTTATATTCTGAGATGTATTTGGAGAGTTTTACTAAATACCCAGTATGTGTAGGGTTGCCAAGTCCCATCTTCACCCTCAGTGGGGGACTTTGGGGGGTGTTCCTGGAGGGGGCGGGGCATCCCCGAGGTGATGACATCATGTTGGGGATGTCCCCACCCACCTGCCCGATCTTCTAGTGGTGCCGGCTCCCTTTTCTTTGCCTGAGAATCAGAATATTACACATGGGGAAAAATTATATTTTTAAAATCATATGCTTTAAGTGCAGGGAGCTGGCGTTCCCCCACACACACCCAATCTCCACAGAGATCGGGCGGGTGGCCCACAGCCACCCCTCTCCCTCCTCTCTCTGAAGAGAGAAGGGAGAGGGGTGGCTGCAGGTGTTGGGGCTTGGGGGTGGGGCTTCCCTAGTGGCCAACTGGCCAGTGGTGGGTAGAAGCCCCCCAAAAATGGGGGACTCCTGTCAAACCAGGGGGGTTGGCAACCCTAAGTATGTGAGTGGTGTAGTTGTTAGAACATTGGTCTAAGACTGGGGAGACCAGAGTTCAAATCCCCACTGAGCCACGAAGCACCCTACACAACTTTGGGCCAGTCACATAACTGAGCCTAAATTGTGAGGAAAAGAGAGAGGAGGAGGAAATATTTCCTTTCATACATGAATGAAATATTTACTCAGATTGTCTCAGTGAAGTTCATGACATCTTTCCTCTTTTCTTTCAGAGTCCCTTTTCTTTGCCTGAGAATCAGAATATTATACATGGGGGGAAATTATATTTTTTAAATCATGTCCTTAATTAATGATAGCACATGGATTTTGGAAATATAAACAATTTTATATTGAAATTATTTAATATATATTACTAAGTATGGGTCTGGAACAGGTTCAACCCTATACTCCTCAGGAGATTCAATCTGGATCAGGTTCAGCCCTGTGTCCCTCTGAGAAACCCAAAAGTCTACGCTCCTGTGTAAGTGACCACTGGGTTGGACTGGGAAGAAAAAAAATAGGGCCACACTCTCCAGCCGGCAACGGCCCCACCCTCCAAAGGATGAAAGGGATGCACGCCCAGCCAGTTAAAAAAATAACAGTTCAACATATAGAGGGGTGTAGCACAATGAGGCACTAGGAGCAATGTGCTCATCCCTAATCACAAGTCAGGGAAACAACTGTATACAGAGAGCAGGATACCTAAACCTTAATCTCACATCCTTCAAAATATCACAGCAAGCGGAATGCCTTTTCTTAGTTTTGCTATTTACTGCGCTTATTGCCAAAAACAGATATGTACAGAACAGTAGTCTATGTACTGGGTACAAAAATTCAGATTTTCCTCTTCATAATCTTTTGCTGGTGGTTCTGCAGGAAAAGAAATGAAAATGTAAACAGACAAAGTCGGGGGGCGGGGGAGGTGTTAAACCAAACCTAAACTTAGCCACTTCTCCCAAGCAAAAAAAGTACTCAAGTTGTAGGTGATGGCATCTGGTAAGCTTTAAAAGTTCAGCTGCATCCCCAAACTTGGTCTTTTAAATTACATATGAGGCAAGGGGGTGAAATAGCAGGTTCATCTGAACCTTTGTAATAAACTTAGATTAAACAAGGACATGAACAATCTTTTGGTGTTTTAAAATTAGAACAGACAAGAAGAGGGACCCGCGATATTCACGGGGAAGGCTCTGGCGATGTCCTCTCCCCCACCCCCCGGCTCTGGCAATCACCTCCTCCCCACCCCCGGCCCCAGCAATCTCCTCTGCTGCCACCGCCAATCTCCTCCCTCTCCCCACCCGGCTCCAGCTATGTCCCCCTCCTCTGCCACCGCCAATCTCCTCCCTCCCCCCACCCAGCTCCAGCTATGCCCCCCTCCTCCGCTGCCACCAATCTCCTCCTTCCCCCACCCCCTGGCTCTGGAGGCGAGGCCCAAGCGGCTTCCAGCTGCTGGGCCTGCCAATCTCCTCCCCCCTGGCTCCGGCGATCCTCCTCCTCCACTGATCTCCTCTTCCCCCCACCCCCCGCTCTGGAGGGGAGGCCCGAGCGGCTTCCAGCCGCTGGGCCGCCGATCTCCTCCCCCCTTCAGCTCCGGCGATCCTCCTTGTCCGCTGATCTCCTCTCCCCCCCAGCTCCGGTGGCGAGGACTGAGCAGCTTTTAGCCACCAGCCGCCGCAGAGTTCCCAGAGCGTTCCCTGCGCATGCGCAGGGAACGCTCTTACTTTTTTGGGGATTTAGATATCCCTTCTACACTTTTTAAAACTTTTTAGATTTTTCTGCACACGTGGGGACTGCCCCACGTGCGCAGGAAAATCTCCCTGCCCCCCAGGTGCCCCTGATGTGCGGATTTAGATATCCGCACACAGGGGGCCCCTTGGGAATTAGATATATAGATGTAGTCTGCTGTTTATTTCCCCTTCAAGTTAATTTTTGTCAATGTTCTATTTTTTATTTCATATCCACTGGAAAATGGGGCATTTTTACTACTCTCTACAGTCCAATAAATAATAACCTTTCCCCATTTTTTGAGGTATGCTCTGGTACTCAGACGGTGCAATCTCTCATAAACCCATTAACTTCAAAGAACTGAGAAGGATGTAACTCTGCTTAAGATTGCACTGCTAACCTCCTCCTGTTAGAAATGGGTCAAAATAGATATTGTATCTTTCCTCTGCCTTCTAATCTGCAGAGTTTACTGCCACTGGTGGGTCAATGACCCTAGTTCATTCTTTGCAATCAGACCAGTTTCTCTTGTGACTAATGGAAGGAACAAGGTCTCATTCCTGCATCTTTTCCTTCAGGCACTGCTGATTTACACCTGGTGTTTTATCAGGCAGAGTCACGGTTAGGGTATAATATGGTACATAGGATGAGAAAGGCACACAAAGCACCTTATTTAGTCCTACTTTTGTGTGTTTGAGATCAGCTACTGCTCTATATAAAAAGGGCCTGTTCTGCAATGGAGACATACTATCAGCACTCTCTCCCACTGCAGCTGTACCCAAGGATCAAAGGTTTAAATAGTCTCCAGTCTACCATCTACAAAATACATCTGACCAATAATGCTGCATGACCCTACTCACTAACAAGGGAAAAAACTCATACTCCCACATGCTTTACCCATGAATTTCAAAAAAGAGATTAATGGGAGCATGGAATAATTTTCATTCCTCCACAGTCATTCTATTGTACTGCTTTTGTTTTTTTGTTTTTGGATGAGCGCAATCAAACAAATGATTAATGTGCAAGAATGGAGTCCAGTCCTAAGTAAATCAGATGTGATCCATGAAAGCAAGAGATATTTTTATCATTCTGCTCCTCTTTTGACGCACGTGTTGACTGAAATGTCAACAACCTGTCAAATGCTGACAACTTGGCCATGGCAACTTCATTTAGTTAATTGGCCAGTATGCTTCCCAATATGTGCACTGCTGGCTTAATTAAACAAGTGTTTATATGTGTTGTATGGTACAGTGGTGGTTACCCATGGAAGATGTATTAGCTGGGAACATATGGCAATCTGGTAAACTATTGCCAATATGGCAATAACATTAGGAAAACATAATATTTACAATTTTCACATCATTTTTCAGTGTATAATGTGTTTTACTATTCTCATCTTCCTCAGAGTCCTGGGAGGTAGAATGGGCTGATAGTTCACTGAGAATCAGTACATTATCGGAAGCCATCAGGTTACTTTCATGGTTGTGTAAGTATTAAGAAACAAACCAAAAATATTACCAAGAAAATAATTCATATTAAAGCACATAGCATCAATGCAGAAGGTCTAGGTTGTTCAATCTCTGGCACTGCCAAGTAAAATGACATCAGGTAGCACGTCTGGAATGTACTTTTGCCTGATATATAGAAGAGCCACTGTACTCCAGGTCCATGATACTAGGCTACATGGTCTGTCTCAGTAAAAAGGCAGCTTCATATTTTCTTTAATGAACAAAAATTGCACCATACTTACAGCTCCACACTATTATCTGGATGGCTCTATTATAGTTTTAGCTTATCAAATTATACGTCAAGTTGCATCCCATTAAAACTCAAAAACAAAGAATCTATGAGAATCCATGCATGTAAGTATTAAGCCCTTTGTGCAAAAGGCCTGCACAACATCATTGGAAAAATAGTAAGCAACCCTCATCGATTATGTGGTTTAATAAGTTATGGGAATACCTGGTCATGGACAAAATATCAGAAGTTATATCCTTGGCAGAAAATCCAGAGTTTCATTCAGATTTTTTTGAGTCTTGGTTTCCTTTTCTTGAATATATGGAAAGACATAGTAAGCTGAAAAAGGCACTTCCCTATAATTTGAAGGTTATAGCTCTATATTGAATAGCTGTTTTGTTTTATTGCTCTTGCATTTTTTGTGTTTTTAATTATGCTTTTATTGTAGTGGTTTCCTAATAGTATGTGCTACTGTAAATCATTGCTATATTATATAAATAAAAGTTATTTAATAAAAAGTTATGAGGTATTCTTTGTTCACAGTAACATTCAAAGCCAACTCTATAACTGAGCTGGAAAAAAGGAACTAGACAAGTATATATGGTTAGATAGGGATGGGCATGAACTGGCTCACAAACCAAACGTTATCACAAATTTTGGCCAGTTGTTCATGCTGTTCGTGGTGGTTTGTGATGATTTGTGAATGGATACATTTCCAGACAGACTGTGTCCACTCAATGAAACTGGACAAAACTTCAAAGCAAAGGCGGGGGGACTTTTCCAGCCTTGGAAACACCAATAGGGCCCCCAGAAAGCTGAACAGGCACTGCTAGCTGCCATTAACAGAGTTCCCATTCTGCTCTATGGGATCAGAATCCTATATATATGTTCAGCTATATATACCCTCAACTCAGCTCCACTCCCTCCTTATTGGCAGGGCCGGATCGCCCATTGGGCGAACTAGGTGCTCGCCTAGGGCGCCCCACTCCCCCCCAAAAAAGTGCCCCCCCGCTGCCCTCACCGGGCGCCCGCTGTCACCACCACCGTTAGACCCCCGCCCCCTTCCCGGCTTTCCTGGGGGCCCCGCAGCCGCGGAGCCCCGGGAAAGCCGGCGCTGGAGGGAGGGGGCGGCGGCGGCGGCTAGACCCCCCCGCCCCCTTCCCGCTTTCCCGGGGACCCTGCAGCCACGGAGCCCCTGGGAAAGCCGGCTCTGGGAGGGAGGGGGTGGCGGCTAGACCCCCCCCGCCCCCTTCCCTGGCTTTCCTGGGAACCCCGCAGCCGAGCCCCCTGGAAAGCCAGCGCTCCGCCCCCGGTCTCCAGGTCCCACCGGTAGGTTGGCATCCCCAGTGGGGGCGCTCCAGGCTGTCCTGCCTAGGGCACCCAGACACCTGGAGCTGGCCCTGCTTATTGGTAGTTAGACAGAGAGGCAGGGAATTTGTTGGAAACAGAGCAAATTCTTTCTGATTGTGAACCCCTCTTCCCTGCTGGGGTTTAGGGTTTGGGTGTTACATGGACTCAAGGTTATGAGCCACCTCTTCTCTCTACTCATACTGAACAGAGGGGCTTTGCTATTGGGGGCCTCTGCTGAGGACACACACCCTTCTGATTGTGAACACATCTCCCCTGCTGGGTTTTGAATGTTAGTAGACTCAGGGCTCTGAACCATCCTGTCTCCCTGCTCATGCTGAGCAAAGGGGCTTAGCTACTGGATGCCTTGACTGAGGACCCACATTTATACTCTCCTTACCGTGAACACCTCTGTGTCATGAGGGTGAACATGGGTGCAAAGGATGTTTGTCATGGGGGAAAGAAGTCCTCCACCCCCGATACCACAGGTCCCCATCCCTAGGCACCCAACCCATCCTGCTTGCCCACTGGAGCCTGGCCCTAACAGGGCCTCACCAGGGGTTTCACAGTCTGCTTCCCCTGATCTGTTCCTGGGGCTCTCCACAAAGGCAAAAGAGTTGTTAGCACTGTCCAGAGACACCAGCAGTTGCTAACACTCTTTGAAGAGGAGGACTCAGACAGCATTGGGGTTTTTTTTGGGGGGGGACATCCTTTCCCTCCACATCACAACTTCATTTTGCTGCTCATGCCTCAAGTATACCCCTCTGTGGCCCCTCCCAGCCTTGCACCAGAAAGCAACTTTCTCTCTTTCAGCTTCTCAATTGATGGGCCCCATTTCCAGCCCAATCTTTGGAAATATTTTCACACCGTCCCCAGTGACCCCTGTGCAGCAGAGTGCCAGGTGTGCCATGCACATGTCTAGAGGGGTGAACATTCCCAACACTTGTCCTCCTCCATCCTCCACAGGCACCTGCAAAGGGTGCACTCCAGTACATTACTGCCGAATGAAAGAGTGGTGGCAAGCAGGAGGCCTACTCCCTCTCAGCAAGGAGAAGTGGAGGGGGAGTGGGAGGTCCCACCAAGAAAGGCTCCCAACACCCTGGGTGCCATGGGTGGGACATCAAGGCAGGCCACTCTCCAAGATGTTGCCATCCAGAAGGGCAATGTGGACGGCCCAGGAAGTAGTCACTCACTTTGTCAGCAAGATGATTGCTGTGGATGGCCAACTCTTCTCCCTTGTGGAGGATGTAACCTTTTGCCAGCTGCTGCAACACCTGGCTCCCTTGCCCATGGAGGATCATGAGCAGACGAGTCTTGCCTGCTATGCACCACTCCACAATGGTGATGGTCAAGGTTGAGCTCTCCAGAGCGCAAGGCAGAACTGTGCACTTCACAGCAGATCTCTGGAGCAGCTAGCTCCACAGCTACATTGCTCTCACTGCCCAGGCCCCAGGAGGACGCAGTCCTGCCACTGAGCTACAAAGTGATTCTGCGTCATGTGCAGGGAATGGATGCAAACCACACAGTGCAAAACATCACCACCATGATACAGAGGAGCCTGAGGGAGTGGGTGGGAAGAGGCAACTTTGTCCATAGCTACATGGTTATGGACACTGGAGCCAATCTGCTGGCAGTGATGAAGTCAGTGCTTCTCAAGGGCCTGGCTCACATGCTTCACCTGGTAGTGAAGGATTCTCTGGTGGCTGGGGAGCACTTTCAAGGCCACCTGGGATGCTGCCACCCTCAAGATGTGGTCCTTCCTGGAGACCTGTTGGCACCTGGCTGCCTATTTCTCCCACAGCATCAAGTCTGCCTCTCTGCTGTGTGAGAAGCAGGGGGAGGTTGATGAGCCTGAACACCATCTCATTCTGGACATGCCCATCTGTTGGAACTCCACCTATGCAATGATTGCAGGTCTGGTAGTGCAGAAGAACACAGTGCAGGATTTCATCTCCTCCATGAATATCCTGCATGGGGAAAAGGAGCTCAGTATCTCACCAAGTACCATGAGTCCACCTCCACCAATCCCCTGGAGTATTGGTCACATGAAGCTGCCATCTGGTCTGACCTCTGTTGCATGGCCATGAATCTCCTCTCCTGCCCTCCTACCAGTGTCCAGAGCGGGCAGGTGTTCTCCCACCTCAGAAACATTCTCAGCCCCTACCACTCCTGCCTGGACCCAGCCAGGGTGGATGAGTTGGCCTTCCTCAAGGTCAACCTCCCCTTGCTGGGCTACCTCTCTCTGGACCTCACAGGGTAAGATCTAGGCCCCCATTTCTCTTCCTCTATGGGTGATCCAGCAAGGGGTCTGCATATTGTGCTCTTGGTGCTTGGGTGGCCACCTCTTCCAGGTAGGGGTGGGCCCCCTCACCCAACACCTATTTCATGAAACAACATCTGCCTCATAACACAACTAGGGGTGTGCAAAAAAATAATAATGGTATTTCCTGGATTTGGGTATATTGAACCCAAAGCATATCAGGATTTCCCAATATTCCCAAATTCCAATACTGGTATGGTATTTGGATTTGGTAAATATTCAGGACAGCCAATTTTTTTCAGCTCCATTATACGTATGGGGACCATTATAGCCAATGTTCCCCATAGGCTATAATGGAAAATCAAGCTGAGGGTATCTGGGGCTCTGGGCTGTCCTTTGAGGTAGAGGCACCAAATTTATACTTGTAGCTTCAACCCCCCCCTTTTTAAAAGATTGGACCAGGGAGTTCTACGTTCTACACGGCCATGGTTGCATCTGCAAGCTCACACCTGGCACAACTGTTTAGAACTATTTGGTTGTTAACTGATCTGCCACAGGGCAGGTCAAATGCTAGGGAATTAGCTATTGGCTGTGAGGCTTTTGCAAGCTATTTTGCAGATAAAGTCTTGTTGCTCTGCCGTGATCTCCCCACCACAGTTGATACAGTGAGCGAACCCTATGCACGTCTTCTGGTCCTAATCTGGATTATTTCAGTCCACTCAGTCTAGAGGAAGTTGACAGATTGCTCTCTATGGTCTGCCCAGCCATGTGCAGCCTTGCCCCGTGTCCTTCATGGCTTATAAAAGCTAGCCATGAAAGGTTTCGAGGAGCCCTTAGGGATATTATCAACAAGTCCCTTGCTGAGGGACTGTTCCTGGGGGCACTCAAGGAAGCGATGGTCTGCCCTCTCTTAAAAAACCATCCTTGGACCCGGCTGAATTGGCTAACTACCAGCCAGTTTCAAATTTGCCCTAATTGGTGCTATCCCCAATGTTATTTAACATCTATAGGCACCTCCTTACCTAGATTGCCCAGAGGCTAGGTTGTCACCAATATGCAGATGACACCCAGCTATATCTGTTGTTGGGCGGTCAGTCCGACTCTACCCCAGATGACCTAGATCGGGTGCTTCGGGACATGGTGGGCTGGCTTAGGCTGAACCAATTGAAATTGAATCCAATGAAGATGGATGTCCTATGCCTGAGTCAGAGTGGGTCAGGGGTAAGAATCCCACTACCAGCCTTCAATGGGGTGCCATTGGTGCCAGCACCGAAGGTCAGGGATTTCAGAATGCTCCTGGATGCCACCTTAACAATGGAGGCCCAGGTAGCAGCCACTGCCAAGGCAGCCTTTTACCACCTACTGATTTTTACCATGTCTGATTAGGCAGTTGGTTCCCTTCCTCGAACACAATGACCTGGCAATGGTGATCCATGCTATGGTCACCTCAAGATTGGGTTACTGCAATGCTCTCTACATGGGGCTGCCCTTGTCCCAAATCTGGAAGCTGCAGCTGGTGCAAAATGCGGCAGCCAGGTTGTTGATAGGCCTCTCTACACGAGAGCACATCCGGCCTGTGCTGAAGGCATTGCATTGGCTGCCAATAGCATACCGGATTCACTTCAAGGCCCTATATGGTCAGCGGCCTGCCTACCCGAGGGACCGCCTTTCCCCATATGTCCCCCAAAGAGCACTGAGGTCAGGGTCGCCTGACTCTCCCTGGTTTAAAAGATGCCAGATTGGCCACTAGCAGAGCTAGGGCCTTCTCAGTGGTGGCTCCATGCTGGTGGAATGAACTCCCGGAAGACATCAGGGCCCTGCGGGACCTTTTACAGTTCCACAGGGCCTGTAAAACAGAGCTCTTCCACCAGGCCTTTGATTAGGAGCCACCACTGAGGAATGAGCTATTAAAAACTGAACTACTATGAACTTTATGCTATTGGCACTAAGAACATGTATGGATACTGGTTTAGCTATATTGGACCACCATACAGCAATCGCCACCTGCACTTAATTGCACTTTGTATGTAAATTGTTATGTGAATTTTATAGTACTGCACTTATATATTTGTGTTTTATTGCATTTTAACATGTTGTATGCTGCCTTGAGCCTGCCTGTGCAGGAAAGGTGGATTATAAATTGAAAATAATAAATAAATAATTCTATGTGTCCCAGAAGAAGGTGCCCCCATCCTCCATTGTTTCTGATGGAGGGGGAAAGGGATTTAAAGGGAATGCAATTCCTTTAAATGCTTTTGTATGCCATGACTGAACTCCAAAGGCATTTAAAATTCTACAAGTTGTGAGTTCACCAGGAAGGTGTTTAAAAGTACCAGTAAAGTATTTTTGAGGTATTTTTTTGGCTTGATTTATGTTGAATGCATGCCCCAAAACACAATACCTACCTCATGAAACAACATCTACCTCATAACACAACACCTACATCTTGGGATAATATCCACCTCAGCAAACATCTACCTCAACAAACATCTGCCTGTACAAGCAACCCCCCCTCCCCCCGTTTGACTAGTACCCACTTGCATTGCATTTGTACAATTCATAATAGGTGATCTCTTATCAGTACAATGTGTTCCTCTAATGGTGAATAGCCAGAAATTTCACCTAGGGGTGACTTGTGACAAGAGGATCTATGTGTTTGGGCCTTAAGGTGGCCTGGAAGCATTGTGGACACACCTCACTGGGTTCCAGTGCTTGCCATGGTGCCTGCCAAACTGCTGTGGGGTTACTTTGGGAGTCCCTGTCAAAACTCTGGGGATGCCTGCCTTTCTGTCATTCAGAACCTGCTTTTGAAGACTTGGGGGTGGTCTTGCCAGCTTAACATATGTGTCCATTTTTCTGCAGAGTAGAAGAATACACTGCAGTTGCCAGGTGTGCCCTGGACCTGCATGTGTCAGCCCTAGGGGGAGCTGTGAGAGTTGTGGGCATGCTTGTCTGGTGTAGCTGGGGTGCCAGTCAAGCTGCTGTGGGGTTACTCTGGGAAGCCCCTGTCAGAACTCTGGGGATGTCTGCCTTTCTGTCCTTCAGAACCTGCCTCTGGTGACTTCAAGGGGCTGTGAGCATAGGGGGGGATGTTTGCCTTGATTCTATGGTCTGGCTGGGGGAACTTGCTTATGTGAAGTTTCCCTGTGAGTTTGGTGTCACTGGCTTGTTCCTGAGCTGTCCCATAGATTCCTGTAACTGCTGCTGTCTTTTCTGGAGATAACACTGGGGAGATCTTTTTTGGGGGGAGTCCAAAATGGGAACCACAGAAATGTAATCTGCCCCCAACTTGGAGAGATTGTAGAAGAGCAAGAGGAAGGGTGAAGTTCCCTGTGCATTTGGTGTGTGCAGCTTGCAAGGGGTACATTCTATACACTTCTGAACCTGTGCCTAATGTTTTTCCTGTGGGCATCTTCTTTGGGGGGGCATAACTCATACCCTGAAGTCCAATCGGTGCATCTCAGAGGACATACAGGAGAGTCATCCAGAAATCCCGTGAGTTTGATGTCTCTAGCTTTCACAGGGTCTGTTCTATACACTCCTCAACCTGAATCTGCACCTCTCATTTCTGCCATTTCCCCAGAAAGCATCTTCCTGAGAGCACCTTCTTTGAGAGGCCATAACTCAGACTCTATAAATTCAATCATCACCAAACTTGGAGGGCAAGTAGAGGAGAGTCACCTGGAGATTCCCTGTGAGTTTGGTGTCTCTAGCACACAGGGGGCCATTCTACTGCATCACAAACTTCACAAACTGAACCAGTTCATTAAGCCCAAAAAAATCCATGATGGTCTGTGGTTCATGAATGGTGCACACCATGAACCATGAGCTGAACTGAACCATATTTTCCTGGTTCATGTCCATCTTTTTCTCTGTGTTCCAAGGAGCCTTCCACAGGTCGAACATGTGTTTTTCACCAGAGAAATGTACTTTGCCCCAATGAAGGCTCATTGCACTAGAAAAAAAATTCTGCCTTTCATGGGATAAATTCACAGAATCTCTATGAATGTGTTTGTGTGGGTTAAGTGCTGTCAAGCCACTTCCAACTTATGGCAACCCTATGACTAAAGAGCTCCTTGCTCTGATCCCGCAATTTGAGGGACATGGCTTCCTTTATTGAGTCAATCTATCTCATTTTGGGTATTCCTCTTTTCCTCCAGCCTTCAACCTGTTATTTATTTATTTATTTGTTTGTTTGTTCAATTTCTACACTGCCCTCCCTGCCGGAGCAGGCTCAGGGCGGCTTACATAAAAGATAAAACACATAGATAATAATTATAAAATCATAAAACCTTCTAAAACCATACAATTTTACAATATTATAAAGTGTTAGCAAGATCTATAGTTAGTATTGTTTGAGGATGATGGTGACAGTTCTGTTAATGTATCCGGTGATCTGTCTTGTTGGTCAGCTCATTGATCTTTTCCATACATATGCGATGTACACAGACTGTAGATGGTGAAACCAGGGAGCTATATCTTCAGGGCTCTATTTCTTCCAATTGTTGTTGGCAGCGGCTCCTTAATTGAAGGCCTGGTGGAAGAACTCCATCTTGCAGGCCCTGCAGAACTGCAAAAGCTCCTGCAGGGCACTGATCTCTTCTGGGAGCTCGTTCCACCAGTATGGAGCTGCCACTGAAAAGGCCCTGGCCCTGGTTATGGCTAGTCTGGCATCTTTGGGACCCAAGAGGGCCAGTCGATTTTGGGTCCCTGAATGTAGTGCTCTCTGGGGAACATATGGAGAACCTGTCCTAGCATTATTGTCTTTTCCAGTGACTCTTGTCTTCTCATAATGTGACCAAAGTACAATAGCCTCAGTTTAGTCTTTTTTTGCTTGTTTCCAGGTACAGTTCAGGATTGATTTGATCCATGTGGAATCCATAAAGCTCTCCTTCAACACCACATTCCAAAGGAATCAACTTTCTTCCTGTCAGCATTCTTCATTGTCTATGAATAGAAACAGGAATATCAGTACAGGAATATCAATTGGTTTTCAGGGTAGCATATGGTCTGGCAAATCAGAACTTAATTAGAATATAAGTTTGGATGGCCACTATTGGTGATAAAGTGAATGGAGTCTTTTAACCTGTGACTAGATTACCTACCCCGCCTCTTACTTTTCAAGGAGAATCAACACATCTGACATTCTGGTTTGCCTAAATGTATGCAGAATGTCAACTGACAAATACATATTGGCACAAACCCTTCCCATGTTAACATTTACACATGACAAATGCCAGAACAGCAGTTTGCTGAAACCAAAATGACAAACAGTTTATGGCATCTTAAAGAGTCATACATTTATTTGCACTTAAAGACTCACAGATTTCTTTGCCCTTGAAGAATTTGCTGGAACCATTCTGGTGACCAAAAAAACACACAAGCTATCACTCAGTTCTGACTATGGAGAAAGAAAGGTTGTGCACATGTCTGCTGCTTATTTATTAGGTATATAGAAGAGTTCTCCTAATCAGGTCTACTTAGAAGTAAGCTCCATGTTTTTAAGTGGGGTTCGTTGCTAGGAAAGTGCTTTTTGGCTCCCTAGAGTCCCTCAAAACAGTAAGTCTAAGGCTCTCTTTCTTATATGCTCCCTGTTCACTACAGGTATCTATGTACATCAAAGCAGCAACCATTTGCTACAATAGATGTCAATAATTAACTTACTTCAGCCACAAATAATTTCTTAGGTCAGAACTGACACTCATTTCCCAGTGCAAAGTCACAAAATGTACTCCTTTTGTTTGGCCTTAATGATTGTCACTCCAGTAGTACATGGTAGAATGAGATGTGTGGCAGTAAACATGGTATTAAAAGGTATCTGATAGAGTGAGGGCAAGCCCTAGGTATGTTAACAGCCTTTGACAAGTGGGAACATATTTGGAAATATGGTAATGATTTCTTCTACAGATGAGAGACAATCAGTGAATAGATGGCATATTACCATAGTGACTCTCCATAAAAGAACAAACACCTAGGATCCCCCAGGTTAGAAGTCTCTCTCTCTCTCTCTCTCTCTCTCTCTCTCTCTCTCTCTCTCTCTCTCTCTCTCTCTCTCTCTCTCTCACACACACACACACACACACACACACACACACACACTCTCAAGGTCCATATTTTCACATGCCATAAATCTGTGACATAGCTAAAAATACTGGAATAAGACTCAGTCTGCTATGGGGGAAAATAACACAGCGAAATATTAGTGTTTTTTTTTAAAAAAAAATCTTCATTTTAAGAGCATTGTGAGAATGGGACAGGCAGAAGATTCTTAATCCTTCTCCCACCCATCGTGCGATCCTGCTCCTGTCTGCTTCCTCACCCTTTGGGACTGACTCTGAAACCCAGGTTAGAATGGGGAAAGGACAGGTACAGAAGTACAGTTTTAAGAAGCAGGCTGGCAGTCTACTGCTTCAATCACTGCTCTCTTTCACCAGGACAAATGAGTTTGTTCCTGGGCATCCAAGGAATGCATTATTTCTAACAGTGTATACTTGTACAAGTATAAATCACTGTTTTTGTCAAAAATACATGTAATTACTGTATTTCTCAGGTTACATAACCTTCTAAGTATAGTCAGTAATCACCATATCACCATCCTGGACTCAAAGGAAACTATTCCTATGGGCTGACTCTATTATTACATATTATTATGTGTGGTTGCTGCTGAGAATTGCTCCCATGTGGTTATGGCTCCATGTGGTGTAGTGTAAATTCCTGGACATGGCTTCCCACATGGATTGGCCTGATTGGGTGCTAAGTACTCCTTCTACCACCTGGGGACCAGTGGTGCTGGTTGAGGTACTTGCCACATGAATGTATGTGGAAAGCTAAATTCAGTTGTTACCACAACTGTCTAGAGTCCTCCTGACCACATGGAATCTGTTTTTCCTGGCATCTAAAACATTGTGGTAACATTTGAATCAGCCTTTTATATGTTTTGGATATGATCATGAAAAGGAGTGTAAACCCTGAACAAATTAATCTGTTTTCAGATGGGCCACTGCTTCTACGACAATGAAGAATAACATATATAGTTTATTTCTAAGATTTAAATCCTAGTTTCAGTAATTTAGTAGTACTGTGTATACATATAAAGCAATGCAAGGAATGGATCAGAAACATTTCTGACTAGCGGATATTTTCTTGTTCACAAAATAAGGTTTTTAGGTTGTATGAATGGATTATACAACAGGAATGCTTTATTTATTTATTTACAAATTTTAGTCCAATTTTTCTGTGTCTGTTCAATGCACCCAACCATATACAGAATTAAAATGCAGTATACCAACAATAAAATAATGCTAAATAGATTAAAATAACCCATAATGCAAACAACAAACACTTTGAGTACAACAGCCAATTGCTTTCACTTAACTAAAGCCATTAGGCAAACCACAGTGTTACCAGTACTTTGAAACAAAAGGGACAAAAGAGCAAGCCAGGCTTTCTTCAGCAAGCTAGTCCATAGAGTAAATGAAGGCCATCACCAAGGCCATCCATTAAGATTTCATGCATTTATGTGCATGAGGTAAATTTCTAGAATCCGTATGATGTGCAACAACCCACATGGGTTCCAGCTGACCACTTGAAAGGACTGTAGCTTCACTGTGATAGCAACCTGCCTTTTTTGGCTTACTTTAGTGGGTAAACCACTGACGGTGAATTATATCTAAATAAATACATAATATCTTTTTATGGAGTACTATTAAAATATAATTTTATGTCTTTATTTATCAGAACTAAATGTTACCATACAACTTTTGATTTTAATAATTGGCTGTTTTATTATGTTGTTGTAATTTCAATAATTACTGATGCAACATTAATTAGGAAAATATGCATTTTCAATTAGCATTATGGAACTGAAATTATTTGCAGGGCTAAAGTGTAAATGGGATTTCAAACAGAAAGCAAGCATATTCAAGAAATGAAATGGCAATTAGATTTTTAAATATTATAATCTGTAGAAGAAGTTATTCATCTGCAAGAACCTAGTATAGCCAGATATGCAAGTGCAACTCTAGCAGTAGAAACCTTAGAACACTTTCTTGACCATGAGTTACATGGAATAGACCAGAGGAAGATTCTGAGCAGCCCTGCTTAGGATTGCTCTCTCTTGGTTGTAGCAATGTTTTCAGAGAAATCTGTCCATGCATTTAAAACCAAATGGATTTATGAAACACAGCACATAAACTTGAAGATATTATGAAATCAGGTGTTAATGACACCCTGTAAAAAGAACAAATGCTCTGAGGAAAAGTCATACTAGTTTTGTGCTAGTTGCCTGGTGGAGATGCACAAGGTTTGTTCCCCCACAACCCCTGTCCATAAAGATCCTAATGGATATTAATAAATGGCAGGGCTTTTTTTGGTAGAAAAGCCCAGCAGGAACTCATTAGCATATTAGGCCACACCCCTGACAGCACAGCTCATTAGCATATTAGGCCACACCCCCATGTTACCAGAAGTGTGGTCATCCAGCCACATCCACCTTTTGCTTCCTATTCTGTTTACCTTGTTTGTTGTCAAAACCCAGGGCTTTTTTTTGTAGCAGGAACTTCTTTTCATGTTAGGCCACACACCCCTAATGTAGCCAATCCTAATGAGCTTCTGCTGTTGGGTGTGGCCTATTATACTAATGAGTTCCTGCTGGGTGTGGCCAACTTGGGAGCCAGCCGGAACTTGGAAGTCAACCCAAAAATAGCCCAGATAAATGGTACATCTTTCTAAACTACATTCCAAACTTGCAGCAAGTTGTTTATCCAGTACTATCACTGTTAGGGTTTGGCAAAAGTGCATCCCACATTTAGTTGGGCTCATGTGCTTGTTTCTTTACCTTTTCTCTGCTTGAACACACATAGGCTCCAATAATAGACAAGCCTGGAAGTATACACATTTGTGTTTCCTCCTACAGCAAGACTCAAAAGTCTGCTGTGGGAAGTCATGGTAGGAACTTCTTGTACAGCCCAATCATGTTCACTTGGGAAGAACCAGAACTGGTGCTAGAGGCAGAGCTTTCAACAGTGTTCTCTTCCTCTGTCTTTTTGCAAAGGCTGCCAATGCTGGTTTTCTTTGTCTGAGTCTCTGGGATGTTTCCTTACCACACAGGAGCATCCCTTTGCTACTCTACCTCTTTATTATTTCCCAGGATCTCTTGAAGTTCTGCCTAAGTCCCCTATTCTCAATTTCTGAATAATCAAAACAGACAATGTACTCTACCCAACTCAGCAGTATGAGGATAGGTACTTCTCCTTTGCTGGGCTTTGACTTTGCATTTCTTTTCTCTTCAAACTCTCCTTTCCCCTTCTTGAATTGGTAGCCTACTATGGACAAGCAGGAAAAGGATAGTGTTTTGAAAGAGCTCTTGGAGCTTTGGCTCTTGAAAGCTCATACCCCCCAAATTGTGTTGGTTTCTAAAGTGCTACTGGACTCGAACCTAGCTGTTTTACTGATGCATATATTTCATTTGTTTGTACTGTTGTTTTATATTCATGTCTTACTGATACAATACTCATACCACTGACAAAGTAATTCCTATAATCACAAGATGTGGCACAAAGTAGTATCTGCACTGATCACAAATCACCCGAACTGCATAATTACATCCCATTCCAGTACCAGCCACTTAAATGGAAATGCATTACAAGCATGGGAGAGTACCATGTGATTGGGACCTGTTACTTGTGTAATCCCACTTGTGTGTATTATTTCTGAGTTATGTAGCCAACCATGAGTTACAGTAACAGCTGCACTATATTGATAATATCTGAATCAGATCTAAGATCTCATAAAAATGATGAAGAATTGTAGAATTATATTAATATCTACAAAAACCTTCTCTGGGCATATCCAGCCAAAGTTAAGCACTTTTAAATGCCATGGACTTCACTGGTAGAGGTTTAAAACATATAATTCAGTCTTCCATTGAAATGACACACAGAATGACTTAAATATGGCTAAATCATGCCCTCTTTGTAATTTTTTTCTGTACCAGATATACAAGACCATTTGCAGGGAGCACAGCAGAACAAAAACAAGAGTTCGCATGAATGTGTGCTTTATATGGGGATGCCAGCTCATTTGATAAAGCAATAATCTTGATTTATAATCCATCAAGTTATTATTAGGCATGGGATGAAACATAAAGCCAGGGATAATCAAAAACCTGAGCTGACACTCTGACATTGATTACAGTAGCAGTGCACAGCCTTCTGAAGAGGATTACACTGAACATAGGCATGCTATTCAGTTTCTGTCAGTCTGTTAACTATTTTTGCACTCTAACTTACTGTGAGTAGGCTGAAGGCAGCTGTACTGGACTGCAGGCAGCTGAGCACTTGAGGGAGGGCTGACATTGTAAGTAGTGGCAGGATTAGGGTTGCACTTGGAGTGGAGCCCAAGCTGGATTCCCATAGGAGGGTATATGCAAACTGTAGAAACTAGCCCATATGAATAAAGCACAGGAAAGATAGAATTAAACAGACATCAGGATCTAAGGAAAGAAGTTTATTGGAAAAAGGTTTGACAACAGCAGAAAAACAAGGAAGATAGGAAATCTGGGTAGAAGTCTGCTATGGTGAGGAGGGCAGGGTAGCAATGAATTAAATAAATAATAAATAAATAAATAATAAAGCAAAGTGGCAAAGTGGCAAAGAAAATCCAGTGGGCTAACAAGCAGACAGCCAGAAAGAAATTAGGGAGCCATCCAGACATGGTTAAAATCTAGCTTTTGCATAAACAAAGGTCAAGACCTGTCATGGAAGCATTTTTAGCCAGGCCAAGTCAAGAAGAACTAATGAGCTGTATGAGAGGTGACACTATGCTTTTTCTTTTCTACTTTACAACCATTTGGCTCATCACAACAACTCTAGTGAACAAGCCAAAGAGCATTATGCAGCTGGATATGCATGCATTCTGTCCAAGCAATAAGGGATCCTGCCCGATAGCATGAAGAGAACCTACATGCATACAACGTGAACATGCTCAGGCTCCATTCAGAGTTTCTGCTGAACACATAGATGGTAGGAAAAGGAGATGGTGTGGGTACTCTCATTTTCTTTCATTGTGTCTGTTGAATGTCTACAAAAAGCTCAGAAGGATTCTCCTATGTGACCAAGCTGTTCTTGACAATGTATACTAGCTTGGTCAGTTTTAGGCTACCAAAAATAAGGGAAAATCATGAGTTTGCAAGCCTAGTTCAGTGACAGCAAAATGACATAGATTTGTCATTTCAAGTATGCTCCATGTTGTGAAGAAATTGCCTGACACAAGAGAATGATCTATGATAACTAATTCATGGTAGCAGTTTCACATTTCCAAATTATCAAGTGACAGGTGCCATTATAATATAGATAATATAATATGTGAACTCATCTTCTGAATATTAAGGTCTTCTTTTCCTGTTATAGAAATATTGTGGATGATTTTAACATATTTCCAAAGGAGATCAGGGGAAAGTAGCTATAATACTTCACTTCAGCTTTATAATCATACAGTAGAAGAGGTCACATATAGAAATTCTTGAGCCAAGGTAATGAAAGTGCTATTTTCTTAAACAAAATAACAATTTGAATAGGACTGCCTTAGAGGATACTTACATTGTTGCATTTTTTTTACTTAAGATTGTAGATTGTCCTAACAATAAAATTAATACAAGAAATAATTGAAAGCTTAGTGTTCAGAAAATATTAAAACACATTGTGTCTAAGTTCACTAGGCAACTACCAGATACAAAAAGGACAGTTATGAAAATAATCAGAATACAAAATATTTCTATTTTTTCTAAAGTCCTTTATCAAATAATCATCATTACAAAATGCAGGAACCAATTGACTATATTTCTGCCTTATTTTCTGTTGAGATGTTGCAGATTAATCGGACCTGTGCATAATTCATTTGTCTTGATCTATAAACAGATAACAAAGTATTCCAAGATGAGATACAGCAGGATACCCAGCATTAAAAATTCCTTTCTTCCATCTTTATTTAGCCAAGAATATGGCCCTTACCTGGACTCAGCCAATCTGGCTACCTGGGTCCATGTCACAGTGACACTGAGACTAAGCTAAATGCACTCTTCATGGGTTTGCCCTTGGATTCAACTTGGAGATTGCAGCTGGTATAGAATGCCACACTTTGGTTACTGTTAGGAGCTAGACAAAGCATGCATATTACACCCTTCTTCGGTCACTTCATTGGCTACTTATTAGTTACAGAGTTTAATTCCAGATACTAGTTATCCCATACTGGTTATTCAAGGAATCAGTTGTCCTGAGACACTTCATGGCCTTTGATCCTCATATCTGCAAGACCTCCTCTCCTCCAGTGTTCCCTCCATGAAAGCTGCACTCATCTGGAAAAGGCCTGAAGGTGCCGTGCAAATGACCATACACATGTATTCTCTACTGTGACCCCCACCTTGTGGAATGGGCTGCCTGAGGAGGTCAGAAAGGCTCCCACACTTCTGTCATTCTTCAAACTATGTGAAACAGAGTTAATCAGGAGGGTATTTTTACAAATGTAATTACAGTGGTATTCAGAAAGAAACTTTTATAAAAGGAATATGACTGTGGACTATGCCACGTATGTATTATCTGCTGTTGTATGTGTTATTCTACTCTTACTGCCTTATTTTTTTACATTTGCAATACCATTGTATTATCATTGTTTGACATATCCTGCATTATTTGACATATCATGTCTAATATTTTTTGCTTTTTCCAAATTTTTGTAATCATGGTCCTTTTGCATTTCTTATTAAATACCTCATCCTAATGACTGAATAATCTGCCCTGAGTCTCAGTGAGAAAGGATGACTACAGATGAAGTGAATAAACAAGTTAAGTCAATTAAACAAAGACCCTGGGTGAACTTTTATCAAGGTACCATAATTTTTTTAAGGCAGCGTGTATTGAACAGTATCATCCTCTGCATCTCCTGACCACAGATACAGAGACATACATCAACTGCTGCTTTAGTTTATCTACCATCTAAATAGCTGGGACTGAAAACAAAGAATCATAAAACTTTTTGTTAGAAGTTATCTATAAGATAACGTTGGAAGCTGTGGTCTTGCTTAAGAAATCAATACAGTTGAGCAGATCTACTTATTTAGCATATTTATAGCCCACCTTTTTCCTTGAGACTCCAGATAGATTACAGAGGAAAAGAAGATAAAAAAATGAAGTCATACAACATAAGACATCCAGTGAACAATGTAATATGCCTAGGAATGCAAAAACATAAAGACTATACAAGTAACAATGAGACCAGCAAATTGCCTAATGCAAGATATTGTGTGAGTAGTGCAAAATGTGGGATTACACAATGCAGTAAAATGCAGTATTGTAGATGATATCTACAGTAATATATAATATCAACAATAATCATTGAAGTGGAGTACAGACCTATTCCCATATGAAGGTGTTCTTCTGGACAGTTCCATCTCAATACTATTCTGATTCCATTATAAGAATGCCCTCTTTGGTGTATATGATTTCTTTGTCCAATTGAACATCTTGCTTATAGATTCCACTTTAGTTCTTGTTATGTCCGCTGACTGCCACTAGGCGACAGCGACGTTTACCAGAGCTTGGAGCTCAAGAGACAATAGGGACTAGGATCCTGAAACCTCAAGTGGTCACCAATAGGAACCTTGACAGGAAGTTTAAACCCACCAATGAGACCTGTGGGTGGTCCTTGGGGACTGTATATAGTTGACCATCGGGCTGGTATTTTCTGTTCTGTTGTGTGTGCTAGTAAACTATGAGCTAACAATCACACTGTGTCCTGGTTCTTTATGCGTCGAACCCACTACACAACAGTTTTCATCAAACTTTTGATTGACTTATGGTCGACTGCCTCCATTTAGTAAGGGGACAAGTCGTTATTAGGCACTGGATGGGCACATTGCTTAGTTCATCAATATTATTTGTGTTTGTTCCTTCAGAGTTTCTTTAGACAACCTATCAGGGCCAGTACCAGGCTTTTGTGGGCCCTGGACAAAAAACTATAACCGAGCCCCTTTTCCCTTTGGTACAGTCCCTTTCTCCTCTAATGCCACTGCTTACCAATCTGTCTCTATGTCTGGATATGCAGTATCTTAGTTAGAGGGATGGTGTGTTCTTCCTCTGGTGTTCCAAAGTGTCATGTATTCAAATTGCAGGGGTATGTGACAGACAGAAGGTTGTCCCACCTCTGATGGGGAAAATAACTAATCACTTGAGTATATGGGAGTGCTAGCCCAGCATCCAATCACTTTTGAAAAGGGGGGTGGAATGTTGGTGGGAAACACAGCAGGAGTTCAGTTCTGCCTCTGGGAGAGAGCAGTGAAAGCTCAGGTCTGGCTCAGGAAAAGAGCAGACAGAGTGAAGGTTAGCTCTGCTTGGTAGTGTGGCAGAGTGGTTTGGCTCTGCTTCCAACAAAAAATAAAGTACCCAGTTGTTAGGCCTGTATCTGGCAAACAGGAGACCTTGTGCAATTTAGTCTGACTCTTGGGAAGGGGCAGGCTGGTGGGGGGTAGAACCCTGTGTGTGTTAGGATCTAGCCTTGTGGCTAATCGGTAAAAGTCTGTTTATGCTGGAAAGTATTACAGGAAATTGAAAGTACTCTCGGAATTGATGTGCCTCAGCCAGGTTTCTCTTTTGTCTGCCTGGAGGCCTGTGTTGCTGATCTGTCCCTTGAAACTTAGCTGTAAATAAATAAATCTTCTTTGTTGTTAATATACAATTCCTGTCTTAGTGATTTCCATATTCTACTTGTGCACCACAAAAATTACCTCACAACAGCAAACCTAAAACCTAGACACTTGTTACCTTTAAACCAGATGTGTCAAACATACAGCCATTGGCCAGATCAGGCCCTTGAAGGGCTTTTATCAGGCCTGTGTGGAACTGGCTATTTCTTGCTTCCTTTTCCAGTTCTGCTGCTGCTGCTATGTCGCAGCTTGCTTTATCAGCCAGTTTGGTGTAGTGGTTAAGTGCGTGGACTCTAATCTGGGAGAACTGGGTATGATTCCCCACTCCTTCACTTGCACCTGGCTGGATGACCTTGGGCTAGCCATAGTTCTGATAAGAGCTGTTCTTGAAAAATAGCAGTTTCTGTCAAGAGCTCTCTCAGCCCCATCTACCTCACAGGGTGTCTGTTGTGTGGGCAGGGGAAGGAAAGGGAGTTTGTAAGCCACTCTGAGACACCTTTGAGTAATGAAGGGCGGGGTATAAATCCAACCTCCTCCTCCTCCTCCTCCTCCTCCTCCTCCTCCTCCTCCTCCTCCTCCTCCTCCTCCTCCTCCTCCTCCTCCTCCTCCTCCTCCTCTCTTCTTCTTCTTCTTCTTCTTCTTCTTCTTCTTCTTCTTCTTCCAGACTCTCTCAGTTGCACAGCAGAGATAGATAGGAAAGCCTCTCCTATGTGATTGAGAGAGTCTGGTAAAGCACTGGCTGAGTCTCCTCCTCCTCCTCCTCTCAGGGGGAGGGAGGAAACCAGCCAGAGCTCACTTCCTGGCCAGGCTGCCTCAATCATACACAGGAGACAAAGGGAAGGTTTTCTTTCTTTCTATTGGCTGAGGCTCCTCCGAGAGAGGGAAGGAGGGAGGGAGGGAGAAAGGGAGAGCTTTCTTTGCTGGGCTGCCTTAATCACACAGGAAAAATACCATGCACCTTTAAGACCAACAAAGTTTTGTTTAAGGTATGAGCTTTTGTGTGTGTGCCTTGCTACAGTGTGTGTGTATTCTGCTGGGCTCCTTATTCTCTCTCTGTGTGTGTTTGGTTGGGCTCCTTAAGCCAGGGCTCTCCTGGGTGCAACTAGGTTCCCTCCCTCTTTTCACTGAATTCCCTTATGATCCAGTCTTTCTCCCACTTTTCACTGTATTCATGTCCTCATGAGCCAGTCTTTCTCAGTAAGAAAGCAATGTGAACTATTTTAGAGGAGGAATAACAACAAGCCATTGAGGTGGATTAGGCTGAGAGCATGTGTCCAGACCAAGTTCACCCAGCACATTTCCTTTTTAGGAAGTTGTAGTTATTTCTCTTGGGAAGACTGTAGTTTTGTAGACAAACAAACAGCCCTCAGTCTGTGGCAGGATGCCTTCTCATGTTCTTGACCAGCACATGAAGCAACTTATGTACAGAAGCTCATGATGCCCAGGAATTTCATGTTTTCCCCTGGGTCCTAGGCTCAGAACACTGAGCATGAGATTTCCATAATGAATATCAATAAATCAAAAGTAGGTTTGCGGCTTACAGATACACACCTGAACAGTATATTCAAGATTGCTAAAGCACAGACATTTTATTTATTTATTTATTTATTTATTTATTTATTTATTTATTTATTTATACTTTCAGCTTATATACCGCCCTAACCTCAGAGGGCCTCTGGGCAGTTTACATAGCGGTTCTAAGCAACCGAATTTTAACCTAACTAGGGCCACATAGTCTACAGGGTGGTGACTGCCTACCAGCACCCCGGGCTAGTTGTCATCCGGCTTCCTTTCCGTGGCTTCAGATATTGGCGTCCTGATGCCCTTTTTCTGGAGCCAATCTTCCGGGCAGCTTCCTCCGGCAGGTCTTGTCCTGGTGCATGGCTCTGTGTTGGCTGCAGTTCAGGCTATTGTCCATAGGTGGCTCTGTCGCACTGCGCCACACATCACCATGCTCTCCAGGCCTCCACTTCTCCAGGCTCCGACTTCCAACATTGCTCCACTGGTCGCCAGGAACTGCTCGCCACCATCACTGCCGCTGCCGCCGCCACTGAAACCTCCACGTCACAAGGAGGAGGGGGTGCCCCCTGCCACCTAGGGCAGGTACCCACTTTATCTACTTGCATTTAAGATGTCTTCAAACCGCTGGGTGGACGGGAGCTGGGACATGGGCCGGGAGCTCACTCCGGCCGCAGTGAGGTTCGAACAGCCATAATGGCTGTTCATTGATGTTACTTTGCAGGTGTTCTTACTGCCTGTGCCACCGCTCCCGTAAATAAAATAAAATTATTGCTTATTTTGAAGCAATAATTCAGAGCAAGAGGTGTCAGTTATCAGAGACTGTTAAATAGACAAAATATTGCAAGAGTGTTATTGTTTTAAGTATTTTTATTTAAAGTTTAAAAAATCTTTAATTGTGTTTGTCTGTGTCCTTTATAAAGTTTATACCCAACAGAACAATGCAAGACCTATAAATATTTGGGATTAATTTTTAGTGAAACGCTGAACTGGAATGTGCATGTAGCCTCTATTAAAGCATCAGCAACTAAGATAACAGGAGTAATACTGAGATTCTACTGAACCAAGGGGGGCTTTCTTATAGATCCAGCCCTCAAGCTTTTTAACAGCAAAGTTATCGCCCATATATTGTATGGAATAGAACTTCGGGGCTGGAAGGAATAAACACTTGCTAGTTTGGAGACAATTCAAAACCTTTTTTTGAGGCATCTTCTGGCACTGCCTAAAGGGACACCAGCAGCCTTATTGCAGACAAAACTTGGTACCCTCTCAATCAGGGCTCGAGCCCATTTAGCTATCCTGAAATCATGGAAGAAATATCAATTGTTACCAAGTGAATCATTTAGTAAACTTCATTATTGTGCCCTATAAAGTAAGGATAAAATCCTCTTTGTGTTTTTTTAAGAACATCACTTCTCGATACACTGTACCAGATGACTTGCTTAGACCCTTAGGGAATATTCAAGATCTGCGACAATGGGTATATAATGGAGATGCTTTAATAGATAACCTGTTAATTGCTCAGTCAAAATCTGTATAAAAACTTAAAGAAAGATCATTTAAGAGCCTCCTATTTGATAAACATTACTGCACATAGTCTACGAGTGGCATTCATGGCATTACGATTTCAGAACATGCCATCAGAAGTACTGACTGGAGGATATCTAAAAATTCCCCTAAAACAATGTATTTGTCTATGTGGAATCTATTTCTATGTGGAATGTATTTCATTACATAATGGTTTGTCCACTATATCCGGATCTTAGAAATAGATTTTTATCTCAGATACTTAATCAACTACACAATTTTTCTGACAGTAACAAGCTAATTTTCCTGTTGTCAGATGTGAATCCTTTGGTATCTTATAAGGTAGCACTTTTTGAGTTAGCAGCCAGGAAAGCTAGAGCAAAGGTGGTTCTTAGGAACACAGCTTACTGAAATGCAAGGCCTTAACATTGTTACAATTGAAATAGGAATTTGTAAATGTTGTATACAATTTTAATTTGAGGTATTTTAGATATTGTACAAATGAATTTAATTCTCACTGAATTTAATAACTAAATGTGTATTTTAAGATATTAGGGATCCAGTTTTATATGGACTTGTGACGGCCAATGGCCACATACAATAAACTTTATTCTGATACTCTGATATAAAGTTTATATCTCCTCTACCTGGCATTACATTTTATGACACGCATGGCCCAGCCCAACAATATCTCATTTATGTCAGATCCGGCCCTCATAACAAAGGAGTTCGACACAGTCACCCCTGGTAACTGAGGGGAAGATTTATAGTTTAAAATAAACCTGGCTCACCCAACATCATAGGAGGCTGTGTGGATCCCCTCAGCTGATGGAAACAGCTTGACATAGGGGGCATCTCTATTACCCATTTTATCTGACATTCTATATTATTGGACAGGCTTTAAAGATTACAAAATGCCTTGAAAAGCAGTTTATTCTCTGACAAACAACTTAAAATGTGTATTTCCAGCTTGCAGTCCATCTCATAAGACTTTTTTTAAAAAGCTACTTAATCCTCATGCATTTTACAGATAAAACAGTTGAATTGCAGTTTGCATAATTATTGACTGTAGAACAAAGGATAATTCTACAAAGAAGGTTAAGCAATCAATTATTTGTTTAAAACCAGAGATCCCCTTCCATACTTTACATATGATGAGCAGAGTCTTGTAAAAGCATGAAGACACCCCCCCCCCCAATTATTTGTCCTCACTTCTACTTTCCTGGGTTGCAGTGTGCCAAATGGGGGGAACCCCCAATATATCACTATAAAAGTATCTGTTTCTTACTCTGAGCATAAAATAGGAGTAAAAAAGAAGAGTGTGCATTTTCTTGGATGGATGCCTCTTTGATTCATACCATCTTCCATTGAACTCACCCTGCCCCCCCAAAAAAGCCCAAAGCCTTGCTTGTATATCTCACCCAGGCACAGCTGCTTGCTACTGTTCAACAGCAGCCATACCATGAAGGCCAGCATGGTTTGGTGGTTGTAGGCCTATTATGCATGAATGTTTTGCCTTGATTTCACTGTGCATGCCTGTCAGGTTTTCCTTTTGTTCTACATTGTTTTTCCTTCCTTCAGTGCTTAGTTGGCTGTTCCCCTGAGTTTTCTGAGTGCATTTTTGTGCTGTTTTTTTACCTTGCTTTGCTTCCAAGCTGAAGGTAAATCATACAGATTCCCTTGGATTTCCCCCTGACCTTGTAGGCCACTCCCCTGCCCACATTTTTTTTAACAAGCGGCATGAGTCTAGTGGTATGAGACTGTTGCTAGTCTCATGCTACTTGTAAAAATTACTCTGACTGGGCTGCCCTCTCCCGCTGCCTGGTTTCAACTGGGTAGCAGGAGAAGGTGCACAGCAGCTGGGCTGCAGAACAAATACACCAGTGGAAAAAATTGTACATACTGCAAGCACACAATCCAAAGTCAAGCTTAAAGGTTTGACTGCTTGGATTCTCTGCAGTAAACTGTGCATGCATAATAGGTCACAGTTTCAGATTAGAATCTAGGATACCCAGGTTTGAATCATCCCTTTGCCCTGGAAACTCACTGGGTGACCTTGAGCCAGTTGCACATTCTCAGCTGAACCTGCCTCACAGGGTTGTTATGAGGGTAAAATGGAGGAGAGGAGAATAATGTAAGGTGCTTTGGGTCCCTATTATGGAAAAAGGTGGGGTTTAAATGAAATAATAAATATAGCTGAAGATGGGAGGTATATAAAATGGTAGGCTGTTTGATGACTGGGACGGAGAGGAGAAAGCAGGAAAAGATATGGATATAGGGACTACCACTATGAGGGGAAGAATAAATAGTTTGGGGAAAGGGACTACAGGGGGAAATTAGGTGCCCTCTGCAAGTCTTTGCAGGCTCCCCACCATGCAACTGGACCCAGCCTGGCAGTCAGCACCATGCAAGGAGAGAAGGAAACAGGAAATTGAGAGAGAGAAGGGGCTTTCATGGAAGCAAAAGAGGAATTAGTGGGGGAGGGAAAGTGAGATGCTCTTTGCAAGCACTCATGGGTCCCCTATTTATCTGGTCTATTATTAACCACAAAGTTTGTACAAATAGTACCATTAATTTGCAGTACAATCCTATGCAGAGCTACTCCTACCTAAGCCTATTTAAGACTAGAGTAACTCTGCATAGGATTGCACTGTTAGTAATTGAAAATAAAATCTAGATAAAATTAATATGAAATGACCCTTAGAATTTCATTGCATGTTTTTTATTTGGAATTTGTAGTTCAAAAAAGTGTTTACCTGATTAATTTATATGCATGTGAAATCATTTCCTGAGTATAAAATTCAGTGAAAATTCATGTTTCTGAGGTTATACTCAACAAAAGCCCATCTTTCTATAAACTTATCAGCCCGTACATTATCATGGTTTGTGATTCTATTTTAACATGTCAGATTAGACATGAGAGCAATTTCCCATATTCTCATAATGCAGTCATTAATATTGGGGGCCACAAAGGATTTCCAACAAAATGTTACATATTGTTTTGTGGTAGCTAACAAGCTCATTATAAGCTCTCTATCTGAGGTGGTTACACAATTTTTAACAAACCATAATACAGCAATCATAATATCAAATGGTAAATCATGGCCCAGTAATTCTAAAACATACAAAAAGCCCTGGTGCCAGAAAGGTTCTATTTTAGAACAATTTCAAAGGACATATTGTCTTATTATTTAACCCATTTCTATAGTGCTTTTGTAATCTACATTTTAAAAGAGATAGAGGGCAGAGGTTCTGGTAGCCCCATACTGGGCTGTTAGCACACTCCCTTGCCAAGGTTTCCAACCCCCCACCCCCAGGTAGGGGGACAGGGCACAACTGTGATTTGGCAAGCCTGTCAGCTGTCAGCCAGTTTGGTGTAGTGGTTAAGTGTGCGGACTCTAATCTGGGAGAACCAGGTTTGATTCCCCACTCCTCCACATGCAGCTGCTGGATGACCTTGGGTCAGCCACAGTTTTCTGAGAGCTCTCTCAGCCCCACCTACCTTTAGGGAGAGGAAAGGAAGAAGATTCAGGCCTGTAGCTACAGTGGGGCGTATCAGGGCCTGCCCCTCCATTTATCACCAAGGCCCCCCAACTTCCCATCCAGCTCTGCCCCCCTTGAAAAATCCTTAATTTATTTTTTTGTCCTGCACCACGCCATCACCCTCAATGAGCCTGCCTGCTGGAGCTGAACCTGCCTGCTGGAGTCCCACCCCTGCCCTCAAGCTGTGACCTTGCCAGTCAGCCCCGCCCTCCATTCCCATGCCACTGGATGGGACATCACTGGATGGGGTGTGCAGGGGTGCCCTCTGACTTATTTAAAGGCCCCCCAAATTAAAAAAAATCCTGGCTATGGGCCTGAGGAGATTGTAAATTGCTCTGAGACTCCCAGTGAAGGGTGGGGTATAAATCCAATCTTGTTCTTCTTTTCTGTGTATCAGCTGTCCAAGCAACCCTGGGACCCATTCCCTTGCAGGACTGAAGCCAAATGCACCAGCTGTGGTTGCAGAGAGCACTTCCTCACAGAATCAGTAAATGTTATTTTGATGGCAACTGCATGTACCTCAGTGGGGTCCCCTGGTAATTTCAGACCCACATAGGGTGGATCTGCAAGCCCTGCTAGGAGTCCCACAAGTATGGTTGTAGTGGGCATGGCATCCCTGCTGTTTACCATCATTGCACCTATTTCTGTTTGACACCCCTGCAGATGGAGATTAAACAGGAGACCTCAAAGCATGACTGGTGCAGCTTTGACATTCTCTTCAGTTACCAGACCAGTTGGGCTCCTGGAGTATCCTGCCTTGGGCAGCCTTCTGTCCATCAAGTCCACCACACTCACATGCATGCTGTGGAAGGGACAGCTCAGCCCTATAGTCCTAGGAGTGGCTCACAAAGGCATAGGAGCCATTCTAGACAGAGGAAGTTGGCAACTCTATGTCATGATTTGCTGTTCAATAGAGTCTGGTGTGTTCTAAATCTCTGTCCTTGTTTGTTTTTGAGTAGGTAAGATTTACTCCATGCAACTCCCTGCCTCACTCCCCCCCCCCAATCTGTGATACACTGTTAGGACTTCTGGGGCAATCTCCTCTTCACATGTCCAGGGTGGTGGGCTCTGGCTCAGAGATGCTCATGCTGGGATCATTGTTGGTAGTCTATATGGTGCTACTGGATACATAGCAAGGTCCAGTGGCAGCTTGAAGGATGACCCCACATATTCCTATGCACACACTCTGCTGGCTGCTGTGTACAGTTTGCATGGGGGATGCATTGGTGGGTAGTCCAAGGGTGTGTGTGGCTCTTTACCTCAGGCACTGATGTCTGGGTCCCACACTCTCCACAACATTGCTGGCATCTGATAAGCCATGTGGATTGATGTCAGGCACCATTAGAAGATCACACCGTAACATTATATTGTTTTAATTGTTTTTATCAAACTTTTTGTAGTGTTTTATTTATTGATACATGAGTATATGATATACATTGCCCTGAGCCCTCCAGACTGACTCAGGAGACTGAGGGTGCATTCAAGGGAGCTGCTGCCAGGAGTGCAGCATAAAGGGGTTGTGGAACAACATCCCTGCCAAAATGATGGGGCAGCCCTTTTGTGGAGGCAAAACATCACCTCTAAGGAGGAGCCTTGGCAATGCTATCTCAGTGCTCTTCCATTGAGTAATGTCTGTACACACATTGTTCTTTGCCTGGCCCCATGTGGCTAGTGATGGTACCTGGGCTGCAGTTTGCACCCCTGCAGATGGAGATTAAATGGGAGACCTCAAAGAATGACCTCAAAGCAGCTTTGACATTCTCTTCAGTTACCACACCAGCCTGTCTCCTGGAGTAGGTATGCCTACTACCTGAGTGCATACCTCTTTTGATTCTGCCTCCATGACCAGTGGTTAGGATGCTAATCTTGGGTGTGTGGGCTGTGGGTTTGACCCTGGCCTCTGCCTTTTTTTGTTTGTTTCTTTTCTCCAGGGGAAGGATCAGCCCCGCAGCTAACAACTTTTTGCTCAGGGGGGGCAATGTTTTTCTCGGGGGGAGGGGGCCCTGCCATTCTATGTCTGTGCAGTACTGCCATGCCATGCTCATACTTCTAAATAATGAAATATTAAATAGTAAATAATAATACTTGCATTAAAGTTGTGAGCAAGCAATTTAGCTGCTGCATAAATTAATTTGCTCTGGAGCCATCCTGCCTGAGCTAAGACAAAAATGTATGAGCTGGAGGCTAAAAAACCGTGAGCTCACATTAACTCAGCTTAGAGGGAACACTGGCAGGGACTCAGGCTCAGCTCCTCTTTCTGTTTGTCCCCTTGTTGTCCTGCTGGGGATGTTTCCAGGGGGTCGTCATTGGCACAAAGGGGCTCCATCCAAATGGAATACAGCTATTGTGAACCCCCGGCTGGGACATGGAGTGGGGGGAGTCTAAGGAAAACACTAGCATGAGAAACAAGGTGCTACTGGAGTCGGATTGATTTTCTGCTCTCTGTCTCTCTGCCGCTCCAGTGGCATTCTGGGGCTCTTCTACCCGGCAACAGCCAGGTCAGCACCCGGGGCCTTTTCTTTTCCACCCCCTCTGAAGGGCCAGGACTGGGCTCCGTTTGCTTCTGGCGCCTCTGCCCAGCCCCCGCTATTGATCCTATAGCTGCCTGGACCTCCCTCCACACTGGACTTCTCCCGCCTTGGTGAAGAAAGCAGAAATGGGGGGCTTGGCAGGGGGGCTGTGGCTCCTGCTGCTCATGAGTAGTAGGTAAGCCCACCCCACCTAGGGAGAGGGGCCCGTAAAAACCACGGGGGGGCAGGGCCCATGGGCTCTGCAGTAGCTACAGGTCTGGGAAGGATGTGTGTGGCTTCGAGCAGGGATCATTGTACTTTTGCTGCCAGTCAAACCCTTGCCAGGGGAGGGGTGGACATCCTATTGGCCTCATGGGTGCCCTTGCCTTTATGGGGTTTTTGCTGTTGCTAGATCTTACTTCCCTATCTGTTGCCTCTCCATGGGTGGAAGTGGCATCAACGGCAGTGGTCCAGTTGGTGTACAGTGACTGGCTGAGCCTGTGTGGCCATTCAGAAGGACGTCATTGGGTGTTACTACCTGGTTGGTGGGTGCTGCCAGGGTTGCTATGGACTCTAGCATGCTTGCTATTCCACCTGTGCCTCATGGAGGGGTGTGTATTATTCTTTTCCTCCTGTGGAATGTCCATAGGGAGCAGACCAGCAATGCCTCAGAGGTGTTGGTGGCTGGCTACCTCAGCCACAGGGTCCCTCAGGATCAGACTGCCCATGGTTTGACCTTGTTCCTAACTATTGATTGACATTGGAATGATGCATACAACTTTGTAATCAATGGTCCAATAACACAGTCAACGGTTGTAGAAAAGAGTCCAGCAGCACCTTAAAAACTAACAAAATTTGTTGTAGGATATGAGCATTCATCAGTCACTGCTCACTTCTTCACATACAGCTAAAATGTGAGTCTATCTGTCCTACATATTAGAAAGCAGAGTGATTTCAGATGCCAAATAACATTAGCAGGCAAATTACAATAGCAGGTATGATTGGATTAAGTGTAATGTGCAAATTAGGTGTAACTAGGCATGGAGAAATCAGCATTGATAATGAGACAGCAAACCTAGGTCTTGATTCAGTCCAGGTGGATGCATTGTCTTTAGCTTCATTATCAGTGTGTGGCCCCTCAGTTGCAATTCAACAGTCTCTCTTTCTAATCTTCCTTTGAATGTCCTAGAAGTAAAAAGTTGGGAACATAGAAATGGTATCTCACTTATATCTATCTAGACCCATATACACATTATGATTCTGGAAGTGAATTTTACTCTGATTGTAGTTCTAGTAGAGGCAAGTTGAAATTTTAACAGACAGCGGATAATATCTCCACCAGTTTTAAAACAAATGTCTTCACCAATTTGTTTGAGCAATCCACTATATTCCATGAGCGAAGAATCAGAGTCTTCAGAAGACTACTTTCATTCCAGTTTGATAATCTCTCCTTATAATATTTATCTTTTGGTTTCATAAGATTCCATGTGCTCCCATTGGCTGTAAAATGCCCTCCCTCAGCCATTGGCCCATCAGCCGCCACTCAAGAGTACTCGTGTGCCATTGGCCGGGTGCTGGGTCTGCTCCTCTTCCCCACCCATTCCCCCTTTTGCACGTCAGATTTACTGGCAGACCAGCTCTCTCTCCTGAGGAAGACAGTTCTCTTGACTCCTGTGAGGGACTGTCCCCTCAGTGGCTGTTGGTTCTGTGAGTAAAAAAACAAAGAACTTTCAGCATAACCCCCTCCCCCACCCATAACCCCCTCCTCAACGGCCACTTTCCTGTCAGAATAAATGGAAAAAGCTCTTTCTCCTGCTTAGCTTCAGCATGGCTGGCTGGCTAACGAGGTGGGCCAGCGACCATCAAACCATTTTCTTCAACTCCCCACTGTGTGGCTGACTTTCCCCTAGGGCTGCCAATCTCCAAGTATGACCTGGAGATCTCCCACTGTTACAATTGAACTCCAGATGACAGTTCCCCGGGAGAAAATGGTTGCTTTGGAGGGTAGACTCTATGGCATTATACCCTGCTGAGTCCTTCCGCACACACCCCAAATGCTGCCCTCCACAGGATCCACCCCCCCAAATCTCCAGGTATTTCCCTAATCAGAGTTGGCACCTGTACTTTCTCCTCTGTCAGTAAAAGGCCTTTTCCACACCTATGTTGGCCTTTGGGAGAAAACTCATTGGGCCCAGTCCTGGTCAGGTTGCCAACTTCAGGTGGGCAATTCCTGGAGATTTGAGGGATGGAGCCTGGAGAGGGTGAGGTTTGAAGAGGGGTGGCACCTCAGACAGGTACGATGCCATAGACTCCACCCTCCAATCCAGCCATTCCCTGATGTGGAACCATTGTTGCCAATCTCCAGTTGTGGGCTGGAGATCACTCAAAATTACAACTGCTCTTCAGGTAGCAAAGATCAGTTCCTCTGGAGAAAATGGTGGACTCTGTCATTATACCCTGCTGAGATTGCCACAGCAAATTGTCACTGAGTGCCCAAAGCCGGGGCACTCTCCCAGAGCCTCTTTCTAGTGCCCGTTGTATTTATTTCCACAACGGGCCTTATTCCTAGTTCTAATAAAAAAGCATATGATGTTATTTCAATGGAGCACTGGTAGTATTTACAAGGACTAAAATATAATCTGGAAACCCTAAAACCCCATGGTCCATTTAACATCTTTCCTTACCTCTCTTTCACAGCTCTGGTCTACTTTCTAAATTAAAATCAGGTTATCTGAAATAACACTTAAGAAAAGGTTTAGGAGATAATGGACTAGATTCCAAAACCCTTCCTGATATATATACATATATATATATTCTGCATTCCTGCACAAGGAGTTGTGTTAACTTTGAAAGCAAAGGACCTAAATCTCTTTGTAATAAGGTGTGTTTGTTGGAAACACTTTAATGTTCGATATTTTATTTGTATTGAGGGAGTGAGTTGAAGTTAAGAGACAGTATACTTGCTTTACATGTTGAATGTTGCAGGTTGCGCCCCTAGAGTTTTTGGTTAAAAATGGACCATAGGTAGCAGAGTGAAAAAGAATGTTGCCCAAAACTTTGGGCAACTGCTGCCTGTAGAGAGAACTAGACCAAACAGACAAACAGCATGATTTTATAAGGGGGCTATCTGTTGAACTGCAGATCCAAAACATATTCAAGTGTATACAACAATTCTGCAACATGTGAGGGGGGAATCTACACAAATGCACTGGTCCCACCCACCACCACTGCCCAATTGCTGGGTCATCTGGATGGTGCAAATGTGCAGAAGTTGCGTGCATATGTGCGGACACTTCTTCTGTGCATAGGTCCTATGCTCACAACCTGGTGATCAGCAGAGGTGGAGGGCAGAGCCAACTCACTTGTGTCTTTCCTTCCTCTCTGCTCATTCAGTCAATGTGCAGACATGTCATGTGTACAGGGAAACAATCTTCCTTTTTTACTAGCAACCTTCCTCTTCCACTTGTTGTATCACCAACCTGACTCAGAGATTATGACACACCAGAGACATGGATGTGCACCTGTCACCTTGGCCTTTAGCCATCACTGATCGTTCAATTTCATCTACTCAGTTGCAGCCTTAGCTTGAGGTATAGGTCCTTCTTCAGTGGGTTTATTAGACATTCAAAACATATGCTATCACTTAAACCTAGGAACTGTGTGTGTTATTCCCGGATCCAGCAGAACTTTTATATATTAAATTGTGTGTGATCACAATTTGGAAAGGCACTATTTTAGCACACTATGACCTTGTAGCTCTCATCATAGAAAGACATTGCACAAAATTAGTTCTAAAACTCTGCTGCTGTTTCAGCTACTGCCTTTAGGTTTTGAGCCTGAGGAAGGGATGCAGCAGTCAACATTCCATTTTTATTACCACACACTTTTTTGTTAAAATTGGTGGGTGCTTATTAATCAATTGCTTTATCCGCTGTGATTTATGAAACATTTCTCAATCCAAACATTGATTACCAAAGCATGTGATGGATAGACTTCTTAACAGAGAACAGAGTAAGTAAATTCAACAATATAAGGAGTAAATTGTTTGCGGACCCAGCACCAATGGGAGGGGTGAGGCGGGTGCCAAAGGCAAGGGGTTTCTCTGTGTCCAGCTACTAACTGTAGATGGTATTTCACCACATTTGAGTCAGTTAATGTGTTCATTCCCCAACATGAGGAAATGCTCAGTTCATAAGTTAATGCCTTAATGTTATTTAGCTTTGAGATTATAATGCACACTACTAATAATGACATATTTTAGTTGGCTCTGTCTTCTTGGCAGAATGGGCTAGTGGTCACATAGTTTGTGTATTTTGTGAAATAGATCCACTTTATTGGTTTTGCTTGGCTAAATCTTGAATATATACAAAAACAGGATACACTACAATTTTTAAATGTTTTCCTACTTGGGAGTTTCATTTTCAAATGTTCTGTAATAAAAACAAAGTGCATTTCTAATACATGAGCAGGAGCCTGTTTTTTCCCCCTGAAGAAAACCAATAGAACTTTTGTACTGTCAGAATCAAAGATACAAACTCAAATATAATTAGTATAATGATAATGAATAGCACTGTATCATTTCAAATAGAAAGATTTTGGATCTAACAGTCACTAATGTTTCTCAAAGCTTTAGCAAATAATCCACAGACTTTCCCCACTCTTCTTCAAGAGTTATACTGATTGGATAGTTGATATTCTGGATTATTAGGTAAAATGGGAAATTCATTTCTAAAGGGTTAGAAGTTTATGCATCATTCAGCCAACCCCCTCTGTGTGGGTATCTAGGAATATTTGTTTAGACACTTTCCAGTTGGGTTTTAGGCCTAGTTATGGGACTGAAACAGCCTTGGTTACCCTGGTAGATGACCAGCACTGGGATATAGGCAGAAGGACAATCACTCTGTTGATTCTCCTGGACCTCTTGGTAGTTTTTGATACCACTAATCATGGTATACTTCTAGACTTTCTTTCCAGGCTGGGATTGGGAGGCCTCATTTTGTGGTAGTTACAGTCCTACCTGGAGGACAGGTTTTAGAAGTTGGTGCTGGGGGTCTGCTGCTCAGCTCCTTGGCCTTTGACCTTTGGGGTCCCACAAGGTTCCATCCTATCTCCTATGCTCTTTAACATTTACATGAAATTGCTGGGTGAGTTCATCCAGAGATGTGGACTGGGCTGTCATCAATATGCAGATGATGCTCATCTCAATATCTCATTTCTAGCTGATCCCAGGGAGGCTGCAGAACACCTAAACTGGTGCCTGGAGGCACTTCTGGAGTGCATGCAGGCTAATAAACTGAAGCTTAATCCTACTAAGATGGAAGTGATACTGATAAGTGGAAAGCCTTACCTGGGATTTAAGGTGCCCCCCATTCTGGATAGAATTGCACAGTTCACGAAGGAATAGATCTGCTTCTTTTTCATTTGGTGTTCCTGCAGTGATCCTTCTGCCATATGTTTTAATTGTTGTTTTTAGGGGGGGTTGTATCTATTTTAGCTCTAGTTTTAATTGTTTTAATGATGTGTCTTTGTTGAGTTCAATAGTTATTAAGATGTGATTTTATTATATATATTTTAATTTGCTAGCTGCCTAGATGGCCCTTATGAAGGCTGAAAGGCAGGATATAAAATTTGTAAAACAAACAAACAAACATTAGAAAAGTCCTACTATGCACAAAACATCCTGGTTAGAACTATACGCACTTAAAGTGACCATGTGTTCAGCCTCAGTGCTCTAAAAGAGGTTATTGTTTCTGTGGACAGCCTCTGGTAGGAAATGGACCGTGAGAACTAGTCACTGTTGGTTCTAATGGATCTTTCAATTTCATAGTATCAGTCATGGTGCTCTTCTAGAGCTCCTTGACAGAATGGGTCAGTGGATGGTAGGCTTTGTGTGTGTGTGTGTGTGTGTTTCTAGGGTTCCCATCTTCCTGGAGAAAAAAATGTCCTGTCTCTCTAATAAAGGCTTAATTTGCCAGGAGATGTTATTTACCTCCATGCCATGAAAAGAGTCATCTTCCCATAAAGGGCAGGAGAATTTTTCTAGGTCTGTTGGTACCCTTTGTGGTAGTTCTCTCCCTTTCTGGAGCATAGGCCTCAGAAGACAATGTCAGCAGATAGCTTATGAACTTCAGTTGAAAGGGTGCCACAGTATTTCATCTTGTTTTTCAAGATTTTTAAAATCTATGTTCAAGGAAACTGAATGAAGATCTGAGATAATATGGTATCAGTATATTGATATTTGTTTACTTACTTCATTTATACTCTAACTTTCTCCCCAATGGAGATCCAAAGTAGCTTACATTGTTTTCCTCTCTTCCATTTTATGCTCACAACAACTCTGTGAGGTAGGTTAGCTTGAGAGTGTGTGACTGGCCCAAGACCATACAGCAAGCTTCCATGACAGTGTGGGGAGGGTTGCATCTTGGTTTCCAGGTCCTAGTTCGACGTTCTAACTGCTCTGCCATACAATATCCAACTCAATCTTTCCTTTACATCAAATTCGAATGAGGTAATGTTTGTTCTGAAACAGTGTCTGACATCAGTGATGCACTGAATGATTAACAGAAAACTGAAACTTATTTCAGATAAACCAGGGTCTGCTCTTGAGTGTTGAGTATTGGCTATTAATGTCTATGGACACAGAGTGGATCTCCGTTAAAATTCTTTGAGTTGGAAAATAGAATGAAAACATTAAATTTTGTATCTTCAGTATTTATATCTGTTAGAACACTTCCTCCTTGGTGCTACTCTACCAATTAGAGTTCCTAGGCCTGAGCTATTGGTCCCAGCAATAGGGATGGGCATGAACCAAGAAAATGAAGTTCAGTTTGTGGCGTGCCCAGTTTGCGAACCATGAACCATCATGAATGGGCCAAACAAACTGGTGAAGTTCATGAGGTTTGTGGTTTGCTAACCCCCCCCGAGTGCTAGAGAAACTCAGCTCACAGAGGATCTCTGGCTGACTCTCCTCTACCTACCTACCAAGTTTGGGATGATTGGATTTACTGGGTCCAAGTTATGGCCCCCAAAGAAGGTGCTCCCAGGAAATTGCTTTCTGAGGAAATGACTGCCTCTCATTGATAGGTGGTCGTTTTGACAGGTGCAGGTTCAGGAGGCTCAGAACTGTATAGAACAGATCCTGTGTAAGCTAGAGACATCAAAGTCACATGCTCCTCTACATGCCCCCCAAGTTCCTCCTCCCATCACTTTGAAGTTTGGTAAACATTTAGATTGAGCGGAGACAGTTTTTCTGGAAATGTATCCATTCAAAAACCGGCATGAACCTCCATGAACAGCTTGAAAGTTTGTGGAAAGTTCATGCCCATTGATCTGCCATGAACTTCACTTCATAGTCTGGCCAAAATTAATCACAAACTTTAGTCTGTGAGCCAGTTCATGCCCATCCCTACCCATCAACCCCATACCACATTTTCTGGCTAATCCTTTGAGGTTGTCTATAGGGTAGATCATTGCAGGTGGTAAGTTATCAGGTCCTGCTCTAACAAAGAGGAAAAGAGGGAAAAGCCAATTCCATTCCATTCTCTTGATATGAAGATTCCCTGCTACCACTCCTACAAAATCACAGACCATCTGCAGAACCTTCAGGAACTGTCAAAAGTTCCCAGACCCAAGTTTAAGAAATGCTAGCTTAGAACACCATGAACGTTTCAGAAAATGGGCAACAATGTACATGGAGTAGTGGTTAGTGCTGGACTGGGAGACCCAGGCTCACTGAATAACACTGGGCCAGTCACTCTGTCTCTGCCTAATCTACTTCAGAGGGTGATGACTGTGAGGATAAAATGCAGGAGGGGAGAAGAACACTGTAAACCACATTAGGCACTCATTGGGTAGGAAATGGACTGTAAACAAACAAACAACCAGGAAACTTTGCTATATATTTTTTTCTTATGATATCTCTCAACATGTGCATTCTTGTGACTAAAATAATATGTTCCTGTCCAGGCCCGTAGCTACAGTGGGGCATCTCGAGGCTAGGCCCCCTGACTTCTTGGCAAGGCCCTCTGACTCCCCATCCAGCCCAGGGCATCACAGCCTTCTCCCCTGTATTAATTTGATTAGCCAGTGTACCCTAAGAAATTTATATGCCCACTGACTTAAAAAATCCTGGCTATGGGCCTGTTCCTGTCTCATTTTCCTGTTACTCTAGTGAAGCAGGTATATGGAACTGGAGAAGACTTGGGTAATCAAATCACCAGATAAGTAGGTATTGCAGATAATAAAACAATGAGGTGCCTTAAAGCCATGCTAGGGAGTAGCTTTCATGCAAATGTCAAGGGCAGTAATTGTGTCATTACTGTTGACAAGTCACAATTTATCATTGCTATCATCCCAAGCAGTTTGGAAACTGTATTTAAAAGTGTTCTTTTATATATGTATATCCTTATGTGAGCATAGCACATAAGGATTTCAGGTCTTTTAAAAATGCTTCTTAGCCTTGCACTAATTCAGATAAAGGATATAGATGACGGAACTACTGTTCAGAGGATTATAACTATAAATATTTGCATTCATTTCTTAGATACCGTGTCCCCCAAAAGTGTCTTAGAAAGTTCCTGCCTCCATAAGAAATGCCCCAGAAGAAATCTGCTCATCCATTAACTCCTTGCTTTCTATATAAAGAAATGCAAAGGTGATACATCATTGTTGTAATTACGTGTTTCTTGTGTAATCCTATGTGGATTCAGCATGTCTCAAGTGTTGTCAGAGGGGGGCATCAAGACGATTCTTGTGGAAACCACATTGCTTTTATTACATGGGGCAGGGAAAATAAGGTCAATGTGGTTTTGCAGTGTGGTTAAGGTTTACTCTGTCTGATTCTGCTTGTGAATGTTAAACAGATGACAAACACATTAAATAAGATAACAGAGTGTAGATTATATAGTACACCACACCCCAACTCTGTTTAGTCTTTAGCTCCGTGAATAAATTCTCTCTCTCTCTCTCTCTCTCTCTCTCTCTCAATTTGTTAAGATGCTAAAATCTGCTTTGTGTGATTTATGAAGGAACTTGAAGCGATTAGTTTCACAGTGCATGAAAATTCCTCAGGTTCAGAGGGATGTCCAATCTGTTACACCATGAGCCATTGACTGGATGAGAACATGAGCAGCTCGGAGCCATAAGGAGATTGTGTTGAGTTATTAAACACTTGTGCTAAAGCTGCTTATTGTTAATTCCCCAATGTCCTGCCGAAGTGGTTGGATAAGATCAGATCGGATTAGATCAAAGAGCCTGGGAACCAGCCTTTCGAGCAGATTCATTTAATCAATAAAGAGGGGAGAAAGAGAGAGAACAGCAGTGCCAGGATCACAGGAGATTAGGATACGGAAAATAAGAAACAACAGATTATTTTTTTCTCCCATTTTTTTAAAATGTAATTCTGCCTGTCAATGAGTTGAGTGTTTTTTTCCCCTTTCTCCCCTCAACTTCTCTTTTCTTAAATTCCTGTAACTGCACCAGAATAAGAGTAGAATAAATGACTCCCTTTAAAACTTCATTACTGAGCAACAGTTTAGAACCAAGCATTTCCTAATACAGTAATACTTCATAAGTCAAGGGACTGTAAAAGTACTATTAAAGCAATCAGCGCTCTAAAATACTTACTGTGAAAAGAAAGAGAACTCCTATTAAAAAGCAGCTTTTGCTTAAACGATTCCCTTAAGGAAAAAATAGTTCTGGGTAGGTTAATATGCACAAATTCCAATCTTCCTTTTGCACGAGGGAAAAAGGACAGATCAGCTTGATTCCTGACCATGTTTACTCAGGTGAAGGTGCAACTTGCAAATAAGTATGCTTATGATTGCAGTCCAAGAGATACAGGTTAACAGAAACAGTGAACATGGTATTTATTACATGAGTATATTCAATATATGTCTACTGTTGGATTATAGATTATAGGTAAAGATTATTATGTTGGTTGTAATTAAGGCAAAAGTAGTGGCACTGTGTTCTAGTACATATACATAAAGAATATATGTAGGAAAACACAACATTAACCATAATAAGAGAAAATAATGAGAAAAAGTTGAATACTGCCAGTCTCCTTGGTGGTGTGGAGAAAATTATTTCTGGTTCACGATAGGATTTGGCCCCAGATGAATTAGCAGTGCAGGTGCCTCAAGAAAAATGATTGGCCTTAATAGTATTATAAAAAATTAAATCTTCTTTAACAGAATATAATTTATATTCTGAACTGAATAAAGGTATGTATTTATAAATCCATTCCATAAAACTTAATTTCCCATCCAGATATACTGATTACCCCAGGTCTTGCATACCTTTACCAATAGTTAATTACTACAGAATGCTTTAACACTATTTTCCAAATCAGCATGCATGCATAAAATGACTGCAATCTAATTTGACATATTAGTGATGATTATTGTCATAGATAAATTAGATTGAACAGAAAATAACCTTCATCCTTAGCATGTTTTAGCTCTCAGAATTAATGTGATTTGGTGAACACACATAAATAAAAGTCTGATGAGTCCCTGCTGACTAGGAGGCCTGCCGGTGCTGAAGTGTATCAATTTCATGCAGATGATGAATTCCTTAAGCATTCAATGATAATCATGCTTGATTTGACAAGACTTTCTCATGCTATTTTAGGGCCTTAATTTTCTGTGAAGTTCTGTCAAGTGCTCATCAAGCACCCACTTATCTCCCTATCTTAACCTGGCAGCCAATCACAAGGTTGCCTAACACTGCCGCTACCAAGTATCAAGCTATTAATATGCTGATCATGTGACTGTCCAAGGAGAGAAGCCAATCAATGGCTGATTAACATTCAGGTCATGTGACTCCCAAGGAGAGTAAATGAGTTACACAGTAAGACATCAAACAAATTTTCATCTTGAAAGAGTGATTGCTTTTTCTGCTGCTGTGATGTTTGTCAAATTCACTCTAGCCTTGTCCAATTAAGCTCCATGAGATGAATTAATAATGAAGAGATGTAAGCACTCTGCCAGCGTGATAACCATGAGTAGAACCATGGAATGGAGGCTGATGGAAGGGGAGGGGAAGGAGAACTGATTGGAAAAAGCCCACATCTGGATAGCTAGAATAATTGCTTTCCACATGTTGATGCTGTTTTGTAATATTTAGTTTGCATTGCACAACTCATTTAAGGGGAGGGGATTTCTTAAGGGTACATTCAGACAACTGTTCCCCTTTTTTCCACCTTGTGATGTATTCAGTGTCTGACAAGAATCATATGGTTAGATAATGCGAATGTGTCCATTCCTGGAATGATGAGAGCTGCAGAGCCCATTGCTCAATGAACCTCTTTGGAAACCTAGTTCCACCAAGTTCTCATCTCATCACTTGGTAATGTCATCAAGACCTGAGCAGAAGTTGATCTAAATCAGTATATACAATAAATTCACACAGTCACAGGGTTTTTCCTTAGCAGGTAATAGCTTGCGTTATCAGATATCCACCACATGCTGACCCTCTTCATGACAATATTTTCAACATTGGCAACATCTAGCAAAAAGGCAACAGCTTTCTAGTATTTATTAAAACATAACCAATGCCAGAGATGAAAACCCACTAACATCACTGAGCTTCTGCCTGTAGAAATCAGACCAAGGTTTTACAGTGTTTCAAAAATTTATTCAAGCTATGATGGGGTTTCAGAGAACATTATACAATTGTGGGACAGCCACCATGCATGCTCCCTTGCCTTGCCCAATGAAACTTAGTTAATATAACCAAGAGGGAGTTCTCAGAGACTGCAATGACAATAGACATTCATACAGTTATTTGAATATGTACTAGTAATAGCCTCATTTGTGACCATATAGTAAAAGAATGGCTGAGTTCAGACTGGCAGTTTGGCCCAATATAGGCACATTTCAGAGATGTTTCACAAATGGATTAAAGGGCCGGTTCACACAGGCACATCTGTCAGGCATTCCCCAGCCATACTCAACCCATCTTGTAACTCTTCCCTTCCGAGTTTAAAAAATACCAGGTGAAAGTGGTAGCAAACCCTGGAGAGCGTGTTCATCCTACTTCCCAGAAGTGTGAATGCGAACAAGCTGATGTGGTAGGGATGCTCTTATGTGCATCATCAGATTCCATTACAAAAAGCCACTTACAGCTGTGCCTCCACCAGGGGCAGGCCAACATTGCGAATGCTCCCTTGCGCCTCCTCCCCGGTATGCTCCCGCATCAGTTGGTGTAATGTGACCGGGAAAACCCAGAACAAACCTGTTCTGGGTCTTTTTGCCACGACTCCCTCACGCTTCAAACTGCCAATCTGACCTCAGCCAACAAGTTTCAGAATAGTGACAATGGGATTATCCGTTTATATAGTATCTACATATAAAGTGTACAATCTACAATAAGTGCAATGCCTATTGATGATGATGATGATGTTTTAAAAATTGAAGTAGCTGTATTTGCTCCAACCAGTCCGAGGCAATATAGTCTACCACTAAATTAAATTCATAGGCAGAAGAACAAATGATCCTCTTTAGCAATGTTATAGTTAATGTGTATTTTCGCTCTCTAAAAATATGACTGAGTTCTATTCAGCTAGAAAGTAAATTGTACTTTGGTGCTGATCCTATGCTACATTCTGCTGACATGTTTAGAGCAGAGACCTTGTGACTAATAAAGCTTTCATTTACTCACTGAAAGGAGTTAGTCACCTAATGGATTTCTGGTGATATGAAAGAAAGTATCGGATCCTACTTATTAAGTTCTAGCATGAAATTACTTAAATTCCCAAGGCATTCTGAAGCAATATATTCTGGTCGGCTTAACAAGGGGTGTTAGAGCATGCCAATTAGCTAGCAATCTGAAATAAACAGCAGTTACAGCAAGAGGGAGCTTATATCTGCAAAATTAATAACATTCTTAATGGGACTTCTTGGTATAGTGGCTCAAGATGCTGTAAGAAAACAGAATGTGGAACATACTATATTCAAAAGATCATAAGTCAATTCCCAGAGCTGCTTGTCATAGATTTTTTTTTAATTCAAATAGGGAGCAATGATTTCCTGGATGTCAATAAGCAGGCAGCAGGAGAGTGAGACAGCAGAGAACTGAGACTTCCATGGGGATGAAAGAGAAATCAAGGATAAGGTGTCAGGTGGTGATGGTTAAACTTCAATATGGTATGTGAAATGGCTCTTACTTACAATTCACAAGCCAACTCTTAAGACAGCTACAAAACAGGCTTAAAGAAAACAGGGACTATGACATAGACCGTCTGGGAAGCACAACTGCAGGTAGCTAGTAATAACTCAGAGTTATCTGAACTCATCCTACATCTTTACAGAACAATTGGGAAAATTGATTTCCTGAAAATACTGGCCCCAGCCCTGTAGCTAACAACTTTTTTCTCAGGGGGCCTGCCATTATATGTCTGTTTGGTACTGCCATGCCATACTCATACTTCTAAATAATAAATACAAGTGATTTATTGCACAAAAATGTTTCAGGTTGATTATTTATTGTTACAGTAATAGTCAACATGATTAGGAATGAAATTTTTCTAAGAATGTATCCCTATTGATTTGATTTGTGAGTGATTTCTCATAACGAAGCAGCACTAGACTGTTTTTACACAGATGGGACATTGTCAGCCTCTGTGGTTGTAAAACACAAGTAAGCCAGGAGAATGCCAACTCACACGTAGTGGTGGAGGCTCCAAAGTCACAGTGGCTGCAAGGACTCTGTATACATTGGGGAATGCGCCTTTATAGGAAAATAGCACAGCAAGAGTATTATGGATGCTGTTCTCTTTTTTCAGTTGTGGATTTGTTGGTGCTATGTTCCTTTTAACGAGATCTGCTTCTGCAGCAAAGTTATCCTCATTAACATGTACTAATTGTAGGATAGGCTTTACTGCTTCCACCTCTAAAAAGGAATCTGAATTGGGAATCAGTGAGTCCAAAGCAGATAAGTATTCCACATTGCGACTTGAAAACCGAGTTTCAGCCTATGAAATGGAATAGTCCTGGACTTCAACAAAAACCTGTTTTAGGTACCTATGAGACGGCACATTGTGGTTGATTCTGGCAGTTCCTTCAGTAATGAAATCCTGGAAATGTTTCTCCTTCCTTTTTCTTTTGACTCCCCTTTTCACTGTATCAATAGCTATTTCATTCTCTTCACATATTGCAGCTGTTTTCCCCATAAGCTCTTCAAAGAGAATGTCTGCTTTACTTCTCCTCTCTTTGAGGACAGAAATGCAAGCATTCACCACTTCAGCAGCTTTCCCTAAGTGCATGTCTTCATCTTGCAGTGCTGAATTACCTGGCTCAAATATAGACAACACTTCTTTCATTAGAAGAACTAAGAAAGCAAGCCTCAAATTTACACATGTTGCATATAGACCTGTTGCTTCCAATTGCAACTCAGTGCAAGCTGCGGCTTCCCCTTCAGGATCTGCTAGGTTACGGAGCACTAACGGCACCTCTCTGAAGTTATCACTGATGGCTCTTGCTGTTGCCAAATGTCCAGTCCACCTATGTTCTAAGGGTCTCTTGAGCTGAGAACCATAATACAGTTGGTTCACTTGATGCAGCTCGGTGAAGTTGTATAAACTATTACATGTGTCAAAAAACTGCTTTACAGTTAATATTTTTGAGCATGCATTGACAATCGCAAGATGCAATTGTTGATTGTAGCAGTGTATGTATGGTACCATCTGCTACTAAAATACTGCTCTCTGTTCCCAATTTTTGTTTTAGGGAAGTTTGGTAGCCTAAGCTGTGAAGGATTTTCTGCACCTAGATCTGGAGGGCAGGTTGGCTCTCTTCTCTGCATGAATGGCTGGGGTTCAAAAGATGGCTGGGGTCTAGATCGCTTTTGTCCACCTTTAATTATGAACCTGTCCATTTCCTGACAATAAATTATAGAAGTTGTTGGACTGTTGGCAAATGAGAAACCAACATGCAAGCAAAGGGTATACGTTTTTCAAAAAATGTTTCACTAAATCAATACAGAAGGAAAGGAGAATAAGTGGAAATAACCCCCGCCCAGTCTTATAGAAACAGATGTATCTTTCCGTTTAATGCTGTAGAAAGACTTGCCGGCAAATGCATCACCTGTTGACAGGTACAATGCCCAACATAACTAACTGAGCTGCAAATAATTGATCTTGCAGCGTTAACCAGAATAGTCAGGCTGGTAGTTGCTCCTCAGGGTCTCTGGCAGAGATCTAAGTACTAAACAAACAAACAAAAATACCATAAACAAAGACATGGAGAGTAAACTGTCTACTCAGACTGGAAGTGGCTCTACCTGCATCACCCACTGCCAGAGCTCATGAACTGGCCCTGTATAAGTCTTAAGATGAGCAAATAACCAGGGCAGCAGCAATAAGGGGTTCTCAACTCAAGACCAGAAAAAAATCAAGGCAATACTAAACACCATTATACCTAAAGCCAGTACTAAGTACCATTACATGCAATGCAAAGCACATAATAACACACTAATTGATCTATATTCCTCACATACTATAGTCCTCACATATGTATTCTCAACAAGGAGGACTATAAATCCTCTGTATTTTAATGTATTTTAGTGTATTTCTTTTGCAGAATAGTATATTCGAATGCTGAATGTATGCAAGGGATATTAAGATGTCTGCTGAAATAACAGCATTTTTATGGGGAGGTAGTGTTAAGTGCCACACTGGAAACAAGAGCAAGGGGGCGGATTCAGTGGAAATACCCCCCCCCCCAATCCAGCCCCATCCTCACAGAAAACAAGTTATTTAAAGCCAAATCAGCTTTGCAGTTTTAACTAGAGCAGCCCACAGCATGCCAGCCACACTGGAAACAAGAGCAAGGGGGCAGATTCAGGGGAAATACCCCCCCATCCAGCCCCATCCTCACAGAAAACAAGTTATTTAAAGCCAAACCAGCTTTGCAGTTCCACCAACTAGAGACTCCCCACCACACGATCCCCTCTGGTCTCTACCTGGACTTGGAGTCCTGCAGGGTGCACACCTGTGGAGGGAGGAACGGATGCTTACTATGGCTCAGGGCTGTGCAGGATAGACAGAAAGGGTCACGTGCTCTGCTGCTGTGGTTTTCAAGGAGGAGGAAGTGGCAGTGTGGCTTAATTTGTATTTGGCAGGCTCTTTGCTTAGAACCCACCCACTGTTCCAAAAGCCCAATGAGAGGTGAGGGAAAGGCAGCCAATGGTTGTCCGAACCTGGGGAGGGGACTCAGGCCCCACTGGCTTTCTGTTTTTCTTCTTATTCTGCTCTTCTCCTAACTGTGCAAATGACGTGGTGATCGATCTGGGGTGAGGGGGCCAGGGGGGAGGGCCCATTAAAACCATGGGGGGTGGACCCCATGGGCCTGGCGCTAGCTATGGGCCTGATTGGCCCTGATCTAGCTAAAGTTAATTATGACTAAGTCTCACTAAATGTGAGTTGAACTTTTAACTAACTTGGGTAGTTACAATGGGGCTTACAACAGAATTTAAGTAGTGTTACATCCTTATCAGTCCATTAAAGTCAATGGATTTAGAAGGATGTTACTTTGCCTAGGTCTGCATTCAAGTCCAGTAGCAATGTAAAGCCCAACAACATTTTTGTGAGCCAAACTGATGTCTCTGACAAAATGAGATTTAACTATCAAAAACCTTTTTTTATTAGTTCTTAAGGTGGTACTGGAGCTTTTCAAGGTAGCAGGGCCTGCTCCAGTGACAAAGTGTCTCAGCTCCAGTGACAAAGTGTCTGAAATGATAGAATGAACAGGCAGGTTTAGCAGATGTCTAACTTCAGCAGCAGGGTGAGGAAGCCAGGGCATTAGGTCAGTAGTCTCTTCACATCCCTTAATAGGATAAGCAGACTTTCAATGAATAATAATAATATGGTAAGCAGACTTTCCACTGACAAATCCACATAAACAGGAAAGGGGGGGTGTTAAAAATGACAATTATGAAGGTAGAATGCCAGCATGGGGTTGGGAGCTATTCAGTGTATTGTACTGAATGCAACATATATGACTATCTGCCAACTGGACAGAAGTCTGGGGAATGTGCTTGGTGCAAGGAGCCCTTGGTTCTCAGAGAATGAGTTCATACCCTCGAGACCAAGGTGGCTGACCTAAAGAAACAGAAACAGTCAGTTAAGCATGCAAATAAGACTCTCAGGGACTTGTTAGATGTGTCCCACTCTGAGAATGGCAGCCCTGCCACTGTCAGGTAGTATGAGGGTCAAGGGGAAACAGGGCACTGTGCTGATGAAAGGGGGAAAGTTCCCTCAGAAGGGACTCCTTCTACAGTTGGTGAGCAGGTATCCTTTTCCACCAAGGAACCATCCCTGGGCAGGCAAGTAGGGGAGCTCTTGGTAGTTGGTGATTCGATCCTTAGGCAAAGATCCTGTGTACTGACTGCATGGTGACTTGCCTGCCTGGTGCAAAGGTAGTGTACATTATGTGTGGTTTAGATAGGCTGGTAGACAGTGCTGAGAAGAAGTGAGTGATCAGGGTAGATGTTGACACCAATGATGTGGGGAAATGTAATTGTGTGGTTCTGCTAGGCAGGAGGCCAGGACCTCCAAGGTAGCCTTCTGAGAAGTGCCGCCTATTGCATGTGCAGGGCCAGCTAGATAGGCACAAATTAGGGGTCTCAATGCGTGGATGAGACGATGGTGTAGGGAGGAAGGGTTTAAGTTTATTAAGCATTAGGATGCTTTTTGGAACAAGCAGGATCTGTACAAAAGATATGGTCTCTATTTGTCCTGAGAAGGAACCAGGCTGCTGGCGCTTAAAATCAAAAATATGGAAAAGCAGTTTTTAAACTAAATCTTGGGGGAAAGTCAACAGGAGATAAAATGTCTTTGGTTGAGGATGGCTCAGTAAGATCTAAGCAGCGGATTTGAGCTGGAGAATCCCTATCACCTACTTAAAGAGCTGTGACTGTGGACTTTGCTGAGACCCCTGTAACAGTTGTAAAAATGGAGGGTCAAAATTTTAAAAGTAAAATGCCAGACGACGTGTCCTTGAAGAGTTCCCCAGAAAGCAATCAGCTGCAACTGACATGGGAGGAGATTCAGGACAGGATGGTGGATATTCTTACTTTGGCCATTAAGGATGCACTAAAAACTGCAATGGACAAACAAGCAACGCAAGAAGAGGAACAGGCCCAGCAACAAACTATGCAAGCTGCAGGGGAATATCACAAGCAACTGGATTTAACATATAAAGAAAAGGATTCTCAGCACTTCAAAATGCTAAATGTACAACAAAGCTGTAATCAAGATGATTCTAAACTATAACATGAAAAACAGATTGACTAAAGGGCTGTTAAACCATGGAATCTCCCAAGCTATACCACAGAGAAGAGATGAAACAGAAGCTAATAACAACAGAATTACCAAAAGACTGACAAATTTTGGAACCCTCCAAACTGCATTTCAAAAAGAAGATGAAATAGAAATATTGGAAACTCTAACCACCCTAAAACTTGAGCTGAGAAGACAATTCCTAAAAGAATCCCCCTTTACATATAAGGAAGAAAAACACAGGTTGATGATTTTATTGAAAAAATGGAAGTACAAAAGAAGAAAAGAATAATGTTTTTCAAATAAGACTGATTTAGTGAATCTGTGCTTTAGTGTAATCAACTAAGATGGGTTGGGGGAAACTGTATTTGCAATTATAAATTAAATATACATTTGGTATAATAGGCATTTTTAAAGTATAGCTTATAATTAATTCGGAAAGATTGCAAGATTTGTTGAAAAGTTTTATAAACACGCGACATATTAACTTGTGATGAAATAAGAAAAAAAGGTTATAAATATACAGGTTATAAGTACAGGTTATAAATGCTCACATGAACAAACTTGTTTAGAGAAGAATGTTTAGGGAAAATATAATTATAGAGAATCTTATAGAACGTACTTACAAAAACATTATAATGATTAGATCAATATTAGTCTATAAAGTGTTATTATAAAAAGCTTAAACAGGAGAAAACTTGCTTTTGATTATTACTAGAAATGAAATGAAATTTATAGATTGAAGTGAATATGTAATTTTAAAATATATGCATAGTTAGATTTATAGAATAGAAATATAAAAGGTTAGATTGTTAAATATAGGTTAGTAGTAATAAAAATCATATATTGAGTGAAAATTGGTTAATAGATATATGTATGAGGATGATTTAAGAGATTTGATGAAGCTACTATTGCTCTCATGTATGTTTCTTTGTCTGTTTGTCTGGAACTGTGTAACAAAACAATATTTTTTTTTAAAAAAATTAGAGGATATTTAAAAATAGCAAAAGAATTAAGGAAAGCAGCTAGATGAAATAACTGTCATAATAGGTGATTTTGACTACTCGCACATTGATTGGGTCAATATGTGTTCCGTCAGGAGAAAGAGATTGGGGTTCTAGATACTCTCAATGACTGTTCCATGGAGCAGATGGTCGCAGAACCTGCCAGAGGAGAAGTGATCCTGAACTTGGTCCTAAGTAATGCCCAAGACCTGGCGAAATATGTAGATGTGATAGCACCGGTTGAGAAAAGTGACCATAATGTTATTAAGTTTAAGATTTATGTAAATAGGAAGTTGACCAAAAAGACCAACACAACCACTTTTAACTTTAGAAGTGGTAACTTCTCTCAAATGAGGGGCATTGTGAAGAAACTGAAAGTAAAGGTATGGATGGTCAGATCTCTTCAGGAGCTTTGGAGACTATTTAAACCTACAATCCTGGAAGCTCAGATAAAGTGTATACCATACGGTTAACAAACCAAGTAATGGGAGCAGTAAGAGGTAAGAAAAATTCCTTTTATTTATTTATTTAATTTATACCCCACCCTCACTGCTGAAGCAGGCTCAGTGGAAGGCTAGTGGAAGGCTAGTCCGAGTGAGGTAAATAAAGGGGAGCACAGGCAGCAGCAAATAAAATGCAGGTCAGTGATCAGACAGGCAAAAAGGGACTATGAAGAACATACTGCAAAAAACATAAAAATCAACAATAAAATTTTCTTTTTTTTTTCCCCCCCCGAAGGGGAGGGGTTTTTTATCTGCATTTCTATAAAACTACAACAGAAAATGGGAAGGGGAGAATCTACAATGTAAGGGAGAAAGTAAAAAGAACCTAACTAAAAACCCAAGTGTGGAGATTATACAATGCTTATAAAATGGTTATTACTCTTATTCAGTTACTTTAAGACTTGAAGAGTGCCCGCCAATCATCACTTTTGTTGACAACATCAGCTTATCAGACTAAACAGAAAGTAATTCCAAAGTTAAAATACACATAATCACAGCCCTTAAGACAAATTGGCTTCACCTTTTACGCTTTGCTCCCTCCCAAAGGCAAAATATTTTAAACCAATGCTCCCTCAGCAAGAATAGTTTATCTTCTTCTATCTTCTGTCTTCGATTAGCTTTTATAAGCCCGGATCTGTCCATTCATAATGTGAACCAAATTCCTTTTTCCAGGGACATCTTTTCTTTCTTAAATGTCTTGAATCATAAGAGATCTTCCTTTTGTTGCCTTAAAAAGCAACACGCTTGTTGGAGAATCCAGCCTTTCTCTTGGCAAGCAGATCTTATAGAGTTGGGGTAGCGAACCCTTTACTCCAAACAAAGAAACCACTTTTCAATCCACTTGCCAGTCCAACCGCAAAAGAAAACCTAAACTGTAGAATCTCCTTACCGTCCATAAGTCTCTATGATCAAAGATGCACACAAAACACTGTCCCTTTAAAAGTATAGCCGCTTTTAGTACAGATCCAGGTCACTACTCCACTTTAGCCACCAGAAGGCCCACGATTTACTTTGAAGACAGAGTCTATGGTTAGGTCCCGTGACCTTGCTTTCCACTATTCTCCTTCCTGAAGAAAGCACTGGTCCCGCCTCCCTCTTCGCCTCTCATCGCCATCTTCTAGGGATGTTTACATTATCCACGGAAGAATGCCAAAGTCTCTAAGGTCAGTTTATATGCTCAATATTCTTTCAGAAAGACTCTCTGTTACAGTCCATCACCACAATTTGATCAGTCCCTCCAATAATGTTTTCGTGTTCACTTAAACATTGGGAGAAAGGGCGTCCTCTTCCTCCGCTTATAGTAGGGGGACTTCACATCTAGGCTTTGGTGTCTCATTTCAATGAAAACTCACTCATCAGTCCTTGAATTGACCCAGCAGGTCCTGAAACGGACCCTAGGATCACGCCAAGCAGAGAAAATCGCTCAACCTCCCCTTGCTTGTCCCAGTCAGCAGCTCTGGTACCAAACAGTCACATAGCAGCAGGACCGTTGGGGCGGAGGAGCGCCTCAATTCCCCAGCATTGTGCTGATGAAGAGGCCACCCCTCAAAAGCCCCATGGCTAGGAGCCATTCCCAAAAGGCTCCAGGGGGAGCGAATGGTCGCCCCCCTCCAAACCGCCAGCATGCAGATCATGCCCCTGGATCAACCAGGAGGCATGTCTGCTAGCGAGATGCCATAGACTGGAAGCAATAAAATTTTCTTCAACTACATTAGTGGAAGAAAATGAGCCAGGGAGGCAGTGGGGCCCTTGGATGAACAAGAGGTAAAAGGATTACTAAAAGATGATACGAAAACGGCAGAGAAGCTGAATGCATTTTTTCCTCTGTCTTCACTGTGGAAGATGGGAGGTGCTTGCCCACTCTAGAACCATGAATTTTGGGAGGGCTATTGAAAAACCTGAGACAGACTGAGGTGATGAGAGAAGAGGTCCTATGACTGATGGCAAATTAAAAACTAAGGGATCACCAGACCCAGAAAGCATACATCCATGATTTCTGAAAGAACTCAAATGTGAACTTGTGGATCTCCTGACAAAAATATGCAATCTGTCATTAAAATCTGCCTCCATTCCTGAGGACTAGAAGGTAGCTAATTTAACCTCCATCTTTAAAAAAGGTTCCAGAGGAGAACTGCGAAATTAAAGGCCAGTCAGTTTAAAGTCGATACTGGGTAAGTTGGCGGAATCTGTTATTAAAGATAGAATTAGTAGACACGTTGATGAACAAGAGCTATTGAGGAAGAATCAGCATGGATTCTGTAAGGGAAGATCTTGTCTCACCAACTTGTTAGAGTTCTCTGAGGAGGTGAACAAACATGGGGAAAAGAGTGATCCACTAGATGCTACCTAGACTTCCAGAAAGCTTTTGATAAAGTTCCTCATCAAAGGCTCCTAAGTAAACTCAGTGGCCATGGGATAAGGGGGCAAGTATAAATGGGCAGTTTTCACAGTGGAGGGTGGTAAGCAGTGGCATACTGCATAGCCCAGTACTGGATCTGATGCTTTTTAACTTGTTCATTAAAGATTTGGATTTGGGAGTAAGCAGCAAAGTGGCTAAGTTTGTAGATGACACTAAGTTGTTCAGGGCATTGAGAACCAGGGAGGGGGATGAGGTGCTCCAGAGGGATCTGTCGAGGCAGGGCAAGTGGGCATCAAAGGTGCAAATGAGGTTCAATGGGGGCCAGTGCAAAGTAATGCACACTGGAGTCAAAAATACTAACTATAACTACATGTTGATGGGATCCAAACTGGTGGAGACTGACCAAGAGAGATTTCTTGGTCGTGGTAGATAACTCACTGAAAATGTTGACCCAGTGTGTGACAACAATAAAAAAGGCAAATGCTATGCTGGGGATTATTTGCAAGGGAACTGAAAACAAATCAGCCAGTATCATAATGCCCTGTATAAATTGATGGTGCGACCTCATCTGGAGTACTGTGTAGAGTTGTGGACAGCACACCTAAGAAGGGGTATTATAACATTGGAAAAAGTGCAGAAAAGGGCAACTAGAATTATGAAAGGGTTGGAACACTTTCCATATGAAGAAAGGTTAAAGTGCTTGGGGCTCTTTAGCTTGGAGAAACAACGACTGAGGGGTGACATGATAGAAGTGTACAAGATTATGGATGGGATAGAGCAGGTTGAGAAAGAAGTACTTTTCTTCCTTTCTCACAATACAAGAACTCGTGGGTACTCAATGAAATTGCTGAGCAGTTGGGTTAGATCGGATAAAAGGAAGTACTTCACTCAAAGAGTGATTAACATGTGGCATTCACTACCACAGGAAGTGGTGGAGGCTATAAGCATAGACAGCTTCAAATGGCTATAGTATACACGGAACACTATGGTTGCTTGTCCCCAATGGATTTAACATGTGCATCCAGACAGCCACGTCTGTCTCCTGTTCTCCAGTTGTCAGACCCCTCTGCTCACCCCTGACTTTCCCAACACTACAGGAAGTCCAGTATTTATGGATCCTACTGGTTTCACAGCACTTTTGCAGGTGTCTGATCACTGTCTTGAGGAGTGAAGCCTTTTGGAAAGTTAGATTACTCACTTCCAGTTTTGCTGCCTTTAGCATTTATTTGCCCAAGGCTCACTCAAAACTGCTTATGTGAGCCCAGGTTGGTGAATGGGGAGATACAGCTGCTGGTGGTGGGACTGAGGCTGCACCCGATGATGCTGTTGATAGAGAAGAGCCAAGCACTGAGCCCAGCAGGGCCTGGTAGGCAGAGGCCAGTCCTGCTCAGGTCTGGCAGTGGGGTGATCAGACAGTGAAGAGAGGCAAGGTGGACACATAGGGCTGGAGCAGGAGACTGGTAGGAAGGCAGCAGAGGCAACAGGCTCGATGCTGTGGAGGAGCTGCCAGTGGCCATGGTGATCAGCACAACGTCTGACATATGATCACAACTCTCCCAGCACACACACAAAAAAAACCCAACCAAGAGGCACGGTCAGGCCTGCCTGACTGATTATAGCCAATATCTGGGGACTAATGTCCTGTATTCGGGGTGCTTGTGGGGCAACAGTGGAACGCTTCTAGAATCTGGGCCCTCTGGTGTACCTCCTGATGGCATCTGGTTTTTGGCCACCATGTGACACAGTGTTGGAGTTGATGGGCCATTGGTCTGATCCAACATGGGTTCTCTTATGTTCTTATGTTCATATTTTGTTCTACTACTACAGACTAACATGACTACCTAGCTGAAGCTAGGACCATGTTACTGTTATTCATGACTGACTTTAGCCAGATACGACCATAAGCATTAGAATGTTTTAACTTTAAGTATCATCTTCATACAGAAAAATTTTCTGAACATACAGGATCAGCTGAAAGCACATAAGCAGGATGGGGAGCTAAGAAGATCTTTTAATAAGTTCTGTGACCAGCATTCCATTCTTTTGTTTACTGCAGCCTAATTAGTCCTAATGTCTATGGTCTTCTCTCCTTTTCTTACCCTTGCCTACAGTAGTCTTAATCAAAAATTCCCAATGATATGAAAATTCTCATTCTCCTGAACAACATAACTAATGCAAAGCAGAAATATTTAATTTGCATAATGTGTTTTGTGTATAGAATGTGGGTCCCCTTAGACAGAATATGAATTTTCCTGGTTGAGTAAATACATAGTCCCACATTGTCCAAGGAGTAACCTGTGTATGCCACAAATATTGTTAAGAGAAATCTAAGAGATTACAAATTAAGGTCATATAATTTGTCATCCAAACAATAATATTGCTTACTTTCTATTTCCCCCTTCATTCCTTACCAAGAGAATGTAACAGCAGACTTTCACATTTTCTGCATGTGAAATATCAGCTCATTAGGCTACAGTTTTACTTATTAGTAGTGCCACTTTGCCAAGAAGAACTCAAGTGCGTAAAATGATTAGCTGATTAAACATTAACAAAAGAGAAAAATCGCCAATATTATTATAAGCACAAGCCATTAATGATGCCTTTAAATTCAAAGACCAAAAGATATCTGACTTATGAGTCCGTTGTTTTAGGCTGTGATGAACAGAAAAGTAATTCTACTTTTCCTGCATAACTTTACATAATTAATAGTTTTTCCCTTTCAGTCTATTGTTTGTAATAATTTTTGTTTCAACAGCTGTTTTCATTAAATTGTAAAGCTCTTTGTGTCTAATCCTTTGAGCTGTACTATTGATAGAAAGAATGCTCTGATGCTAGCTTGAGAGGAAGCAGGTCTCTGCCAAGCTGGAAAGCAGTCATGAAGTTACTTGAGAAATAAGGCCTACAGTGGTTGTGGCTGTGTAGCTAATCCATTAGTCTTTTATAAGGACATTGCTCTGCACCCTTATGGCTAAATTGACCCAACAACCAATCAATGCCTTTATTTGCTGAGTGGCTGTCCCTGAAAGGTCTTATTGCGGGATCCAAGCAGTAATCAAAGCTTCTATCAGTACTGGGGCACTGATGACAAAAATGGCCAAACTTTCAATGAGGTTGGCTTGATTCCAGTCACACCATTTTGAAGATACAAAGAGACTGTGTTGTGCTGTGGAATTCATTTTCTTGTTTACTTCCTACAGAAACAAGAGCATAATCAGCACTCAGTGCATCGGATCAGACTGCTGAGTTGTTGACAGAAGCTCGGAGACGCTTGCCAGCTTTCCACATGAAACGCAGGCTTTCTTCTAATACACCCCCTACCGTCTGTCTCTCTGCCAATTGTAGCACATCAGAGCGGCCATTGAGATAATGACCGTGAAGTCTCATGATACACTTTGATGAAGTGTAACATTTTTAAGGGATTTTTGTCTGTGCCAAAGTGATAGAGACAGCCGACTAAAAATCACCCCATCAAAATCAACGCTGATGAACAGCAGGCAGAGACATGTGTTTCCACAGAGAAGAGGGAGAACAGCTTACATCCAAAGACTTTCCTCATTACTATGCACACATCACAAATTCTTTCCTTTATTTTTTTTAAAAAAACAAACACTTCATTGTTTCATGTACATATATAAATTAACCAGCAGCACAGACTACACTTCCTTTACTGTAAAGGATTCTTGGATGGGCATCAGTAATTGACTGTACTATTATACATATTAATTGTGCGTGAAAAAAGAATCTATAGCAAGAAAGAGGTATGCTTGAAAATCCATTCTGACATAGTGATTTTCCAGATGGCCCAGTTGAAAGATCTGAAGTTGTATTTCAACTAGAGATATACCCTTGGAATTTTTGCCAATAGAATTCTCTCTAAAAGAGCTCCTATTACTGAATGGATTTTATATTCCTAGAGTTCAGCCCAAAGTGACAGGTCTGGCAGTAATTTCAAGTATTATACGAGAATTAGCATAAAAATGGTTGTGGATGATCCTCTAAAATGATTTCATGTATGTTAACACTGGATGACCAACCATTCCTCTAAACACAACTCCAGGGCATTTTACAACAGATAGAATCCCAAAAAGTTGTCCTCAGTAATAAGTGGTAAAGGCATCTGTCAAATGATGAATTTCTCCATGGTTCTTTACATCTTGCGAAGGAATGCAAGATAGCCTTTTCTGGGATGAAATTAGAGAAAGGAGAAACCAACAGTAAATAATCACATAAGAGAAATCAGGACTGGAGGGGTAGAGAGAAGACTATTAATGTAGCCAGGGGTCTTTTGGGGGGGAGCTCAGGAGCCAAGCCCCGCCCCCTGCCGGTGTCCCAGGAGTCTTTCAGACAGCCAAATGTCAATTTCAGTTCCATTATATCCTATGGGCCATTGAAGTCAATGGTGAAAACATAGGGTATATTCTGGGGGCTGGAGAGGAAGGGGTTTGAGGGAGAGGCTCCAAACTCACAGGGTAGCTGATGGAGCCTCTCCCCAAGATACCCACCAAGTTTCAAGAACATTGGATCAGGGAGTCCAAGTCTATGGGCCCCCAAGTAACTTTTTTCCCACTATAGAGAACAATGGAGGGAATAGGGGCAACCTGTTTGGGGGTCCATAGACTTGGACCCCCTGGTCCAATGTTCTTGAAACTTGGTGGGTATCTTGTGGAGAGGCTCCATCAGCTACCCTGTGAGTTTGGAGCCTCTCCCTCAAACCCCTCCCTCCAGCCCCCAGAATATACCCTATGTTTTCACCATTGACTTCAATGGCCCATAGGATATAATGGGGCCGAATTGCTGCTGAATTTCTTTCATTCTCTCCTTTCATTCTCTCTTTTTCCTCTTTCCCTCCTTCTTCCCTTCCCTCTTTCTTTCTTTCCCACCTTCTTCTCTTCTCTTTTTTCCTCCTTTCCCTGTTTCCCTCCTTCTTCCCTCTCTTTCTTTCCCTCCTCTTTCCTTCTCTTTCTTTCCCTCTTTCCTCCTTCTGTGGCCCAGCTCTCATGAGAAGGAGTTTAAACTTTAAACCCCTTCTCTCTTAGCTCCCCCACCCAGACCAGCTGGGGAAGGGAAGGGGAGGCTTTTGAAGATGCCTCCCCCCCTTTTGCTTCCCCTTCTGACATCACTTCCGGTGATGTCAGGGGGCATGGCATATGCTAATAGCCTAATAGCTCATTAACATACCATATGCTAATGAGCTCCTGCAGCTGTTTTTCTACGAAAAGACCCCTGAATGTAGGCATTGTAGCATTGGTAAGTAGCAAGAACTTGTAATCATTCTAGAGAAGAAATCAAGTACAATTGTATTGTGATGTGCATATTATCTCCCTGTTAGTCATCTATACAAATTAATTTAGTCCTCAGCCAATCAGCCGGACACTTTTGCTCCTGTCTAGGTCAGAATTGCCCACTCTCAGTTCCAGATTTTGCTTTTCTTTTTGGCCTGACCATGAGCCTTCCTGAATTCCTTCTTCTTGTTCTTTCAGGTCACCTGAGCTGCAAGTCTGAGTGCCTGGCCATGGCCTGCACAGAGTGTTTCTGCCTCACAACTACTTGATTTTCTTGGCTTTCATTGGTCATTTGGGGACAATTCACTGCACATGTTCAAAATTCACACCAACTAATTTCAAAACCTGAAGCCAGAATGAGGACAGTTTGTTTCCCTGAAGGGGAAATGTTTGTGAATAGCAGCTTTACCTCCAGGAACCATATTTATATAAATGATGACACAGAACAAAGCTTGCTTTAAATCCAAGGGTATCAGTCAAGGCAATCAACTGTACCAGCTATTAATGGGCTATGCTGAGCTCAAATTCAGAGTCATACAACTGGGATGCAACTCAAATGATGATGTAGTCTGCCCTCAGATGGGGTATCCTACACAAAATCATCCCTACTTGTTCAAGGAGTTCTCGAAACATATGCAAGGGGAGATAATAGCTTGTCCAGTCTGACGATGTGGACAGGATTCTTGGAAGTTTGAGACCTACCACCTGCTTGTACAACTTTTGGCCCTCCTGGCTACTTAAATCTGCCTGAGGAGGGGGAGAATGGCAGACTGGGTCTAGAAGACAGTAAATGTTTCCCGGAGAGAGGAGGTGGTTGCTCCTGTATTGAAGTGGGCAGTGGAACAGCCACTCTTAAAGAAACATACCCTAAACTCAGGAGAGCTGAATAACTTCAGTCCAGATTCAACTGTACAATTCTTGAGCAAGGTGATTTAAGGGGTGGTGGCTGGGCAACATCAGGGATTCTTGAATGTAGCAAATTATTTGGGTCAATTCCAATCTGGCTTCAGGCTTTATTATGGGACTGAAACAGCCTTGGTCACTCTGCTGAATGACTTGTGCTGGGAAGTGGACAGGAAAACAATATAAACAAAGTTATACCAAAACAGACCATCAGACATTATATAGCTCTCTATTATGGTCTGGCTTTGGTGTAATTTTGTTTATATTGTTGATCAACTCACAATGAACTTCCCTTTTGTATCTGTATTACTTGGGAAGTGGACTGGGGCAGTGCAATGCTGTCAATTCTCCTGGACCTTTAAGTGGCTTTTGATACTATTGGGAACCACTTTTCAGGGTTGAGACTGAGAGGCACTGTTCTGTGACAGTTTGGGTCCTACCTCAAAGGCAGGTTTCAGAGTGTGATGCCAGGTGACTGCTGTTCCATCCCTGAGATTCTGGTTATGGGATCCCAAAATGTTCTATCTCATCCTCCATGCTTTTCCACAGCTATGTAAAGCTGCTGGGAGAGGCCATCTAGACATCTGGGCTAAGTTGCCACCAATATGACACTCAGTTCTATCTAATGCTTCCAACAGATCCCAGGGGGCTGTGGAAACATTGAACAGGTACCTGGTGGCAGTGTTGGAAAGCATGAGACCTAACAAACTGAAACTTGAGGTGCTACTGGTGGGAAGGAGGTTTGACCCAGGAAATAGGATATCTTGTGTTCTTGATGGGGTTGCACTCCCCTTAAAGGAGCAGGACTCCCTTTGGATAAACAACTAGCAAGAGTGGCTAGTGGGTGCTGTGGTAGCTATGGGTTGAGAGTAAGGATGGCAGACCCCTCCTATCTGCCTCCCAACTACCCTCCCAAACAGGCAAGAAGCCAGAAACAAACATGATGTGCCTACGTCGTGTTTCCAATCCTGCTTAATGCTGAATGCTGCTATTCACAGGGCAGGACAGGAAAATTGCCATGTAGCTCACTCCTGATCTCCTAACAAAGATGATGAAGAAGCTGCTATTATGTCTGCACTAACTCTGCCTCATAAGACATTTAGGAAGCAACTTTGTCAGCTCATCAAAGGTCTTATCAAGTCACTGTTGGTAGCAAAGAACAGCCATATTGATAGCTGACATAGTAAGGCTCTTAATGATTGCCTGCACTTCTATTGCTTCTTGCCCATGAGAAGGATAAGGAAAACTGTCTGCAGAATGTGAACTAGAAATAAAGAAAATGGTTAGATTTATTATGTAACAGTTTTGTTTACTTATCATTTTCATGAACTTACATCTGTGTTTGCCATTGAAAACCATGTTGCCATTTTGAAGGATGAACAGACAACTTCTTCCCTAAGCAACGACAGCCCCTGATCATGTGTGCAAATTAACAATGAAAACCTAAGAGTGCTTGTAAAGAGACTGGACTTTTTTGCTGAAAATTCAAGCATTGGTACAGGCTGAGGCCTAGGCATAAATTATGGAAGTTTTCCTTTTCTCTGAGAACTGAGTTCAAGATGTTTGTAGGTTCAAAGAGTATGATAAGCGAGATAGGAGGCAACACAGGTGGCAGTCAGACCATTATGCCTAGCAGTTTCCCAGCCACAAGAATCCAGGAGGATATGTTCCATCTTGTTAATGCCCACATCCATGGTTGGGAGAAGGTGCATTATTTATTGGATTTCTACCCCGCCCTCCCAGCCAGAGCCAGCTCAGGGTGGCTTACATAAAAACATGTAAATTACATTAAGAACATGAATTACAATTAAAACAATTCAACCATAAAAGTGCTAGTAGTTGTTGTCATCAGTTTGGTGGTGGCAGCCATTATTCAGTGTTCTTAGCTCACAGTCAGCTCACCATCTTCATTTTTTATTGTTTTTGCCAGAATTGACGTCTTTTGGGCTGTTGGTGAAAATTCCAGGAATCTGGGCCCTCTCTCATTCCATTGTTAGTTGTTAGCTATTGATGATGGTGGCAGCCCCCGAAAGCCTGGTGGAATAGTTCTGTTTTACAGGCCCTGAGGAACTATAAAAGGTACCGCAGGGCCCTGATCTCCTCTGGGAGCTCATTCCACCAGAGCGGGTCACCACCGAGAAAGCCCTGGTCCTGGTTGTTGACAGCCTAGCATCCTTAAGACCTAGGAGGGCCAGTTGGTTCTGAGCCCCTGATCTCAGTGCTCTCTGGGGAACATGTGCGGAAAGGTGGTCCCTCAGGTATGTAGGTCCCTGACCATATAGGGCTTTAAAGGTAAGAACCAGCACCTTGAAATGAATCCGGTATGCTATCGACAGCTGGTGATGCCTTTAGCACAGCCCCATCAAGAGCCTGGCCATAGCATTTTGCATCACCTGCAGCTTCTGGATTTGAGACAAGGGCAGCCCCATGTAGAGATAATTACAGTAGTCCAGTTTTGAGGTGACCATCACATGGATCACTGTCGCCAAGTCATTGTGTTCGAGGAAGGGAACCAACTGCCTGATAAGCCGAAGATGGTAAATTGTTGATTTGGCAGTAGCTGCTGCCTGGGCCTCCATAGTTAAGGAGGCATCCAGGAGCACTCTCAGACTCCTAACCTCTGGCGCTGGCATGAATGGTGCCCCATCGAAGGTCGGGACTGGGATCCCTACCCTCAGACCACCCTGACTCAGGCATAGGACCTCCATCTTTGTTGGATTCAATTTCAGTCGGCTCAGCCTAAGCCAACCTGCCATGGCTTGTAATTGCCAGTCCAGATCTTCCAGTCTGGTGTCAGACTGGCCACCCAACAACAGATAGAGCTGGGAGTCATCTGCATACTGGTGACATCCCAGCCCATGCCTCTGGGAAATCTGGGCAAGGGGGAGTATATAGATGTTAAAAGCATCAGGGACAGCACTGCCCTTGAGGCACACCACAATCCAGTGGGTGCCTCCAGGATAGCTGTTCCCCCAGTGTCACCCTTTGTCCCCGATCTTGGAGACAAGCCACTGCAAGGCCAGCCCCTGAATTCCAGCATCAGTGAGGCAATGGGTCAGTTGCTGATTGTCGGCCATGTCAAACACTGCTGACAGGTACAACAACAACAGCACTGCCAATCTGCTTCAATCCAGATGCCTCCGGAGGTTGTCTTTGAAGGCGACTAGTGCTGTCTCCATCCTGTGACCTGGGTGAAAGCCAGACTGGAAAGCATCTAGAATGGAAGCATCACCCAAAAAGCGCATAGCTGAATCATTACTGCCCTCTCTGTTATCTTGCCCGAATAGGGCAAGTTGGAGACTGGCTGGTATTTGGCCAATTCAGCCAGGTCCAGAGTTGGCTTTTTCAAGAGAGGGCAGACCACTGCTTCCTTAAGAGCCTCCAGGAACAGTCCCTCCAAGAGGACTTGTTGATAATGTCCCACAAGGCACCTTGAAACCCCTCATGGCCAGTTTTAATGATCCACAAAGGGCACGGATCGAGGGAGCAAGTGGTAGGGCATACAGTTAGGAGCAATTTATCGACTTGCTCTAGGCTGAGCAGACCAAAATGATCCATAACTTGACCAGAAGATGTGCATGGATCCTCGAGCTCACTCACTGTATCAACTGTAGTGGGGAGGCTGTTGCAGAGTGACAAGATTTTATCTGCAAAATAGCTCACAAAAGCCTCACAGCCAATAGCCAATTCCCTATTGTTTGGTTTGCCTTGGATCCAATGCCTCTGCAGCATGTCTGGTCTAAGTGGCAACTTTCCTGATTGGTTGAGTTGCCTGGTTAGCAACATACCTGATTGGTCAAGTTATGTCATTTGCTATACATCTGATTGGTCAACTAGAATCATGTCAATGCAGGTAGCAAAACATAAAGGAAATATCTTTATTTGTAGTTTAGCCCTCTGTTTGAATTACATCTGACTTTGGGACACTTCTTGATTCTGGGTGGGCCATGCTGGCTAGAGCCCTTATCATGGACTCTGAAACTCTGTCAGATTGATTCTGCTAGATTATATCTGGATCTTCAACTAATGCTTATAAATGTTCTTAGCTTTAGCTGTATTATTTTATCCCCACTCTTTAATGCTCTTTTATTGCATATTCCTGCACAATCTTTTAATTGCTTTAATTATATTTTGTGGTGTTTGTGGTTTTGGAGCTTTGGTCTGAACTTTAGCCTGCATTGGCTACAGCTACAACTGTTTTCTACAACTCCCCTTGTAAGTGCTCTGTTTTGCAGGGTTGACTTTCCTGTGCTTAAATCTGGAAGGGCTAGAGGCTTAGTCCCTTGGTCTCTGGTTGATAGGGTTGCAAGCGGACTGAAGGTAGCATACTCTGAAGTGTGAGGATTCACACTTCAGCCCTTTGAGTTTTCTCTTGCCTAACCCGTCCCCCCTTAACTAGGATTTTGGCTTTAAAGTCTTTTGACAGAACTTTCCTGGTTAAAATTGGCCTGAATAGTAAGGGAGCAAGCCTCATTGAATAGACCTGAACAGAATTCTGAGTACACCTGTTTAGGATTACTCTTTAATTCTGTTAAACCTTTCCAATTTTTAAATTACTTGTTCCCCAGAAATTGACATAACACTCAGAGCTACTGAGCCAGAACTATAATAACTGCCCAGGTAGCTAAACAAAATTAAAGCTGGCTAAAAATGGTTCAGGTAGTAAGTTAAAAAGGGAAGAATAAAAAACAATTAGCAATGTACAACCATCAAATTTCCTGTAGCAAAGGCCCTAATGCTTTAAATATCATGGCTATTTGAGTACTCTGTACTTTCTTTACCAGCCTCATCCATGAGGTACTGCAAAATGATAGACAATACATAAACATGGCTAAGGTGTCATTATTCATGATTTTTCATGGCATAATGGCTAATGAGATAATACTTCTCCAAGCTTTTTAGTTATAGAACAAATTCAAATAAAAACAATAACAGAGGATTTGTGGGGAAATGAACAATTGGTAATATTCCATAATACTGTAAAATTTTAAATATTGGATTGGTGGTGGTATAAAGTGCCATCAAGTTGTAGCTGCCTTATGGCAACTTCATAGGGTTTTCAAGACAAGAGATGAATGGAGGTAATTTGCCATTGCCTGCCTCTGCATAGTAACCTGGGCTTGGTGGTCTCCTATCCAAGTATTATCCATGGCCAAGACTGCTTAACTTCCAAGCCCTGATGAGATTGGTCTAGCCTGGACCATCCAGGTCTGGGCAATAATTGTATATTGTCCAGTCACAGCTGACTCATATCAGCCCTTGGAGTTTACAAGGCAAGAGATGAGCAACCCCATCTTCCTTGGTAGTTTCCCATCCAAGTACTAACCATGACCAAGAAGTTAAGCCTGCTTAACTTCTGAGCTTTGACAAAATCAGGCTAGTCTGGGCTATTTAGATTTGCTACATTGGATTGGATCCTGCAGAAAATATCTGCTGACAAAAGGCCTTTCTGTCAATAAAGCAGGATTTTCTCACCTCCCCTTCCAGCAACCTGAAATGACCCTTGAAATGCTGCTTCCTGGGAACAGAGGACCCCTAGAATCAGCTTAAGGAGGAGTTTTTCTACAAGAAACCCAAATAATGTCAAAGGATAAGCACTGTGTAAGGATTGGGTTGGTGAGGTATATGTTACAGATACATCTAATCAATCTAAAGGTGTTGCTATATTGATATACAAGCATGGTTTTTTCAAGGTTCAGCAAGTGATTACAGATCACTTGTTTAGCTATTCTGGTCACTGAATGTAACAATAAAAACTACTACAGATCCAAATGGTTGCTTTATTATTTTGGTAGTGAAAAGTTATGATTCTATTATTGTTACGATTAATGTGTATGGTCCAAATGTGGACTTTTCAGAGACGTTTCATCAAGGTTTCAGCCGTAGTAATTTTTCCATATGACTATCTGTTGATAGGGGGAGATTTTAATGACATATTAGACACAGCTTTAGATCAAAGTACACAAAGAACACTCTTTGGTAAGATCTACACTCAAAGTCAATATGATTAGACTACAATTGATTGCTCCCTGGTGTATATTGCACATAATAGACATAGATGATACTTTTATTTCTATTGAATATTATAATTGTTTCTGGTTAGACAATTTTCTTGTTTCAGCTTCTCTGGGGTCCCAGATTACTGTCTCTGATACAGACATTTTTGTTAATTCTGGCCACACCCCAAACTGGTTTAGACTACCTGGTTTATGACATTTTCATGTTTCTCCTCTTAATGATTAACTTAAAAATCAGATGACGACTGAGTTATCAGAGTATTTTAATATTAATCAAAGGACAGCTTCTTCTTGTGCTACTGAATGGGATGCTTTTAAAGCTTTTATTAGAGTGAGAATCATTGCATATTCTTCTCATAAGAAGAAGCTTAGGGAATCGAAAGAAGTAACTTTGAAAGATAAATTGAATGTCTGTTATGACAATTTGCTATCTTTCTCACAGTAGAACTTTATAGAGAAATACAAAAAGTTAAATATGAACTAAACCCATATACTGTTAGCAACCCGGGGCTCCCATTTGTGGATATCTAATAATAATTAACATGTGGCGTTGTGTGAAGAATAGCCAGAAGAACCTAAGATTGTCTGGCAGCCAGCACTTCTAGCTCTTTCAGCATTATGCACCACTAAGTGGCAAGTTAGACTTGTCTTTAAGGCAAGAGACACTTCAGAGGTAGTTTGCCATTGCCTGCCTGTGCGGATGACCTTGGTATTCCTTGGAGGTCGCTCTTCCAAATACTAGCCAAGGCTGACCCTGCTTCACTTCTCACAAGATCAGACTAGCCTCAGCTATCCAAGTCAGGGCAGTGAATATCTAAATCTGAGGACTCCCCAGGTTTGCAGAAAAAGCTCAATGTTTCAAAAATACATAGGGGAGGGATTAAATCCCCCCAAAGTAAAGTAGTGATCCATTCCAGTTCCAGCAGCCACTTTGGGCCAGTAGCAATAGTGGCTGCTGGCTGCTCCTCCAGGTCTGGCAACAGGAAAAACCAGCAGCTGCTGTGGGCTTGGGTGCACTGGAAGAGGACACTGGTCACTGCTCTGGGACTGGCAATGAGGGTGGGAAGGGGGGTTAGGCAAGTGCCTACAATGAGGAGAGGGAGGTGAGATGAGAGTATAGAGCCAACTATATGGGGGGGGAGGTGAGTGGGTAACCAGAGAACCAACATAAAAGACAGAATGGAAAAAGCATAAAGCTTTGGTGGGGGAGCAGAAAAGGTGAAAATGGAAAGGGAGGATGGGGAAAGAAAAAGAGTTAGTGAGTGAGGATAGAGACAGGAAAAGCACTGAGATGGACAGGCAGAAAGAGAAAGAGAGTGATGGGTAGGGGGCATAAAGAGAAAGTGACGGGATGGGGAGGAAGAGAGTGACAGGTGTGGGGGAAGAGAGTAAGAGATGGGGTGGTGGGATAGAGAGAAAGGCAGAGAAGTAGGGGGAGAGGGGAGGAAAGAAAGGTGGGGGGAATCTGATTGCCAGTCCCACAAATTTCTTGTGGTTCCCCACTTGTAAGATACGATCAGTGAAAGCAGAATACATTTTAATTTGTCTATGTTAGTCATATTGGGACAGCAAAAGAATAAGAAATATATTCCTCTGATCAAAGATGAGAATACAATACATACTGCCTTCACAGAAATATATTAACAGTTTTATGTGTTTTATTCCGAACTAGGAATAAGGCTCTGGGCTCTAGAAAGAGGGTCTGGGTGTGTGCCCCGGGCTGAGCACTCAGTGACAGTTTGCTGTGGTGACCTCAGCAGGGTATAATGATACAGAGTCTACCATTTTCTCCAGGAGAACTGATCTCTGTCACCTGAAGAGCAGTTTAATTCTGAGTAATTGCCACCTGACACCTGGAGATTGGCAACAATGGTTCTCCAGGAGGAAATGGGTAGTTTGGAGGGTGGAGTCTATGGCATAGTATTTGTCTGAGGTCCCACCCCTCCTCAAACCCCACCGTCTCCAGGCTCTACCCCTCAAACCTCCAGGAATTTCCCAACCTGGAGTTGGCACCCCTATCTCCATCCCAGACAAACATCAGCCTACCTTCATTTGCCCCTCTGACTTCAGCTTTCTATCTCCCCTACACACCCTGCTCTGAAACCCTGACTGCTATGTCATACTGGCTGTCATGGGGGGTCACCTCATCAGGGTATAATGACACAGAGTCCACCATTTTCTCCAGGGGAACTGATCTCTGCCATCTGGAGAGCAGTTGTAACTCTGAGTGATCTCCAGCCCTTTCTCCATAGTGGGGACCAAAGCAGCTTACATCATCCCTTTTGACACGCATAGCAACTCTGTGAGGTAGGTTAGGCTGAAAGTCTGTGACTGGTCTGAAATCACCCATTTAGCTTTGACTGCAAGAACCTGGGACTGGCAGACCCTGCTCTGAAGTGCTAACTGCTATGCAACACTGGTAGTGGTGTCACCTGGTATCACAACTGAACTCCAGACAACAGATCTCTCTCCTCCCTCGGAGAAAATAACTGCTTTGGAAGGTGGTGACTCTATGGCATTCTGTTCAGCTGAGGCTGTTCCCCTCCCTAAACTCTAGCATTTCCCAACCTGGAGCTGGCAACCCTAGTCAGGACTGGTCCCAATGAGTTTTCTCCCAAAGGCCAAAATAGGTGTCCTTCCCCTCCTTTACTGACAGAACCAAGATTGGTTGCCTAGCAACAGGCACTGAGAGGTTGCCAGCTCCAGGTTGGGAAATTCCTGGAGATTTGGGGTATGGATCTTGTGGAGGACAGCGTTTGGGGAGGGGAAGGACTCAGCAGGGTCTAATGCCATAGGGCCTACCCTCCAAAGCAACCATTTTATCCAGGGGAACTGATCTCTGCCATCTGGAGATCAACTGTAACAGCAGGAGATTTCCACACCCCACCTGGAGACTGGCAACCCTAGGGGAAAGTCAGCCATACAGCAGGAGGTTGAAGAGAATGGTTTGATGGCTACTGGCCCACCTCAGTAGCCAGCCAGCCATGGAGGAGCCAAGCAGGAGAGACAGCCTTTTGGCAATTTATTCTATCAGGGAAGTGGCCAAGCTGGCAGTGGACGAGGAAGAGGAGCGGACCCAGCACCCAGCCAATGGCACACAAGTACTCTTGAGTGGTGATTGACTGTCCAATGGCTGATGGAGCACACAGCACAGCCAATGGGAGAGCTGGAAAGTGCTAACCATTAGGGCTTTTATATATATCAGATGGTACAGTAAAGGCAAAGAATGTTCAGAAAAAGATTTGGAAATATTTTTCTCTCACCTTGAGCTTTAGATTCTTGCTGAACCTTTGCAAATGGATGAAATAAAGGCAGTGATAATGACTATAAATACTGGCAAATCTCCAGGACCAGATGGGTTGCCTGTTGAATGATATAAAACCTTTTCAAATTTCTTAATTCCAAAACTATACCAATTGTACAATGAGATATTTGAGTCTGTTTCATTGCCATTATCACTTTATGATGCTGATATCACTGCGATCCCAACATCTGACAAATTTTTGACCTATTTCTTTGATGAATGTAGATGCTAACATATTAACTGCTATTCTTGCTAACAGACTTCAAAAAGCTGTTACAACTTTGGTAAACATAGACCATGTAGGATTTACATGAGGTAGGAAAGGCTCTGAAAACTGATCTGCTTTAAATCATAAGAAATCTAATCAAGTTGCCATTCTCTCACTTAATGAGAAAATATACTGGAAATTTATCTTTGCTACATTGACTAAATTTGGTTTTCCTCACAATTTTTTGAAGTGGATTAGAATTCTTTATTCATCTTCCAGATCCAGGGTGCTGAGTAATGGCATATTTTCTGCATCATTCTCTCTTGGGAGGGGTACTAGTTAGGGCTGACGTCTTTCTGCTCTTATTTTTGGAGTCTGGAACCCCTGGCTTGTACCAGCATAATATTCATGAATTTGTACACAACTGTTATATTTTTTTTACCACTTCATATACCTTTTGAAAAATTCTATTTAGTAAGTGGATTTTGACACACATACACACACCCTTCTTATTTTTTTCTGGTTTTTTTTCTTTTTTCTTCTTCTTGTTCTTTTCCTCTGTTTTTTTTAAATTAAAGGGTAAAGGGGAGTTGGAAGGCTGCAATGAGATAAAGCAATTAATGAAAATTACTCCCTTCCATTAGCAGATATTTTCCATTGGATTCTAACCACTGAGTCAGAGAAAGTCATGTACAACTATTGACTTACATCTAGCTAGTAGCCCAAGTTAGTGAATAGGAAACATATTCACAACCACAAGATAAATTTCCAGTACAGGTGATTTTTGGAATATCTGGTGCTGGCATTTTAAGGTTCCCAAGCCTGTTTTTTCCCCATTTAACTATCTGGGCAGTGGGAGAAAGGTGGATGGAGGCAGCTCTTCCACATAATGGGATCACACATTAGGGAGAACACTAGAACTGTCTACCAAACCAGAATGATTCTCTCATGGCCCTCCCTGGCTTTCTGAGCACAGGCAAAGAGTATAAAAGACAGGCAGGACTGCAACTTGACTCCATTTCAGGGTGAGATTTTTTTGAGTAGTTTCCCACTGCTCCTCTGGTTTGTTTGTGCTTTGGATCAAGTCAGCCGCTTGCTGCTGCCTGCCTTGGAAGACGCTCTTGTTCTGTTCCAGAATTGGTTGCCCTTGGTTTTAAATATTATTTAAAATAATATTACAAGTTTCTCTGGGTTTTCTTTTCTTTTGTTTTTTATTTTCTTTCTGGTTCTTTTTTTAAAAACATTTTTCTTGGTTTTGCTTTGCACTGTTTTTAAAAGGCTTTAAAGGGCTTGTGCTATTTTGTTGGGTTCCCTTCTCTTGCCTTGGTTTAGAATTTTTAACTGCTTTGCATTTTGATTTTTAAAGGTTTGTGCTTTTGTGTGTGTGTGGGGGGTCCAAGTTGTTACTGTTTTAAAAAGTTTATCATTTGGCATTCTTCTGGTTATAGTTTTACTTTTGTTCTTCTACAGTCATTTTAAAGATCTTTCTGAGTTGTGTTTTTGGGGAATGGTTTCATGCAGTGTGTGTGTGGGTTATCCTGTTGGTTTGAAAACTTTGCGCTGAAGGAAATTTCTGATTAGATTTAATAACAGTTAAGTGTATGTGAGGTTTTAGTCAATTGGAACATATGGTTTACTTTAAAAAATTATTAAGCTGGCCTGGGCTTCAAAACAATTGAAGCAGGTGGTTTTTAAAAAATAGAGTTTAGGCCAGCTTTTTAGTCATCCAAAAACTTAAGTCAATTTTTTTTCAGAAAGACTAGTAATTACTTTAAATTTTTGGAAGGAAAATATTAGGCTTCATTTGTGGGCTAGGAAATAAATACACTGAGGTTTTTAAAAAGAATTCAACTAGTCAGTTTTTGGGCTACAAAGTCAGAATCAAGTTTTTTTAAAAAAAATTAATTGAAGGCAGCCTAAGTGTAGGTTTTTTTTTTTAAAGTTAGTTTGTGTGGGTTTGGGAAAGAAAGGCAATGGCAGGTTATTTATGTTTACTATTCCCTTTTGATGGAGAGGAATTCTCTCTTGCTAGTTTTATATGCAGTTGGAATCCTGTGGAACAAGTAAATGACCAGTTTGCGTACAGGTGAATAGATTTTAAAAATATGAATGTAGTTGGTCTGTTGGCCATGTCTAGAAATTTTAAAATTTGCCCCAGTGCTCTCTTTTATCCGTATTTATATCCAGTCCCCAAGAACTGTATTCAAAATGACAATAAACTGGTGGCAGAATGATTCATTCAGTTCTAAGGAAGAAGGATTATCAGCAGGAGCACGAAGCCAGAAGCAACATTTACTATGGATCATCTATGCTCTCACCTAGCAGTGTTTTTCCCCAGCTGAACAGGAAGAACATGATGTTATGATCTAGCAATAAGATTATGGCTAATATACATTATAAAGCTTATGAAATATTACTGTAAAGGAAGCTTCACCTCCCTGGTGGTTGCAGCAGTGGTCTTTATCTGCTAGTAAAGGCATATAGTTTTATAGAGTTATTTGTTTCAGAGACATTATATGCTTTAGGCATTGTCTGAGTTCATAGTAGAGAGAGACTATATGAAAAATGCTCTGTACCAGCTGTAGCACTCGAATATCAACTAGGACTTGTATAAGCACTAAGAGCTCAAATTATGAGATGTTTGAGTAAAGCTGTGCATACATTTCAAATATAGTTTTGCAACATAGTATGTTGGCTGAGTTTTATATTTAACCTGGCTGTTATTAAGGCCTCCTCCATGAGCCTTAAAACTGCATACTTGGATCTCAAGCCATATTCCATCCATTTACCAGTCAGGTCCAGATCCATTTGGTTTCAGGATGGGATTCGTTGGGAAGAATGGAATGTGCAGTGTCACTTAATGATAGAACAGAATTTGGAATCTCAGGGGAGGGAAGTAGAAAGTAAAACACTAGATAGGGTACTCCCTGACCTTTGTCCTCTCCTGCTGCTGTCCCTGTTACCCAGAACACTTCTCTCAGGGGTTCCTTCCTTCCCACCGCTTCCTTTCTCTCTCTCTTTCTCTGTCCTCCAAGAAGGCTGGACGTGCTTTCTATAACCTCTCCCACTTCTAGCTCAGCTAGCTAGAAGCCTTTCCTCCGCCTTTCTTATCTATTATGGAGATCTCTTACAATAAAGAACTTCTATTTCTTTTCTAAGTAACAAGCCTAAGTGTGAACTTATTCCTCAGGCACCCAGACTATAGAATTCCTCTGTGCAGAGACTCAGGTCTACTTTTAAGATTAATGTGAAGTCTTCAGCATATTCTCTTTCCAGCCTTTGGGTGTGATCTGAAGATTCATTATGAAAAAACCCCAGAACTAAAAATACTGAATTTCAGAATCTAAAGACCAGAATTCAAACTTGTTAAGTTTCATTCTCTCACACTGCAATCCTAAAAAAGTGTTACGCCTTTCTAAGCTTGTTTACTTCAATTGACTTAGAAATAAGAGTGGAATCCTGTGCACACTTACCTAGGTGTGAGAGCCATTGAATACAGTGGGACTTCCTTCTGAATAAGCCTGTATAGGATTGCTCTGTAAATCTTGTTTCTATAATAATTTTTGTACTAATGAACTTGATGGCATGATGCCTATTGGCAGAACAGTGAAAAGGGAACAACCATGCACCAATTTAGAATTTTCTGAAGATTGGGCAACTTTCTAACAGTGAAAAGGCTTATAAATTAAAAAGTTACAAGCACTGAGCATATTCACTATACCTCAGAAGACTTGAGTGCAACTGACCATCAGTAAAAGGGGGACAAAACCAGTTGTGAGAGGTGAAACTGGCTTGCTCAAGTTACCAATATCTGTATTAATTACTATAGGTACTAATCTCTTCCACTCCTGGATGCCCTATGTTTTAAAGTGTTCTGATCAGTTTGGAGCTAAAAGAGTCACAGCAGGGTATGATGAACCCCTCTATCTCCCCAATTGTCTGACAGATTTTTCTTGCCCAAACTTCAGTTCCCTTCAGTGGACTGAGTTGCCCTACAGTAGCGTGTATATATTTGTTGTCATAAAATATGTGACTGTCCCTCCCTGTGTTTAGATATTTAGTTTAGACTTTTTCTTGGGTCAGGAACTCTCCTGAAAATACAGGAGCTGTCTAGTTTTGTAAAGCCTTGAGAAATGGCACTTGAGGAAAATTAACTTTCAAAAACAGAATAAAGATTTTATTAATCAGGCAGGGAATATCTGTATAATAGAAATAGTCAAGGTTCTGAGATATACAGAGGTGAATTCTTAGAACATTCAAGAGAGTGTATTTGTAGTTTTGTTTCAAGGCTTTCTATTTCTTTCTTTGAGAGGTACTTTGGTGTAGTGAGTGGAGAGCCAGTTTGGTGTAGTGGTTAAGTGCGAGAACTCTAATCTGGGAGAATTGGGTTTGATTCCCCACTCCTCCACTTGCAGCTGCTGGATGACCTTGGGCAAGCCATAGTTCTCTCAGAGCTGTTCTCTCAAGGACAGTTCTCTCAGAGCTCTCTCAGCCCCACCAACCTCACAGAGTGTTTGTAGTGGGGAAGGGAAGGGAAAGGAGTTTGTAAGCTGCTCTGAGACTCTGAGTGAAGGGCGGGGTATATATCCAATCTCCTCCTCTCTCTTCTTCTTCTTCTTCTTCTTCTTCTTCTTCTTCTTCTTCTTCTTCTTCTTCTTCTTCTTCTTCGTTTAGTATAAATCAGAACTAACACAGTTTGTACTGATGTTTCTAGATTTCATCCTTCAGAGTTTTAGGTTTCCCTTTAGATAATACAGCTTTTCATTAACTCTTGAGGTCTAAACTTCTCCCCTTTATCACAGACCAGGGTTCTCTTCCCAACCCTTTCACTGGCAGGAAGTTATTCTCCTTGTCCCTAAGAAGCAATAACTCCTTTTACTATTTGGCTTGTATGGGAGTTCACTCTAACTGTCCATACCTTCTGCCAAACCCTTCTCCAGTATCCTATGTCTGGCTGTTTTCTGACTGAGAATTTAAGTTCTCCCTCAGAGCACTTTTAATATATTTAAGACAATGGGGTTTCTCTTCTTCTCTCTGTAGAAGTACTTTTCTGACTATTGCTTGTCAGCAAACACTGACTCCCAAATGTCTCTTCCCTCAGAAGTCAAGCCCTCTGGCTACTGATCCAGACATTAGTAAGACCAGGGCTCTTTTTGTAGCACTCCCCTAATGTAGCCAATCCCCCAAAAGTTTACAGTAGCCACTGTAAGAAGAGCTCTGTAAGCTCTTGGAGGATTGGCTACTTTAGGGGTGTGTCGCCTAATATGCAAAGGAGTTCCTGTTACAAAAAGAGCCCTGATAAAGACCAAATTGTGAAAGAACACTTTTCCCATAAGATCAGCTGTTTTATTTTCTCTTTCAGCTGATGCTGGCCAATCAGAGAGTTAGTAGAGCTGCCAATCACATGAACTCTTCTCTCCAGGGAAGATTTACTCCTAACCTCCCTGATTCTCTATAACAAGCAGCATTTTAAAAAGCCTGCTTTTCTGGGCTATCCGTCACACAGGGACTTGTTAAAGTGTTTGTTCTAATGCTAATTCATCAAATAGTTCCTGGAGCCTTAAAGATGCAAAAGGAGCACAGCCTTGTAGAGTACCTTGAGGGATGCATGATATAATTTGCACAGCCCTTAACAACAGTTGTTTCCCCTTGCCAAATTGATGCCAAGCAGCTCAATTAGGCAGAGAAATACCTCTGTCATTTGTTGTAGTGCTCAGGTTTAGGGCTAGCTGAACAAGTGCTTCTTCTTACCTAATCTCAAGCCTCAACAGTTACTCCAGTACCGCTACAGTTGCAACAGAAGAAAGTTTGAGTCTAGTGGCACCTTTAAGACCAACAAAGTTTTATTCTGAGTATAAGCTTGCTTTTGTGTGTATGCACACCCAGAATAAAACTTTGTTGGTCTTAAAGGTGCCACTGGACTCAAACTTTCTTCTGCTGCTTCAGACCAACATAGTTGCTCACCTGAATCTACAGTGGTAACCATTGCACTGCAGAAATTCAGCACAAAGTAAGGAGAAACTTCTCATCAAGGATAAAAGTTCAGTCATGCCATGTTATTACAGTATGGGGCATATCCTAATGATTTTTCATATATCACAATTGGTCACCCTGCTTTAAATGACATTTCCCTACCCTTCTAAATTTATTCTGCTTAGTTTCTAGTCTTTTTCTGTTGAAGCTAAGTGTATGATAAAGAAGGATAGGTTAAGTGCTTAGCAGATGTCTTTAAATGTATATATTGAATAACATAAGTAATGTGGTGTAATGAACAGACTTGGGTTCAAATGTGCACTTGAAAAAACAATTAATTAGATTGCTCATCCTAGTCTTAGAGGATCATTCTGAAGACAAAATATATGCTGGCCAGAGCTCCATGGAGAAAAGAGGAAATACTAACCTGACATATATAAAATGAAAGAGGAGACCTGTGGAAATTAATGACACCCAGTTTGCTCTCTTTTCACCATGGCTTTCCCTGTGGCTGAAGTGAGGCTTGCACACTGCCAGGAATCTTTCCCAGCAGCAAGAGAGAAGCACAGAGGTGCACCTTTTGAATAGACTCTCATTTGCCCCCTCCATTTTCCCCCTCTCAGTGTCTGCAACTGGACTCTGACCTTGGAACTGGATGAACATTCATTTGCCTCCAATGTGCCCTAACTCTTTCTGATAGTCAAAATGTATAACTACATTAAAAAAAAAGCTCTGGTAACTCCCCTCCCAACACATACCTTCCTATACAACTAACTAAATACCACTGTGTTCTTTTTTCTTGTGGCCACTGAATAAACCAGGCATGAAATCAGCCTGAAGGTCTACCTAGTTGCTGCCTAATGAAAGTTATCTTAGTGACATCTCTTATTTGCTTAACTAATGCCCAATGAAATATTTTCATAGTTTGCAACCATTTTAATAAAGGGAGAAAATGATGAATAACAGTATTGGTATAGTGGTTAAGTGTGCGGACTCTAATCTGGGAGAACTGGGTTTGATTCCCCACTCCTCCACTTGCACCTGACTGGATGACCTTGGGCAAGCTGTAGTTCTGATAAGAACTGTTCTTGAAAAAGAGCAGTTTCTGTCAAGAGCTCTCTCAGCCCCACCTACCTCACAGGGTGTCTGTTGTGGGGAGGGGAAGGGAAGGGAGTTGGTAAGCAGGTCTGAGACACCTTTAGGTAGTGAAGGGCGGGGTATAAATCCAATCTCCTCCTCCTCCTCTTCTTCTTCTAGTTCAGGCTTACACAGGGATGTGTTGTTGTTGCTGTTTTTTGCTTTATTTTAGACAAAGATTCAGATTTCTCTGAGCCTGACAAACATGGCTTGTTTCTGATTTGTTTTACCTTATTGTTTTGAAATATTTCTTTCTTGCTCAGACCAAACATCCAGATTTAGTTTCTGCTCTCATATTGCTTCAAGAGTCACATGCTACTTTCAAAGGAGATTCTGGGCCTTGGGAAGAATTTTGTGAAAGATTTATTAGAAAAGATTAGGGGGTAGTCTGCATCTGCAGATCATGATTTAAAATGCTGTGGCTTCTTAGACCACCAGTCCTTAAATATTCCTCCTGCCATTTTAAATTTAGTGCAATTGTCGGAAAGACTTGAAGCAACACTGCAACTGAAGTGGATATATTTTACAGAAAGAGACCACCTTTCTAAATAATTCTTGTATGTTTTAAATGAAATTGTTATTCTTAGAATTCAATTAGACCTGACATAACTCTGTAAAACTCAATAACACTCAGTAAGTTCTCTTAAATCTCAAATCTGTTAGGAAAGCACAAGCCCTGTATATATCTTGCACACAGCCCTAGAAAGGAGAATAATAGCTATTTTTTTTTTATTTTTATTTTTTTTTATTTTTTTATTTTTTTAAAATACAATTTATTATTGGATATATCACATGTTCATACAATTTAAACAAACCAATACATATCCATTTTTCTTTCTCCCTCTCCCCCCAAACAAGGCTTCCCGCACTGCTCCAACCCCCTTGATATTTCTCTTGTACAATTACATTTACTACTAAACATATTTCTTTTACTAATGGTAACAATTCAAAGATCTGAGTCTCTTTCCACTTCTCCTCAATAGCTGTCAAAACAAATCAAACCACGTTTTACATCCCAATTCTTCAACAAGTATTCTTGAAAGTCTTTCCAGTCTCCAAAAAAGGTTTCGTCTTCTTCGTTGTTTAATTTTCTTGTTAATTTGTCTATTTCTGCCATAAACAACGTCTTTTTAATCCATTCCCATGTTTCAGGTACTTTATCTTGTTTCCAACATTGAGCAAAAGTCAGTCTAGCTGCTGTAATCAAGTACCATAATAGTGTTCTCTTGGCTACATTTATTTCTTCCATTTTAAGACCTAACAATAACATCTGTGGGTCTTTCTTAAAAGTACATTTCAAAATTTTTTGTATCTCATTGTGGATCTCAGTCCAATACTTTACTGCTTTATCACATGTCCACCACATATGGTAAAAAGACCCTTCATGTTTCTTACATTTCCAACATTTGTTAGACATACTTTCATTTATAATAGCAATTTTTTTAGGCGTCATATACCATCTATACATCATTTTATAACAATTCTCTTTAACATTTACACACGTTGAAATTTTCATTGATTTTTTCCACAAGTATTCCCAAGATGACATTAATATCTCATTATTAACATTTACTGCCCATTTTATCATTTGCTCCTTTACAACTTCATCCTCAGTATACCATTTCAATAAAACCTTATACAGTTTAGAAATCATTTTTTTATCTTTCTCAAGCCATACAGTTTCAATTTCAATATTCTTTTCTCTAAAACCATGTTCTCTTTTATCGGTCTTAAATAGATCATAAATCTGTCTATACTTCAACCAATCATATTCAAATTCAACATCAAATCTATCTTTTAACACAAAATTTTTCCCTTCAAATTTTAAAAGACTTTTATAGGGTAGCCAATCTAACCCTTGATTTCTTGAATACGGATTAATCACTTCAGCTGGTACAATCCAAAGTGGTCTTTCTTCCGAGAAGAATTTTCTATATCTCGTCCATGTCTCGAACAGTGATTGTCTTACAAAGTGGTGTTTAAAAAATTTATCCATTTTTACTTTTCCATACCATAAATATGCATGCCATCCGAATTTATTATCATGTCCTTCAAGGGCCAATAACTTCTTATTCTCCAAATTAATCCACTGTTGCAACCATGTTAAACAGACGGCATCATAATACAGTCTTAAATTTGGTAGTTGTAAGCCTCCTCTCTCTCTTGCGTCACATAAAATTTTCATTTTAATCCTTGGCTTTCTTCCTGCCCATACAAATTTGGATAATTCTTTCTGCCACGAATCCAGTATTTTCCTTTGTTTTAGTATTGGAATAGTCTGAAACAAAAACATCAAACGCGGCAAGATATTCATTTTTACAGTCGCGATGAGAATAATAGCTATTCAGAGCCCAGAGCAAAGTACTTATGTCAAGATCAAATTAGCCACTGGAGTTTTGAGAATTTTTTTCTTCATATTTCTTCACCATTTAAATTTGTTCAATATAAGAACATATTATTTAGCAATGAGAACTTCACTGATAAAGAGCTCACTTGGAAGATGACATTTGTGTATCTAGACAATGAGGATAAGTAACTTCACCAATAAAACCTCACATGGTAGGTGACATTTGTATGTCTATGCCCTTGTAAGAAGGAGAAGTGAGCAGCTGAGTTCCATCTGTGAAAAGTTTGTCTTCCTCTCCTTGCATAGGCCTGAAGACTTACATTTAGAAAAGCACAAGCCTTGTGTATATCTTGCACACAGCTCTAGAAAGAAGAATAATAGCTATTCAAAACCCAGAGCAAATTACTTTTGTTAAGATCAAATTAGCCATTGGAGTTTTGAGATTTTTTTATTCAGCTATGTTTCTTCTCTATCATTTAAATTTAAATAGAGAGAGCTGATCTCTCAAGAGTAGTCCTCGAAAGTGCTCTCTCAGTCCCTTCTTCCTCACAGGGTGTCTATTGTGGGAAGGGGAAGGGAAAGGAAGGGTGGGGTATAATCCAGTCTCTTCTTTACATTTTGTAGCAATAATAGCCAATCCTGTGTCTCCATGCGTATAAAAATATGTAATGAAACTGAAAGATGTCCATTGAAATAGAGTTCCAGCCTTCCTACAGTTACAGTTTCTTCAAATCAGACAGGTACTTACAAAGGACATTGTTGTGTGCAATTGTGCAGCAATGAAGAAACACAGTGGTAGTGAGGCTGATAGACTGTGTTTATATCTCTCCTCCTTCATGGAACTCAGGGAAGCTTTTGCAGGAGTTTCAGGAGGCCTCCCATCCAAGCATTGACTGACCAAATCCGTACTTGTTTCACCAGGTTGCTGGAACATCATTATCAAGACTCAGTGGGCAAAAAGAGTAGCCAGAGCCGGCGCTATCACTAGGTGAAGTTAGGCACCTGCCTATGGGCGGTAACCTTGCAGGGGCATAGAACTGTCTGCTTTCCCTCCCTCCCTTCCTCCCTGAGCCACACAGCAAGCCCCCACATCGCATGCAGCGAACGGCAGCACACCTGCCTCCCCTCAGAGCCCTGTGACCACCTGGTACACTTAAACCCCCAATCCAGGCTAATCCTCTCGAATACAAGTGGGGCTTGCGAGCTGGGGATGGGATGGGGGGAGTGGGAGGCAGGCAGCAGGAGAGCAACAGCTTTGGAAACTTTTCCCCCACTCTGTAAACATGTCTCTGGCATGTGCCCCCCCCTTCTCAGGGGGATGGCTTGGCCTAGAGTCTGCGAAGGCAGTGGGAGCCGAGGGAGGCGGAGAAAGTAGGTGCACCCCTGTTGATTTCTCTAAGGTTGGCCTGCACTTAATTGCACCCGCATGAGTTCTCTTTTTTGTGCCAGGTTTGGACCTCGACAGGGTGGGGCTGCAAAAATTAGCTGCATGAGGGCAGGCGCTGCTTCCTGCACCAAATATGCCAGCCGGGAAGGTCCATGAGAGCAGGTCGACATTCAGGTGGAGCTGATGAGGGTTCGTGCTCTTTCTGGCTGCTTTGGGAAACTTAAGTTGCAATCCTTAAAAGTCTTTCCTGGCAGTAAGCCCCTGTGATGGACTTTAGCTTGGAACCCTCAGTGATTGGCAGATAACAGACAAAAGGTTCCATTTGGAATGGGCAGTTGAGGGAAGCTGTGAAGGAGTTCGGTGTGTGACAGAGAGCAGAGAAGAAGTCTGTCAGAGAACTGAAGAAGCTCTCTGTGGAAGAACCTGGTTTACTGAGTTCCTCAGAAGGAAGGCGACAGTGACCAGACAGTTAAAAACTTAACACAGCATAGTCACACACCATTGAGACCTCTCTCCTTAAAAAGGAACTGGAGGTGGTTTAGAAAGGGCTGAAGGACGGTCTGGCAGGAGTCTGGAAAGCTGGCTTGGTGACCAGGGAGACCCAGAGGGACCTGTTTGTAAATGCCCAAGGAAAACCACAAAGCAGTTGCAGGAGAGGAGGAGTGTAAGCGTGTTTAGAGAACTGATGAACATCTACGTATGAACTGAAAGTAATAAACATACCACGTAAGTGAACGTAAGGGCAAACATTTAGCCTGAAAAGAAACAAATTATCCTCTGTATATATTTTCCATCCCCCTGTTGAGTGTTCTGAAAATAAAGTACTATTCTGTTTTGAAGTGGACAAGCCTTGGTGCCTGACTCTTAACAACAAAAAGCAAATATACCCAGCAGTGGTCCTCAACAGATATATAAAGTCAAAACAATTACCCCGAAGAGACTATTGTAAAAATTTGCTTAGAGAACTGGTCAGAAGAAATCAGCAGCAGCTCTGACCAGGTGCCACACGCAGACCCTCACCATATTGTCAATATAGAAGGGGCATGTGTCATATTGGTGCTAGCATTGGGATTTTGAGAAAATACCCCCAAATAAGGGTCATGCAGGCATAGAAGAAGTAAAAGGACACTGCTGTATAGAAAGTGTAATAGTTTGAGGAAAAATTCCTGTCAGAAATGGCACCACCGCAGAAAACAGCTAAAGCTACTGGTGATGGGCAAACACAGGGAGGGGTTTCTGAGGAAAATCCTAATCCAAATGTTGAGGTAATGAAATTACAATTGGAAATGGCCAGAATTGAAGCAGAGAAAGAAATCCAAATGGCTAGACTTCAGGCTGAGAGAGGGGAAAAACAAATACAGGTTGAAAGAGAGGAGAAACAGAGAGAGGCTGAGAGAGAGGAGAAACAGAGAGAGGCTGAGAGAGAGATTCAAATGGCCAAAATACAGGCAGAGAAAGAAAAAGAGGAGAGAGAGATTCAAATGGCCAAGATACAGGCAGAACAGAGAGAAAGAGAAAGAGAAAGAGAGGCAGCTAGAGAGCATGAGGAAAGAATGTATAATTTGAAACTCCATGAACTGCAGTTAAGAGCAGAGTTTCAAACTGACAACAGACATGAACACCACCCGTCAGTGGAACAAAAGAGATTCCCCAAATATCAGAAAGGTGATGATATAGAGGCTTTTCTATTCAGCTTTGAAAGGTCTTGTCAGGATTTAAACATTGCACAGGAGGACAGGATGAAGTATTTAAGACACCAAATTTGTGGGGGGTTAAGTGAAATCTATGCTGAACTAAGAGATGAAGAGACCTCCAGTTACTAGCTATTCAAAGAGAGAGTCAGAGTCAGATACGGCTATACTGCTGAACAGAGCAGAAAAACATTTAGAGAAATAAAAAGGAAGCCTGGGGAAACATATTCACAACTAGGATGTCGGTTAGACAGAGCCCTTAACAGGTGGATTGAAGGGAGCAAAGCTACCACAGTAGAGGACCTGAAAAATCTCATCGGCTTAGAGCAGTTCTATAGCCAAGTCCCATCTCAATATAGATGGATTTTAAGAGACAAAAAGCTGAAGACAATAGACTCTACTGCTCTCATTTTGGATGAGATAGAGGGAGACTTAGGCAAGTCTATGTGGGCTGCTCCAATGAAGAAACCCAAAATTTGGGAACCTTCAGGGAATATTGAGTGCGCTAACACCAGCCCTGCAAGGTGGGACAGTCCACCTCAATATAGAAAAACAGACATGATCTGTTACCAATGTGGAGAGAAAGGACATTATCAAAGATCCTGTACTAAGGCAGACAAAGGGAAAAGACCCTTACCACAAAAAACTGTAAAAATAGTGCAGCATTTAAACCCTGAGGCTGAGTCAGTTGAAACCCCTTTGCACACAGAAAACACACCACTAGAAAGACCTACTAGTGTTTTGCAAGTATGACGAGTGCAGGAGGTGTGGAATGAGGAATACCTAGAGACTGTGACAGTCAATGAACAGAAAGTAAAAGCTTACAGGGATACTGGAGCACAAGTTTCTCTGATCCAGCCAGAGTTTGTGCAGAAACACCAGTATTTTCCAGGCAAGTTCTATACCATCAAAGGAATTAGAGGTCCTACATTTAAAGTAGATCTTGCAGAGGTTCCAGTTAAGTACAGAAAATTCCAAGGCAACTGGATTATGGGAGTTATCCCAGATATTAAAGTACCCCTTTTGTTGGGAAACAATTTGGCATCTCAAGTAAGCAGGTTAAAAGTGATACAAGGAACATACCAGGAAAACCATGTGATCATGCTGGGCAGCAGCAGGAGAAGAGAGAGACTTTGTTGCAACACATCCAGGCAGCAGAGTCCTTGACTACACAGCAACCTGATGACAGCTTGTCACAACTGAGGCAGACAGCTGAATTAAAGAAACCAGAAATCAACCTGGAACAGCTTTGCCAGCTTAAAGGTAAAGACCAAAGACAATGGCATGCGGCCTTGAAAGTGAAATCTCCCAAGGCGTGGGAGCAACATTTGCATCCCCAACCAAATCTGCAGGAGGCGAGGATGGTTGCTGCAGACAACAAGGGAACACAACGACAGCAGGAACCATGTGATGTCTCAAAGGCCAATACCGCAGCAATGGAGACCATTTCAGCTGAAGCAGCATCCCAAAAACACAGCAAAGTGAGGAAGGCTAGGAGTCACCTTGGTGAGAGATTCCTGAGCCCACCAGAGCATCCATTAAAAGATGACATCAGTGACGAGGACAACGTGAAGAGGAGAACACATTGGTCCTGTGTTTCCAGCTTGTGTCCAGCTTCTTGGCACTTCACTGTGCCTTTCGTAAGTGTTTATCCCCGTCAGTGTGAGGTACTTTGGGGCTTTTTCCTGGGAGCCTGTTTTGTACTGTTTGTAACCATTGCACATTTATGGCATGGGAGGGCTTGTGGCACTCAGGACATGCAGTTTGATGCATGGGTCCAGGACATGGAGAATAGTGACCCAGAGAATGTGACTCTGAATTATGGGATGGTTGTCGACTGGGTTTTTACATACTGTGTATTGTGGGCCTATATATATGTTTGGCCACCCCACAATGACCATTCATCCAAGGACAATCCCCATGACTTGCTGAGTATTCGGCAGATGCATGAGCACAGCTGCTGGCATATTGCCAAGAAGATCCAACCAAGGAAGCAAACTAGGAGAAGGTCAAACCAGAGACGCAAAATGTGATTGCTGATGCACTGTCAAGAACAGTATAAGTTTAAGAGAAGAGTGTATTACTGAAACCAAAGTGAAAAGTTATTTTCTGAAAGCTGTTTTGTATTTAGTATTGATCAATTTATTTGTTAAGGTTTGTACATACAAAGAAACATGAAAAAAAAATGTGTTGAGTTCCTGAAATGATGAAATGATTTAATGTTATGGTGTTGATGTTAAGTAATGTTATGTAAAAGAAGTAAGTGTACCTCACATGAGTCCATTGCTCAGCAAAAGGCTGAAACCTTTCATGTTACGCGATGATTTTGAAAGGAGGGACAGGTGACGGACTTAAAGATCTGGGACCAGCAGAGAGTAAACAGAACACTGCTGAGTCACATGACACAGTGAGGAGGGTGCCATTTAGCTTGGAACCCTCAATGAATGGCAGATAACAGACAAAAGGTTCCGTTTGGAATGGGCAGTTGAGGGAAGCTGCGAAGGAGTTCGGTGTGTGACAGAGAGCGGAGAAGTCTGTCAGAGAACTGAGGAAGCTCTCTGTGGAAGAACCTGGTTTACTGAGTTCCTCAGAAGGAAGGCGACAGTGAGCAGACGGTTAAAAACTTAACACAGCATAGTCACACATCATTGAGACCTCTCTCCTTAAAAAGGAACTGGAGGTGGTTTAGAAAGGGCTAAAGGACAGTCTGGCAGAAGTCTGGAAAGCTGGCTTGGTGACCAGGGAGACCCAGAGGGACCTGTTTGTAAATGCCCAAGGAAAACCACAAAGCAGTTGCGGGAGAGGAGGAGTGTAAGCGTGTTTAGAGAACTGATGAACATCTATGTATGAACTGAAAGTAGTAAACATACCGCCTAAGTGAACGTAAGGGCAAACATTTAGCCTGAAAGGAAACAAATTATCCTCTGTATATATCTTCCATCCCCCTGTTGAGTGTTCTGAAAATAAAGTACTATTCTGTTTTGAAGTGGACAAGCCTTGGTGCCTGACTCTTAACAACAAAAAGCAAATATACCCAGCAGTGGTCCTCAACAGATATATAAAGTCAAAACAATTACCCCAAAGAGACTATTGTAAAAATTTGCTTAGAGAACTGGTCAGAAGAAATCAGCAGCAGCTCTGACCAGGTGCCACACGCAGACCCTCACTGTATTGTCATAGCCCCGTTCAGTAAAATGGGATTTACTTCAAAGTAGACCTTTTAAGGATTGTTTTGGTATCTCTGCAGTGCACTTGAAGGGCTTAAAAGCAGTTGGAGAGATAGGGAATGCTTTTCCTTTTAAAATGGAATACTTATTTTAAAAGCAGTTTTAACATCTAAACCTGAGCCAAACATGGATCCTGTGGCATCTTAAAGGCAAGCTGACTGATTTATGTGTATACTGTTGAAGGCCAGATGCTAGAGTAGTTGTTGTGAGGATGCCTACTGTTTGTTCGCTTTTTTGAGTTTGTGTGTATGCACTATTTTAATTCATCTGCTGGCCTTTCAAGTGCCTCAAGACACCTTTTGGGTTCAGCTTTCTTTAATTTGGCTGGTGTAGATGAAGAGTTGATTTTTATACCCCGCTTTTCTCTGCCTTGGGAGTCTCAAAGCAGCTTTCCCTCCCCCTCCCCACAACAGGCATCTTGTGAGGCAGGTGGGGCTGAACTGTGACTGGCTCACGGTCACCCAGCAGGCTTCATGTGAAAGAGTGGGGAATCAAATCCAGTTCTTCAGATTAGAGTCTGCTGCTCTTGGCATGGCTCTTGCTGCAGGTTGAAGTGCTTAGAGTAAAATGCAAAGTGTCCTGTGGTCTTTACTGCATTTAGAATCATTGACCCCAATGCTTGATCTGCCTGTGATTGGTCTTCTGCCTCCCAAAGTTTGGTACAGCTGCTGTAGACTAGCCATGTTCATAAACTACCGTGAACACACGTACAATCTGTGTGTATGTATACTTAATCTTTCTTTATATGTGTGTTGAGTAATTCTCATGTGACATTCAGTGCCATGTACAACTGAACACTTAGTTTCAATAGCTAAGTGGATGTGTGTTGGCTGTTTCTTACAAACAAATGTACTGTAACATGTGAACATGGTTACTGAGTCACTGGTCCATTCAGGTCAGTCTTGTCTGCTGTGACTGGCAGTGGCTTTCCAGGGTCTAGTGTCAAAATATTTCACTTCACCTCCTATCTGGCACTTTTGAGCTGGAGATGCCAGGGATTGGACCTGGGACCTTTGGCATGTTAAGTAGATGCTCTACCACTGGAGCCATGAGCTCCTTCCTTTGGTGGCTTTAATAAGTGGTCTCAGTGAGCTTTCTAGTGACAGGCCATTGCATTGGCATAGGTAGGCATATGGATTTCTTTTCCTGCTTTCTACCTATTCAGTCTCCCTTGCTTCTGGGAACACCAATTATTATCTTGTATTTTTTCAGAGGGTGTGTTAACCCTATTCAGCTCTTTCTCCAAGGAGATGAAGTGTGTGGTGTACTTGGTTCCTTCAGCTGTATTTTGTACTTGCAGCAAAGCTCCAATCCTTGCTTTGAGGTAGTGATTAGATAGAGATCACTCAAAGAGTTCAGTGGCTGAATGAGCAGTTGAACCAGTATAATGAAGTGATTAGAATGTCAAACTAGGATCAGGGACACCAAGATTCAAGTCCCTAGTGTGCCATGGAAGCCAGTCTGGTCATATGTAGTGGTTAAGAGCAGCAGACGCTAATCTGGAGAACCAGGTTGGATTCGCCACTCTTCCACATGCAAGCAGCTGGGTGACCTTGAGTTAGTCATAGCTCTCTCAAAGTCTATGCCACCACAAAGAGTATTTCTCTTCATACTTCAACAAAACTCCAGGGTAGTGTGCTTAATGTTTCTGTTGCTCTAAGGATCCTTCTCAGACTTCTAGTGTCAGTGGCAAGTGGTGGCAAAATTTGCTAAAGAAAAGGCACGCAAAATGAGATTCTGATGTGCCTGAAATAGAAACATTAAAGAGACTTAAATTTCAACATCACAATTAACTGGATTTTTCAAAATGATTTGTGATTTGTGTTTTTCTGTTTGAGAGAGAAAATCAGAGATTGTATCACTTGTTCTCACAATTAAAACAGAAATAAATTAGCAATTTCAAATGTTGGGTTTTTTATTCTTTCTAAAATGCATTTATGTTTGAAAATTGGTGGGCACATGGGGTGTGTGTGTGTGCCAGAAGGTAGCCTCCCTTAGTGTGCAAAAAAAACCTCCTGACACTGGCCCTGAGAGTAGCCACTTCCAGTTGACTGAAAAGGGCCTCATTTAGAATTGTATTTAAAAATGAAGCCACAGGCCAAGTTGCTCGCTTTCTCTGTGTATGTGTATATGCATGTATATGTATGTATATCTGTTAGATTGAATACAATGAGTTTTATATAATCATGCTGTAGGATGATCCTGCATTGAGCAGGGGGTTGGACTAGATTGCCTCTGTGGCCCCTTACAACTCTGTGATTCTATGATCATGTTGTTCACAAATTCTGAGATCACAGATCTGTGGGGAAGATGTGTATAAAAAGTATTCTCTGATCAAACCTCTATTGATTTTAGTACTCCTAGGTTGCACATTGACTCTTAATGCAAATATGTGGGTTTGCTGTGGGATAGTGGGGTGTGAAGTAGAGGGTTAGAGTGTCTGATTAGGCTCTGAGAAACCTGAGTTCAAACTCCTACTCTGTGATGAAGGTCAATGGTTGCCTTTGGGTCAGTACCGCACTCTCTCAGCCTATCCTCAAAAAAATAGAGGCAAGAATGCTGCCATGAGATTCTTGGAAGACGGACAGGATAAAAATGTGCTAAATGAATTACACTAATTCCCCCCCACACACACACACAAACAGACTCACTAGCCATAGTCTGTATGTGTCACTGTTTAGTAAAGCATGATGCTACAGTTCTGTGTGTCAGTGTTTCTTATTCAATCTACAGAGAAGCCATCCATCTGAATTAGCAATCTTCTCATAGGGGGTGGTCACATGGCAAGATAAAGCAGGGGGGGAAGTGAGGCTATTTCCTCCAGAGGAATTTGACCCGCAGTTGCATGGTCACACTGTCCTTGGAAGTTGTAGGCACAGCTCGCCACTGCGTGATCAGACGCAACCATGGGTGAGTTGGTTTTTTTTTTTTTTTGCTGTTTGTTTCTGATGCACTTACACAAGAAATTAATGAATCGCATCTCCGCACTGAGGTCTCCCTCTTGCGATGATGTGCATACTGAGAAGGGGAAAAAAACAATGGCATGGAGTCAGGATAGCCTGATCAGACCATCCCAATGTCATGAGAGCACACTGGAGTGTTCCATGGCGTGTCAGAACCCATTTACTACTGGATTTCCCCCAGTGTCTTTTTACTCTGCTTCTGTGGTAGAGCAAAATGCAGGGCGCTTCATGCCTGATCACGCCTTTAAATCCACCTGGCATTCATGTCTATGGTGGGGCTAATTGTATTTATTTATTTATTTATTAGATTTCTACCCTGCCCTCCCACCGAAGCAGCTCAGGGCAGCTTACATACAATTTAAAATCAGCAGTTACAAAGTATAAAATACAGTTCCATACAATTCCAATAAATACAGTGAAGCTAAATAAAAACAGTGGCATCCTGTAATAAAGTGCTAGTGCAACCCAACAGGTGCAGTCAGTTCTTATTGGAATGCTTGGTGAAACAGCTCCATTTTCACGGCTTTACAGAACTGCTGGAGGTACTGTAGAGCTCTAATCTCATTAGGGAGCTTGTTCCACAGTGTTGGCACCACCAGGGAGAACAGCCTGATCCTAGTTATCGCCAACCTGGCGTCCTTAGGCCCGGGGGGGGCAGGTGGTGTTGTGTTCCAGACCACAGTGACCTCAGGCAGGCAGGCCCCTGACTATTAAGGCCTTTAAAGGTCAAAACCAGCACCTTGAAGCGAATCCAGAATGCTATTGGAAACCAGTGCAACAACTTCAGCACAGGCTGGATGTGCTCCCACCTGGGGAGGCCCATCAACAGCCTAGCTGCCACATTTTAAACCAGCTGCATGTAAAGAGCATTACAGTAGTCTAGCCTTGAGGTTGGGTGAGCAGCTGATGATTGACCATGTTGAACACTGCCAACAGATCTAACAACAGCTGCAGCACCATCCCGCCCCAATCCAGATGCCTCCGGGGGTCATCTGTGAGGGCGACCAGTGCTGTCTCCATCCCATGACCAGGACGGAAGCCAGACTGGAAGGGATCTAGCATGGAAGTGTCATCCAGAAAGCTCTGCAACTGTATTGCCACCGCCCTCCCTATTGATTTGCCCAAATAGGGCAAATTGGAGACCGGCCAATAGTTGATGAATTCGGCCAGGTCCAGAGATGGTTTTTTAAAGAGAGGGTAGACTATTGCTTCCTTGAGAACCCCTGGGAATAGGTCCTCAGAGAGGGACATGTTGATAATGTCCCCAAGGGTGCCTTGAAATCCATCGCAGCCAGCTTTAATTAGCCAGGAGGGGCACAGATCAAGGCTGCATGTGGTAGGATGTACCGTTGAGATCAATCTGTCAACTTCCTCTAGGCTGAGGGGGCTGAAATAATCCAGAATGGGACCAGAAGACATGCATGGGGCCTCGAGTTTGCATACCATCTCAAGTGTGGCTGGGAGGTCGCAGCGAAGCAGCAAGACTTTATCTGCAAAAAAGCTCACAGAAGCCTCACAGCCTATATCCAGTTTCCTAACATTTTGACTACTCTGTGGCAGAGTGGTTAGAGACCGAATCATTCTATACAATTGTGCTGGGCGCAAGCTTGCAGACACAATCGTGGATGTGTAGAAATCCTTCTTTGCAGCCTTGGTTGCCATCTCATACGACTTCATAAATGTTAGATAGGATGCTCTTGACATTTCGTCACAAACTCGCCACCACTCTCTAGCTGTCTGAGCCTTCGCTTCATCAGTCTCAGCTCCTGGGTATACCAAGGAGCCAGCCTTGAGCGAGGGTGCAGAGGGCATCTGGGAACAACCTCGTCAATGGCCGCCAAGAGTTGGCTATGCCAGTCCTGGACTATCTCATCTAATGAGCTGCCAGGGGGCAATGGATCCCAGAGAGCCATCTGAAGCCGCAATGGGTCCATTAGGCTCCACGGGCGAGGCAAAATCTGCTCACCACCCAAACAGGGTTGGGGTGACGCACACAAAGCCAGCACACTCAATGCCTGCAATTCTCACCACTGGGAGCACCCTGAAGGAGTAAGCCTCCTGAATGAACAATGCCACTCCCCCCCACCCCAAAGTCCAAGATTGGTGAAGGACCGAGAACCCAGGAGGAGCCAACTGGGAAAGAGCAACTGTCTCCCCGTCTCGCACCCAAGTCTCGGTCACGCTCGCCAGATCCACATCCTGCTCCAGCAGGAAGTCCCATAGGATTGACTTCCTACTGGATTGACTTCCTTATTGTTTATGGACCTGGCGTTGCACAACACCAATGTCGGAGAGGAGGGGTTTTTTCCCTTGCCCCACTGTCTGCCACCTTTGGGATGGGACATAGGCTGGAAGGTGGCTAAGCTTCTCCATTTCTCTGCCCCCTTCCCTTCCATCTCCTCCTGGTCCCACTGCTATAACTTTCCCTTCCCAAAAGCACTGGAATTTCCTGCCCAGCCATTACTACCCTGGTGATCTTTGTCGGCCACACTCAGCTCAAGCCACAGATTCACCCGTTGAGTTGGCAAGTATTCTGGCCTATTATATGCTGCTACTATCGGATAGAAAACAACCCATTTATAATTAACGGCTGGCTATTCCTAATCCAAATACAGTACAGGGTGCGTGTGATTGCGCCCATAGTTTTGACTCTACAATTCATCTTTTTCAAATTGCCCCTCTTAGCAACCAGTGTTTATCCAAATTTAATATGGCAACTGTTGCATATGGGCCAATACCTCTACTACTTTCCTTGCATGCTTTTTTTTTGCAAAGGTTTGGTTTTTGTACAGGAAATCTAGAGGAGCACTTATCAATGGTATCTGGCAATATCTGGCATCTGATATTTTTGATGGATGGATGACACAGTTGAATCTGAAGAAGGAAATCAAGATTGCCACAATAATCAGGGGTCTCAACTTATCCTCTAGTTTACTGACTGGGGGTTCCTGAAATCCTTTACCTTTCTGTCTAAGATCACTGGATGATGTATTTTTGATCTCATTTTTTTGTCTTATCTTATAGCTTTAAAAGCCATGCCTTTTAAATTAAGATTTATAGCTCAGTGGATACGCAAAGAACAATAGGTTGAATACAGATCTTGGCTTTCCTGTGATCCCCTAATAGTTTATGATTCCCTGTCTGTCGGCTGTCTATTGGTGTAGTAAAGATTTGTTTGGAGGATTCTATTTGCTTGATCTGGCCTGCATTCATAAATAGATTATTTTTTTAGTGTTTCCATTTCTAATGCCAGAAGGATTCTTATATGTCTGTTCAAAAAAGAAAGATTGATAAAGAAATGACATCAGATTCCCATTCTGTATCATTTCTTATTGTTATTTGTTTGTACAGTAGTAAGAAATTATTATTTCTGAATTGTTGCATCTCTTCCATGATTGCGACCTTCTATTTAAAATAGCCTTTAAAAATGGATGGACTCTGATGGATAATGAAGAAATTAGGCCACTTGTAGTTTCTTAAAGAGAATACTGAGCCTATGGTGATTTTGTCTTAATTAAATTCAGAGAGCAGCAAAAATGACTTAAGTCCCACAGGTGTCAGACTCTGCCTGTGCCTTTTCATTCTGCTTCAAAGTCCAGATAAACCATTCTGATTTGATCCTACAGCTCTTTACTACAAAGCAGTGCTGGCTCACTTATTACTTATTTATTTGGTACACTTTTATCCTGCCATTCCTCCAACCCCCCGCCCCACCATTTCAAGCAAATTGGTTAAAGAGGCTTGATTTTATAGCCCCCTAAAGAAGGTGTCCTAGTTATCTTTCTCTCCATTGTCCCCAATGGGGGAAATGGTAGGAAAACTGTGATTGTTCCATATGGGAAAACAATGGTTTTCCCCATATGGGAAAAATAATTTATGGAGCACCTGTTTTTAAATAAATAGCATCCCCCCAAAAAAATCACAAATGAGCAGCAGTTAAAGTAAGAAAAGTACATTGATAAAAACAAAGCAGCTTCCTCTCCCTTCATCACACAAGTGTGCCCCCTTTGTATTTATACCCCCTGGGGAAAAGGAAAAGCTAGCCTCTATTAATAACCAAAACAAATCAAACCAGTCTGTAGTGAACATCAGGGTCCAGTATATGAGTTCAACTTGCAGGTCATGGTCTGCTTGCTCCAAGTAAGGTCCATGCAAGGGCTCCCAAAATAATCCAAGGCTTTTTTACAGTCAGAAGCAGTGGGAGAGCAATTGCTGCAAAGGGCAGGATGACTGGGCAAGGGCATGTCTATTAATCCCTCCCTGGGATCAGATTGGCTGGGAGACATCCTTCTCTTTCCTCCATACCACTCTTGTTCTGGAGACATGAACAAACTGCAAACAGAGAACTAAGCCTACTGATACAGTTTTGGATTTTTTCCAATATTTATCAGATGAAAGTTTGGGAGGTGTGTGTGTGGGGGGACGTGGAAAGTATTGGGAAACCTTTTGCTGGGTCAGATGTTGTTTAATCCAATAATGGAAAAGTCAGATGGCTCTTATAGTTGGCAATACCCAGTTGCACATCCCTGTTGACTAGCCAAAGTCACCTAGCAAGCTTCAGGGTAGTGGGAATTTGACCCTGAGTTTCCCAGATTCTAGTCCAGATCTCTTAATGATTATGCCATGATGGCTGTCAATGGGCAGATGACTACTTCTAGTTGTGGGTTTGTGCTGCTTTTTGTGCTTTAATATTTTGTTAATGCTATTTTGGAGCTGCTGGCTTGAGACATTTTATCTCTGATTCATTTGTACAATTTTATGTATCTGTTTAATTCTATTCTATTGTTGTGGGTTTTTTTATTTTACTGTTGGGAGGTGGTATGTAAATCTATAAAATAAATAAAGTAAGTAAGATAAGTGGAAAAAATAGAGCTGCTCTGTCTTTGCTTATGAGAAAATAAGCAGTGACCTTGCAGTATAAATCTGTTGCCTGTGTATCTCATTCATTATCTTGATGTCTCTTGCAAGTATTTATAAGATAGTCATCAGCAGATGGTTTGTAACCGCAATGTGAAACAGAGCTAAATGACCTCCCATCTCGTTGTTGTTCAGTCACACAGTCAAGTCTGACTCTTCATGACCCCATAGACCACATCACTCCAGGTCCTCCTGTCTTCCACCATCCTCTGGAGTTTGCTCAATTCCATGTTCATTGCATCAGTAACACTGTCTAACCATCTCATCCTTTGCTGTCCCCTTCTTTTGTTACCTTCAATCTTTCCCAGCATCAGGGTCTTCTCCAGTGAGTGCTCCCTTCTCATTTGGTGGCCAAAGTATTTCAGCTTCAGCTTCAGTATTTGGCCTTCCAGGAAACAATCAGGGTTGATTTCCTTTAGGACTGACTGATTTGATCTCCTTGCAGTCTAAAGGACTCCCAAAAGTCTTCTCCAGCATCATAGTTCAAAAGCATGTATTCCTTATGGTCCAACTCTCGCAGCCATACATTACTACTGGGAATACCATCACTTTGACTATGCGGACTTTTGTTGGCAGTGTAATGTCTCTACTTTTTATTGTGCTGTCAAGGTTTGCCATAGCTTTCCTCCCAAGGAGACCTCCCATCTCAGGTATGACTAAACTGTCAAATGCGCTTTATGAATACAAATTTAAGTTTGTTTCCCTTATAATTCAAGTATGTAGACTGAAATTTAACTCTAATTACTTTCTCCTTTTAAATACTATCTGCGGTACTTTATATTGATGTATATTGATGTCCAGTTGTATTGCTTGGCCAGAACTGGAGAGACCTGGTTTGAATTTCTACAGCCATCAAGTTTTCTGCCAGCCTAACTTACTCTGGGTTGGGAAATACCTGCAGTTTTGGGGGTGGAGCCTGTGGAGGGTGGGGTTGGAGAGGGGAGGGGAGGGGCCTTAGCATGATATAATTCTGTTGAGTCCACCTCTGAAGCAGCTGTAGTTTGGAGATCAGTTGGAATTCCAGGAGATCTCCAGGCCCCCACCTAGAGATTGGCAGCCCTAGAAGAATGGCAGGATAAAAATGTTAATAGCAGGCAGGCAGACAGGCAGGCAGAAATTGTGATACCACAGTGTAATATATTAATCTGTTAACAAAATACATTTGTAGCCTGGAAGTTTTCAAAGCATTTATTTAGAAAGTTTGCACATCTGCAGGGCTGCTTATCAGTACATGTTTTTAAAGTTAAGTTGTGCTTGAATATCCCACAGAATTATGTTATACTGGCAATCATCTGTTTAATGAGTTCAGTGAAATCATTACGAACCCAGCAAATCATATTTAAATAAAGGGAATTGCTCCATCTAGAGTTCCATATCATACTAAAATGCTTAATAGGCTTAATTAATAATTTTATTGGTTGATTGTCAACTTTAATTCCTTTTTATGCTTGCCATATTTTTCTGAGCATCTCATAGCATACAGGAATTGTAAATTGTAAATACATAGACATTCATGCAGTTCATAGTAACTATTATCATATAGTGGCTGTGTGCTGTCCTTACAGTGAAAACACAAAGACAACCTGCTCTTTTGTAGGTAATTTTGCAATATTATCATATATAAGTCAGTTTCTTCTTGTTCATATTTGGTGATTCTTTCTTAACTACTAATATTGTTTCAGTTTTGGTCACTGCCCGTGTGATGTAATATGACTAAAGTACTGGATTTAGAAATGGGGGTTGACTAGATAGCTTTAGGGTAATTTACTCTATAACTGAACTTGCTAAAGCTTTTTTGCATTTGGCTGCAAGCCTAACAATAGTAAAGATGAATGGTCTAATCCACAGGGCTTACAGCCTGAGCAAGATACACACAGGATAAAGGAAAAACAGTCAGAAAGGTAAGCTGAAAATAGACTGCACAGTGAAGGAGCATCTAGCATGGTCTGTGAGTTTAAGTGGCTTTGGGAAACAGAGTTATTGGAGAGGCCGAGCTGTTCTTGACATATGAAGTGGTACATATGACACAGGATATTAAATGGATTATAGGCGTCATGTAGTAAGGATGTGCTCAGTTGCTCAGAAAAATAAACCACACTACAAAGGGGAAAAAATCTTCTGTTACTCTTGCTATGGTTACAATCAGGGCTCTTTTTGTAGCAGGAACTTCTTTGCATATTAGGCGACACACCCCTAATGTAGCCAATCTTCCAAGAGCTTACAGTAGCCCCTGTAAGAAGAGCTCTATAAGCTCTTGGAGGATTGGCTACATTAGGGGTGTGTCACCTAATATGCAAAGGAGTTTCTGCTACAAAAAGAGCCCTGGTTACAATGTTCACTTACTATCAATTGCACCTGCCATCAATCAGACTTCCATTTACAAAGCAACATTACCAGCATTATCAAACTCACATTGCTAGTAAAGGTAAAGGTTTCCCTTGCTCGAAAGCCAGTCGAATCCGACTCTAGGGGGCGCTCGTCTCCATTTCAAAGCTGAAGAGCCAGCGCTGTCCGAAGACATTTCCATGGTCATGTGGCCGGCATGACTAAACACCAAGGTGCACGGAACGCTGTTACCTTCCCACCAAAGTGGTACCTATTTATCTACTTGCAATTTCTTGCTTTCGAACTGCTAGGTTGGCAGGAGCTGGAACTAGAGACGGGCGCTCACTCCGTCATGCGGCACCCGGGTCTCGAACTGCTGAACTACCGACCTTCCACAGCCTGCAGTTCAGCGTCTTAACCACTTGAGCCACCGCATTGCTAGTGGTCTAATATTTTTGGATCACAGAGCTTCTCCTCTCCTTCTCCTAGTGTGGAGAAAAAAACCCGGTTGCTTACCTGTAACTGATAATCTTTAAGTGGTCATCTGTGCAGTCACACACTGGGTTCTGCACCTGCACTGAATCTCTTCAGGAAATTCTATAGAGCTCCTATACAGCTCTCCTTTTGGTGGGCTTTTCCTGAAATCTGGAGAGCAGGCATACACTGTGCATGCCTGGAGCTAAGGAAACGCCTGCCTCCCACTCAGTTCCTTCCACACACTGCCAGTAAGTCTCAGCAATGCAAGTCAAGTGACAGAGGGATGCCAGCAGTGGGGAAGGCTGAGTGGGCATGTGTGACTGCACAGATGACCACTTGAAGATCATCAGTTACAGGTAAGCAACCTGTTTATCTTTTTTGTGGTCTCTGTGCTGGCGAGCTACCATCACTAGGATGTAACCCTATGAGGTATACCCAGAGACAAGAAAGGCACAGGAGAAACCAGAAGAGGTAGGTATAATAAAACATTTACTCCAGAAACTGTAGGTCTGCAAACTACAGATATATACTGATGCACTTATAGACACCCTTCTTTTGATTTTTTTAAACCAAAACAAAAGAAACAACAATTCTAATGGAAAACAGATTCAAGAACTGCCCATCCAAAAGTGGCATCCTTGTGGGCTTTCACGTCCAGAGCATAGTGATGTGCAAAAGTCAGTGAGGATGACCAGGTGGCAGCCGCACAGATGTCTTCCACTGGAACACCTGAGAGGAAGGCAGAGGACACCGCCACAGCTCTGGTGGAATGTGCCTTACGCAAAGAAGGTAAGTTGACACCAACCAGTCAGTAACAGAGGACAATAGCTGAAGAAATCCATCTTGACAGACTCTATGAAGAAACGGCTTTACCCTTAGAAGACCAGAGTAAGAGAAAAACAAATGCAGGTCCTTATGAAATGATTCAGTTCTGGATAGGTAAAAACAGAGAGCCCAACGGACATCCAGTGTATGCAGCGTCCATTGTCAGTCATTGGACAGCTGAGGGAAAAAAGTAGGAAGAGCCACTGGTTGAGCTAAGAGAAAAGCTGAGACCACTTTCGGAAGACAAGATGGGTCTGGCCTCAAAACCATTGTTATGTCCACTGACTGCCACTAGGCACCAGCGACTTACAGCAGAGCTTGAGTCTCATAAAACAATAAGGACTAGGATCCTGAAACCTCACGCGGGCACCAATAGGAACCTTGGCGGGAAGTTTAAACCCTCCAATGGGACCTGTGGGTGGTCCACGGGGATTGTATATAGTTGGCCGCCTGGCCAATATTCTTTATTCTGTTGTGTGTACTAGTAAACTATGAGCTAACAATCACGCTGTGTCCTGGTTCTTCATGCATCGAACCCACTACACAACAACCATCTTGTCCAAATGAAAGATTATAAATGGTGAGTCTGTCCGGAGGGCAGAGTTCACTAGCTCGCCCAGCAGACATTAGTGCCACCAGGAGGGCTGCCTTCCATGATAGAAGATGTAAAGAACACGTGGAGAAAGGCTCAAATAGTGATCCACTTAACTGTGATAAAACAAGGGATAAACTCCATTCTGGAACCAATGGCTTATGAGGAGGGTGAAGATTCAGGAGTCCTTTTAGAAACATTTTAGAAACTGGGTGTGAGAAAAGGGTGGAACCATCATGGAATGCAGAAATAGCAGAAAAATGAACTTTAATAGACAAGAATCCTAGCCCGGAGTCCCGTAGGATTGCAAGGTACACCAGAATCTCAGGCAACAGTACCATAGTAAGCTGGAACGCTTGGGAGGAGGAATAAACGGTGAAATGAGTCCACTTTTGTGTATATGAATACTGAGTAGTTGGCTTTCTTGCATTCAGCAAAATGTCCCTGACTTGTGGAGTAAAAGTCATGACAGGATCCTCCAAGCAGTGAGTCTGAAAAAGTGAGGGTCGCTTGGAGCACTTTGCTGCCCTCCTGGGACAGGAGTTCTGGTCTGTTTGGGAGGCAGATGTACTGGCTGCATAACAGTTGCAGTAGAAGAGGAGACCACAGCTGCCTTGGTGACCATGGCATAACCAGAATGCAAGAATCAGGGGAAATGGTGGAAACATGTAAAAGAAGTGACAAGTCCAGTGGTGTAGAAATGCGTCCCCCAGAGAACCATGAGTTGGGGGTCCCCTGGTGTAGAAGAGGGAACATTTTGTATTGAGTTTTGTGGCAAAAGCATCCAGATCCGGACGACCGAACCTCTGGAAAACTGGTGTGAGGTAATCAGTGACCATTTATGCTCCACCAAGCTGACATGACTGAGCACATCCACTTGAACATTCAGAGTCCCTGGGACATTAATTGCTATTAGGGAGATCTGGTGGTAAATGCACCAAGTCCATAGAGCCACTGCTGAATTGCATAAGGCTGGTGAGGCTGTCCCCCCTTGCTTCCAGATGTAAAACATGATGGCCACGTTGTCTGTGGCAATCTGAACTACCTTGCTTTCCACTATCGGTTTGAAAGAAATCAACACCTTGCAGACAGCCAGAAGCTCCAGGAATTTGATGTGGGAGAATCTTGCAAGGGAGACCACCTGCCTTGCACTGGGAGGTCCTCACAATGAGCTCCCCATCCCCAAAGTGAGGCATCTGTAAGGACTACAACTTCTGTGGGTAGAGGCTAGAAGGGCATTCCATGTAGAAGATGATCCATTGATGTCCAACATCGAAGGGAACAAAGAACCTGCCGTGGAATGGTGAGAATTGCAGGCTGAGGAACAGTCAGTGGGTCATAGTGATTAATGAACCGCAGTTGCAGGATGCACATGTGTAGACATGCTAAAGGCATAACAAAAGTCATTGATGCCATCAGGCCCAGCAGGCATTGAGTATCTATGGCTCTTTGAGCAGGGGACGAAAGGAAATGAAGAGCCAAGGCCTGCAGAAACTGAGCTCTATCTAGTGGAAGGAAGGCTTTGCAGTTTATGGCGCTCCCAGCCTCCCAGCAAAGCCACTGGAGGTCTGGGGGTGGTTTTGCCGCCCCAGAGGAAGCTGGGGCAGCAACAGCACCCATGATGCACTGCATCGTGATGTGGGCAGCAGGGGCACAGCTGGCTCTGTTGGAAAAGGCCAGGCTCTGCCCCCACCTGATATCAGTTGCTCTATATGCTCACCCACCTGCCCACCCTGTTCTTAGTGTAGGCTATGGCTGGTTGCCTATTGCAGCCAAGTAGGAATTTTTCGCTTCTACCCAGGATTGGCTGTCTAGGTGGAGGTGTTTTTGCCTACCCTGCACTGAAAGCAGTGGATTGGATGGTTGGTTGCAGTGGTCAACATCTAAATAGGCTGGTCACTTGGCAGGTTGGTGCGGGCAAGAAACCAGAACCAGTGAGCACCTTACAGCATTTTCCTCATTAGGGAACAGGGGTCATCAGGAACTGCCTTTGGATTTTCAGGTCCAGGGTGGGAAATGGTGATCACCTCCTCTGGGAACCTCCTAGGGTATGCTCCTCTCTGCAAGTTATCAGGCTTCAGGGGTAGGCGCTCCTAGGTGGTGACCAGTTTTCTGGGCTGCTGGTTGTAGGCGGTGGGGGAGAGAAAAGCCAGTGCCAAGCCCATCTTGCATGACCTGTCCCCGAGGCAGTGAGGAGAGGAGCCCCCTGGCTGGTCTTCAGCAGCAGAGGCCAGGCAGGGGAAGAGAGCAGGATGCCTCCTCCTCCTCGTGGGAGCTCAGCTAGTGGAGGCAGAGAGGCAGGCACCGAGGAGGGAGGCATGGCAGGCAGCAGGTGTCACACCTCAGCAGCCCTCCCCTTTGACCTCCCTCTCCTGGCAGCAGCAAGGACGGCCAGGGCAGCTGCAGGTGGTGCGGAGTGACTGGCTGCTGGCCTGGGTTGAGGGTAGTGATGGTGGGGGGAGGGAAGGGGAGCCGAGGATTAGGGGCCCATAAAAACCACGGGGGAGAGGGCCCATGGGCCCCATGGTAGCTACGGGCCTGGTTGCAAATATTATTATCTTAGTAGATATATTCTCTGTTTTAAGTTATATAGGAGAGACTTAAATTGAATGTATTACAAGGTACTACTCTCCTTTTTTGTTTGTTGTTTTGTTTTTGGAAAACTAATAATCTTTTAATGTAAAAAAAAAGAGCATTCAAGCAGATAAGTATTGAGGTGAGCAGCTCTATTCTTTTTGGCTTGCGTTGTAAACTTTGCACAATGGAGGCAGTTTGATGATTGTCTCCTAAAACAGTACAGGCAGTGGCCGTGGCCATCTGTTGGTGTTATTTTAGCACAGCAGTCAGCACAGCGCTTGAAAAAGGGAGTTCCATCCATCCACAGCCCCTCAGTTGTCAGGGTGGTGGTGGTGAACGGATGGGGATCATGAAGAAAAGTGAAGTTTTTGGTTATTGTTGTTTTGGGGTGTGTGTTAACGAACCAAGAGGGAACACAATGAAGAAATCACAAAGGTATAAATGAAGAATAAGAGAGCTGAGGAGACTTTGTCGCCAGAGAGTGAAGAGATCTATCTGACAGGTGTGGCGGTAAAGAAGGAACTGAGTAGGCAGTGGGGTTTTCCTTAGCTTCAGGCATGTGCAGTGTATGCTTGCTCCCCAGAGCTCTGGAAAAGCCCGCCAAAAGGAGAGCTCTATAGGAGCTCTACAAAATTTCCCAAAGAGATTCAGCACAGGCACAGAACCCAGTATGTGGCCTGCACAGAGACCACAAAGATCTTTATTTCCTGGCACTTTATTTCCTGGCCCCACACAGGTACACTTAAAGAAGGATGTCACTTGCTATACCAAAAACCATTTTGGGGAAGAATTCCTAATCCTCCTGGACAACAGCATTCAGTGCTTAGTTTAGACTGTAGGAGCTCAATTACCAGGTCACAATGAAAATTATTGTGTGAGTGGACCACTGTGTCTATGGGGATTTTTCCAGAAGCCCTTTATATTGTTTCACTGCCAGTGTCTGATGGATACACTAACAAAGACAACTGTGATACATAGCAGAGAACAGCATTTCCCAAACATAACTATAGTAGGAATGAGTTATGGTCACAAGTTACTTCTAAAGTTTGTGTACCAGTGGATGATACTAATACATCACAGGGTTCTCCCTTGACTGTAACATCCAACTTTAATGATATTTGAAAAAGTGTGCATGCATATGAAAGCTCACACCTTGAAAACTTTGTTGGTCTGTCACTGGACTCTAACTTTGTTCTACTGCTTCAGACCAACACGGCTGTCCACCTGGAACTATCCAATTTTAATGATGACTTTCAAACAATACATTGGCCTAAACTACCAACTTGCTTTCCAGACCTTCTGCCTTGACACTAGGAATGCCACACATTTTTCACAAAACATGTTTTATAATCATTTACCATGATCAGATGTGAATCAACCATTCGTGCTTTCACACTGAACAATTCAATCACCCATCAAACAAGTTTTCATCAGGCTTTTCAGCCATTAATGTCATTAAGGACTACTTAGATGAATATTGGACTGTATGATTTTTTTTACAAAAGCATTTATTTGTTACTGATTTATATATGATTTGTGACTATGTATTTAAACAATAACTTTCTAAGCAGAACAGAGGAACAACAAGTGGGGAAGGGGAGTATCTACCAAGAAGTGTGAGAACATCCATGTGCAAAAAGTCAATTGCATTGTTAGGGAGAAATATGGGGGAGCAAGATATCAAACAGCCATGAACTGGTCAATGAACAGATGAACAGTTTATTGAAAAATTGGCTCCCTGTTCACAACTGGTGAACAGGCCATGAACTGAACCAGTAGGTGTTTGAGCATCCCTACGGGACACCTAATACTGCTCATACTAGTTGTTCATGTCGGATTCCCACTCCCCAGGCTTCTGTTCACTACTGGCAGGGGAAACCCCATGCCAAAGAGCAACATCACATGGCAACATCCCAGACACAATAATGCCATGTCATTGTGTTGGGGATATTGTGTGGTGACACTCTACTTTGAGGGCAATTTTGAGGGCAATTTTACCATAGAGTTTTGCCCAAAAAGCAGAGCATCGCCACACAACATCCCTGACATGACATCATGCAGAAGTGACATCATCACATGGAGATGTTGTGCAGTGATGCTCTGCTTTGAGGGCAATTTTACCATAGAATTTTGCCCCAAAAGCAGAGCATCACCACACAATGTCCCTGACGTCATGATGTCACTTCTGCATGACATCATGTGATGTCTCCTCTTCCTCCAGGAATGCCCCCCAAACCCCCTCACCAGTATGAAGGTAGGACCTGGGAACTCTTAAGTTCAAGCAGCATTTTCAGTGATATAATAAGGCTATCCTGATCTCATCAGATCTTGGAAGCTAAGCAGGTTCAGCCCTGGCTAGTATTTGGATGGAAGACCTCCAAGGAATACCAGGGTGGTGACATGGAGGCAGGCAATGGAAAACCACCTCTGTCTCTTGCCTTGAAAACCCTATGGGGTCACCGTAAATCAGCTGTGACTTGATGGCATCTTCCACCACCAATACTTAACATACTTTTATTAATTTTATTTAAAACATTTATATGCTGCTTTTCTACCCAAATAGAGTCCCCAAGACAGGGATTTATCAAGCAAGCCCTGCTAATCCCAAACAGACCTGCTCTCAATTTATCCCTACAAAATCTGGAGGTAAGTAATAGAGAAACTCCAGAAACAACAAGAATGTTCAGGATTATTCATACTTCTACAGTATCTCTGATGTGATCTCAAAATACATTGGAAGATTTAAGTATTTGAAGTTATGGTGAACTGTATAAAAATACATGTGTGTACTTAATCCAGTAATTTGTTAGTCTCTTAAATTGTATAATATATACAGAAAACGTTTAAATAAAATATGTTTCTTTTAAAATATTTTGCTTGCCAGCAAAATCTATTAAGTATATCATAAAGGCAACCGAAATAATTTGATACTGCCCTGAAATGTCTTGTAAAAGTATGGATGAAACATCTTTAGCCTATCAAACATCTTTATAAGAGTTGCATTTTCATACTAAATAAATCCACCATTTACAACAATTACATTGGCACTGGAACTGCATTTTATTCCCATTGAAATGCTACTCTTTCAGTTGGAACGGTGACTGTTTTTTTCACTTAGGCTAAATAAGTTCTTTTCACATTTGTCCTGCTTTAAGCAAACTGAAATCCACTGTAACCACTGGAAAAAACAAAGTATAAACATTCCTAGTAAGCAAAAGCCATGTGAGTCAGATTCGTGTCCAGTGAAGGCCACAGTGCTCAGCAGAGTCCTGAAGCTTCCTGGAAGCAGAACAGAATGAAAGTTTCAACTATATAGGCTAATTATTATAGATATTAAAATATTGTAGGTGTACCAGAGGTTTTGTAGAGTTTTAACAGAGGACTGAGATGCAATCCAGCTCTAATTCAGCAACAACACTACTGGAGTGAAATTTCCACCACCACCAGAATAATTGAATATCTTGGTTGCTTGGTCTATATGTCCTCTGACATCTAACAAATGAAATTTCACACCAATGATCCCTATCAGAGCCCTATTATTACATGCTACTGCTCATAATTTTCATATACTGTGTTATCAACTGTTCAAACTGAAACTCATTAAGTGGCTAAGGTATGCATTATATCAGGGGTGTCAAACCTATGGCCCATAGGCCAGTACTGGCCCACCCAGGCCTTTAATCCAGCCTGGGAGTGGGTCTCTCTTCTCTCCCCCACCCCCTGCCCATCCTCACTGTTCTGAGCTTGAGCTGCCTCAGAGTATACAGTGTACAGGGCACAGCAGCCTCTGAGAACAAGAAGCAGAGGGCAGGGCTGCCAAACTTCCCAGCCACCACTCTTGGCCTCTGTAGTCCTCCTCACAGGTAGGAGCTGGGGGGGTGTCCTTCTGCTGTGATCCTTGTGCTTCTATTTTATTTTAAAACTTGCTTTGCAAAATCTCACTGTTCCCCCACCTTTCCAATTTAGGCAGCCTGTGTATGGGGGGGGGGGAGGTTTGAGACTGGTCAGGGTTAAAATATAGAGTTCTGCAAACTCAAGAGACTCCAGTTCTGCAGAAAAATATTAGTTTTAACACACACACCCTCCTAATGTGGAGCTCCAATGGAATAATAGCAGAATACGAACTGAAGAGGACACTCAAAATTACTAACTCAAACCACCCTGTAAAAAATTGACAAACAAATTGTTTATGGTTGTTTTATGATTGGTTTTAATTGTATTTATATGTGGAATTTTATGTAACCTGTCCTGAGCCTGCCTTGGCGGGGAGGGCAGGGTATAAATTGAATAAATAAATAAATAACCCTCAGATCCTGGAGAGCTATTGCCACTCTGAGTAGACTGGGGGGGAAGCTTGTAATTCTCAGCCATTTCATGTTCTTCCCCTAGGTTCTAGACTCAGACCATTTATATGCAGTTTTGCAGAGAAAAAATAGTATTAATACACACACCCTCCTAATGTGAAGCTCCAATGGAATAAAGCAGAACAAATGCTGAAGAGGACACCCAAAATTATTATTTTAAACCACCCTGTAAAAAAAACTCTGAGAACCACAGCCACTCTGAGTAGACCGGGGTGGGGGGAAGCTTACAACGCTCAGCCATTTCATGTTCCCCCTGGGTCCTAGGCTCAGACCATTTGTATTTGTAGTTTATATTTGGGGGGGAGGTTGGGACTAATCACAGTTAAAATATAGGTAAAGGTAAAGGTTCCCTTGCTCGAAAGCCAGTCGAATCCGACTCTAGGGTTGCGGTGCTCATCTCCGTTTCAAAGCCGAAGAGCCAGCGCTGTCCGAAGACATTTCCGTGGTCATGTGGCCGGCATGACTAAACACCAAGGCGCACAGAACGCTGTTACCTTCCCACCGAAGTGGTACCTATTTATCTACTTGCAATTTCTTGCTTTCGAACTGCTAGGTTGGCAGGAGCTGGAACTAGAGACAGGAGCTCACCCCGTCATGCGGCACCCGGGTCTCGAACTGCTGAACTACTGACCTTCCACAGCCTGCAGTTCAGCGTCTTAACCACTTGAGCCACCGCAGCTCCTAAAATATAGAGTTCAACAAACTCAAGGAACTTCAGTTTTGCAGAGGAATATTAGTTTTAACACACACACACATACACACACACACACCTTCCTAATGTGGGGCTCCAATGAAATAGTTGCTGTAATATCTTTAATTGTGTTTGCCTGTCCTTTATAAAGTTTATATCTTTGCTACTTGGCATTACTATTTGTGGCACACATGGCCCAGCACAACAAAATCCAATTTATGTCAAATCCAGCCCTCATAACAAATGAGTTTGACACCCTCTCATTATATGGTGTGTTGGGACTTGCAAAAAATCATGGGGGAAGAGAAGCCTCATTTCACCCCTCCACAAAATACAACTTCGGTTTTCTTCTTCCCCTTTCCCCTATACAGCCAGCTCTCGCTTCGCTCCTCCCCCCTCCTTAAAAGGGTGGTTTGCTCTGCCTCTTTATTGCTGACTCTGCCTCCCTTGCTCACCTCACCCTTTCTTCCTGCTCATAACTGTGGCTGTGACTTCCTCCTGAGTAAAATGTACAAAATCAGAACATTCCTTTTTATAGTGTTTGCACATGCCAGGCCCCGCTGGTAATTTTTATATATTTATTAAATTTTTATCCCACCCTCCCCATCATGGCAGGCTCCGGGCAGCTTACAATATGTACCAATAAATATATACATTAAGACTCCACAATATTAAAAACATAGTTCAAATAAAATTACTATATATAAAACCATATCTACTCCAGAAATAAATACAATAGAAGATGGCAGCGTTCTCTCGACAATTGGATGGTCGCCTACCCCTAATCCAGGCTGTTGGTCATCAGGCTGGCAATGATGTTGATGTTGGTAAGGCCAGGGCCATGATGTCAAAGGTGGCCCCTGAATTGAAAGCCTGGTGGAAGAGCTCTGTTTTACAGGCCCTGTGGAACTGCACAAGGTCTTGCAGGGCCCTGATGTGCTCTGGGAGCTCATTCCACCAATAATGGGCTGCCACAGAAAAGGCCCTGGCCCTCGTTGCGGCCAGCCTGGCTTCTTTCAGGCCTGGGAGAACCAGGTGATTTTGAGATCCCAATCTCAGTGCTCTCTAGGGGACATATGGGGAAAGGTGGTCCCTTAGGTAGATAGGTCCCTGACCATATAGGGCTGTAAAGGTCAAAAACAGCGCCTTGAAACAAATCCGGTATGCTATAGGCAGCCAGTGCAGTGCTTTTAGGGCAGGCTGGATGTGTTCCTGCTCAGGAAGGCACAACAACAGCCTCGCTGCTGCATTCTGCACCAGCTGCAGCTTCCGGATCTGGGACAAGGGCAGTCCCATGTAGAGAGCATTTCAGTAAAACAATCTCAAGGTGACCATTGCGTGGATCACTGTTGCCAGGTCATTGCATTCAAGGAAGGGAAGCAACTGCCTAATCAGCCATAGATGGCAAAAAGTAGACTTCACAGTGGCTGCTACCTGGGCCTCCATCATTAAGGAAGCATCCAGGAGCATTCCCAAACTCCTAATTTCTGGCACCCCATTGAAGGTCAGGAGAGGGATCCCTAACCTTGGCCTGCTCTGACTCAGGCACAGGACCTCTGTCTTCATCAGATTCAATTTCAGTTGACTCAGTCTAAGCCAACCAGCCATGGCTTTCAATGCCAGGTCCAGATTTCCCAGACTAGAGTCTGAGTGGCCATCCAGCAACAGATAGAGCTGGGTGTCATCAGCATGTTGGTGACAACCCAGTCCATGCCTGTCCAGGCAATCTGGGCAAGGGGGTACATATAGATATTGAATAACATTGGGGAAAGCACTGTGCCTTGGGGCACTCCACAAATAAGCAGGTGCCTTCTGGATAGCTGCTCCCCAATGCCCCCCCCTTGTCCCCGACCCTGAAGGAACGAGGAAAGCTACTACAAGGCTAACCCCTGAATCCCGGTGTTGGCGAGACAGTGGATCAGTAGTTGATGGTCGACCGTGTTGAACACCGCCAACTGATCTAACAGCAAGACCACTGTTGTACCACCTCAATCCAGGTGCCTCCAGAGGTCGTCTGTGAGGGTGACCAAGACCGTCTCTGTCCTGTGTTCTGGTCGGAAGCCAGACTGGAAGGGATCTAGTATGGAGGCATCATCCAAAAAACCCTGCAGCTGAATCGCCACCACCCTCTCAATCAATTTGCCCAAATAGGGCAAATTGGATACTGACTGATAGCTAATTCAGCTGGATCCAAGGATAGTGGTTTTTTTTTGGGGGGGGGCAGACCACTGTCTCTTTTAGTGCACTAGGGAACAGTCCCTCAACAAGGGACTTGATGATCTCCCTTTGTGCGCCACGCAGCCCATCACAGCTGGCTTTAATTAGCCATGATAGGTACGGATCATGGCTATAAGTGGTCGGGCGAACAGATTAGAGTATTTTGTCAACCTCCTCTAGGCTGAGTGGACTGAAATAATCCAGAATTTTTTAAGGGTTTACCCCACATTTTTTTTTAACTGTCCAATTTTTCTGCAAACCTGAGATTCCTAGGTATGTAAATCCTTGAGTGATTTTGCATGGATTTGGCAATTTGCACAGAAGCCAGAATTTTGCTATTAGGCATTGTGATGCTTTTAGATTTAAATGCATGTACAGCAGAGACAAGATACAGAAATCTTTAAGAGGAGTAAAACTTAAAAAATAGAAATTCACGCTAATAAAAGTTATCTTCCTTATCCCCCGAAGCAGCATATAGACAAATAATGATAGTGAAATATCGGTACATAGTCTTTGTGACTTCTAGTGGCGGTCAGAACTAGGCATGTAAAAGGGTCTTCTGGCATATTAATATCTAGCACACATCTCTAACTACAGCTATGGCCTTCTCCAGTGTTCTCTGTGTCAGATTGCAAGTACTGATTGTTCACTGGTTGATATCCACTTTTCCTGGAAATGGTTACCAACTTTGGGAATTTCACAAACAAATAAAGATAAGAATTATGGAACAGGAAATGACTTGTTATCAGACCCAGTGCCTTTCAATAGTTTCTGAATCTCATACTCCCACTTTGTCACTGTTTCCTTCAATTTTTTTACTCCTCATAAAAATGTCTACCTGTCTATTAGGTTCATTTATACAAATTGCAATGATACTTTCATATAATTTACTCCATATGTTGGCTGCAGTTTCACTGCAAGAGTGATGCTTCTAGGTCTTTATTTACTCTTCTTTTCATAATTATGCATTATTATATAAAAGTCTATAAATATGGCTTGGCTACTCACAGTTTGTTTACATAATCAAGAGCTCTGGAAGGTGGGGTTAAAAGGTTTATGGTTCAAGATTGTTGTCCTGAATTAACAGCTTCAGCTCCATATATGAAACATTTCAATGTTGCTTAGCAATGATAGCTAAAAATGGAACTCCCATAATCAGAGGAGGCTGGTTCTGGTTACCAGATGCTGGAGGGAATGGCTATCCTGGTTATATCCTTCTGTCCATATTTGGCATACAGTGATATTTTAATATATGATGCCAGCATTTTATGTGATTTAAAATGTTGTTTTAATTAATAGCTGAAAGAGTTTGACTTTGGATCGTTACTGCATTCGATAGGTGACTTGCAAATCATATTTAATATTGTACTAAAGGACAGAAGGAGGCAAGGGTTACTGGAGAGGGAAACACATTATAGGCGTTTATATGCTAATGCTGAAAGTTTCTATGAATACACCAAGCAGAAAGGCTTAGCTACTGGGTGCCTGACCTGTTTAGACCTTCCTGATTGTGAACTCCTCTCCCCTACTGGAGTTTGAGTGGTAGGTGGACTCAGGGCTCTGAGCCACCCCATCTCTCTGCTCATGCCGAGCAGAGGGGCTTAACTATTGGGTGATTTGGCTGAGGACCCACATCCTGACTGTGAACTCATAAGAACATAAGAACATAAGAGAAGCCAATGTTGAATCAGGCCAATGGCCCATCTAGTCCAACACTCTGTCACACAGCGGCCAAAATATACCAGGTGCCATCAGGAGGTCCAGCAGTGGGGCCAGGGCACCAGAAGCCCTCCCACTGCTGCCCCCTCCAGCACCAAGGATAGAGTGCATCACCTGCCCCAGACTGAGAGTTCCCATCTATACCCTGTGGCTAATAGCCACTGATGGACTTTTGCTCCATATGTTTATCTAATTCCCTCTTGAAACTGTCCATGCTTGCAGCTGCCACCACCTCCTGTGGCAGTGAATTCCATATGTTAATCACTATGTGCCATTAGGGTGAAAGTGGGTGCAAAGGGTGCTCATCATTAGGGAAGATGTCCTCCACCCCCCTGGACTACAGGACCCCATCCTGGGGTGACAATCAGATCTGAGATGCAGGTCCTCCTCAATTCCTGTGCATGTGGTATTTTCAGTATTCTATGCTGAAGAAGTAGTGTTATCTTTTCTTTAAAGAATGTGATGTATTGAGAAGTGCTACATTTCTAATTTTTTTATTTATATCTGAACACTGTCACAATGAGGTATTTGGGTGTTTAAACATTTTAGTGTGATTCGCTAAAGTTGTCTTTGTCAAGATCTCTAGAACTTAAATATCTGAGCAGAAATGCACATCTTTGTAAATTCATGCATTCACATGAACACTGTGGCCATCTAGTATCCCTTTTGTTGGTCTTTCTCTGTCCCCCTCATCTTCATGACCAGCTCATCTCTGCCAATCAGGACTATGTGAAGCCCATCAAATATCTGGGGCCATTTACATCATTAAGAGTGGGAACTGCCTGAATAGGGTATAGGATTGGGGTACAGTTAGCATAACTGTATTATCATTTACTACCACAATGGCAAGCTCACAGAGCTATGGACCCACCTGTGCTCTGGCATTTAGTATAGAATATCAATACTAATCATCCAGTACTCTCAGCAGTTTAATCAAGGTATCTCCTGGCACTATAAGACTCTAATTTCATTCTTTCCTCTTCTGTTAGAAAAATTACAGTTACACTAGCAGTCAGTTTATAACGTTCTCTGTTCTCACATGGTGCAATATCATACAGTTGCTATCTGTTTCCAGTGTTCCAGTTTTGGTTATGCAGTCAAGGCCACATCTAACACACTTCCTCTTCATTCCAGTACTTCCTTTCCTTAATTGCAGAAGTTCCTACAACACAGGAATTCCCTCTACCACATCTTCCAAAGATCAGGAAGCCTGCTTCTGAGTTCACCCAGATTCTTGTCCTTTTCTCTGGTCTAGGAATATCAAAGCATTCCCTCTTTTCTATGTCATATAGCTGGAACCCCAAAATATATGCTTCTCTTAATATTACCGTTGTATGCTATTCCTAGCAAATGTTACCCTCCTCTCTGCTTTTCCTCTTCACTTCTCTGGATCTTTAATTGGACTGGCCCACTTAGATCTCTGCTTTTTAACCCAGCAAGCATCCATCTGGGTTAAACTTCTGGATTGTCAGATGCCTTGACACTCAGGAACCTCAGCAGGAAAAAAACACACCACTTGAGATCCTACTACAATACATAATACAAACCTCTGCTTCTCTTTCTGCTCTCCCTCTCTATCCCTCCAGCTCCTCTCTTGAGTGAATCATGTTGCATAAGTGTGTGTGCATTTGAAATATTTGTATTTATTGTGGGCATTCCAGTATTTGAATATCTGATACTGATTTTGACTTCATGTGAGTATTTCATATTCTTCTAAATAAAGTGATCTCTGTAAAATATATTTCATTTATCTATGCTGTCTTACTTTGTCATAGATCTCAAAAACAGAGGATGGTGGTCTGATTTATACATGTCCTTGTCTAGTCAGTTGCTAAAACCTGTCAGCAGCTCCTTTTAAAAGCTTTCTTTCTTACAATTGCCTATTTTAGTGCAAAACTAAGTTCAAGTTGGGCCCATTCAAGCAAAACATATATCTGACCTACATGTGCACAGTTCATAACGTGGTAACCAAACTAAGGTACTAATGCACAATATGTTATTTCACATGATGATGAGACACACTTTGAACAGGCTGTAGGACAATTTTGTTTTTCAAGCATTGCTATAATTTAAAGAGCAGACATCACTGTGGCTTTCTCAAAAAAGAGCAGGACACACTATTTGGAATAAATTAATACAGTACAGAGCAGACAAAATAGACTGTGGGGTTTTACAAATGTATGTTCGTATTCATCTGTGAAATAATGGTATGTCATTGCATAGCCTTTTGAATATGAGACTCAAGTGTTTGCTTTAATGTTGCCTGCTTAATTTAGCATTCTGTTCTAATCTTAAGGAATTAGCTTTCTGATGAGAGCAAGACTGGCTGAGTTCAGACTGGCAGTTTGCTCCGCTATAGCCACGTTTTAGCTACATTTTACAAGAGGATTAAAGGGGGCGTTCACACAGGCACATCTGCCTGGCATTCCCCACCCATAGTCAACCCATGCTGTTCCACTTTGCTCCTATGTTTAAAAGATACCTGGTAAAAGTGGCAGCAAACCCCTGAGAGCCCGTTTATCCAGCTTCATTCCGCTTCTGGGAAGTGTGAACGCCAACCTGAAAAGTCAGGAGCAACCTGCATTGCACATAAGGCAGCAGTGATATGATTGGCTGTGTTCCACTCTACCGCCCAATGCAGTGCTGGAGCAATGGGATCCTCCCCAAATTGGCCAGATGCGCTTATGTGCATAGCCGAATTACCAGGGAAAAGCCGTTTACAGCCGCACCTCCAGGCCAGCAGTCTGAATGTTCCCACGCGCCTCCTCCTAGTAGGCTCCCACATCAGTCAGTGCAGCGTGACTGGGAAAACCCAGAACAGTTTGTTCCGGGGCTTTTTTGCCACGACTGGCTCCCACTTCAAACTGCCAGTCTGAACTCACCTACTGATTGTGCAACTGTAAGTGATCACAGGCCTTCTTCCAGTATTAAGCACCAGTCATCTGACCTGCTTGGCAATGTAGCTGTACCCTGGTGAGAAAAAATAACCTGTAATTCTGCAGTCTGTTTATGCAGAGACATGATGACAGCTACTCTGGCAAAAGTTCTGAAGAACAGGCTGGAACAGGAAACAACTACGAAGCACTCTGTGGAATAGGTTTTAGGTTCAATTGTAACAACAATAGGGCTTTAGTAGTTTCTTTCCCATTTTTATTCAGGAAAAGTTTATGAATCAACATTCAGTGCCATTAAGTAGGGCAAAGTGCCTTTATTTGAAGATCACAATGTTGAGAAGGTAGATAAGCTGGTAGGCAAGTGACTTGCAATGCAATCCTAAGTAGAGTTACACCCTTCTAAATCCACTGAAGTCAACACACTGCAAACCCTAAATAAGGTCACTAGTTCATGCTGAAGGGAGTACAATCTGTTCTAACTGGTTTTACTCCACTTTGTTTGATCTGCTTTTCTCTTTTGCTAGGATCCCACCATATACAGATATATTTTTTATTAGGGATGAGAAAACACAGCTGCAGAGTGTGGGGCAGGGTTGTTTCCTGGGGTGTTTTTGCTTTTGAGGAACTTGACTTGATACCATGGGTAGCAACTCTGGGCAACTTGATACCATGCAATTTGAATGACTCACCCAGGGCTGGCTGCTTGCCACTATTCAACAGCAGTCATGCCATGAAAACCAGTGTTGTGTAGTGGTTAGAGTTTTGGACTAGGATCTGGGAGGCCCAGGCTCAAACCCCCATTCTACCATGGAGGCTCACGTGCTAACTTTTGGCCAATTCTGCATTCTCAACCTAACCCTCTGCACCTCATCAGGTAGTTGTGAAGATAAAATGTAGAAGGTAATGATGGGAGCTGCTTTGGATCCCCACTGTGTAGAAAGGAAGGGTATAAATGAAGTAAATAAATAAATTTAGCTGAAGAAGGGGAGGATGATAAAGGTAAGTTGGCTGGTGGATGGGAAGGAGAGAGTTAAGTAGGAAAAGGGAAGTGGCTATGGAAAGGGAAAGAGGAAATAGTGGGGGAGGGGGAAATGAGATGCCCTCTCCCAAGTCTTTGCCCGCCCTTTGCTTGCTTGTTTTTGTTTTCTCTATAGTTTGGATTTCTCTATACTTTTGTTTTTTCTATAATTTCTCTACACTCCAGACCATTATCTTCATGGCTTCTTTTGTATTGTTAAAGCCTCTTCTATAGTCTACTTTTTGTATGCAAAGTATATATTATTTATATATACAATCTGTATATCATCTATACATATATTATGCATAAAGTATATAACACCAGTTTGTTGACGTGCAAACAACATTATAAAACATGTACATTTTACGTGAACATTTGGCATGAATATAAACAATTCTGGGTTTGGCTCATATATGAGAGAAGTGAAACTGAAATGGTATTTTAAGTCTGAAACAACACAAATAAGATATTTGAAATCATCTCCATTTTCAGTTGTGTGAAGCAAGAATTTATACCCCTCTCATTACAGACAAGGTACAGCTAGCCAGTACTAAGGAGTCCTGAGCATATGCTCTTAATTAACATCCTAAGAGGTGCTTTGCAAATCCATCATTCTTGGGGGAGGGGGGAATTCCAACAATCTGCAGATGATAAGTGGTCCACCAGAAATTAGCCCAATATGCCACCAACAGACTACTACCTTTTGCTCATCTTGGTTTCAAAAGACAAGGCTCACATGCTGTGTTACAGAACTCAAAGCACTACAGCTTCATTAACGTGAGAATTTACATACTGTTGTGATCCAAAGAGCCTTCATTTCACACTGTTGGTTACATGCACATCAGAATCTTATCCATTTTTTAAAAAAATGCAATTCCTTATGCTGCATAGGAGGCAGTTTCTTCAAGCCCCTCAAGGTAGCTCACTGGTCAGGACATCGGTAAGGTTTTCAGGTACTGCCTGGCACCCCTGGGAGCTTTGAAGGTGGGGTAAGGGGCAAACATGACTGCATGTAATGCATCATCACATCCAGGTTAAAAATTAAACATAACATCAGCATACCAGCCCACACTCTGGAAGAGCTACATCGACATATCACAATGTCATTTCTGCCCCCATTGTTTCCCTGCCATCCTGTAAACATAGGAGTTTCAGAGTTTAATTAATATTTATTCTCCTATTGTACCACTTGTCTCTTGTTTTTCCTCATTCTTGGGGCAGCCCTCCTTTTCTTGATACACCCCGGGTGAATCATGTTTGGATAGAAGAAACTGAAAAGCCCACCGTTGTGCAGAAAATTGCACAGGTCTGTAGATTAGTACTTTTGGCCCGCTCCTTTTTGAAACTGTGGTTTGGCCACTCTACTTTAGGCATTGGTGACATCTTTGATTTTACAGCTATAATATGAATAATTATGCGGCCTGTTAAAACTCACTTGCTCTACACATCCAGAGAGAGAGAGAGAGAGAGAGAGAGAGAGAGAGAGAGAGAGAGAGAGAGAGAGAGAGAATTATGTTCACATTTCTGTTGACTGCCAACACATTCTGTGGATTAATTCCCAGTAAGCCTAATTGTTGGGCTGTTTCAAACTCATCTAGCACCATTCACACAAGAAGAATACAAGAGTCTTTGCCAAAACCATTCAAACTTGGGTTGTTCCCAAAAAATATGTATTGTGGTGCCTTGGAAAGCAAAGTATATCCAACATCCATACCCCTGAGCTATTTTGGCCTGTTTTGTTTGGCCTGGCAAGGGTAAAGTATAAATCATGAATTAGAAGAGAACTTGCCAATCTGTACTTGGAGGAGGCCATGATGGTTTCTGTAAGCAGTAAATGTGCTGTTTGTCTTTGCTCATTCATTGAAAATGAATTTGTTCCTATGGTAACTGATATTCCAGCATACAATAGGATTAAGGTGTTGATGCAGGACAGAAGCAATAAAGTCAAGATGTGTTTTACTAGATTGGGGCACTAAAATAAGATTACATTGCTATAATACATATGAGGAACAATATTTTCTGGTGTATAAGAATAACTGGGGAGGTTAGTTTGCGTAAAATATTCTGCTTTGGTTGGGGGTTACATTATAGCATATCTTTATTGTTTTTATGGTTGTATAGTTTTGTAATTTTTAAAAAAATTAGTGATGCTTTGTAGGGAGCAACCCTAAGAAAATCCTAAATCCCATATTATTAAATGTTGTTAGATGTCCTGTGCTGTGAAGCAAACAGGACAAAAATACTGAAATACATTTAAAAATCAATAAAACAACCTCAATCATGTACATAAAGTACGTTCCCCAAGGAAACCATTTTACTGGACTTTTCTATGTAAAGAATATTTTGATCAATCAATGATATCAACTGGCATTTCAGAATAATAAGAAAAAAGTCTTCAATAGCATCATCCAAATCTCCATGCATACAGATTGGTTTTGGACAATGTGAGAAACATGACTGACCATATGTAGCAGTCCCCAGGAGTGGCCACGCATTTTCATGTTGATTACAATGCCTAATCAGTAGTCACTTTTATTCATGGTAACAGTAAAAGCACACAAAATACTAGTGACATTTCTCCCTGTCCTTCCCTACCACTTTACTCAAACTGGCTCACAGATCCACTAAAGCATTTTAGGTCCAGTTCCAGTTTAGTGGCAGACTGTGCCCTCTAAATGTATGATGTTAATAATTCGAATGGGTAACAACACCACATATGAGACCCCTTTAAGACTCTACCAATGTGGCAACAAGGAAAGGATTTCACTCCCACTTCTATATATTTTAAAAGGCGCAAATGGTGATCTGTTGATCTATATATGCATGTGCCCTTCACAACTAATGTGGTTCATTTGTACTTTACACTAGGGTGCCTTTATAGTGTAAAAAGATGCCCACATTCTCCAGCCTCTGAAAAACACATTAAAAACTTTGCTTATGTTTCCATTCCAGTAAAAAAAGGAAAACACTGTAGAATGCCAAGTTTTAGTTGTTATAAATTGCAGTAGAGTGTCCTCTCCTCCTTTTGATTACTTATAAGTTTTTGTAACAGGAAAGTAAATTGCAATAACTGCATAAATGTAAGTGGCTTTCAGTTTGAACTGAAATTTTTATCACAATCCATTTACCTTGCCATCATCACTCCTGTATATGGAAATGGTTGAAAAAGATACAGTGTGTTAATGAATCCTGCCAACTTTCAGTTCTTCTCTTTGTTTGTCCCAGCCCTCTCTATGCCAGCTCTACAATCACCTCCTGCCAGATTTGAGCTTTGAAAATTAACATATTTTGTATATGACATATGTTTGAAATTAGCAAGAAATGAAGCCAAGAGCTAAAAATTAACCAGGAGAAAAGTTTTTTTATCAAACATTTGGGAGCCAGGGAAGATTTCTGTTGGCTTCAAATGTTAGGACATGCTATTGTCTGTTAAATGAATTCACTATGTAGTGCCTAAAAACTGACAGCGCAATACTGCCTGCCCATGTGCAAGCATCTGTTCCTTCATTTTAGATAAAATGGTACATTTATGTGCATGGGAGATGTGTGTAGTCTGGGAGTGTATACATATTCAGAGTTATAAATATGCCTCTCCTATCTCATCTGATTACATGATAATTACATGTGTCGAATATTCTGAAAAGCCTGCCTCATTAATGATTGGGGCAGTGTTCTGTATTAAACACACCATCATACTTAGAAGGCACTAAATCTAGGGAGAGTGAGAGGAAGAGACCCATAATTCACTTCAAGACCTGGTATTTCTAGTTTAAAATGTTTTAGATAGGAGGCATTTATCACAACCTTTATTCAAGGAGCTCAAGACAATTTATCTTGTATCTTTGCAACACTATTGTGCTGGTCCAATGTCACATGCCCCCTGCCTTTCAATAAAAGGGTCACGGCATTTCTACTACATACAAACAGCACCTTCTCAGGCTTCCTGACCAGGGCCTCCAGAATTTTGTCCTCACTCTTGGTAGCCCTAGCTCTGAGCCAAAACATTACAACTCTGTTGTTTTCTTTCCCTTAGGCGTGACAAACTTCTGTTAATTTATGCCATATGATGCCATCATTACAGCTCTATTTATTTCTTCTCAATGGTTTGCCATTCCAACCAACCATTCCTGACCCTACCAATATAATTTGATCCTTAAATTATGCAAAGCAGTTGAGTCTCAGTTTGAAGGAATGCCACTTCTATATAGATTTTCCACTTCTGTATTGATTTGGTTACTCCTCATTCCTGATAGTTAAACAGACTTTACATTGGAAGTACATAAAAGCAATATTGACTCTTAGCATTCATTGAAACAGAAGAATGAGCTCCTGTATCATTTCAGTTTTGTTTTTAACTCAACTGATGACAATTATTTTCACATGTTATGGACATTAAACTAAACATATTGGGAATTGTTTTCTGAACACTAGTACATTAGCACAAAAGTAGAACACTACTTTTAAGTAGAACACTAGTACATTAGCACAAAAGTGAACTAAGACAATTTAGAGTCAAACTAGGTAAACAATGACTATAGGTTTCCATTAATCTGATCAACATATAGAGAATTTACTTATATACCACGTTTTTCCACTAAAATTCCCAGGGTAGTTAACAACAACAGTAAACTACTATAAAATCAATAAAATGCCAATAAGATGGGGGGGGAAATGGTTTGAAACAATTGAAATAAATAAAAAATACAACAAAAATCTATATAATACCATAAAGTCAATACAACATAGTATTTTGGAAGTGCCACTTCTACTGCTACACCATTTCTTATTGATCTAATTCAAAGGGAAAAGCAGGTCTTTAAACTCATTTGAAGAGCCTATCAGGGAAACAGCTGTTCCTATTAGCTAAACATGTGCAAAGGCTACTTCCTGAGAAAGACCACATTGAGATCCTGCATTCTGGTTCTTCCAATACTGCTGGATTTAATGTATGAAACATTTGGGTCTTACTATTTGAAAAAAAGGGGCTGTGCAGACCCTTGATACTCATCTACTTCCTGTGTTCTCCCTGACTTACGGAGAGGTGGAAGGCAATTCCTTTAAGCCATTGCAAAGTGAATATGCCTTGTGAGGGATTGGGAGGCAGTAGGATTGCCAGCCCAATGGCTGGTACCCAGTGGGGCAGAGGTAGGGTTACCAGGAATTACCTGACAACTAGCAGAAGCCAGGATGAAGGGACCTAGGGGGGCAGCCAATAGTTTCTCCAGAAGTGCTGTCAAGCTTCTTTCAGAATTACTGGAAACTCTATAATAAAACTTTAGAGTATTCCTAGAAAGGACAGATGATTCCTAGACATTATTCCTAGCTGGGGTAGGATAGTCCCCTCCCTATAGGGGTCTTGGCAATCTGGGGTATGGGAATGTGAGGGTTGCCATTATCTCACACAGCCTGACATCATTTCCAGGGAAAACCCAAAAGTGTCATCACATTTAATTGCCAGAAACTCTGTGATAAAACTTGCTATTTGTACAGAGGATGGATATAACTTCTGGGTTTTCCCAGAAGTTAAGTTAAGTCACATGCAACAATACAATTTGTGTGTGTGTGTGTGTGTGTTCTTAGCCTGCCACCCAATGGAGTGGGGGTGGGAAGAATGAGTTGCTTGTAAGATGTCTTCTGCCATAGCTGGAGACCTGGCAACCCTAGAAGGGAGCTTGGGTGTTTTCTTCTCCCAACCCTGCTGTGGTTCCCTAAGATGTATCAGGTACTCCCTAGTCTGATTTACAGGCATTGCTGCCTGGTCCTGCCAGCTTCTGCAGATCATAAAAAGGGTGTGATCTTATGGCAGAAGGTGGGCATTGGTCATATCTTCAGCTGCCTGTGGTCACCGACTCAGTGTTCCCTCTAAGCTGAGTTAGTGTGAGCTAGCTCACAGTTTCTTAGCCCCTGGCTCATACATTTTTGTCTTAGCTCAGGAAGGATGGCTCCAGGACAAACTAATTTATGCAGTAGCCAAATCACTCACTCACAACTTTAATGCCAGTAGCTCACAAGGTAGAATTTTTGCTCCCAAGACACCACAGCTTAGAGGGAACATTAGAGGGGAGTGGGAGGGCAGAGATCACATTTTTGGTACCAGACTAACACCTTTTCCCCTTTCCCATGATGTCTCAGTCCAAATGTGAGTTTCATGCAGCTGTAACTGAGCTTTAAAAAGATGCTGGAATGGTGTATCATCTGTTTTAACCCCTAAAACAAGTTGATAACAAGCCATTAATCACCTACCTTATTTTGAATAGCAACAGCAAACTGCTTTAAGATCCTAACAGTGCAACCCTAAGCACACTTTCCTGGGAGTAAATGCCATTGAATAGGTCTAAGTAGGGTTCTGTTTTTTAGGATTGTTCCCTTATCCTCTGAGGAAGCAAAGCTTCACCATTGTGTAGTACTTAGAATATAATTTGTGCTAAATACATATCTCCTGAATTAAAGTAATATAGACTTTATTAAGTAGTATATGAATACAGTGGCAAATATTTTCTTTTGATAGTGGCTAATTTTCAAGACTATTCATCATGGTATCCTTCTGGAGAGCCATTACTCTTTTAACCAGCTTCTACTGGTTAGCAGATGTGGCCTTTCCTGGGCAGAAAAGATCTGGCCACTGTGGTACATGCCCTGGTTACATCTGTCCAGATTTGATTACTGCAATGCACTCTACATGAGGTGGTCCTTGAAAAGTGTTCAGAAACTTTGACTTGTATAGAATGCTGCAGTCAGGATGTTAACTGGTCATAGGCAGAAAGGTGGGGTATAAATTTTGTTAATAAATATTTAAACAATTATACAAAGCAATGTTCTTCTGAATGGGATGATATATCAACAGTCTGTACACTATTTCTTAGTGTCCGCACCAGCTATTCATTTTGTGTGTCAGTTTTCAATCAGATGTGGTCTGGCCCATGTCTACTCTCTGTAAACCATATGTGACTGACTGCACTTTAAAAGCACATAAGTGCTGCATAAACATGTGAAGGACTGTGAAGAATTATTGATTCAAAGATCCAGAGATACCTTTGAGTGACAGGCTGCTCAAAGGGATGATTCGTCAGTATCAGTTGAGCAGAAAGACTTGGGAACTGACTGCTGAGCAGAATTCAGTTTAGTACTGACTGAGTTGGAGTTAAGCCCTGACAGAGAAGTTCTGACTGAAGAAAGTTTTACACTGACAGAAAACTGGGAAGGTTGGCAAGGAGGAGTGGGTGAATCAGTAAAGACACCCCCATCCGGGCCAGGAAAAAGGATAAACCTAGTGAGAGAAGTGATTCCCTACACAATTTAAAGGGAGATAGCTCTGAAGAATGGAGTGATTCCTGGTCTGGTGTGTTTGGAGAAGGAATCTGGGTAGTTGGTGGTGTATCCTAGCCTTCTGGAAACCAAAAGAATCAGTTAAACTCAAGAAAATATACTGGAGTGTTTAGGAAACACAGAATCCAAAACCTCTCATCTCTAGAATTCGAAGTCTTTGTGAAAAGCTTTAAGCTCTCACTTGCTGGAAATATATGAATGCGAAATTACTAAATTACTTCAGAGTTCATTATTGATTTATCTCAGACATATTACCCCTGATTTCACCTGACCTTTCCCCCTCTACATTGAATTAAATATTTTGTTTATTTTTGAACTTTAAAAAGCTTCTCATGTACCATTTCCAGAAGTTTAAGTTAAAAGGGTGAGGTGATGCTTGGGCTGAGCCAGCACCAAAATACAATGTGATACGGTGGGACAGCCAGAGATCTTCAGAAAAGAAGAAAAATGATAAAGGGGCTGCTCAGTCAGAAGGGAAGGAAAAAACCAGATGGAAAGCCCTGCATCTGACTGAGGGAATGGGGCTAGGTCATTATACAATGTTATGTTGGTCTTCATCTTAAACTGATCCCATGGTTGTCCTCATAGAAGATAAAGGAAACTGAGATGCCAGTGCAGTGATTGACCTCTTTATGTTGACAGTAGCAGTATCAATACTTGAATTCTCACATGCCAAATTGATAACAAGCCATTAATCACCAAATTGATCAGTAAAGACGCCCCCATCCGGGCCAGGAAAAAGGATAAACCTTCTAGTAATTGCTGCTGCTGTTAGTAAAAAAGTAGTTTCTTGGGGTTTTTTAAATGTTTGTTTTATTTTTGTTTGTAAAAAGGACAAAGTATGAAAGCAGGAAACCGGGTTTCAGGGGAAGATCAAGAAGTGAATACCCTGCAACCAAATCCCTAGCTTGGAAGAGTTCTGTTTATCATTTTGCTGAAATGTTCTCATTTACAGTTATTTTTTAAAGAAAATATTCTTCTTGTAGAGATCCCATATATCTTTGGGCTTCTGGGAGAAAGAGGTATTGGAAGTATGAAGTAAGGTGGAATAGCTTTACCTTCTAAGGATGAACTGCTTGGAACACTTTTCAGATCCAGATGTCTTAGATCACATCTGAGGGAAAAGATGACTGGTTCATTACTTCATTGTCACCTTTATAAAAAAAAATCAGTTTAGTATCTAGTGTTTCATTTTGCAATTTTTGTCTTCATATATTCTTGGCTTTCAGTTATGGATTTATACTATAAGGGAAAGGAGTTTGTAGGCCGCTCTGAGACTCCGTTGGGTGGTGAAGGGCAGGGTATAAATCCAATCTCCTCCTCCTCCTCTTCTTCTATATCTACATTTAAAATAACTTAGAATTTATGTTATTGTCGATGGAAGGAAGGAGAATCTATTATAGTAAGTTTGATTCCAGTTTTAAAGACTGCCAGTGCAATCTTAAGAACTTTTCCTGAAAGTAAACCCTTTTGATTAGACCTAAATAGGATAGTAAGGATACCATGCAGCCCTACTTTTAATAACATAATTGGGAACTCCTCTTTAGTCTTGCAGAACGGATCCCAAAATTAAATGACATATCTTGGTTGAACCGATCAAATCAAATGATACTGGTACATATTAGTACTGACAAAACAGTGTTCTGAATAAATATACTGTCAGCAGTTCATATTTAAGCAGCGTGTTTAGCAACAGATATATCTCTGTTTTCCCAGAAGCATATAGTCACTCACTGTGCATTTTTGCTAATGTATCACAGTGGTTGCTAATACATTATGCAAGCTGTAGTTTACTGCATTTCCTGGACTTCAATGGCATGCTGAATTTTTGGCTTCCATTCATTCACTTCCCCCTTTCCTCTTCAGGAAGATTCATCCTTTCATATGGAGGCTTAATCAAGACAAATTCTACCACAACCATTGCCACACATTTGTTGCCATGTGTTGTGTGTTTCATTTACCTAGAGCCTACTTCAAAGGACTATAATTTCCAGCATTACACCATGTCTGTCATTCAGGGCATTATCTGCAGCCTGTTTTACTTTCCAGTTCTTCTTGTTTTCACTCCCAGCCAGCCTACTCAGATATACAGGAATTTGTGTATTTGTTTTGTTGTCTGATTTCTGCCTTGCTTGCACTGCTGCTTTTGCATACACATTACAGTAAATTTTAGACATATCTCAGGGAAGTAATAAAAAAGCAGAATAGCATTATGGGAGATGCTGGCCCAGGTGCATATACAACAATATTATTTATGGATGCCCCAACATATCTCATATGAATTTACTTACATTTGTGATTCAGATGGTATACCGTAATGGTGACAAGAAGCTGAGGAACTAGCCAGGAGTTGCTACAAATAAATTAGATATGAGCTCATTCATTACCAGGTTAGCGATGGAACTTCTCCAAGCGCAAACCTCCAGTGAGGTCCATAACATTTATGAACTGGAAGGGTCTACAAACTGCTTCAAACAAGTTCAGTTCTGACCTGTGCTAAGCTTCCATTAGTTTTTTTTTAATATTTTTCTGACATGCTGTGAAAAGAGGCATTTTCTGAAGTGCTATGGGTTCTGAGGTGAGTAAGGAGGGCTCTGACAAGCAGAAGTCTGCTCATGAGAACAACAAAAATGACATGCAAATATTCAAATATTAATAGGATAAGTCCTCAGCAAGATTAAAGGACCATTCCTAGATATATTCAACACTAAATTGCAAAACATGTGTATTTTAAAAACACATATTATTTTTAACAACTCAAAAAAATTACAACAATGTCAACATTCAGGCCAAACTATCACCCTTTGCCAAGTAAATAAACTCGTTCTAGACATGATGTGGAAGATTCCTGACTGATCTATAGTTGTGTTTATTTTTATTCTCCAAGTAGCAGAGTTGAGCTCCTATTTGATCAGGTAAATGGTGCTGAGCAGTGAGGTGTTTCACCCTTGTCCCCTTTGCCACCCCCCTGATCTAAATCAAGTCCTTCTTCCCCAATCTGCCATTAATTCTCTCTGTAGAGCTATTAGTCAGCATTTAGGGGAAGTGATTTACTCTGCTTTACCATTAGCAGTCTACTGGAGTCAATAAAATTAGAAGATGTAATTCTGCTTAGGGCTTCACTGTAAGACAGGGAAAATGGGTTGAACATTGCCTTTTCCTTGTGCTGCTTCTCCAGTCAAATTAGCAGCTATGTACATCAGCTCTGATTTTTTTTATTTTTGATTTTTTTTAAAAGTCAGTAATTCAATCTGGCTGGGAAGGTGGTATGGTATAGACCAATCTCACCAGATCTCAGAAGCTAAGCAGTGTTGGTACTTGGATGGGAGACCACCAAGAAGAAGAAGAAGAAGAAGAGACTGGATTTATACCCTTCACTTGGAGTCTCAGAGTTTACAAACTCCTCTCCGTTCCCCTCCCCACAACAGACACACTGTGAGGTAGGTGGGGCTGACAGAACTGACAGAAACTGCTCTTTTTCAAGAACAGCTGTGCCAGAACTTGTGACTGACCCAAAGTCACATTAGCAGGTGCAAGTGAAGGAGTGGGGAATCAAACCCAGTTCTCTCAGATTAGAGTCCACGGAGTTAACCACTACACTACTCTGCAGAGGAAGGCAAAGGCAATCCACCTCTGATTCTCACTTGCCTTGAAAACCCCTTACAGGGGTCACCATGAATCAGTTGCAACTTGATGATACTTGTGTACGTATGTAATTCAAGTGGATTAATTTCAAAGCAGATAAATATTAGTTATAATTTAATCTGATGGGAGAGAAAGCATTCAACCTTCTACCACCATGTCTTCTTGTGGGACACCTACTCATGGACCTGCCACATCACAACTAGTTTGTTTATAGCAGTTGTCATTTATGCCCAGAAATATAGATACTCTCAAGGAGATCAAAGTGATCTGGAACACAGACCACCCCTGACCTTTCTAAAGTCACCGCTACAGAAGACAGCAATTGAGAACTCCCAGCTCTGAGTGCAGAAGCCTGTTAAATGAGTGGCAGTGAGCACATTTCAAAAACAGTACACAGTACTCAGGCTACTCTTGAAGCAATAAGTGTACTACTACTGACTGTACCTTTCCTTCAACTTCTTCTCATTTTTTCTTGCCCTTGCCCAGTGAGTTGCTGAGCTTCATATTTACACTTGCAAAGAACTGCAGAAGGATTGTCCATAAGCAGCTGGTTAAACAGCTTATGGATAGGCACCCCTGATAATGGCTCTCACCCTGCCACCTGGCAAGCTCTATCACTAATTCTGAGCAGATCTTTTCACAAATAAATTTCCTAGTGTGCTGTTCTGTGCAGCAATTTTGTAGGGAACAATATTATTGAGCAAGGTTATGGGTAAACTAGTACCTCTTTAAGGAGCTATTGACACAGCCTATCAAAAATGGAGCATGAACTAATCAGGAACACTGCTCCTAATGAGTTACACACTGAACCAGTCCTTCCTAAGATGTCCTGGGGAAAAATGCTGGTGGAAACACACCCAAAGAAAAGATTTTATGCTGTGCAGGTTACACTAGTTTACTGGATCAAACCACAGGTGGATTGCCTAGAGCTAAATGCATTGTGGTCAAGAATAATTGTCAATAATAGGAAAGTAGAATGAAGCAAGCTCAACAGAGAAAGTCAAAGGGATGATGAATCTAAACACTTTGGGAACAGGAGTGGTATTTGCAGGAAGAGCGTTTTTAGCATAATCATTCACTCCATGGCAGAAGAAACTCCTTCCTAGAAATACCTTTCTTCCTAAAGTGGCATTTCTTGGAATAGTTTCGAAATGTGATGGATCAGTGCAGGTGCAAATACAGGACTTGGTGATACTTAATGGTTACAGAGACTCTTTTTAGTACCATCAGTTTGGTAGCCAGAATGTTTTTTTTTCACTGAGTGGGGAAGTCCTAATAAAATTAAATTATAGAAAGCTTACATGAATGTAGAGGTCCCTTTTTCTTCTATAAACTATCAACATTAGTGCCCTCAAGTTTGGCAGTTTTCCCAGCTCAAAAGCTGCTAATAGCACACTCATTCTTTCAAGATTCCATTTTTTTCCAGATTATCAAGCACACACAGATATGTGGAGGAAACATCACATCCTAATAAAAAATGCCCTGATCGTATCTTACCTAATGAGTTAAATCTAGAGGTCACTGGAAGAATGCCATATTTAATAGCGGTCTTAAAGCATGGTACTAAATAAATACCTTTCATCTCAATAACCCTATGACCTAAATTTTTAATTGCTGGAATAAGCAGCTTCTGCTTAAATGGATTCTGCAAATATGTGAGGCTGTTACTAGTTCATTACTTAGTGCAAGTACCTGCTGAAGAGTGAACTGAAAGACCCTGTGTGAGAGTGTAATCTAACAATGCAACTTGCAACTCCCTGGCTGAGTTCAATTGCCATCCTATTAGATCTTGCCTTTTATCATTTTGCCTTTTAATAATTATTCAGGTTTCCCACAGTAAGCCATGTGCTACATCAACATATTACCATTAGTGGTATAGCATATAAAGGTCCTTTAGGTTAACCAGCTAGCTGTCTACTGCAATACCTCTCTAACACAGTGACTCAGTAATCCATTATTATCCATTTCCATTTATAATTCCATGTTCATAAACAGATTAAAGTTCCTAGAGGTCACAAAGTTTTACTTCTGGCATCTTCATATTATTGGCATTAAAAATTATTTACATAGGGCCTGTGGCATTGTTATACCACAGTAGAATCATTTGTGGCCTATCGCTGTGTTTGCACATTGTACAGTTCCATTTGTATAACTTAGGGCAAGTTTTCACTTTAAAATTATGTACTCAAGTGTTCGTACCTGAATGCTAAATGCACCTTTACCAATTTTTTTTTTTAAACTGAAAATAAAGTGCCAGGTTAAGACATAACACCTGATGGAATGATTACAACAAAAACAGCAGGAATCACACCTTGGGACAACAAATAAACTCCACACTCTCTGTATGGATACAAAAAAAATGAAATGTTGATGGATCCTACTAATTAACCTCGCAATATGAGACATCACAGGTTTAGAACTTTCAGGATTCTGGATATTAATCTATTGAAAGGAAAGTTCACATACATGTATGCAAAACAAAAGCAACATGGGGTTAAAACTAATGTTTGCACAGTTGTTCTCACACTGCATTGTACATTATGGGAAAAGTATCTTAAAAATTGTCTTTCTATGTAGCACAACATTTGAATGACATTATATCATCTAACAGGCTACTTAACTTTGGGCATGCTATCAAATTTTACAGTCCCACTGTTTCAACTGAAATTCCTCCTTTCAATTTGCATTCTCTATTATGTAAATCAGATTTGCTAGCCTGTTCATGTCATTTTCAATTTCCTTGAAGTCAGTTTTCCCCATTAAATTTGCAGAATTTTAACATTCTTTTGAGTGAATTGTATATAAGTGGCATACAACAGCATAAAATGGCATAAAAGAAACAAGTGGAAAACCCAGCAATGAAAATAGGCTAAATAAAAAGTCTCACAATGACAACATAAAACAAAAAGGTTTTATGAAACAGCATATTTGTCTATCCCTAGTTACTGTCTCCTTCTCCTTAACCCATTATATATACCATTCTACTGACTTGCACTGGAGATCCTTTGAAATATTTTTCTCTTTTTCAATTATTTTAATGCCAGTAGCCCTTGACATTTATCTGACCACCCTACTCTCCACTCTCTTTCTAAAGGCCATGGACGCAACTTTCATGTACCATAATCTCAACTTTCCACTTGGCTTCTCCCATTTCCTGACTCTTAACAGCTCCTACTTCTCTTTCAAAGTGTTGTCTCCTGCCTTCACGCTGTTCTCACATTATTTTTAGTAAAGAGTGGAACAGGATAAATATATTGAGGAGATCCATCAATACTCAAACACATGAGGACATGCATGATAATGATAAATAATGTTGTTTTCTGGAATCAGATTTTCGGAAGAGGTCACTACCTGAAATTGTCATTCAATCTCCAGGATGTGGCAGGAATTTGCTGAGCAGTCGGGTTAGAACAGATAAAAGGAAATACTTCTTCACCCAAAGAGTGATTAACATATGGAATTCACTGCCACAGGAGGTGGTGGCAGCTACAAGCATGGACAGTTTCAAGAGGGAATTAGATAAACATATGGAGCAGAAGTCCATCAGTGGCTATTAGCCACAGGGTATAGATGGGAACTCTCAGTCTGGGGCAGGTGATGCACTCTATTCTTGGTGCTGGAGGGGGCAGCAGTGGGAGGGCTTCTAGTGTCCTGGCCCCACTGCTGGACCTTCTGATAGCACGTGGTATTTTTGGCCGCTGTGTGACAGAGTGTTGGACTAGATGGGCCATTGGCTTGATTCAACATTGGCTTCTCTTATGTTCTTATGTTCTTAGGTACTAGATCTTCCCTATGAAAACATATTCAGAAGATACGATCGCCACAAAATGAGAATGAGATGTTTTTACCACAGCAAATTTAATATTTAAATAGGCCTTATGCATATGAGTGAACATCATGATGTAACTGAAGAAGGCACAGAAACACTCTAGACAAAGAAAACATGATGTAAGTACATTTGAGCATGGTTTCTGAATGTGTCCTACTTGTTCTATGGGTATGTTGATCTCAGGTAAGACTTGACCAAGAGGTGGGCAATAAAGCAACTCAAGAAACAAACAAAAATGTGAATTGACCTTTCATTATTACATCTCCCCCCACCTTCCTGTTTGTCAGAAGTCCTAACCTAGTCAGCAAAACACCATGCCTTGCGGTTCAAGCAAGAATAGCATTTATTATAGAGCTGCAATAGAAAGGTCACTGTAGCAGGTACATTGTTCAGAATGACTTGGTTACAGAAAGCAAGTGGTTATACCGAGAAGGGGGTGAATGGGGACCCCCCCTTCTACCAATCAGGGAATAACATGCGACTGGGAATCGAAAGTTACTACGCTAATGAAGTTCCCAACGCCCCCATTATTCTCAGGAAAGCCGGAGCTTTGAAAGCGATAGTAAAGCTCGCAGCTTGACTCCTCAAGGTCAGAATGTTCAGTCTGTGAGAGATAGGGGTTACCAGATGCACATTCCACTCTCACACCCTAGTCATAAATCAACACCCCTTGGATTCCAACCTCCCGCCTGTCACGCCACTATGGCGCCCATTGCCATCCTCCCCTCCCCTCCATCCATCATGGCAGGGCTACCTGACACTGTTATAACTATAAATCAGACCTGATGTACAGCTGATATAATGAATTGTGATTCATGATAAAGTTTATGATGGAATAAATAAGGTGCCACTGGACTCCTGGTATAAGGGTCTGGTGGAATCCTTAGTGCTGTTTACTCAGATTTTAGCAAAGAATGCTAAATTAGGTGGAGCTTAGTGTAATCCAGCATGATACTTATTCTCTTTGGAAACAGTAAATACTTAGGAACATTAAACATGGGTTGTCTGTGCCTGAACTGTTAAGAGAGACTGACAATACATACTTCAAATTTAAAACACAGCTCTGAGAAGCCCAGTTTAACTTTCAGTTTAAACAAGAAAAGAAAGTACTGATCAGTCCACCCCTGCTTTCAGCTATTCAGCCTTTTTTCCCTTCAGGGGCCTACTCTAATAATAGTTATGATAGTTATTACTTTTATAGTTCCATCTATGCATAAGAAATATGAGTACAGGCCAAGGAAAGTTAATAGCTAATTTAAGAATCTATTACTAAATTGCTTCTCAATTAGGTACCAGTAGGCTACTGTTGTTGATAAAACGAATCCTTCTTAGCAAGAATAATGCATTTTATGTAAAAGCATGATTGAAACTGGAGGACACATACATCCATAAAAGGGTTAATAGGTGCTTTCACTTTTCTATTCTAGCAGCTAGCAGTTCATTCTTAAACAGAGTGACACCTGTCTAAGTCAATGGCTTAGAAATGTATAACTCTGGCCGAGGACAGACTGGCAATTTGCCGCGGGATGGGACCCGGGCTGACAACGACTCAATATCGGATTAAATGGAATGTTCACACAGGCACATCTGCCTGGCGTCCCCCACCCGTAGCCTACCGGTGCTCTCGCGCTTCACTGCCGGATTAAAAAAACACCTGATAAAAGCCTTCGCAAATCTTGAAAGCCTGCGTTTGTCGCGCGTTTCTCCGCTTCCGGGGAGTCTGAACGCGCAGCCGAAAAGCCGGGAGCAACCCGCGTTGGGCATGAGGCAGCAGCGGTGTGATTGGCTGCGCTCCGCTCCACTGCCCAATGCGGTGCCGGCGTTGCAGGGCAAAAAAAAAAAATCACCAAAATGCGCTTATGCGCATGAGCGCATGAGCGCTCAAGCGCTCATACACACATACACCCACAGCCGAAATAATGGGGAAACAGCGAATATAGCGCGCCTCCGGCGTGGCAGTCTGAACGCTCCCGCGCGCCTCCGTCCAGTATCTTCTGGCAGAGGCCCCCGCTGTGTGGACGGGAAAACCCGGTATCGTTTACTCCGGGGTTTTTTTGCCGCGACTCGATACCGGGGCAAATTGCCAGTCTGTCCTGGGCCTCTCTCTGGGATTATACCACCTGTCTCTGGTCCAGCATCCCACTTTTATTTGATGCAAATGTTATATACCTACAGATTGTGCTTTAAAGTGATCCCAGCTATTGATTGAGAAGCTCTTTATCAATTCTAATAGCATCAGTATCACTATAGATGACATACTCGTGTGCAGGGCAATGTGCATAGAAGAAGAGCTGGCATAAACATGTTCCTATATTTGTTTACCCAAGCATGAGCACAGTGCATAGTATCTGTCCTAACAGGTGGGAACATTAATTCCTGATGGTTCCCAGTCTAGGGCCGAGTTCAGACTGGCAGTTTGGTCTGATATAGGCATGTTTCAGAAACGTTTCACTAACGGGTTAAAAGGCCGGTTCACACGGGCACATCTCTCAGGCATTCCCCAGCCGTACTCAATCCGTCTTGTAACGCTTCCCTCCCAAGTTTAAAAAAATACCAGGTGAAAGTGGTAGCAAACCCTGGAGAGTGCGTTCATCCTGCGTTCATCCACTTCTCAGAAGTGTGAACACGAACAAGCTGATCCAGTAGGGATTTTGTCAGATTACATTACAAAAAGCCACTTAACAGCTGTGCCTCCACCAGGGGTGAGCCAACAATGAGAACTCTCCCTTGCACCTCCTCCCTGGTATGCTCCCGCATCAGTCAGTGCAGTATGACTGGGAAAACCCGGAACAAACCTGTTCTGGGTCTTTTTGCCATGACTCTCTCGTGCTTTAAATTTCCAGTCTGACCTCAGCCTAGGTGTCAGCAGCCCATGCATGTAGCCACTGTGCCCACAAGCACATAGAAAAGGGTGGGGCCAGCATGCTTGTTCCTCTCTATGTGCTTTGGCCCTGTACTCTGATATGAAGAGTGTATTGAGCCAGTGTCCTAAATTAAATATGACACTTTCATATTTTTATGACATTGTGTTTTGCCTGTATGTGACTGAGTGAGAGAAATGGTACCTGTTCAGCACCAGCAATGGCTTGCTATAACCTCTGGGCTCTGCACAAACATAAATCAACATGAAAAGTTTCTTTGTGGAACAGAAAGATAAATTCTTCTCATTAGAGTTATATGATGTTCTACCAACAATATTATCAAACCAGCTGCAATGTGTGCAGAGCTTCCCATTTTTATTCATGTATGCCAGCCTCCTGCAAATATAGCAGAAAGAGAATATAAAAATAAGTTAGCACTCGAAGCCCAACCTGTTAAAATTAGTTAACCAAATTACATTAAATCCTCCATCTGTTTGTTACATTATCCTTACAATGCCAGCAGTAGGGCAAATTTGCTGACTTGTTTATTGAGTGTGCCACTTGTTCAAAGAAGAAAATTAAAACAAAGTTCTCCCCTGCAGTACATATCCATTGTTCTCTAATGTTATATTTACAGAGATACTGTTTTCTTGGAAGCATTGCACATTTAATCATTCTATTATTTCAGGATGGCTTCTAAAGCATACCCCTTCTTCCCATAGTAATACAGTAATCATTGTTTTGCCATAATCATTAATATTCTTTGTACTGAAATATAAAACACAGCCTTCTTTCTATTTGCCAAGGCCCCCCACAACTGATGCTAATAAAATTCATTCCCTAGGTAACACCAACCAACTCACAACAGTATACTTTGCTTTGTACCAAGAGGCTTTGCCCCCCCCCCCCCAATCCAGCTGACAATTCTGCATAAACCTAACCTGAAGCAAATGCAAAGATGAATAGGAGTGCAACTATCAGTAGGGCGATAGTGCACTGTGGATACTAATTCTATGCAACAAGGTACTTCATATAGCTAGTACCATACACTAGACAACCACTCACAGGGTGATTCCGCACTAGACTTTAAATTCTGGTTCAACCCTGTCCCTGAACTTACATCCTACACTACATTCAAGTTCACCCCTGTAATTATCTCAGGGTATTTTTTGTTTCCACATTACATTGAGGTCACCCTGGTTTCACTCCACACTTGTCCCGGGATAAATGGATGCTGTTATAACTAATGCTCCCTCTAAGCTGTGGAGTCTTGTGAGCAAAAATTTTACTTTGTGAGCCACTGGCATTAAAGTTGTGAGCAAGTGATTTGGCTACTGCATAAATTAGTTTTCTCTGGAGCCATCCTTCCTGAGTTAAGACAAAAATGTGTGAGCCAAAGGCTAAAAAACCGTGAGCTAGCTCACACTCACTCAGCTTAGAGGGAACACTGATAACCAGGGATCAATGCAAGTTATTGTGTCGCAAGTTGAATTCTGATAAAACCAGGGATGAGATCCAAGTGCAGAAAGGACCACAGCCACACTTGTAGCCATTCAGAGAAATCTCAAAAAAAGAGACAGATGAGAATGTGTATTCATTGTTATTCAAAATAGGGTTGCTGAAGGCTACATTGCATTAGTCTACATTTGCATCTACTGCAGATGGTTTACTTCTTCATGGGCAAAGATAACCAGCAAGCCTACATGCACCGAAGGCAGGACTCCACATCTGTCCTTTTTAACCCATTCCTATTCAGTTTTATTATACATGCACACTAAACTCCAGTCATCAGTTGGAAAAACCAGTTGTTTGATTAGGAAATTGATCTCTGTAGAACCCAGTATGAAATAGATGAACTGTAAGTTTCTGACTGTATCTTTTCTTGACTTAAGGTAGATCCTAAGCAGAATTACAGTCTGTATGCCTGTTAGGGGTTAGAAAGGTTTAACTCTGCTTAGGATGGAACTAAAAGTAACTCCCAATATTTCTAGCATGATTAAATGACTGTTTAAGGAATCAAAGTTTAACAATTCCGTTATGAAAATGTATCAGTTCTAGACTACTGTATCCCTGACCTGGCTAGCCAAGGTTAGACTGATCTCATCAGATCTCAGAAGCTAAGCAGGGTTGGCCCTGGCTACTGTTTGGATAGGAGACCTCTAAGAAACACCGGGGTTGTGACACAGAAGCAAACAATGGCAAACCGCCTCTGAAAGTCTGTTGCCTTGAAAACCCTACAGGGTTGCCATGTCAGCTGTGACTTGATGGCAAAAAACTACAACAGACTGCCCTAGGCTTGTTTGGGATCCAAACCCCTCCCTATTTTATATTAGCTGACTTTGATAGCTATAGTAAATTATCAGTCACAACATCTTCTGTAACAAATATGGTACATAGAGGGAATTAGATAAACATATGGAGCAGAAGTCCATCAGTGGCTATTAGCCATAAGGTATAGATAGGAACTCTTAGTCTGGGGCAAGTGATGCTCTGTATTCTTGGTGCTGGGGGGGCAGCAGTGGGAGGGCTTCTAGTGTCCTGGCCCCACTGCTGGACCTCCTGACGACACCTGGTATTTTTGGCCACTGTGTGACACAGAGTGTTGGACTAGATGGGCCATTGGCCTGATCCAACATTGGCTTCTCTTATGTTCTTATGTACATTCTACATGAGGACAAGAAATTATGAGTATTTGAATATAGGAATTGTAAGAATTTTACTTTTACTCACTTAATCCTATGTATGTATGTATGTATGTATCTGCCTGCCTGCCTGCCTGCCTGCCTATCATAGATATTATATAAACATATAAATATAGATATACAGAGAGCCAGTTTGGTGTAGTGGTTAAGTGTGTGGACTCCAATCTGGGGGAACCAGGTTTGATTCCCCACTCCTCCACTTGCAGCTGCTGGATGACCTTGGGCAAGCCATAGTTCTTTCAGAATTATTCTGGAAAGAGCAGTTCTCGAAAGAGCTCTCTCAGCCCCATCTACCTCACTGGGTGTCTGTTGTGGGGAGGGGAAGGGAAAGGAGATTGTAAGCCACGTTGAGACTCCTTTGGGTAGTGGTGAGGTATAAATCCAATCTCCTCCTCCTCCTCCTCTTCCTCTTCTTTATAGACGTAATATAGATATTAACTCCCGCACCAGCCCAAAGACATTGAGTCTACCTTCTACATTGGCTCCCCCCAGCCATTGACCCCCACAATCCCCTGCCCCCTCCGTGGTACCTTCAAATATGTTTTTCTCAGGTGACAGAAGCCAGTTGCGCCAACTGACACGGAGAGGCGTTGGGGGCCTGTGCTGTCATAACCGGCCCTTACACTACCCATCTTGGAGATGTGCCAGTGTATGGGTCAGTCTGCTCTCTAAGTGCTTTTAGGGGGCCCCCTTAGGATTGTACTGTAAGTCTACCAGAGAAGTCAGAAGTACTCTGATCACTGTTATAGGGTCAGTAAATGATTTGCATTTTATTTGCCATCTTCACTGGAGGGGTGCTTGGAAAGAGTCAAAAAGAACACTAGGACAGTAATGCATAATATAATATACAGCAGTAGCAACAGAAAGTGTATAGTTCAAGCACCCTGCATATGATCTGAGCTACAGATTTGTTGGAGTGGCACTATCTAGATGCTCATCAAGTTACCCCCTCCATCTTGGTATTTCCCACACATTGGGATTGATCTGTAGGGGAGATAGTGTTCCCGTCACCAAAGTTTCCACTTGTGTGTATGGCATGATGCCAGAGAAATGTAATCCCATGTCACATGATCCATCATCTGAATTATGGGTGTCCTGACTAGGGTTTATATAATGTTTAGGAGAGCTATGAATGGCTGAAGACTGGTATCCTAAGCTGTGTTGTAGCTGCATCAGTGTGTTGAGAACCAGATGTGTATTGGGGGGGCGCTTTGTTTTTCATTCCTATTGAGAGGGTCAGATTAAGATATGCTGAAGTGATGGAAAATAAAAAATTGAAAGAAAGATATGCTGAAGTGCTAAATTATGTCAAATTTAGGAGTTCCCATCACATTACCAAAAATGGTAATTTCTTATTTTATTATTATTTTTTGTATTTAGAGGCCCTCATATTCTGAGGCCCTTAACTGTAGCTTCCTTAGCTTGTACATAAATCAAAGTCTAACTGGAGTGAAATGGGAGTGTTTATTTGTAAGCCAACATTATTGCTGGTATAATGTTACATCCGCAGGCATACAGTGTGGGTTGAGAGTGTTTAAGATTTTAAAGCCCTTCCTTCTCCCACCACACTCCTGGCATTGTCCATTTCTACAAAAACTGAAAGGGGGGGGGAAGAAACTCAACCCAAAATCAGTGGCGAACTAAGAGGGTCAAGCTACAAACTATATTATACAAAAATACAAAATGTTTATTAGGATGTACACATAGCTAAAACATACTGTGGTTAAAAGAAATAGTCTAAATATCAGGCTTAAAACGCATATACAACCAAGTTAGTTATTATACAAATACAATTGATGGATAAAAATCTTTTGACCTAAGGGCCATACGTGTTTCGGCCTGATTTTTACATGAAAATTATATAAAGTAATTGTATGTAGTAATAAATTTGATTAACATTAATAAGAATTATATACTGGGATTACCTTATATGTTTTTGCAATTGCTACAAGTTTGTATTGTAGGCCATCAATAGTAGGCCTAAATAGTAGCCGTATCAATTTTTCAGATTATTTTATTTCCTCTAGCACCATTTCTTGAAAAAGCTAATAACCTGGGATTTTTAGTAGCTGAATTGAATGTAGATTTGGGTTTTAAGCTATAGTTATTGGATTCTGGAGTAGTATCTTCTCTATTGTTTTTTTAAAAAAATCTACCAATCTAATTCACATTAGATTTTTCTAAACATACTGTGAATTAGATTGGTGGATTTTTATTAGCTTTTCAAGAAATGGTGCTAGAGGAAATACAAGAATTAGAACAGAAATATATACCTGTCTGGCATAATTTGAATGAAAGGGAGCATTAAGCATTAAAACAGCTAGAACAGAGGAGAGAAATTGTGATCAAACCAGCTGACAAAGGTGGGGCAGTAGTGTTATGGGGCAGAGAAGTGTTATGGGCCACAGAAGCATACAGACAATTGAATAATGCAGCACACTATAGAAGGAGTAAAGAAAATCTATCCCAGATTATTAAGAAAGAAGTACAGAAGTTGCTGGAGGAAGGTATAGCAGATGGCTATATAGATAGAACCACGTATGATTACCTCCTCAAATCAGAAGAAAGGGTGCCACAATTTTATCTTCTACCTAAAATACACAAAGGCACCCTTCCTGTACCCGGTAGACCAATTGTCTCTGGATGTGGGTCCATTTTAGAACCTTTGGCCCAATATTTGGAACTTTTTCTCAAGCCCTTTGTTCAAACCACACACTCCTGTTTAAGGGACACCATGGATTTCCTCAACCACATTAATGAGTTACAACTGCAGGCAGAAGAGGTGATTTTTGCCACCCTTGATGTAGTATCTTTGTACACCAATATTCCATAAGATGAAGCCTTGGATGTTTTATGGGAAGTATTAGATAAAAGAATGGGGCAACTCATCCCCCCTACATCATTCCTCTGCCACATTGCTGAACTATGCTTAAAGAAAAAAAAAACAATTCAGTTCCAGGGAGAATATTTCTGGCAAGTTTCACATACAGCAATGGGTTGTAAGTTTGCACCTGAATTAGCTAACCTATTTAGGGATAGACTTGAAAATAAATTTATTTTTCAACACAATAATCTCTACAAAAGGCATATCATTTTTTATAAAAGATTCCTGGATCATATCTTTATGATTTGGAATGACACAAAGGAATCTCTAATTGAATCTGGCCAATATATAAATCAGATACACAACACAATTAAATTTGAATTAACACATGATAAATATAAAGTACATTTTTTAGATGTGGAAATAAGAAGAACAGGCAATAATATACGAACAGAAGTCTACAGAAAACCCATTGATGCTAACTCTTACTTAACTATGGATAGCTTTCACCCTGGACACATTAAAAGGAATTTATCTTAGTCCCAATTATTAAGACTGAGACATAATTGCAGTGAAGACAGGGAGGATTGTGAGGCACTCCAAAGGGATCTGTTGAGGATGGGTGAGTGGGCGTCAACATGGCAAATGGAGTTCAATGTGGCCAAGTGCAAAGTGATGCACATTGGAGCCAAAAATCCTAAATATAAATACACGTTGATGGGGTCTGATCTGGCAGAGACGGACCAAGAGAGAGATCTTGGAGTCGTAGTGGATAACTCGCTGAAAATGTCTACACAATGTGTAGCTGCAATAAAGAAGGCCAACGCTATGCTGGGGATTATTAGGAAGGGAATTGATAACAAATCAGCCAGTATCATCATGCCCCTGTATAAATCATTGGTGCGACCTCATTTGGAATACTGTGTACAGTTCTGGTCACCACATCTCAAAAAGGATATTATAGCATTGGAAAAAGTGCAGAGAAGGGCAACTAGAATGATAAAAGGGTTGGAACACCTTCCCTATGAAGAAAGGTTAAAATGCTTGGGGCTCTTTAGCTTGGAGAAACGATGGCTGAGAGGTGACATGATCGAGGTTTATAAGATTATGAATGGGATTGAGCATGTTGAGAAAGAAGTACTTTTCTCCCTTTCTCACAATACAAGAACTCGTGGGCACTCTATGAAATTGCTGAGCAGTCGGGTTAGAACAAATAAAAGGAAATACTTCTTCACCCAAAGAGTGATTAACATATGGAATTCACTGCCACAGGAGGTCGTGGCAGCTGCAAGCATGGTCAGTTTCAAGAGGAAATTAGATAAACATATGGAGCAGAAGTCCATCAGTGGCTATTAGCCACAGGGTATAGATGGGAATTCTCTGTCTGGGGCAGGTGATGCACTCTATTCTTGTTGCTGGAGGGGGCAGCAGTGGGAGGGCTTCTGGTGCCCTGGCCCCACTGCTGGACCTCCTGATGGCACCTGGTATATTTTGGCCGCTGTGTGACAGAGTGTTGGACTAGATGGGCCATTGGCCTGATTCAACATTGGCTTCTCTTATGTTCTTATGTTCTTATGACTTTAAGAGGCAAGCAAACATTTTAGTGGATCAACTTGCTAACAGAGGCTATTCATCTAGAAACTTGAAAAGAGCTTTTTACAGAGCATACAACACATCCAGAACATCTCTACTCACCCCTAGAACTCGTGATCAGAGAGTAGATAGAATGATTATATCTTTAACCTATAACAGCACATTGAAACCTGTACAGATTATTATTAACAAATACTGGCACCTTTTATCTAACATTCCTAGATGTCAGAATCCTCCCTTGTTCACAGCCAGAAGAGCTAAAAATCTCAGGGATGCATTAGTTAGAAGCAAGCTTCCTGAACAGAAGGACACCAGCTGCACGAAGGGGAGTCAGTTACCTAGAGGGTTTTTTGCATGTGGGGGTTGTTCTGTATGTAAATGTGCTGAGGCTAAGAAGTCCTTTCATAATACTGCCAAGACTAGAACATTTTTTGTAAGTGAATTCCGTAACTGCAATAGCAGGGGAGTAATATATTGCATTGAATGTCCATGTAAATTATTGTATTGGGGGCAAACATTAAAACCTGTGAAAGTAAGAATTGGGGAACACAAGAGTTGCATCAGATTAAAGAAACGGAATGCGACATTGGTCAGTCACTATCTTGACTTGGGACACACTGAAAAACAGCTTATATTTTGGATTATAGAAACAATTAAGACTACTAATTCAAACATGTCTAAAGTGCTCCAGAGAAGAGAATTATTTTGGACATACCATCTACAGACATTAACTCCCCAAGGACTGAATGAAGAAGTGGATTGGACTTGCTGCCTTTGAAATTATGCATATCTGTCATTCTGTAGCTGTTAATGCTGACCTTGTGATTTTCCCTCCTCCTCTTGGTGGTTCCCCCCCACACCCCTTCCCACCTTGTAATTCTTTCCTTGGCAAGCATTGTGCAATGCATGTGGCTGATTGCATCATCCCTGGTTTCTACTACATAATGATGTAACTTTAGCAGTTTGCAACTTGACTACTACCTTTGATGGAAGTGACACACATCCTGACAAATGGAATCTTTGACACCAGGTTTGTTGGCTATTTTTAAAATTAATTTTTAAAATTAATTAAAAATAATATAAATTATTTAAAAGGCTAAAATTAATTTAAATTATATATTGCCCAGAAATTTAATTAATTGTATTTTTATTTTATTTCTATGTAGAATAATCTGAAAAATTGATATGGCTACTATTTAGGCCTACTATTGATGGCCTACAATACAAACTTGTAGCAATTGCAAAAACATATAAAGTAATCCCAGTATATAATTCTTATTAATATTAATCAAATTTATTACTACCTACAATTACTTTATATAATTTTCATATAATAATCAGGCATTTTTTTCTCTTCCCCCTTTTTTATTTATAATTTCAGACAACAACATCTGGTCATACACACACACACACACTAGGAATAAGGCCCGTTGTGGAAATAAATACAACGGGCTCTAGAAAGAGGCTCTGGGAGAGTGCCCCGGCTTTGGGCACTCAGTGACAATTTGCTGTGGCAATCTCAGCAGGGTATAATGACAGAGTCCACCATTTTCTCCAGAGGAACTGATCTTTGCTACCTGAAGAGCAGTAGTAATTTTGAGTGATCTCCAGCCCACCCCCAAGATTGGTAACAGTGGTTCCCCAGGAGGGAGTGGCTGGTTTAGAGGGTGGAGTCTATGGCATTGTACCTGTCTGAGGTCCCACCCCTCCTCAACACTCACCCTCTCTGGGTTCGACCCCTCAAATCTCCAGGAATTTCCCAACCTGGAGTTGACAACCCTATCTCCCTCCCAGCCAACCATCAACCTACCTTTAGTTTTCCATCTCCTCCCTCCTCGCTCCTACAGAGCAGTTGTAATTTTGAGTGATCTCCAGCTACCACCTGGAGATTGGCAACAATGATTCCCCATCAGGGAATGGCTGGATTGGAGGGTGGAGTCTATGGCATCATATCTGTCTGAGGTGTCACCCCTCCTCAAACCTCACCCCCTCCAGGCTCCATCCCTCAAATCTCCAGGAATTGCCCACCTGGAGTTGGCAACCTGATCAGGACTGGGCCCAATAAGTTTTCTCCCTAAGGCCAACATAGGTGTGGAAAGGGCCTTTTACTGACAGAGGAGAAAGTACAGGTGCCAACTCTGATTAGGGAAATACCTGGAGATTTGGGGGGGGTGAATCCTGTGGAGGGCAGCATTTGGGGAGTGCATGGAAGGACTCAGCAGGGTATAATGTCATAGAGTCTACCCTCCAAAGCAACCATTTTCTCCCGGGGAACTGATCTCTGTCATCTGGAGGTCAATTGTAACAGTGGGAGATCTCCAGGTCCCACCTGGAGATTGGCAGCCCTAGGGAAAAGTCAGCTGCACAGCGGGGAGTTGAAGAAAATGGTCTGATGGTCGCTGGCCCACCTCGTTAGCCAGCCAGCCATGCTGAAGCTAAGCAGGAGAAAGAGCCTTTTCCCATTTATTCTGACAGGAAAGTGGCCATTGGGGAGGGGGTTATGGGTGGGGGAGGGGGTTATGCTGAAAGTCCTTTGTTTTTTTACTCACAGAACCAAGCTTGGCTGCCTACCAACAGCCACTGAGGGGACAGTCCCTCACAGGAGTCAAGAGAACTGTCTTCCTCAGGAAACAGAGCTGTCTGCCAGGGGGAGTGGGTGGGGAAGAGGAGCAGACCCAGCACCCGGCCAATGGCACACGAGTACTCTTGAGTGGCGGCTGATGGGCCAATGGCTGAGGGAGGGCATTTTACAGCCAATGGGAGCGCATGGAATCTTACGAAACCAAAAGATAAGTATTTATAAGGAGGGATATTGACCACTGAGGAAGGCCCGAAGGGGCCGAAACGTATATGGTCCTTAGGTCAAAAGATTTTTACCCATCAATTGTATTTGTATAATAAATAACTTGGTTGCATAAGTCTTTTAAGCCTGATGCTTAGACTATTCCTTTTAACCGCAGTATGTTTTAACTATGTGTACACCCTAATAAACATTTTGTATTATTGTCCATTTCTACTCCATGCCACCGAGTACAGGTATGCTGGTGCTTTTTACAATGGTGTTGCATTGCTGTGGTACTATACTAGCATATCTCTGAGTTACACCAGTATGTGACTTAATTGCTATCCTAAACTGTTTATGGACCCACTCTAGGATTACGCCTTTCATCTTGGTGAGATACCACCAAGAATACTTCTCTATTTTGTACATAGATCAGGCTCCAAGATACAGTTTGCAAGCAACAATTTGTCATAGGACTAACATTCACAAAAAGTCTAAAACCTGTGTGGACTGAGTTCTTTGGAGATAGTAAAGTTATAAATGCTTTTAAATAAATAAATACAGTTATTCACTCCTTTACTTACGCTGTAAGTACTTACACATATAAAATTACTATTGTCTTAAGTTAATTTTTTAAAAAAAATATTATGCTGATTTATTTAAAAAACAATGTGTGAGAACTACTGAGATGAAAACAAAAATTGTAAAATCTTACAGGCATAAATAATATATTGTATTTACTTCTGTCAGTTCTACAGTTCATCTGTTGGAGAAGGATGCTGGGAGAACCACAATCCATTATTTTAAGAGAAGTTACAATTATTTCTTGTATATGTATGTCCAACTAATTGGCCTTTAGGGTAATTAATTTGTATTTGTATTATAGTAAGATTGTATTTTTGTATGATGAAAATTTTGTATGACCAATTAATTGGGACGGGAATTGATCTTCTGTGCATCAGCTAAGTGGAGATATATGAGAATGTGTGGGAAGCGCTAAGAGCGGACAAGGAACAGCCCCAGGAAGGAGAGCTGCCTGTGAATGGGCCCCGATGGTCTGGAGTCACGGCGTGGACTGTGTGGTGCGGCAATGCCATGGCAGCAGATCCCGGTGCTCTTGGGGAGGGGAAGGTATAGCGGTGGGTCCAGGCAAGGTGGTAAAGGAAGGATGCTGAGAAACAAAAGGGCTTGGTGCCCTTCCAGCCTGCGATCCATCCCAAAGGTTGCCAGCAGTGGGGCTAGGATGAGTAACCCCCCTCCATCATTGGTGTTGTGCAACGCCAGGTCTACAAATAATAAGACCATGGTCCTTCGGGACTTCATTATAGAACAACAGGTAGACCTGGCGTGCGTGACTGAGACTTGGGTGCGGGAGGGAGAGACCTTAGCTCTCGCTCAGCTCGCCCCACCTGGATTCTCGGTCCTTCACCAATCATGGATGAGGGGGCGGGGGGAAGGTGTGGCGATATTCATGCAGGAGGCTTACTCCTTCAGGGCACTCCCCCTGTTGGAGATTGTGGGCATGGAATATGTCGGCCTGGTGCTGGAGGCCGAGAAGAGTTTGGCAATCTGCCTGGTGTACCGACCACCTAACGCACCGGACAGTAGCCTGCCATCCCTGCTGGAGGCCGTAGCAGGCTGGGCGCTGGAGCACCCTAGGCTTATGGTCTTGGGTGACTTCAATGTCCATGCCGATGACGCAGCCTCCAGTCGGGCAATGGACCTGGTGGTGTCCATGGCGTCGCTAGGACTCTCCCAATGTGTGTCGACCCCCATGCACTGGGCCGGGCACATGCTCGACTTGATCTTCACGATGGGGGATTTCAGTGGTCGGACCACTATGCCCTGAAGGCCCGTGTGAATGTCCCACCCCGACCCTGTATAGGTGGCGAGCGGATTTTGGCTCGCCCGCAGAGCCAAATGGACCCGGTGTGGCTTCAAATGGCCCTGCGGGATCCGATGCCCCCTGGCAGCTCGTTAGATGAACTGGTGGAAGACTGGCATGGCTGACTTTCCGCAGCTATCGACGAGATCGTTCCCAGGCGCCCTCTGCACGCTCGCTCCAGGTTAGCCCCTTGGTACTCCCAGGGGCTGCAGCTTATGAAGCAGGAGCTCAGATGGCTAGAGAGGGGTTGGCGCTGCGCTCGCGACGAGGCAACGAGAGCATCTTATAGGACGTTTATGAGAGCCTATGAGATGGCAGTCAAGGCTGCGAAGAGGGAATTCTACGCAGCTACTATTGCATCTGCAAGCTCACACCCAGCCCAATTGTTTAGAACAATTCGGTCTTTGACAACTCTGCCGCAGGGCAGACGTAATAGTAGGGAATTGGATATTGGCTGTGAGGCATTTGCGAGCTATTTTGCAGATAAAGTCTCGGCGCTCCGCCATGACCTCCCCGCCACACTTGAAACGGTGAGTGAACTTGAGGCCCCTTGCGCGTCTTTGAGTTTGGGTTTAGAATGCTTTGATCGGCTCAGTCTGGAGGAAGTCGACAGATTGCTAGTATCTGTGCACCCAACCACATGCGACCTTGATCCGTGCCCCTCCTGGCTCATCAAGGCGGGCCACGAGGGGTTTCGAGGTGCCTTGGGGGAGATTGTCAACAAGTCCCTCTTGGAGGGATGGTTCCCCGAGGCACTCAAGGAAGCGATGGTCCGCCCTCTCTTGAAGAAACCAACCATGGACCCGGCGGAATTGGCCAGCTATTGGCGGGTGTCCAACTTGCCCTATTTGGGCAAACTGATCGAGAGAGCGGTGGCGACTCAGCTACAGGGCTTTCTGGATGACGCTTCCATCCTTGATCCATTCCAGTCCAGCTTTTGCCCGGGGTATGGAATGGAGGCAGCACTGGTCGCCCTAACGGACTACCTCTGGAGGCATCTGGATCGAGGTGGTGTGGCGGCACTGTTGGTGTTAGATCTTTCGGCTGCATTTGATACAGTCGACCACCAGTTGCTGATCCACTGCCTCGCCGACGTGGGGATTCAGGGGCTCACTCTCCAGTGGCTTGCCTCTTTTCTCCAAGGTCGGGGACAGAGGGCGGTGCTAGGGGGGCAGCAGTCCCAGAGGCACCCCCTTGAATGCGGGGTGCCCCAGGGGGCAGTGCTCTCCCTGATGTTGTTTAACATCTATATGCGCCCCCTCGCCCAGATTGCCTGGAGGCATGGGCTGGGTTGTCACCAATATGCGGATGACACCCAGCTCTATCTGATGTTGGGCGGCCAGTCGGACTCTGACCCAGAAGATCTCCACCGGGCTCTGTAGGCTGTGGCTGGGTGGCTCAGGCTGAGCCGATTGAAGCTAAACCCTGCCGAGACGGAAGTCCTGTGCCTGGGTCGGACCGGTCGGGGGCTGGGGCTCCCACTTCCGACCTTCGATGGGGCACCGCTAGTGCCAGTGCCAGATGTTAGGAGTTTGGGAGTACTCCTGGACCCTGCGTTAACTATGGGGGCCCAGGTGGCAGCCACTGCCAAGTCGGCTTTTTACCATCTTCGGCTGATTCGGCAGTTGGTCCCTTTCCTTGACCACGAAGACCTGGCCATGGTGATTCATGCAATGATCACCTCGAGGCTAGACCACTGTAACGCCCTCTACATGGGGCTGCCTTTGGGGCAAATCCGGAGGCTGCAGCTAGTGCAGAATGCAGCAGCCAGGCTGTTGATGGGCACCCCTAGGCGGGAGCACATCCAGCCTGTGCTGAAAGCACTGCACTGGCTGCCTATAGCATACCAGATTCGCTTCAAAGTGCTGGTGCTTACCTTTATGGTAAGCACCTATATGGCCAGGGTCCGGCATACCTGAGGGACTGCCTTTCCCCAGGCTGGTGGCCACTAGGGCTAGGTCGTTTTCAGTGGCGGCTCCTACCTGGTGGAATGAGCTCCCGGAAGAGATCAGGGCCCTGCGAGGCCTCTCGCAATTCTGCAGGGCCTGTAAGACGGAGCTCTTCCATCAGGCTTTCGAGTAGGAGCTGCCACTCCCCCCCCCTTGGCCGCCACCCCCCCTGTGCTGCCAATTTCACTATCTTATGTGGTAGAGGGAGGGGACAGCCGAGTGAGATCTATCGGGTCCCGCTGTGACCAACATTGCTGTGTTTAATTACCATCTGATGCCATCAGATTGAGATGATAGAATAACTGTAGAGCACTTTATGATGTTGGAATGTTTTAGTGATTTTATATGTTTTAAGCTGTCTGTTCTTGGCACTTGGTTGCCTCATTGTAAGCCGCCCTGAGCCCACTCGTGGGGAGGGCAGGGTAAAAATGGAATAAATAAATAAATAAATAAATAAATAAATAAGTAGAGATTCAATGAATACTTCTAGAAGGCTGAAATGCAGTCCAAGTGGGTTATTTCCCTAAGCAGGAATGGAACGTGTCTTTTCAGAAATTCCTGTTTAACACATAACAAAGATGAGAGACAGGCAGGGGTCTTTTCGTAGAAGAACAGCTGCAGGAGCTCATTAGCATATGGTATGCTAATGAGCTATTAGGCTATTAGCATATGCCACGCCCCCTGACATCACCGGAAGTGATGTCAGAAGGGGAAGCAAAAGGGGGGAAGCATCTTCAAAAGCCTCCCCTTCCCTTCCCCAGCTGGTCTGGGTGGGGGAGCTAAGAGAGAAGGGGTTTAAAGTTTAAACTCCTTCTCATGAGAGTTGGGCCACAGAAGGAGGAAAGAGGGAAGGAAAGAGAGAGAGTAGAGATAAGGAAAGAAGGAAGGAAAGAGAGAGAGAAAGAAAGAGAGGGAAGAAGGAGGGAAACAGGGAAAGGAGGAAAAAGAGAAGAGAAGAAGGTGGGAAAGAAAGAAAGAGAGAAGAGAAGAATGAGGGAAAGAGGAAAAAGAAAGAAGGAAAGGAGGGAATGAAAGAAATTCAGTGGCAATTCAGCCCCATTATACCCTATGGGCCATTGAAGTCAATGGTGAAAACATAGGGTATATTCTGGGGGCTGGAGGGAGGGGTTTGAGGAGAGGCTCCAAGATCACAGGATAGCTGGTGGAGCCTCTCCCCAAGATACCCACCAAGTTTCAAGAACATTGGACCAGGGGTCCAATTCTATGGGCCCCCAAACAGGTTGCCCCATTTCCTCCATTGTTCTCTATGGTGGGAAAAAAGTTATTTTTTTCCCACCATAGAGAACAATGGAGGGAATAGGGGCAACCTGTTTAGGGGCCCATAGAATTGGACCCCCTGGTCCAATGCTCTTGAAACTTGGTGGGTATCTTGGGGAGAGGCTCCATCAGCTATCCTGTGAGTTTCGAGCCTCTCCCTCAAATCCCCTCCCCTCCAGCCCCTAGAATATACCCTATGTTTTCACCATTGACTTCAATGGCCCATAGGATATAATGGAGCTGAAATTGACATTCGGCTGCCTGAAAGACTCTCCGGGACGCCGGCTGGGGGCGGGGCTTGGCTCCTGAGCTCCCAGAGCTGTGCTCCGGTGCGCTCCCCCCCGAAAAGACCCCTGGAGACAGGCATGTGCAAAACAGTGCAGGAATGCACATGAGAAGAACATTTCAATCCAATTTCAGTCAAAAAAAGAGAATAGAGCATTGTTCTGAGGTTTGAGGATCCTGCTCACTTGTGAATAACTGCCATATGAACAGAGAGATGAATGAATATCCCTGTGAAAAGTAAATAAACAAAACAGATAAAAAATACAGCACTGTCTTTTTTAATGTACACTAAAATGATTGTTTGTTTTTAAAAAAGCACTTTGCATATAAGCCCTACATTTCAAAATACTTTTTGTTGGACAACAGCATCCAATTCAACTGATGTTTCTTGTGAGACAAACTTAAAGCTTGGTAGTAACTATATATTTACTAAAAAAAAAAAGTCATTTTCATTGAAATGGAACATCTGAACACACCTGCCTAGGGCTGCAGCCTTAACTGGACAGATGCATAAAATTCTTTCATGAGCTGGTTTGTGGCAAAGCACATAGTGGCCTATATCACACCACCTGCACAAACAATTTTCTCTGAGCAACTTGCACTCAATGATCTTTCCCAGGCTTCACAGGGTTGCTGTTTCCTTTGTTTGCAGAAAACAATATAAGCCAGTCTTCCAAATCCAAGGTGAAGGTTTAAGCTCGATTTAGTACATCATTCTAGGCAAGTCTGTTTGCAAAGTGGATTGTGTGCGGGTGTACATGAAACAAAGGCAAGAAATGAGTTGCAACATATGCTGTAGGTAAATTGAAAGACAGTGTTTGTATATTCCAATTGTATTAAATATTTTATATTCAGAATTCAAATAAGTAAATAAGCAATATTCATAAAATAAGTCAAAAATCACCAGAACTTCTTGTTTTGCATTCTTTTGTGATTTAGTTTAATTTCTGCAGGAATTAACTTCACTGTCCTGAAATGATAAATTAGGTGTATTGTAGTGTTTTGTATATCATACTAGGATCTCAAAGACTCATGTTCAGATTTCTACTTGGTCATGAAGCTTATCTGGTGACATTGCACCAGACACTCTCTCTTTCAGTCTAATCTATCTCACAGGGTTGTTGTGGGGGTAAAATGGGAAAGAGAAAACTTAGTATGTCATACTGAACTCCTTGAAGAATAGACAATGTGTGAGAAAGATCAGTGGAACTTTAACTCTTAGATCTTCCCAAACATGCAAGTTTCTCCACCACTTTTTTCTTGCCTCTTCTTCTTTTGCTGATAGGGATGGGCATGAATCACATTTTTGCACTGTGGTTCAGGGTTTGTGGCTGAACCATGAACCGAACCATGAACTCATACAAACAGGGAGGTTGGTTTGTGAATTGACCCAGTTTGTATTGGTTAATGAGCCATTTAAAGTTTAAACTCCTGCTTTCTGCTCCCTGCTGCTTTTCACAGAGAGCAGAAAACAGGGATTTATATGGCTCTGAGCTATTTAAACCAAACTGCCACAGTGAGCGAAAAGCAAGGGGTGAGCCATTTAAACCACTGCTTTCTGCTTCCTGTGAAAAGACTTTGTCACTCCACTACCTCTCCACCACTGTCATTCACTCATGCCTCCCTTGCTGTCTTCCCACCTACCTCCCCACCCTTGGTGCTCTAGTACCTGCACCCTTGGCATTCAATCATCCTACCCTTTCCCTCTTCCCACTTACCCCCACCCTTTGCATTCCACTACCTTCCACCCTTGGCATTCACTCACTCCCCCACCCTTTACATTACACTACCCCTGCTGGCATTCCCCCACCACAGTGGCTGGGCCCAAAGCAGCTCCACGGGAGCAGCATGAGCACCCAGTCCCTCAAAACTGAGCTGTGTTTTTATTTTTTTGGGGGGGAGGTTTCAACCCACCCATGATTTTTTTTTAAAAAAAGACAGATTCTTTTGCCCATCTGGGGAGTCCCCCAAGTGTTCAGTAAGCTCTGTTTAGCCTCCATGTGGCTCCAATCCGTGGATTTAGATATCCACAGATCTCAGCCACAGGTGGCTAATAGCACATAATGTCTATTGAACCAATGGTTCTGTTATTTGAAATGGAAGGTTATGCTTTATTCCAGTTTGACATGCTTGGCTGACATAATAGCTACATGGTAAATCTATCTACTGAAAAAAGAATTCAAGAAATCTCTTTATTCCTAATATTAACTTTTTGTATGAAATACTCCAAACATTTAAAATCTTGAGCTCCTATTGCAGGTTATTTAATCCAGTTAAAGTTTTTAGAAAATTAAGTATTTTCTCAGTTATATGTCAATATAAAACTATAAAAGTAGAGAAGAAAAGGTAAAAATGTTTAATTTTTCTGTTCTCAGTCACATGAAAAATGAGATACTTTGGGTTTGATCCAAAATATTTTGAGTTAGGTACCACTCACAGAACAGATCGTTTCTACCTCCTGTCTTCTGACACTATCCTGTAACCATGCAAAAAATCTTCACCCACAGGTTTCACCTTTGGGAAACACATATCAATCTGTCCCTTACTACAGAGGTCTATTCAGGGGGATTAAAAGAGGCAGTAGTAACATGACTTAAAAAAAACATTGATGGATCCATTAGATCCTTCCAATTACTGTCCAGTCTCGAATCTTTCATTTCTGAGTAAGGTAATTGAGAGAGTAGTGGTGGAGCAGTTATAAAGTTTCTTGGAGGGCACATCAGTCTTGGACCCATTCCAGTCTGGTTTCTGCCCTGGCAACAGGATGGAGATGGCTCTGGTTGCCCTCACAGACAATCTCTGTAGGCAGCTGGATCAAGGTGGGTCGGCACTGCTGTTATTGCTATACTGAACAGCAGTGCTCGACACAGTCAACCATGATCTTTTGGCCCATTGCCTCGTTGACATGGGAGTTCATGGGGTGGTCTTGAATTGGCTTACCTCATTTCTCCAGGGTTAAGGACAGAGAGTGGCACTAGAAAGAGAGGGTTTTCTCACCCCACCCTTTGGTGTGCGGGGTCCCTCAAGGGGTAATTCTCTCTCAAATGCTATTTGACATCTATATGTACCCTCTCACCCAGCTGGCATGGAGTTTGGGGCTGGGTTGTCATCATGACACTCAGCTATATCTGTTGATGGCTGACCAGCCAGACACTGCCCCATCTAGTTTGGCCAAGGGACTGGAGGCTGTGGTTGGGTAGTTGAAATGGAATCCATTGAAGACAGAAGTTATGTGGCTAGGTTGGGAGGACTCCTGGCTCTTGATGGTGCACCTTTAACACCAGTGCCAACTGCCAAGAGCTTGGGTGTGGTCTTGGATGCTTCCTTATCAATGGAGGCCCAGTGTTTTCCCAACTGCACCAGATCAGGCAACTGTCCCCCTTCCTGTCTCCCAGTGACCTAGCTACAGTAATCCATGCAATGGTCACCTCCAGGTTAGACTACTGTAATACCCTCTATGTTGGCCTACCCCTTGAAGCTGGCCCTAAAATTATAAGTGATCCAGAATGCAGCAGCCTGGATCCTTATGGGGACCCCCTTGACAGCATGTATTCAACCAGTGCTTCGCCAGCTGCACTGGCTCCAGGTTGAAAACCAGATTAGGTTCAAGGTTCTGGTATTAACTTTTAAGGCCTTAAATGGTCTGGAGCTAACATACCTTTGGGAGAGCAAAATCTGGAGAGCAAAATCTCCTGGTTCAAAAGACATCTGGCTGTCCTCAACCAGAGCCAGGGCCTTTTTGGCCTTGGTGCTGGCCTGGGGGAGCTCTCTACCTAGTGACATCTGTGCCCTATGGGACTTGTTCTTGTAGCTTCATCATGAGCCTGCTGCCACCTTTGCTCAAACTGTCTTAGCTCCCATTTAATCCTTCACAGGTCCTCTGTAAACCAAGGGGCTAGTCTGGCACAGGGGCAAATGGGGAGCAATTTCATCAATGGCTTCAGAGAGGTGGGTATACAAGTCCTCTACCAGCACATCTAATGAGGTGCAAGAGGGCATTGGATCCCACAGGGCATTCTGGAAACTGATAGGATCCATGTGTCTCTGCAGGCAAGCATAAATTGGCTCACTGCCTATGCAGGGACACCTAGCTGAACCTTCAGGACAAAGTGGTTTGACCATGGCACTGCTTCGATAGTATCTAGGTCCACATTTATCCCTATCCCAAAGATCAGGTCCAGCATGTGGCCTGCTTGGTGCATGGGAGCATACAATTGGAGAGAGTCCTAGTGTTGCTATGGATGACACTAGGGCCACTTCCACACTGTCACTTTTGTCACTTTTTTCCCTATTGCTTTTGGTCCTCCCCTTTTCCACATGTGTTTTGCTCCCTCCGGGACTACTAGAGAAAGTAAACACTTGGGGGGGGGGCAAACCCTGAAGCAAAAGCAGGGCTGGCCTGAGGTATTTCTGTGCCCTAGGTGAGGCCAGCTTGTGGCACCTGCGCCCCCCAGGTGATGCCAACCTCCTGGTGGGGCCTGGAGACCTTCCAGAAACATTCCTGGGAGGGGGGGCGCCAGGTGCCACGAGCTAGCCTCACCCCTGCCTGAGTGAGCAGCAGCAATCCTGCTGCTGCCGTGCCAGCCCCCGCCCCTCAAGGCCACTATTGGCCGGGCAGGGAGCTGCGGGCAGGGGCCAGAGAGAGGGGAGCAGCCGGTGGGCCAGGTGCATGGCAGGGTGGGCAGTCCGAAAGGTGAAGCAACAGCAGCCTCTGCGTGTGGCACTGCCTGCAGCCACCATGGGCCCACTGCTGCTGCTGTCTGGAGCACCGTCAGCCAGGCCCGAATGGGTCACATGCCCCCCAGCCCCCTCTGCAGACCATGCCCTGAAGGGGGGGAAGAGTGTGAGAGAGGTGTTGTGGAGATGCAAATCTAAAGCACATGGGGGGGAGAGGGAGGTTTCAGGGGTGCCCATTCCGTGGGGTTCCCTGGGGGCACCAAAGGCGAGGAGGAGCACACGAAGGTGGACACCAACTTGGGCCAGAGTTGCGGGGGTGGCACAAGGCAGCCATTGGCATGTTGGGGTCACCACGGGTCAATCCTAACCCGCAGGGCACATCAGTGTGTGCAAAGAACAATGCACGGGGGGATGTGCAAACTGTGCCAAGAAATAGTGTCTGGGGGGGGGCAGATGGAGGAGAGAGCAAAGCGCTTGGCAAAGGCAGCTCTTCTCCAAATAAGGTTACCCTTACAGCCTGCCCACCTGGCTGCGGGAAGCCTCGTCCTCCCAGAGGGCAGTCCAAAAGGTGAAGTGGCAGTGGCCTCTGCATGCGCTGGCTACCCGCGGCTGCCACAGGCCCACCGTCGCTGCTGCCTGGAGTGCCACCAGCTAGGCCCGAATGGGTCACGCCCCCCTGCCTGCCCCCACGAGGACTGTGCCAAGAAAAAGGGGGAGGGTGGGAGACGCGCAACAAGAGCGGCAGGCCTGGGGGAAGGTGATGGGGACTGCTCACAAGTCCTGCTCATGAGCCCTGCTCATGAAGGAAGGCAGTGAGCTCACAAGTCTTCCTTCTCCTCGGTTCCTTCAGCACCACCCTGGTCCAGTTTGGCACCCTAAGGGCCGGCCCGCACTCTAGGCAAATGCCTAGTTTGCCTAGCAGGTGAGCCAGCCCTGAGCAACAGGGACAAACAAGTGACAAAAATGAAAATGCAGAAATGGCCTAGGTCTGTAGTCTATAACGAGGTGGGATCATCAGCATAGTCATTAACATCCTCCACTAAAAGTCTTGGGCGTTCCAAACCCCAAACACCTACTGCCTCCAGCAGGCATAGCATGGTATCTGCTGGTGCGCTAAGCAGTTGGTATACTACCCAGATAGTCAAACTCTCTTCAGCATCCCACACCAGGTCTACACAATCATGCCAGTGATCTTTGGTGTGGGGAGTGGCCTGAAGGAAAAAGACTCTCAAATAAGTGTCCCCACCTCCCAGGCCTTCTGTCCAGGACTGATGAAGGACCCAGAAACCGGGGTGGTGGGGGTGAGGGTTATCTCTTTCAGGGTTACTGTCTTACCCTCCTGCACCCAGGTCTCCGTCATGCATACCAGGTCCACTTTATTTACTGCAAAATAATTTTGCAGCATTGAGGTCTTTTTATTAATAGACCTGGTATATGGGATATGTACTTGTTGGATGTTGTGCACTGCCCTGAGCCCTTCGGGGGGGGGTGATCTATGTGCTGATCAGCAGACAGAGCATTCATGCCCAAACCTACCCTAATGCAGATAGGCTGTTCAGCAATGCCCCTATCAATGCATGATGTCTTCACCCTATATATAATGAGCCATCTGTCCTATTCCAGGCAAACTAGTAATGGCCTAACCAATCCTGGGACCAGGCATAGTTATCCCAAGTCCACCTAAGGCAACATGAAGCAAGCAAAATAAAAGCCCCCCCCCCCGCAAGCCAATCCTAGGGGAGCCCCAACATTTCTGCTCGGCCTTAAAATGACCAGTTAATCCTATGTTGCCCCTATTGATAGGATTGCCAATTCCAGGTTAGGAAGTTCCTGAATATTTGGTGGTGGAGCCTGGGGAGGTCATATCTGGAAAGGAAGGGTTCTCAGAAGGGTATAATGCTCAAAGCAGCCATTTTCTTACCAGGGACTGCTGTCTGGAGATCCTATGCAATCCTTAGCAGACCACTGAAATCAGTAGACTTAGTCTGGTGAAACTCTTCATAGGATTGTATTGATAGGCAGAATCCATTCAGTTTCAGCATTGATCAGCACAGCAGCAACTATTGATTACCTCAAGCCCTGCAAAAATATCTCCCATTGCTGCCTGCTCAAAGGCTTTCTCTGTAGTCCCTCCAGCCCAGTGGATGAGCCAGTTTGGTGTAATGGTTAAGTGCACAGACTCTAATCTGTGAGAACCAGATTTGATTCCCCACTCCTCCACTTGCATCTGCTGGATGACCTTGGGCAAGTCATAGTTCTGGCACAGCTGTAGTTCTGATAAGAGCTGTTCTTGAAAAAGAGCAGTTTCTGTCAGAGCTCTCTCAGCCCCACCTACCTCACAGGGTGTCTGTTGTGGGGAGGGGGATGGAAAGGAGTTCGTAAGCTGCTCTGAGACTGCATTGGGTAGTGAAGGGCAGGGTATAAATCCAATCTCCTCCTCCTCCTCCTCCTCTACTACTACTACTTCTTCTTCTTCTTCTTCTTCTTCTTCTTCTTCTTCTTCTTCTTCTTCTTCTTCTTCTTCTTCTTCTTCTTCTTCTTCTTCTTCTTCTTCTTCTTCTTCTTCTTCCAGAACAAGTCAGGAAGGCCCATCTCTTATGTAGTTTCATGAGAAGGAACTTGTCGAGATAACCTGGGAAGGCTTCTGCGGGCTGTTTGGTTCCTAGAGAGTAGGATCTCTTCTGGATGTCTCTTCAAAAGTTTAGCTGGCAGCTTTCATAGTTTTAACAGTTTTGTGTTTTAAACCTTCTGTATTTTATCTAGCTTTTAACCTGTTTATCTCTTTGGTTTCAAGTAGCTTGGGCTTTTAAATGTTTTCCAAATAAATATAAATAAAAGAAAAAGAAACAAAAATGGCCATATTGGCATATCACTAAATTTGAAAGAGCCAAATAAAGAGACTACAGCCACGCTCAGAAGTGCCATTTGGTGCAGGCAGATCTCAGGTGTCCATTATAAACATAGCAGCATAATTTTGAGTCTGAATGTTTGGGTTCAGTGTCCTATTTCAATATAATATTCTTTAAGACTTGCTGTCTAGTATTCATGAAACAGAGAGTCTTTGCACCTATATGTAAGCAAGATTGCACTAAGTATAATATCTCCTTGAAGAAGATGTATTATTGAAACGTTGTTATGTAATCTGGAGGCAGCGTTAGATTTTGTACCTTTGTTCAAGGATTTTCTTTTGCATATGATATGGATTATGTACTGTTGTTCAAGGATTTTCTTTTGCATATGATGTTGTAGTGCTTCAGATTAGAATACACAGTATTTTCTTTGCAAGTCTTGTTGACTGTTTGAATTGCGGGTCAGACTCTCACAACTGTTGGCTTTATACTTGTTTTGTGATTAGGTCGTGTTTGTCCAGATTTATCTTTAGATCCATCAGGCATTTGCAGCTGAGTCAGATTTAAAGGCATGTCTGACCGCAGTCTATATGGTTTTGTGAAGGACTATACTCCCCTGATGAATTGTGAACAAGGAACTTTGGAGTTAGACATTGATATGGTTTATCAGATTTATCCAGAATTTGTCAAGAAAAATAATCTTCCAGGGGAAATATTTGTGATTTTCTAAGAAGGTCAACAAGAGACTTGATTTTAAAAGCAACTAATGGGACATCTTTAAAAATCCAAGAAGCAGAAATAAAGTCTTAGAAAGACATTCCATTTGAAATTCAGAAAAAGAGAAAGCAATATAAAAGCATTACAACATATCTACAAGAAAATTCAATTCAATATCAATGGCTTATGCCTGAAGGACTGACTTTCAATTATAAAGGGAAAAAAAGAAAAGATTGACTCTTTGGTGAAAGCCAAAACCTTTTTGGAATTACAGCAGACTCCAGCAAAACCAACAGGAGAAGCAGTGGACAACAATGCTATGGATAAAAGGGAAGAAGAAACAAGTGTCACTTCTGACTCTACATCAGCCTCCTTAGGTGATTTTATTGACTCTGAATTGGATTCTGAACGAGGAGCGACTGTTCCTAGATCCTACAAAGTCAAACTTCCCTTTAAGAAGAAGAAGAAGAAGCATAACTAAAAGTAGGGCTTTTTTTGTAGAAAAAACACAGCAGGAACTCATTAGCATAATAGGCCACACCCCTAACAATGCAGTTCATTAGCATATCAGGCCACACCCCATGTTACCAGAAGTGTGGTCATCCAGCCACACCCACCATTTGCTTCTTATTCTGTTTACCTTGTTTGTTATCAAAACCCAGGGCATTTTTTTGTAGCAGGAACTACTTTGCATGTTAGGCCGCACACCCCTAATGTAGCCAATCCTAATGAGTTTCTGCTGTTGGGTGTGGCCTATTATGCTAATGAGTTCCTGCTGGGCGTGGCCAACTTGGGAGCCAGCTGAAACTCCCTTCCTGTGCATTCCTGCCCCAAAATAGCCCTGACTAAAATAAGAAGCCTAAATGAAGACCTGAGACTATATCTGGCAAACTGAAAAGAGATAATGCATTATGTTATTACTGAATTTTGAGCTAGCATATTTCAATTGATTTATTTTGTAACCATACTTAATGGGGAACTCCTACATTCAGTGTAGACTTTTGAAGATCCTTGCCTATTCTGTGTGTTTTTAGAATAGAATGTAGTGTGTAGTTGGTAGGATGTAGAGAAAGCAATAAAAAAAATTCAAAAAAAAGAGAGAGAGAGAGAGAAGGACTATACTGGTATCTTTGTCTGAGTTTCTGGTGCTAGCAGTCAGTAAAATGTTCTTACTTTTGCTGCAGCTGGTTGAATAACACTGAAGAAAGGTCCTCCTTAAGGTCTACTCTTATTAATTTCACTAATTAATAAAAAAGGAAACAGAAAAAAGGAAGCACACAAAAAAGTAAGATTAAAACATAACAGAATAAAAGATACTGAAACAGCAAAACCAACTAATGCAAAACACCTCCAAAGGTCCATAAATGTCGGGGTGGGTGGGAGAAGCATGTTTACATTTCATTTCTGCCTTGGTTAGGGAAGCCAAGAACTTCATGGCAAACATGTTTGATTGGAGAACATACCATGTTTGACAGCTGCCATCACCCATGAGGTGAACCTCCAACCTCTTCACCTCCCTACTGTCTGCCTCTGACAGCAGTTCAACAGCTTTGTAGCCATTCAGTAGCTGTGGAGTTTCAGTTCCTTACCTTGCAGGGATTTTGCATCTGCACAGAAGCTGAGATGGTTCTACCTAAGATCACAGATGGTTGAGTCAGGAAATGAAATGACACAAAGGCATAACTACACCTCCCATAAGCCTGTGAAAAAATGAGCAAGTGTGAGATAATGCTGATAACCTGGACTCAAGTGAACAACAAAGACTAAGCTCATTAATAAGGTTTAAGTATGAAGTGCTTATTTATAATTTTTGGTTGGATGATTGATTTACTTATTCTTTCTTTATACAATTTGCGGTCCAATGGTGGGAAGCAAGCACAGGTCTGCGGAAGAGGGAAAGGAGCAAAGTAGAACTCCCATTGGACTGTGTGAGAAGGCATATATATATAACTGCCTATTTTATGGCACTGTACTGTTTGAATCCATGAACAGTAACTCAAAAACCAGGCTTGACATTTTCACTAACAGCCAAACAGATTAATGAAAAATCAGCTTCCGGTTCACACTGGTGAATGTAAGCGGAATCAGCAGGTTTTTAAGCATTCCTAATCCAGGTGTAAAATGCATTCACAAAATTGTTGTATTTCATACCTTGCATGGCTGCATTAAAACAAACTTTCTTTGTAATATTTTTCCCAGTAGGTTTTAATGTTATTACAAATCACACCATATGTATAATATTATATGTGTATTTGTTTCTTTAATATATTAGAAAATGAGAAATAATCTAAAAGCTTATCATGATTCATTATTTAACTTAATATCACCAACTGTTATATAACTTTTATAAAATTTATTGCCATCCTGACTGGTTCTAATTTCCGTGTTTATTATTTGTGATTTTAATTATATATCAACTGTATTTTTAACTATTTGTAGTGTTGTAAATCACTCATAGCCTGCCTGCAGGATGGGCAATTTGTATGTTTAATAAAATAAGTAAATAAATAATAAAACTTCATTTCACTTCAAGACATCTGAGGTCCTGTCGTGGTCTCTCTCTTGAAACTCACTTGATAAGACATGGAATCATGGAACCACAAAGAGAAGCCAATGGTGACTGAACCCAGTCTGAATCCAAATCACCGGGCCCGGATGGCATACATCCATGAGTTCTGAATGAACTCAGATGTGAACTTGTGCATTTCCTGGAAAAAAAAATGTAATTTTTCATTAAAATCTGTGCCCATTCCTGAGGACTGGAAGGTAGCTTATGTCACTCCCTTCTTTAAAAAGTGTTCCAGAGGAGATCTGGGAAATTACAGGCCAGTCAGTCTGATGTCGATACTGAATAAGTTGGTGGAAACTGTTATTAAGGAAAGAATTAGTAGGCACATTGATGAACAAAAACTATTGAGGAAGACTCAGCATAGGTTCTGAAAGGGAAGATTTTGTCTAGCTAACCTGCTAATGTTCTTTGAGGGAGTGAACAAACATGTGGACAAGGGGGACCCAATAGATGTTGTTTACCTTGACTTCCAGAAAGCTTTTGATAAAGTTCCTCATCAAAAACTCGTAAGTAAGCTCAATAGTCACAGGATAAAAGGACAAGTTCTTTTGTGGATCAAAAACTGGCTAATTAATAGGAAACAGAGAGTGAGTGTAAATGGGCAATTTTCTCAGTGGAGGATGGTAAGCAGTGGGGTACCACAGGGATCAGTACTGGGTCCGATGCTTTTTAACTTGTCCATTAATGATTTGGAATTGAGAGTAAGCAGTGAAGTGGCTAAATTTGCAGATGACACAAAGTTATTCAGAGTGGTGAAAAGCAGGGAGGATTGTGAGGCACTCCAAAAGGATCCGTTGAGGATGGGCGAGTGGACATCAACATGGGAAATGGGATTCAATGTGACCAAGTGCAAAGTGATGCACATTGGAGGCAAAACTCCTAACTATAAATACATGTTGATGGGGTCCAAACTGGCAGAGACTGACCAAGAGAGAGATCTTGGAGTCGTAGTAGATAACTCAATGAAAATGTCTAGACAGTGTGAGACTGCAAGAAAAAAGGCCAATGCTATGCTGGGGATTATTAGGAAGGGAATTGAAAACAAATCAGCCAGTATCATAATGCCCCTGTAGAAATCGATGGTGCGACCTCATTTGAAATACTGTGTACAGTTCTGGTCACCACACCTCAAAAAGGATATTATAGCATTGGAAAAAGTGCAGAAAAGGGCAACTAGAATGATAAAAGGGTTGAAACATTTCCCCCATGAGGAAAGGATGAAGCATGGGGGCTCTTTAGCTTGGAGAAATGATGGCTGAGGGGTGACATGATCGAGGTTTATAAGATTATGCATGGAATAGAGCAGGTAGAGAAAGAAGTACTTTTCTTTCTTTTTCACGATACAAGAACTTGTGGGCACTCAATGAAATTGCTCAGCAGTCAGGTTAGAACAGACAAAAGGAAGTACTTCTTCACCCAAGAGTGATTAACACATGGAATTCACTGCCACAAGAGGTGGTGGCAGCTATAAGCATGAGCGGTTTCAAGAGGGAATTAAATAAACATATGGAGCAGAGATCCATCAATGGCTATTAGCCACAAGGTATAGATAGGAACCCTGGGCAAGTGATGCACTGTATTCTTGTTGCTTGGGGGGGCAACAATGGGAGAGCTTCTAGTGTCCGGGCCCTACTGATGGACCTCCTGATGGCACCTGGTATTTTTGGTCACTGTGTGACAGTGTTGGACTGGATGGGCCATTGGCCTGATCCAACACTGGCTTCTCTTATGTTCTTATGTCCATTCTAGACCATACAACTTGACTCCAAAATACCCATACTACATCTGACACAAATATAGTAGAGCAACATTGGATGACTACCTCAAGACCCATCCCTTTAGTGAGAAGTCGATCTCTTAAAGGGGCTACACTTTGGCTAGAGTCTAGCAGTAGTAGGCCTGTTGGCAACTCTATAATAAATAGACTTGTGTCTTGGCTAACTGACAAGGTAGTTTTGTGGAGGCCTTAGAGTGACCACATGACTACTCTGGGCTACTGGTGTTTGGATGCCCACTGAACAGGAAGCTCGTTTTGTACCAAAATCTATTATTGCTTACATTCAACTCAACCTTTGGATCTGTTAAGACCTCCTGAATTCTCTGGCCCCAAATAACTTCAAGTCTGTGGCTAGAGTAAAGCAGCACCCTCTATAAAATTAGTATCCAGTGACATTTAAGTTCTCATTTATGTGTTTTTTTCAAAATTTGAAGAGGTTTTTTTCAATTTAAAGGGGTATATTGAAAGAAGTTGCGATCATGAAGACTTCAGTTAACACAATTTATCTAAAACCTCTGCAAAGATTGTTGTTGCATTTGGAAGCATGAATAATGTGTGGGAAATCATATTTCTACATGTTTAATCCTATGCCAAGGCAGCTGCTCGTGTGGTAGCGATCTGCAGCAAATTAGACAGCAGTTAAAGTGAGATTTTCCACAATCAAGAACAAAGCAAGACCAGTTAGTATGAGAACAGCTTGTTCTGGTTGCTAATGTGCTTAAAAACTTGCTGTGCCTAATTTGAAACAGCTCCTGTGCAAGGATGTTGACATTGGTTTCTGCGGTCTAGTGCTAAATCAGAACCAAATGGAAGGGGTTAAAGATGATGACAAATTAGATACTGACATCTTCTGCTCCAGCTACAGAGGGTATTTTCTTTTTTCATTATTGTTATTGATTTAAAAGTTAATTCCCCACAATATTAAAATTTTCAATGGATGACAGCTTACTGACTAAAAACTGGAATTTCCAGCCAGCTGTCAGCTGAAGAAAAACTACACTGAACACCCAATTCAAATTACTTAAAGATGTGTTAAATTGGTATGGAGAAAGTTGTGTTTCCTCAGTGGCTGCTGGAGCTAAATCTCAAGTGTCTTTAGAAATATATCTCCTCCCTCTCATCAGTGCATAAAATCAAAGTAAGGTTTAGGAAGACCTGTATCCCAAATTTCCTCCTTATACAGTAAACTAGTAGAAGTAACTGGGATAACCCATATGCATAGTTCTTTTCTTTGTAAAATGCAATCATATGCTCTCTCCTAGTCTTAAAGGTCTTATACAAAGAAAATACACACTGCATTCTGCCACAACTGTCCTTTCCCAGATCTTTAAACTGCCTTACAGATACAGCCCCCTCCCAATCAGGTTGGAATTACCTTTGAGGCTATATGCGGATGACTCCAAGGAGACTGTGTCGCTTTACTGTCCCTTGAATAAATGTCATTTTCAAAGACTTTTTTTTAAAAAGCAAGCACAATGCCTTTAGGGAGAGCCTTGGAAGATGTACATAAAACTTCACATCTCTGTCATTAAGTTTCTTTTGAACAAAGGGTTTGAATACTTCTTTTCCATCTACTTCAGACTTCAGGAGATCACTTGCCATTTAAGCTGCAACTTGTGTGCCACATGAAGTATAGAACAGTCTTTGATTTTTCTATCTCAAAAGGGTTAGCAAAGTTTTGCAACTCAGTCACCAGTGACTGAAGCGCCCACCCCTAATCTTAAATGGTTGTATTTCCTTTTGTACTGAACTTTCCAAACCAGTTGCTATTTCCAGTGTGGAATCTACATGGTTCCCTTTGCAATGTCTTGACAGACAACATGTTTAACAAGCTAGGTTGTTTCTCCTGAAACTAGTGACACATCCTGTGTCTTTCAATTGATTGTCCAATTATCAAGTCAACAGGAATTCTTGATGCTGTGTATCTGATCTGAATACACTACTGTTCTTCAGCATACTGACCACTCCTGTGAGTATTTGACAGGTTTGTGAGTGCCAGGAAGCAGACAGATGGGTGCAGAGCATAACTGTGAGGGTTCATGCTGAAGAGTAAATGGCACAAGTTTTGAATGTACACAAATAGAATGCATGTTTTCCTTCATAACTCAAAAGGATCTCAACAACAACATATTGTATGTACTGAATTCAAATTAAGTTCATCATCTAGCATCTTGTTCTTATATGTCTAGTATACTTCATGCATTAATGACATCTGTCCAGTATGGCTTTTTGGAAGGGTTTTCTTATCAATCCCTAAACCCTGCTATAACTTCATCAGTTAGATACTGTATTTCAGTTACTTTTCTGAACATCTCAAATAATTGTTGTCTTCCCAGGACATCCATAACCCATCTATGCATATCCATTGTCCTAGTGTGATGCTTTCAAGTCAATACACTTTCAGTGGAATATTTGTTAGGGTTGCAACAGTGTTGCTATTCTGTCTAGCTTGGAAAGTTCTCTGGTTTGACATTGGCTTGGATTCTCAGGTTGGACATTTGTTGTGTCAGGCTTGTCACATTGTTCCTTGCTTTTGCTGGGATTCCCTGGTTCTGCACTGGTTATTTGGGCCTGTTGGTTCTGTCTATTTTCAGAGAATTTTGGCCAGGAGTTGCTCTGCTTGCTGTTCTGTCTTTGGCTATTCTTTGCCCTGGAGAAAGCATCCCCCCCCCCAGGAAACAATGGAGGATGGTGCAGAGCACCTTGTTCAGCAACCTGCAAAACTGGACCTTGTGGTCCAATTCACTTGAAACTTGGTGGTTATTTAAAGGACAAGCAGCAGCAGCTCTACTCCCTCCAGACCTCCAGAAAGATTCCCCATAGGGAATAATGGAGCTGAATAATATTGGAATCCCTCCCCCAAAAAAACATGGGTATAAATAGCAAAACAGTATTTGGAACCTGGACAACTGGGAATACCAATATTTCTTGGCTCCCTGGTATCCAGGTGCAAAAATACAGATTTGGTAGTTCTCTGGGTCACATCTAATACATGTTACATTTTATTCAGTTATTACTAAAATATGTTTAGATTGCCTTTCCCCACCATATTCTGAATCCAAAGAGCTTATAAAAGTATGCACACAAGACCACATAATACTGAATACAATAAAACCATAAAGACCTCATAACAACATCATCAGCAAAGCAACAACTTAAATCCATGTGCATAATCTACACAACTGGTATTTTGTCTGGGAAGGAGGGGTCCGCTCTCAGCTTCACTGGCAGCATCTTGTAGAACACCAGATCAGTCATTAGTCTGTTGCAGCAAAACAACACAGGAGTCAGATAGCATTTTAAATATTAATAAAATATATTTCAGCACATGCTTTTGTGAGCCAGAACTCACTTCTGCAGATGCACAGAAGCATACATGCATAGGCTTGGTTAAATACTGAGCTGGAAGGTGGGGAATGTGACAATCATAGAATCATAGAATGTTAGAGTTGGAAGGGACCTTGGAGGTCATCTAATCCAACCCCCTGCATTCTGCAGGAGAATAGCTGAAAGATAGCTCTACATACTTACATACCTACAACATACCTGAAAGATGGTTGTCCAGTCTCCGCTTGAAAATGTCCAGCAAAGGAGCATCCACCACCTCCTGAGGCAGGCTGTTCCACTGCTCAACCACTCTTACAGTCAGGAAGTTTCTCTTGACTTTTATGTATTTGAAATTGGGTTACCTGGTTTGTCGATTGTTACAAGTCTAAACTTGATTACCTTTTAACTTTTTCTTTTTTGTTATTAGCAGTGTTGGAAGCCTATTAGGGGGATGGGGGATGGGGTGAAAATCTTTTTAAATTGTATTGGTAATGATGTTTAATAATGTTGAATGCATCCCAATAAAAATTTTGTTTCCAAAAAAAGGAAGTTTCTCTTGATATTTAGCTGGTAACGACTCCCTTGTAATTTCCACCCATTAGATCTAGTCTTGCAATCCGGAGCAAGAGAGAATAGATCTGCTCCATCTTCTACATGACAGCCCTTCAAATATTTGAAGACTGCAATCATGTCCCCTCTAAGGCTTCTCTTTCCCAGGCTAAACATACCCAACTCTTTCAGCCTTTCCTCATAAGACTTGGATTCCAACCCTCTCACCATCCTGGTCACCCTCTTCTGGACATGCTCAAGCTTGTCAACATCCTTCCTAAAATGTGGTGCCCAAAACTGGACACAGTACTCCAGGTGAGGCCTGACCATAGCAGAATAGAGTGGAACTACCACCTCCCACGATCTGGACACAATGCTTCTGTTAATGCATCCTAAGATTGCATTAGCTTTCTTCACAGCCACATCGCACTGCAGGTTCATGTTGAGCTTGTGATCAACCAGAACACCTAGATCCCTTTCACATGTGCTGCTGTCAAGCCAAGTCCCTCCCATTCTATATCTGTGCCTTTGATTTTTTTGTACCTAAGTGTAGGACTTTGCACTTATCTCTACTGAAATTCATTTTATTTGTCTCAGCCCACTGTTCCAGCCTATCTAGATCATTTTGAATCCTGATTCTGTCTTCTTCAGAATTAGCAATCCCACCCAGCTTTGTGTCATCTGCAGATTTGATAAGCATCCCCTCTATGTCTTCCTCCAGGTCATTTATAAAAACATTAAACAACACCGAGCCCAGGACTGAGCCCTGTGGCACTCCACTCGAGACTTCCCTCCACGTAGACGCAGAGCCATTTACGAGCACTCGTTGGGTACGATTTTTCAACCAACCATGAATCCATCCAACGGTTGCACCATCCAGACAATGACAAGTTGGCATTAAATAATACCCAATGGAAAGAGAGATTGGTTCACCTAGAGTAGATGTGAGACACTTCCAAGCAGCAACAACACAGAAGAATAAACATAAATATAATACAGGAGAAAATTAGATTGTGGGACAAATTAACAGCTATAAGATATATTGAGCTGTAACAACTATAGTGAGGAAGGCTTTGTGGAATCTGGCATGACCTTTGTGAAATTTAGCTCATGGTATCACATTTTCATAACATCAGTAGAATGCTTTGCTTTCTGTTTTGCAAAGCCTCTTGGACAGCTGGGTGAACTGTTTCAGTGTTTTGACACTGCTTTTATATTTATATTTTTAGGACTAGTTTCTTTGCTTAGTTACAATTGTAATGGGTTTTAATGGTCTTAATGGTTGTGCTGAAGACACACACCTTCAGGGACTCACTGAGCACACAGGCTAGCTAAATCTTACTTGAAGAAACACCTGCAGTCCCAGAGGCAATGAAGATCCAAAACAATAGATCTGAGATCAGAACAGTGTTTCTAAATTAAATAAGATTGTTTTATTAGCAATACTGACTTAAACGCTGCTTCTCTTTAACTGTATGGACTAATGTAACACTGAATTTATTCAGTCTTCTCCCCCCCAAAAAAAAACTCTTGATGGAAACTCTAAAGAGAAGACCAAAGCACGGCTAAATGTAAAAATGTAAATATTGCTATGAAAATAGACTCTTGATTTTACTCCACAGCATTTTCAATTTTAATTAGGAATAATAAGTATAGGGTTTCTAGACATGAGGAACTTTCTTCCTTTTCAGACAAACTCTTTCTAGGAGAGAAAAACATTGATGCCTTTGAACTGGGCTAAGAGAGAAAGTACTTTTAAACAATGGATATCTTAAAAGAATCAGGCTCAAAGACTCATTTGTTTTATTCTGCTGCCTACAACTAGACTTGATTGCCAAGGTATGTATGGCCTTTCAAAAAGGGTCGTTAATGACCAAGCATGGACTGCGATACATTTGAAGCCCTTTTTTTTCCAAAAAAAAATTATTATCAGGATATAATAACATGTTCCATAAATGGTAACCAATTCTTAACATACCCTTTTCTACAATTCCCCCCCTTCCCTGGCTCCCAACGATGCTCCACCCCCATTATAATTCCAATCAATATTCTCTTGCATTCACCTAATATTCAATAATCAAATCTTCTATTAAAACATTTTCCTTCAAAAAGGTCCTTGGGTTCCACCCCTTTCACCCACAGATCATTTAGATATATCTCTCAGACCAAGGATTCGTCTTGAGTAGTATCCTCTTTCCGGTAATGGCTTGGCTTTAGGAAGCCTACAAATGGGGCAGGAATACAGCTTCTCTCCCCCTATGTATGTTTTCAGCATCTTTGTGGAGGGCAAGTTGATTCATGGCTTTCTGCGTGGAGACAATATACCTCGGCTTACAGGATGCTGACAACTAACAACAGGGGATGGATATTGCTATTGTGCCCTTCTTGTGAACTTCCCTAACTGGCCTCTACTGGAAGACAGAATGCTGAGAGAATAGACCGTTGATCAGTTTGGGTATGGCAGCTCTAATTACTATTTTTCTCTTTTCAGGAGAGGAAGCTGCTATAACACTGTTCTTACTCATTATTATTGCCCTACATAGAGCAATTATTTTCTTAACAGACTACAGTGTGCATCTGTTAAAACCAATGGACAATTAAACCAATGGCCTGGCCTTAACCTAATTAAGTCTACAAGCACTTCCTCTTTTTTCATGTTAAGACTGAAAAAGTCCACATCCAGAAACAGTCCCCCCCCCTTTACTATATTTTTCTTCCAGCATCCAACCTAAGGAAGAATTTAGTGGATCTCAAAAGTTTGTGGACCTTAGGTGGATGTGATAAAAAAAGTATTTTTTCACTGAATACTAGCTGAGGTATCACTAGCTGAGATCCGAAGAATTGTACAGTGTTCCAAAGGACTGAGTGGACTGTGAATTAACTCTGTTATTAATGCTGTGCTTCAGGTACTGATGAGGATACTTTTTGTTCTTCACAATTTACTCAGAGTGTTTGCAATTTTTCTTTGTGAGAACTCACTTTAAAAAAAAAACAACTAACTGTTTTTGAGTGTTTGCAAAGAAAGATTACAAAAAGTGTAATGTAATGTCCCAGACTCCATTCCATTTCTCATGGATTCTTTTTGCCTGGAATTATGCTCTTGTAGAATTCTAACTGATCTGGTGGAGAAAGTATGTTACCTGTGTCCCACTATCAGGAAAGTGAAAGGGAACAGATATGTAGGAAAGGTAAGGAGAGCTGGAGTGATCCCCAGTATGAAGGAATAGAATCTCAAGTTCAAACTTGGAAAGATCTATTTAGTTATTGTATTTCTATACCACCCTCCCTGGAGGGCTCAGAGTGGTGTACAACATAGTTTAAAGCACAGCTACACAGGCATATATAAAATTAGTCTAAAACCCATTAAAATTAAATCTTAAAGAACATTCTGATGGTGTTAAGTAATTATTAATTCCTCTTATGGGGGGCAGATCAGGGCTAGATATGATAGTAAACTGTTGGTAAACTATGTTTGATGTCACATTGGAATGAGTACTTGGAACTGGAGAAGTTAGTGTTTTAAACTTCCCTAACTTGAATTTCCAGCACCATCATTAATTAAACTTGCTAATAGATTTAGGAGGGTAAATTTTATTCAAAGTATAAGCTTTTGTGTGCAAGCACACTTCCTCAGATAAACTTGCTAATGTAATACTATTGAAGTCAAAACAGATGGACTTGCTGAAAAGTTGTTTCCACTGAGATTCACCAGGAAAGTTGTTGACATCATTTTGTGTGTGTGTGGGGGGGTTAGATTATCAAAAATATGATCAACCATCTCAATAACCATGGATTTTTCCAGCAGCTATTTTCTGATCCATATTGCTTTATATTTGTAGATTCAAATTACAGAGATCAAAAGAATGTGGTTAACTGGCTTTGCCAAGTGAGTCCAAAATAAGTCTGTGGCAGTTGGAACAAAATCTTTGGAGCAAAAGGGCATTGGTTCATCTTCAGGCTTCCCTACACCTTTCAAGCAGTGAATGAAGACAATTTGCTAGTGCCCACCTGCTGAGATAAATGGCCATACTCTAGGACAGAAGCAAAATATTACTGAAACCTGCAAGCAAGGAAGAACCTTTTGAACCTTCAAGTGGATCTAGCAGAGCACCAACAGTTGTCTTGCTTCCTGGGCAGCACTTTCAATCAGCCCACCTTTGACGAATCCCTCAATTCCTGGTTTTATTTATTTGAGGTGCAATATGACTAAGAGGCACAGAAAATTTCAGCACAAAATGAAGTTATTTGAAATGAAGAGCCTGAGAGACAGCAGGCTGCATTCTACTGCATATTGTTACACAGTAAATTAAACTTGTGAGCCTCTGAGATTGGCTTCATGCTGATGTTCCTGCCGTATGGAAAATCACATGCTTTCAATTTTCCCCCAGCCTCTAACAGATGACAGTAATAAGAACTAAAATCACTTAAGACAGCTTATGAAAGGAAACTGTCTTCTTTTTTTTCATTTTTAAATAAAAAGGCATCTCTTCATACCATCTGCTGAGGTACAATAATGTTTTGTAACAGGGGCTTTTTGAAAGCATTTTAAAAGGCATAATGTGAGCCTATCCTTTCCATAAGCTGAAAGAATTATTGCAGCTCTCTCTGGGTACAGAGCAGAGAGTCACATAATTAAATTTGATGTTTCTTTAAATTTAATGGTTCAAATACAATTGATTTGGGTTTCATTAAAGGACTGTATAAGATGAAGGGTTTGCAAAAGACAGCGAACAAGATATAGCTGTGTAACAAAGATAATGAACCTTGCAACATTTTTAAAAGAATAATTACTTTATGATTTATTGTGATTTAATAATTTAATACAGTAATAAGATGACTTTTGATATCCTGTTTATGGTCTTTCTCATATAGTCTGAGATTCATCCCATTTTCTACTGTACCCCAAATAATTAGTAGAGTGTAAGTAGGCCCCATTTAGTAGCTCAGTATCTTATGTTAGAATATACAAGGTCTATAGTGCAGCCTTATGAAGAAGATCAGATGATCACCCTATGGGGGACAGCTGAAGGATTGCTAGTTAGTATAGCTAGATTAGGGCCTCCCACATTTTCAAATGATGTCCTTCCTGTCTCCTGATTGGCTCTTCTAAAGAGGTTCTGATGTTGTTGTTCCTCCTTCAGCAGTTAGGCTAGACAGTTAAAGTTCTCTCACTTCCATGTTCTAGAACAGTTTGTTCTTTAAAAAACCTACTTATTTTTCTCTAAACAGTCAGTGCTTCACTTCCTTTGCATATTTAAACTCTGCCAACAGGGTTCTGGGCCCAGTATGAGCACCACTGTAAAAAGGGAAAGTTTAAACAAATCAGTAGGCAAAAGAAGAAACTGCAAAATGGCTGTTTCCTGCACAGCTCAGTACAGCTGCCTACTAGACAGGCTGGCAGATGGCAGTTATCTCATTTGGAAGGAGAGAATGAAGAGCCATTTACTCGAGATGGGTTTCTTGTACATCGTTACAGGACAGGAAAAGATGACTCAGCAAAACAGAAATCCTGGGAAAAGGATGATGAGAAAGCAAGAGGTTCTCTAATAAGAGCTCTGTCCGATAGAGATGTTCTGCAAGTTATTCAAATTCAGGCAGCAAAGGGAGTTTGGAGTGAGTTGGTTGTATATTCAAAAGAAGCTATTTTGGTCTCTGAAGAGCCAGTTGTATATTCAAAAGAAGCTATTTAGCACAAGAATGCCTGAGAATGGCAATTTGCAAGAGCATTTAGATCAAAAGCTTCCTCTGAGTCAACAGCTAAGGAGTGCTGGCAAAGAAATTACAGAGCAGGACTTGGTTGTTTTGATTTTAGTTAGTCTGCCCAAGATTTCCAAAAGCACTGTATGCCAAACAGAGTCAAAGTCAAATCTGTCTCTGCCAAATGTAATAAATGAACTGGAGCAAACATTCAAACATAAACAGTTTGAGGAGACCAACAAAAAGGCTAAACATAATCCTAACCAAATGGCTTTATATATAAATAATAAAAGTAAAGGAATTTGTTACTCATGTAGAAAACAAGGGCATATTAAAAAGGACTGCAGTGCTTTCAAACAGAAGGGTACCCTGCAAGGCAAATGAAAAGGGAGAAGCTGAAACAGCCACCCCTAAAGAAATGCTTCATATTAACTAAAGGTGCAACTAAAAATCATATATGGTTTTGGTTAGTGCATGCTCAATGCATATGAGTGGACACAGAGAATTCTTTGAGATTCTAAATGAAGAGAAAAAGGAAACACTAAGTGTAGCTGATGGGATATCTGTCATGGCAGAAAGGGTAGGAGCTGGAACAATAAAATGCAGGCTCCCGTATGGTGAGATCAGAGAGGTCCTTGTTGAGAACTATTTATATGTACCACAATAGCAAATAATTTAATTGCAGTGAGAGTTCTTGCGAAAAGAGGAATAGTGACCTCATTTGGGGGGAAATGCCTGATTAAAGTGAATGGAGAGCTGATTGTAACAGGGAAAGTGCATGAGGATTTATATGCTTTAGACACATGCACTCAAATTGCAAAGTTGGCCAAGAACTGCAATCATAAGAAATGTGGCATAGGAGATTGGGGCACAGAGACAATAATGCTATTGCCCAACTTGATAACCAGAATTTAACAAAGGGCATGCAAATAAATAAATGCACAATTGAAAGGGAGTGCATATATTGCATTCAAGCAACAAGGACAAGACTAAATTTTACCAAGAATCATGAACCAAGCAAAACAAAACACCCTCTAGAGCTCATTCATAGTGATGTTTGTGGTCCAATGAAAACAGTGACCCTCCAGTGGAAACAAATTGATGATTTCTCCAAATATACAGTTACTTAATTTATCAGAGAAAAGAGGGAAATATTTGAGAAACTCAAAGGGTATGTTGTGATGGTTAACAACAGGTTTCAGAGGAAGCCAGGGGCAATCCGAACTGACAACAAAGGAGAATATACTGAACATGACATAAAAAGGTATTTGACTAAACAAGGTATAGATCACCGACTCACTGTTCCATACTCTCTGGAACAGAATGGTATAGCTGAAAGAAAGTACTGCTCCTTGACAGAGATGTGTAGGTGCATGTTGCTAGAAGCAAATTTATCAGAGATGTACTAGGGAGAAGCCATCAGCACAGCCACTTATCTACAGAACTGGCTGCCTACAAAAGGAGCCAAAGGCATGCCATACAAAGCATGGTATGGATAAAAACTCAGCATGAAACATCTAAGGGTATTTGGGTCAAAAGCCTTTGCCTATATTCCCAAAGAAAAGTGATCCAAGTTGGATCTAAGGACTGAGCAAGGTATTTTTGTCAGATATGCCTTGGTCTATAAAGGATATAGAATCCTGGATCCAAAGACACAAACTACAAAATTTTGCAATGCAGTCTACATAGATGAAAAGGGGGGAAAAAATCAAAGCTACAGAAAATGTAGACATCATTGAATACACACTGACGGAAGAAAATAAAAGAAAGCAACCAGAAGCAGTACCATTAATCATCATGAAACCTACTGATGGCATACCATGGGGGGGGGGGATAGGAACAAGAAGGGGATGAGGATCCAGAGATCAGATGGTTAACTAGTATCAACAAGGGAGTACCACCGAGAAAACTCTCCTACCTGACCAAAACAAAGACTGAAACTGAACCCTTCACATGGGAAGACATAGAGAAAATGCTCACTGAGTAGGCAAAAGGCTGAAGAGGAAGAGATTACACCTCCAATCAAGGATCATAAAGAGATATTCGCAGACTCTCTTCCAGAAAAGAAGGTAGAATGCAAGTGGATTTTCTAAACATATAGTTGTTGAACTAAAATATTATTCCACTGAAAACATGGTTGCAGATGCCCTTACCAAACCACTTTCACATGAAAAAATTGAGATTTTACAAAGAAAAATTAACCCTGTAGACTAGCACAATAGCCCTTGAGAAGGAGTGTTAGAATATACAAGGTCTAAAGTGCAGCCTAATGAAGAAGATTGGAAAATCACCTTATGGTGTACATCTGAAGGATTGCTAGTTAGCATAACTAGATTAGGGACCTCCCACATTTTCAAATTATGTCCTTCCTGTCTCCTGATTGACTCTTCTGGAGACTTCCTGCTCCTGCAGAGGTTTGGTTGTTGTTGTTCCTCCTTCAACAGTTAGGTTCAGGTTCTCTCTCGTCTATGTTCTATAACAGTTTGTTCTTTAATAAAACTACTTATTAAACTGATAAGAACAGATTGACTTCTCATGGAGAGAATGTTTATGCTTCTTAGCCAAAAGTTAAATTGAGGAATGAGAATAATGAAGAAAAATTTAATGGCGAAGAATTGAAAGATATAGTTGAGAAATTTTATAAAAACTTATATCAAAAAGATATGCAAAAAGAGGATTTAATAACAGAGTATTTGGAAAATAATAAGAAATTGTTTAGCAAACAACATAGGAAAATTTTAAATGAACCAATTACAATGTGTGAGTTATCAGAAGCAATTAAGAGCCAGAAAAGAAAGAAAACTCCAGGCCCGGATGGTATTCCTGCGGAATTTTATCAGATCTTCGAAGAACAGGTTTCTCTCCCATTTAAAGAGATGATTCAGAGAATAGGTCAACTGGGGAAGAGTCCAGAATCGTGGAATCATGCATTGATCACATTAATTCCCAAATCAAATTCTGATCAAAGTGATATTAAAAATTATAGACCGATATCGCTATTAAACGCTGACTATAAAATTTTTGCTGGTGTTTTGGCAAGTAGACTTAGGAAAGTATTATCCCATGAGATACATCAAGATCAGTCGGGATTCCTTCCAAAGAGACAAATGAAGAATAATATGAGAATAATTATAGATGTATTAGAATACTATGAAGAACACCCAGAGAAGGAACTTATGCTAATGTTTCTAGACACGGAAAAGGCGTTTGACAACTTATCGTGGAACTTTGTTTTGCAGAAGCTTAGCAGGATGGATTGTGGAGCACACTTTCTTACTATGATTAAAGCTATTTACAAAACACAATACGCAAAAGTAATAGTTAACGGAGATATGACAAACAATATAGAAATTCAGAAGGGGGTGAGACAAGGATGTCCAATCTCGCCTCTATTATTTATCTTTGCATTAGAATCCTTAAATGATGCCATAAGGGAAAATAAACAAATACGAGGCCTAAGGATTAAAGGGCAAGAATATAAGCTACTGGCATTTGCTGATGACCAGGTATTTATTATGGAGAAACCGGAAATGTCAATAATACACCTAATGGAGACAATTAAACGATACGGGCAGGTGGCAGGTCTCAAGATAAATTATAAAAAATCCAAAATAATGCCCAAAAACTGTTTGCCAAGTACAATAACAGCTATACAAGAACTAACTTCTATGGAGATAGTTAGGAAAGTGAAGTATTTGGGAATTAATTTATCTAATAAGTGTAGCTCCCTAATAGAAGAAAATTCCTATAAATTATTGAAAGAAATTACAACAGATTTATCTAAATGGAAAAATATTCCCCTATCTTTATTGGGTAGGATCGCACTGGTTAAAATGAATATATTGCCAAGATTTCTGTTTTTAGCTCAAACCATACCAGTTCTAAAAAACAAAACTTCTTTGAAGAAACTGATAAAATTATAAGACAATTTATATGGAAACATAAAAGAGCTAGGATAAAGTGGAAAGTAATGCAAGATAGAAAAGAGAGGGGAGGAGTGAATGCTCCCAATTGGTATATATACTATCAAGCGGCTGCCTTAGTTTGGATAAAAGAATGGCTCACTTTGGAGAACGTTAGGATTTTGGCATTGGAGGGACATGATTTGTATATGGGATGGCACGTGTACATCTGGTATGATAAAGATAAAATACATTCCAATTTTGAAAGACATTTGTTAAGAGGAGCACTGAATAAGGTATGGAAAAATATAAAAGTAAGATTTTATAAGAAAATACCAAGATGGGTTTCCCCATTGGAAGCGTTCATCGCCCCAGCTCTAATAACGATGAGTAAAAGGGAATGTTACAAAACTTTGTTAACCAAAAACAATAAGCTAAAATCAGAAGAGAAACTGATGCGTGAAAACCAGTTAACTTGGTGGGAGCAGATTATGTTAAAGGATAGATTTAAAAAAGATATGTTAAGAGGCTTTGAAGACCAAAACAATGAACTAGACAAGATTTGGTTGTCTTCAAATGATAAATTAATTCAGAAGTTATACAGGTTCTTGTTGGACGACTTTGTGCAAGATGAAATCATTAAAACGGTGATGATTTCGTGGATGAAGGATATGGGAAAAAATATAGAATACAGACAATGTGAAAAATGCTGGAAATCGATCAAATACATGAGAGCGGTTGCGTACAAAGAAAACATATATAAAATATTTTATAGGTGGTATTGGTCCCCCGATAAATTAGCTAAATGTTACTCTGGTTACTCTAGTCAATGTTGGAAATGTAAGGCTAATGTGGGGACCTTTTACCACATGTGGTGGAAGTGTGGGAAAATTCAAGGGTATTGGAATATAGTGCGTAGATTGATACAGGATATCTTGGGGAAAAACATCGCACTAATACCTGAAATATACATGTTAAATATGCTGCTGGATGGATATAACCAACAAGAAACTTATATTTTGGTGTATATATTATCAGCCGCTCGACTGTTACTGGCCAAAAACTGGAAATTAGACTTAATTCCCTCAAAAGACGATTTAATAGTTAAATTGTTAGAGATACTACAAATGGATGATTTAAGTTTGAAGCTCCAAAATAGAAGTGAGAAGGTACACATGGAAAGGTGGGAAAAGCTTTATAAGTGGATAGAAAATCGTTTGAATGTATAGAGGTATATAACATGTAAAAGACTCTATTTTGTATGTACGTTGTATTATGTAAGATAACTTTGAAAACCTAAAAATAAACTTAAAAAAAAAACTACTTGTTTTTCTCTAAACAGTCAGTGCTCCATTTCCTTTGCATATTTAAACCCTTCCAACATCTTAGGGTGCATTCAGACGGGCAGCTAATCCTGCCATTAGCCCGGCTCTAGTTTTATCCTGATTTTTTAAATCGTTGCATGACCAGACAGCCCCTATAAATCGTCTTATTGTGCGCTGCCTCTGCTGTGGATTGTCCAGACAGCATCCACTGAAGGAGGCATGCGTGGTGGTTTGTGTTTTGTTTTTTTAAAAAAGAAAGTTTGCACAAGTGCATAGGTGTGACATCGTGTCCTTTTTTCTACGTGCACGCACAGAATTGATTTTTTTTTTAAATGGTGCCTGTTGGGATGGTCTGACCATCCTGAACAGGCACCATTTTTTAATTGCACACTGTAACAATCAGACGGGGGAAAGTCTGTGAATGGCCCAGTGGGAACTGAAAACTCCAGTTTTAAAGTACCACCTTTTTAATATGGCTCTGAAGCACGGCAAAATGGGATGCTCATGGATGAGGTACATTTCCCAGATGTTGCTGTCTGGAAATTACATTTAAATCCGCCAGGCACTGCATGGCACAGATCTAAAGAGCCATCTGAACGCACCCTTAGACTACCATGGCTTGATAGAACAGAAAGTAAATCACTTTACAGAGCCCTAGTTAGGCTGTATATATGAGACGGGAATATTGTTCTTCCTTGGTCACACTACACAGAATCTTCCCATTTTCTACGTTGTTGCATAACAGAGTACTTCCTTGCTACCCATAGCAAGATGATCATGTATTTAGCCACTTTTTCTTTCTTTACCTATAATAGTTGGCCTAGGATCTATGAGGAACCCTTGAATGTATTCATATAGATGTTCTGATCAGGTGGCTCCATTTTCAGCCCCTTTCATCTATCAAAATGGGACAGTTCAAGTTGGTAGCTCAATGAGGGCAGGAGGAAAATATGGCATTATATTATACTAGGAATAAGGCCCATTGTGGAAATAAATACAATGAGCTCTAGAAAGAGGCTCTGGGAGAGTGACAAGGCCTCGGGCACTCAGCGTCAATGTGCTGTGGCGACTCAGCAGGGTATAATGACACAGAGTCCACCATTTTCTCCAGAGGAACTGATCTCTGCTACCTGAAGAGCAGGTAATTATGAGTGATCTCCAGCCCTCACTTGGAGATTGGCAACAATTGTGACCCAGGAGGGAATGGCTGGTTTGGAGGGTGGAGTCTATGTCATTTTACCTATCTGAGGTCCCACCCCTCCTTAAACCTCACCGTCTCCAAGCTTCACCCCTCAAATCTCCATGAATTTCCCAACCTGGAGTTGGCAACCCTATCTCCTTCCCATCCAACCATCAACCTGCCATTATCTGCCCCTCTGATGTCAGCTTTCCATCTCCTCCCCCCTCCCTTCTGGAGATCAGTTATAATCCTGAGTGATTTCCACCCCTCTCCTGAGATTGGCAACAGTGGTTCCCCAGGAGGGAATGGCTGGTTGGGAGGGTGGAGTCTATGGCATTGGACCTGTCTGAGGTCCCACCCCTCCTCATACCTCACCCTCTCCAGGTTCTATTCCTCAAATCTCCAGGAATTTCCCCTCTGGAGTTGGCAACCCTATCTCCTTCCCAGCCAATCATCAACCTACCTTTATTTCTGCCTCACTGTTCAGCTTTCCATTCCCCCCCCACACACACACACACCTGCAGCCTCTTCCATGCTCTGAAACCCTGACTGCCACAGAGTTCACCATTTTCTCCAGGGGAACTGATCTCTGCCATCTAGAGAGCAGTTGTAATTCTAAATGATCTCCAGCCCTCACCTGGAGATTGGCAGCAATGGTTTCCCAGGAGGAAAAGTAGTCTTTCTCTGCAATGGGGACCAAAGCAGCTTACATCATTCTCCTCTCCCCTTTTGACTTGCACAACAACCCTGTGAGGTAGGTTAGGCTGAAAGTCTGTGACCAGTCCAAAATCACCCACTCAGCTTCTACAGCAAGAACCCAGATCTAGCAGACCCTGCTCTGAAGCACTGAATGTGACGCCTAGGGCAGCCAACCTCCTGCCCTAGGCATCCTGAAGATCACCAGGTATCACAACTGAACTCCAGACAACAGATCTCTCCGCCCCACTAGAGAAAATAACTGCTTTGGAAGGTGGGGTTTATGGCATTCTGTTAAGCTGAGGCCTCCCCCACCAAAGCCTGGCTTCCATGGACTCTACCAGAAAATCTCCAGGAATCTCCCTACCTGGAGCTGGCAACCGTAGTCAGGACTGGCCATAATGAGTTCCTCACAAAGACCTGCAAAGAGTTTCCTTCCTTTGTCTGAACCAAGTTTGGTTGCCTACCATAGCGAAATGGGCTCCAGTTTACAACTCAGCTGTTTGCCTCCCACCCTCATCCCGTGGGCGTATCGAAGTCCTTAAATCTGCCGCCACAACTCACTGAATTATCACTGCCTTTTTAGAGGGACAATGAGGCCCCTCTGGCTGAATCTCCCTATTTGGAGATGGAATTCCCAATCTTTGAGGGATCCCTGGAAAGTTGGCAACCCAAGGGCTTGGCCTTTCCTTGCTTCCCTGGACTACCCCCTCCATTTGGTATTGTGCAGAGTGTGCGGGGGGGCTATGTGCTCAGAGCTCAACACAGATTATTAGCCCAAATAAAATAATTTATTTAACTATTTACACAGTTATGGAGCACACACACTGTAGGAGTAAGCAGACACCATGAACCAACAGGGCATAACCAACAGGGTTCAACGTTCTTTCCCTACATGCAATACTCTCTACCTCAGGATAGGATCTCTCCTTGAACTGGCCGCTGGCTCTGCTTCAGCCACTCTACTCTCTCTTGCCCAAGAGAGCAGGGAAACTTCCATTCATTCCCCAGTCCAGCTGACTGTGGAGTGGCTGAATTTCTGCTGCAGACCAGGGACGAAGACTGTCTCCTCCCTGGATGGGCTGCAGTGTATATTGATGCTGCCCCTCTCATTGGGACAGTCCCTGTTTTCCCACCCCTTTTGGCCTTGAAGCAGCTGAGAACTAACTGCATGCCACTCAGTGAGTGATATCCCTACAGACCCCTGGAACTACAGCCCAATTAAACCTGATGGGGAAACATTTTAAACCAAGAACCACAGTCATCTTAGAAACACAGGTAACTGCCATTTTGTTACACCTACCAAAAGCCACTGAGGGAAGCCACACAGGAGGCAAGCAGGAGAAATGTCTTCCTCAAGAGAGAAAGCCATTCTGACAGGGCACAGTGGCTGAAGAGGGAGTAGGTGGAGAAGATGAGCAGACCCAGCACCTGGCACACAGCCATTGGCACAGGGTCGGAGTGACAGGTCAGCAAGCCAAAGGCTGGGGAAGCATGTGGAATATTCAGAAAAGAATCACACCAAAATGGCTTTATTATATAGGAGAGATGATAGAATGGGTTTGATGGGAGTTTTATTTGTTGCTTTTCTCCCTGAACAAAATCCAGTAACAAAAATCCATTCAAAATACAATACAGTAAATATACAAACAAACAGAATAACCAACTTGTTGGGAAGCTGAGCCCAGAGTCCAGTTCTTTCATGCTGAACTTTAAGTGGTTACTTCGCTGCTGTTCACTATCACATGCCCTGCTATTTCTGATAACTTGAGGCCCTCCCACATTTCTTGTACATTGACTCAGTGGGGTTGAGTAATACTTACATAACACAAATAATACTGAAATAAATATGGTAAATTCCCATTCATATTTCCGAATTTTGAACTGATGTGAAATGTCAATTGAATGCTCATTTGTTAAAAAAAAAAAAGATGACTGAAATTGAAAGTTTCTGGAACATGTAAATGACAAGTAGCTATAACAGCCAGCACACTGTTTTTCTACTCATCTTCATAACTGGTCCATGACTGTATTCTCTCAGTCACAGAGCATTCTTTATTGAACTTGGCATAACATTGCCTAGGTGTCAGAAATACAGTAGAAGACAGCACGTAAAACCATGGTGGCCAGGAGTTCTTTGAACACCCTGTTGTGTCCTGGAGTGCAGCACAAGCGTGACCACAAAACCACACTGTCATTACAGCAACTGCTGTGATAATCTTTTGAGAGGTGGAATGAATGTGGAGCTATTTTGCTCTCCACTCCAAGGTCTCTCTCAATGTTAATGAGTTGATTTTGCTTAGTTTGGCTGGCGTGGCTCTAAGACTCATGCTAGCAAAGTCAATTTTGCTCAGCCAGACATTCAATCCCTAAGTCTCCTCTCTCCCTTGGTTTTGGAAACACTGCCATCATTCAGTATTCATTCATAGTTTTTCAAGTTTTGAAAAAAGGGCCCTGCTTTTTAAATAATTTATAGTGCTATTACACAATTAATGTTTTATGCTACAGCACTGCAGCACTAATATGATGAAAGTACTTCCAGCCAAACTCTCGTCCTGAACTGAGAAAGAATTCAAAGATTGAAAAGTCAAGTTGTATCAAATATTTCTAACACTAGGTTTCATTAAGATCAAGTTGGAGCCTGTATGTTCATTTGAACACCCAGCTAATTGTGCCAGAATATTTATGAAGTTTTAAGAACAGTATTAAAGTGGCACACTTCTTAAATAACATTTATCTCTCCTACATACATGGGTGGGATTCTATGAAGAGTCAACTGAAGGATCTCTCCCCCTGCAGCCTCCCTGCCACCCTGAAAAAATGCTCCTGAGGGTCAGGAGACCTTTGGGATCAGATTAGAATGTTACAAGAGGTGGGACATGCTATACTTGCGGGGGGGGGAGTATTCTGGCCCGCCAAGCTTCCCCCTCCCTCCCCCTAGCAGCTGGCCAACCCACCAAGTTTCCCCTCCCTAGCAGTGGCAGTGGCGAGGCCGGTGGCCCGCCAAGCTTCCCCCTTCCCAGCAGCAGCGGGGGCCCACAAGAAACTTGTGGTGAGGGGGCATTTCCCCCACCTTTGCTTCCCTCTCCCCGCTTCTCTGTTAATGTTCCCTCCTGTCTAATCTGTCAATCTTCCCTCCCCTCCCTTTCTCCTCTAATTCCTTCTATGTTCATTTTCCTCCCCACCCCCTTTTCTAGGAATCCTTTCTTACCCCCTTTCTTCTCTCTCCCCTTGTATGTCTCACCCCTCTTCCCTCACCCATTGTTAGTCTGCCCCTCTCTCTTCCCTGTTTCTCTCCCCCCAACAATCTCCCCCTCTTCTGCCTCCCTTTTACAGCTTCCTCGTTTTTCTGGTCGTGGGGAGGCCGCTCGCCTGGGAGAGACCTGGCAGTGGTGGCCTCCCCTGCCCCACAGCTCCACGGATGACTGGCTAGCTGCAGGGAGGCTGCTTGCCTGGGAGAAACCCGGCAGCAGCGACCCCTGCCCCACAGCTCCAGGGCCGACTTGCTGGCTGCAAGGAGGCTGCTTGCTTGGGAGAGATATGGCAGCAGCGGCATCCCCAAGGCTTGACTGGCTATGGGGAAGCTGGCTCATGGGAGGGGGAAGTATTCCCCACGGCTGCTAAGGCTTCTCCCTGCCGCCCCCTGCCACGGCCCACAAAACCAACACTGGCAAGCCCTGCGCAGCTCCAAGCAGCCCGGCCCGCCAGGCTCTTCCCTGCTGCTGCCGCCCACCACAACAGCAATGGCTCTGAGCCAGCAGGCTTTCCCCATTGTTGCTGCCGCCACCACCAACAGCAGGGTAAGTGTGTTCTTTGTGCATATGCAGGGAACGCTCGTACTTTTTTGAGGATTTAAATATTCCCCCTACAGTTTTTAAAACTTTTTAGATTTTTCTGCACACCTGGGGACTGCCCCACGTGCGCAGGAAAATCTCCCTGCCCCCCAGGTGCCCCTGGTGCTGATTTAGATATCTGCATGCAGGGGGCCACTTGGGAATTAGATACATAGATATGTGGGTGGGTGGGGGAGGTCTGCAACAAGAATTGGCAAAAACACCTCAGTGTGGCATGAGCCCTTGCTCCATTCAAGGAAGACCTCATGCAAGAAGGGAAAGGAGCCATATCTGATTTTCCATCCAGCTGCAACCACCCCCACTTTGTATTCCAATCTCTTCCCAAGAGTTTCCCCAAGAAGCACTTTTGAGGAGTATATGGGGCTGCAAGGGGAGAGGAGAAAAAGGGAAAATATTTGTGCCAGGCACTCTTTCCAGTCAGAACTCAGAGGATTCCATCAATGGTCAATAATATCAGGCTTTTGGACCTCTACCAAACTATTCTGCACCTCTTCCCTCATATCATTTTGCACTTTCGATACCCAGTAATCAAACTGGTAATATTTTACATTTGATTTAAAAGAGATTATTCTCTCCTAATTATACTAGTCTGCCCAAAATTGTTCTACCAGTAGGGAAAACAATGCCACATGACACATCTCTCCACAGATTCATCAACTACTGCCATTCTGTATGCTGAATAGAATCCACAGTTACCAAAACAGTCACCCAAACTGGTCTAAAATGTAGTTCTAAGGCTCTGTCCTACTCCATGTTCATTCAGGACTGTTCCAGGCAGCAGAACAAGGAAGGTACTAATGCACCATCAGAAACACAGGAGGAGAGAAGATATCTTGAGCCAGCCCTGATTCTACTATATATTTCTCAAGATCTGTCCTTTCCACTAGGTGGAAATCATGGGTGTGTGCTCACTGCATGGAGGTCATGATTCTCAGGGAGCAGGTTCGTTCCCTTGAGACTAGGGTTGCTGACCTGAAGATGCTGAGACAGAAGGAGAGGTTTGGGGAAGAGACCCTCAGGGACTTACCAGAATAGTCCCACCCCTGTCCTGACAGCACTCTCAAGGTCGGAGGGCGTCAGTCTGAGGAGGAGTGATATGATACCTTGGAAGGGATCCCTTCCTTGGGCAATGGAGAAGCAAGTTCAAAGTCCCATTCTACCATGGAAGCTGTCTGGGTGACCTTGGGCCAGTCATACACTCTCAACCTAACCTACCTCACAGGGTTGTTGTGAGAATAACATTAAGAATGAAAGAATGTTGCAAACCACTTTGGGTCCTCATTGAGGAGAAAGGCAGGGTATAAATATATACAGTTTAATTGCTATTTATGGCTTTATATTGTTTATATTTGTATATAACCTTTAGGGCCTTGTGGGATAGAATTTTTTTTAGTGGGATAATGAAACACATGACTACAAACCAAAAACAAATGCAATGCTCCTTCCAGCATCTGTGATTGAATTAACCAATCATCTTTAAAAGGCTAATCACTAAAACACATAGTCCCAATTTGGATTGGGACCATTACATGATGAAAGCGGGGGCCTCACTGTACACTTGTGCATGGTTTCACTGATCAAGACACATACACCTACCACGTGACTCTAGAAAGGAAAAAGACAGGCTGTCTCTCTACCTTTCTTTTTGTTTCTTCTGTTAGGTTGAATAAAAACACAAAGAAAATGATGATGGTTCATGAACTGTGAAGAGGTGGAAAACTGAAACTCCTTCTTCCCCTTCAAGCTATGATTCTGATCCAAACTAGGCCCTGTATGTCATCTATTGTCCTATTAAAATACTGGAAAGATCAGATTTGAGATCTGCCAGCATTTTGTCTGTTGTGGCCTAACTCTTTACCACTAAAGTCAATAGAACACAAAGGCTGTAATTTACAAACTTTAGCCTCCATCTATGTAGCCCTTTGAATTAGAGTCAGTGTCTATTGTCCCTTAAACTAAATTTTAGCAACAGTAAAAAATTAAAACTTGTTTCTTTCCAGGACATTAACAACTCCAAAAACAGATTCTAATCTTGTTTGAGCATTTTCTGGGAGTGAGATTGCGTAACTACTCAGTGGAACAGTTGTTAAAAAGGGAAAATCAGAAACAGGAGGTAAGATATAGATGGAGTGTGGGAAACACAACTCATAACAAGAGTGCATTTTCTTTCTTGCCGTAATGAGTTGGCTGGATGTTGGGTGGTGATATGTTTGGGCCTAAGAGCCAATGCAAGGAAAAGAATGCTAGCTGCCAACAGGATAGTGAAAAAATAGAAAACATACTGACAGATGAAGCACAAGAGTCTTGCAATTAAATCAGGTCTTTTGAAGGCACTTGCCTTTTATTACTAGAGCACTTAAGCTTTCCTTTCAGGGATTAATTTTTTTCTGGTTTTAGTGGAGCCAAATTAATTATTTTACTGCTTATCTTCAATCTACACCTCAAGGTCAGTGTATGTCTGTCAGCATTCTGCTGGGTAAATGATCCTTTATTCATAAGACTACAACCCCGCTGAAGTCTTTTCTTAGTCTGTCTAGTCTATTAATCCCGTTGCTAATTGACTCTTTAATGATGCAGTGAGAAAGCAAAGAAAATCTGAAAGTTCTGAAAGAGCACCAGGAAAACCACAGTAGCTAAGCCATCCTCTTTGCACACTGATGAAATACATTTCTATAAAAAGAAGGGGCATGAAGTGGAAAGAAAGACCATATGTATTCCTATCAGGAATTAGATTTCAGAGAGCCAGTTTCCACATTCAGTTTTTGGAGATGCAGGGAAACATACCATGTTAACAGGGTTAGATAAATGAAAGGTCTTGTTAGCAAACATACCCATAGAATCCAGGTAGCAAAACAATGTCTGGAATTGCAGAAATGAACCAGAGCTGAGTGTTAGTAATTTGCACAGGATCCCTACTACTACATACAAAGCTGGGAATGAATATCCATCTTCAAAATGTCTCATTATGTGGCTCATCCCTCAGCCAAGCTCCTTATGCAAAAAATCAGTGGTAACCATTTTTTTCTTTAAGCATCTGAACATATGCAGCATATGAAACATAATTTATAGGAAATTTAATACATGTAATACCAATGTAGGCCTCAGGAAGAAAAAAAGACAGAATTTAAATTATAGAGATTTTTCTGTATCACTAACCAAATGTGCAAGATGGCTGTTTTAGTCAAAGAGAATAATAATCTTAGTGTAATGCCTTTGGCTACCTGAAATATCTGATTTGTTAAATTAAAGGATTTAAGAAACTGCATCCTTACTTTGTTATTGCATAAAGCGAATATCATGCTTCTATCCGAAAACATAGCTAATTCAGAGCAACAAGACAGAGATCATGAACTTGCAGATGTCTCTGAGCATTTTTACAAGTGCTACTTAAATCACTTTTTGGCATTTCCCACTTCAGTAACACAAACTTTAACACCATCTTTGGTTAGAACATACCTTTGATTGTAAAATTTCCCCCAATTCCTTTCCTAAAGATATTCACAAGTGACACATTCCAGACTAAAAGGAGGTCTTGACGTCACTTATGGAAAAAAAAAGTCTTTCTTTTAATATGACTTAAAACCTGGGAGTGCTAACATGCCATGGTGGGTGACAAAGGCATTCTTTGTACAGTTAGCCATTCATTAGCTGCGGCTATGACACACTATCAGGATTCTGTTATAAATGATCCTGAAGAATCTATGGAAGGATTAAAAGACGTTCCTCCCATACCACCCACAGTTTCCAGCATTCATTGTTGCAGAGAATAAAAGGAAAGGAAACCAACAGAAACCAATTATGTGCCTGAGTCAGATCAAACTGGTACTTCCTTTGAATCAGGCTCTCTCGTTTCTGCTTCTGACTATTTGTTCCTGGGTTTGCTTCTGTAGTGCCATTCTGTTAAAATCCTGACCAGTCTCTCCCCCCGCCCCCCCGCCATGAGCGACTATTACTTCCCTTTTAAAAGTCAAGGCAACCACATAGCCACTTCCTTGCTTTCACAGACTGAAGGTAACGGTAAGGGGCTTACACAGTTAAACCACCCACAACCATGCCACAAATATTTGTTTATTGGAAAGTAAAATGTAGAGAGAGTGCACTTGAAAACTGAAATGTGTCTCATTAACAAGAGGGCTGAAAGTGCTGTGGCTGAACTCTGGCAAAGACCCTTGGAAGTACAATATTGAAGTGTTTGGGAAATCATCAACCAGCTCTTTAAGATCAAAAACACATGATATAACCACAAACTGCACTTTATGAAATCTGACGCTGTAGCATGAAGAGTGGCCTAATTTAATCCATGTGGTTCTGTATGTTTGATGTTAATAGACCTATTCTTGCTGTGTGGGAAAGTAATATGGCCTTTAATAGAATACCAGCCATGCCCTGCCAAGTCATTTATCCTACAGGACTAATTCTATTCATATCTATGCCTGATAATTCATGGATTCCATAAGGTCTTCCTGTATCTTTTACATATCTCTTATGAAGAGATGATGAATTGCAATCTTCAAATATTTTCCTATCTTCAGGGGCAATAGTAAGATTAAAATCTGGTCATGCATGCATGCCACAGTTGTTAGTGAGGGAGAAAAAATGAAGCCACAGGGCAGGAAACAACCTTTTTCAGACACACTGCACACTTTTTTTCATCTGCTGTCATTCAAATAAGTAGCCTTATGAAATTGTTTATAAAGTCTATTCACTCAGCCAGCTTTATGTGGTCCCTCCCCATGTCCTACAGGCATGTATCCCTGAGAATCTTGCATCAGAGGATGCCAGCAGATAATTAGATTACCAGCTCAGTTATTTGAACTTTTTGTAAGGGCTCAAAAACTTGATACTTTGGGCCTTTAAAGTTAAACACTACTGCTAAATCTACTTCTCTCCTGACCCAAACTTCAACTATTAGAAATAAGCAAATTCTATGGAATCAACCCAGTATTTACAAGCTTTCTCAGTGACTGTTCGGACAAAAGCAAATCTTTCAGAGAGTTCACTCACAGTTTGTAAGGCTGGCAAATGATGTTTATGGTGCCACATGGACATTATCATGTTGTCCTTTGGAACTGTAGTTCGCTGTATTGTTCTGAACCCACACACCAGAGCTAACCATTGGTGGAAAGTCGTTTGCAATTTCAAACAGACATTCCCAAAGTTAAACATGTTTTAGGTGTGGATGGGCAACAATAACCATATGAAACATTTGTAAGAAGCATTTAAAAGATTTGATTCAAATAGAACAGATTCTTCTCTCTGTGTCTCTCCTAGGAATAGGCATGAACTAGGAACATGTGGTTCAGACCATGGTTTGTGGTTCTCCCACGGACCGAGTGTGGAGAAAAAAACCCGTTTGTACAAACCAAACCAGTTTGGTAAGTTTGTGATTTGGTAGGATGCCCCCCCCAGTGTGCTACACAAACCAAACTCACTGTGGATTTCTGGCTTACTCTCTTCTACCTGCCCTCCAAATTTGGTGAGTACTGGATTTATGGGGTCTGAGTTATATCCCTCAAAGAATGTGACCCCAAGAAAGTGTTTTCTGTGGAAATGAGGTGCAGGTTCAGGAGGTTCAGGAGTGTATTGAACCCTCCTCTAGTGTGCTACAGACACCATATTCACCGTGCATCTCTGGCTGACTTTCCTCTACCTGCCAACCAATTTTGGTGAGGATTGGGTTTATGGGGTCAGAGTTATGCCCCTCCCAAATGTACCCCCATACTCCACTGTTTCCAATGCAGAGGGAAAACAAACAAAAAACGGGGGCAGAAACCCAGCAGAACAGAAACAGAATCAAAGTCCCCAAGGATCTCTCTGGTAGAAACTGAAGGTGGGGGGCATTTTTGCCAACCCAGCAGAACCAGGGCAATGTGCCTTGATACCACTTGAGACCCAAATCCAAATCACTGTGCAATGACATATGTAAACATGGTAGTTCCAAGCCCTGAGACTTTTGTAGACATGATGGCTCCAAGCCCTGAGAAGGAAGTAGATGTGGTAGCTCGAAGCCCTAAGAAGAGAGTAGCCATGGTGGCTCAAAGCCCTGAGACAGAAGTAGGCATGGTGAGTAAAAGCCCTGGATGGAAGTAGATGTGGAGGGCCAAAGTCCTCTCAAGGAAGTAGACATGGTGCCCTGAAAGCCCTGAGAAGGAAGTTGACATTGTGGCTTGAAAGCCCTGAGACCACCCCAACACCCAAACCCCAAAGCATGTAATGACATATGTAGACATGGTGGCTCCAAGCCCTGAGTCTACCCCTGATACCCAGACATAAACCAGTGTGCAACGATGTATGTAGACATGATGGCTGGAATCCCTGAGAAGGAAGTGGACATGGTGGCTGGCTCAAAGCCCTGAGGAGGAAGTAGACATGGTGACTCAAAGCCATAAGAAGACAGTAGATATGGTGGATAACCCTGAGATGGAAATAGATATGGTGGGTCAAAGCCCTGAGAAGGAAGTAGACATGGTGGCTCAAAAGCCCTGAGTCCACCTGTGGCACACAACCCCCAAAGCATGAAAACCCCCACCAAGGGCTGAAACACGCAACCAGTATACGGAAGATGGATGGAAAGGCAGGCACCCCAAAACTTTCAATGGGGGCTCCCCAAAGTACCACCACGGCAACTGGGAAGCTGTAAAAGATGTGGGTACTCAGCCGAGCAAACCACTAGCTATGGTGGAAACAGACAGATGCAGAGCATACCCACCAATGGGGGTGTATTATTTGACTCTGCATCTGTGTCCAAAGTGCACCCATCCACCACAACAGATACTTTGAATCCATGGATAAACAGAAGGACACCCGAAAGGCAGGCCAGACATCCCCAGAGTTTCAACAGTGGCTGCCCACAATGATGCCATGACAGCTTGGAGGGCACCCCAGCCAGGTACCCCCTCAGGCCCAAACACAAAGATCCCCTGGTCACACCCCACCCCTAGGTGAAATTTCTGGATGGTTCTTCACCATTAGCAGAACACATTGTACAGATAACAGATCAACTGTTGTGACTGTGAATTGTAGAAATGCAATGGAAAGGGGTAGTCAAACAGGGGCTTGCTTGTACAGGCAGATGTTTGTAGAGGTGGATGGTTGCTGATGTGGATGTAGGTATTGTGCTATCAGGTTGATGTTGACTGGTTCATCAGGTAGATATTTTCTTATGCAATAGACATTGGTTCATGAGGTAGGTGTTTGCTTATGAGTTAGATGTTGTTTGTGTTGGCTCAGAAGAGGTGGCCATCCTCCCACCCAAACACCAAGGGTGCAACCTGATCAAGGGGATTAGCCAAGGCAAGCTCAGGGCCAAATCCATAGCTATGGTGGGGCTTTTGGGAGCTCCACCCCCTTTCTTAAAGGCGCAGCCCCACAAAAATTTCTCCTATAAATGCTTTTTCAAAGTGTGTGCTACTTCAAGCAGAGTGGGGTGCTGTAGCTGACTTATTCCTGCACTGAGCAAGGTGGTTGGCATAGGTGACCTCTAGGATTCCTTCTAACTCTGTGTCCAGAAACTGTTCTCCTTTCAGAGAGTTTTTCTGCCTAAGTGTAGCTTCCTTGACTGTAGAAGTCATCACCCCCTCCTGCTGGCTTGTTATCAGAATTGTTGCTTAGGCTGCCAAAAGTGATTAACTTGCAGCAGCTGAGAACTGTTATCTAAAGTGACTGAAGCTTGCAATTTAGAGATCTATCCTGGTAACAACTTTCTATTGGTTAAATGGCTTTTCTTTCTGCTCTGAGAACTTCAGCCCCACCAGAAAAAAAGTTTGCCCCACAAGCCACAAAATCCTTACTATGGGCCTGCCAGGGGGACTCAGTGAGGTACTCCCTCATCATCACATATGCTGAATCCTCTGCCATGGCACGCCTGGCATCCCTGCCTCTGCTGCTGACCTCCACCACCAACAACCTGTAATGGGGCTTCTGCCTGGTCAGGCTCTTGGAGGCAGCAGTGCTGGTATGTGGCTCCTCCTACCCCCCCCGCTTCTTTCTCCCACTGTTCCCTCTGGCCATATCTGCTGGCCTGAAGCCCCTGTGTTTCTTTGCCACCTCATGAACTCCACATTATGGAGGACACTGCTGCCTTTGATATGTGGGTCATAGAAACAGGCCAGCTTGTACTCCCAGTATTTTCTGAGAGGATGCAACCTGGTGTAGATGCCTGCCTGCAACCTCTCTACCAAGGCCCGGACCCACGAGAGTACAGCCATCCCCTTGGGTTCTGGCTGCAGTACAAAAGCCAGTACCCTGTCCAGCCCTCAGATCTGGGGAATACCTTCCCCCAGGCTGGTTCTGTAGGCACAGAGCATGTTGGAAGCAACCAGAAAGGGCTCCTGGACGTGCACCATTTGGGAGAGGATCAGCCAGTCATTTAAGCTGATGCTGAGCTCCTCTTCCTTGTGCAGGATTGTCATGGTGTATGCGGAGCTACAGCAGGTGGGCTGGATGAGCCAGTATTCAGGCCAATCCCCCTCCCCCTGCCTCTTGCACAGCAGGCGGGCAGATGCGATGCTGTGTGAGAAGTGGGCAGCCAGGCACCAGCAGGTCTCCAGCAGAGACTGCATCTTGAGAGTGGCAGTCCCAGGTGGGCCTCACAGTGCTCCCCACCCCCAGAGCATCCTTCACCACAAAGTGCAGATTGTGCACCAGGCAGATGATGCTCTTGAGGCACACAGCCCTCACTGCTACTAGCATGTTGGTGCTGGTGTCCATGGCCATGTAGCCACGGATGATGTTGCTGCTGCCCAACCACTCCCTCAGGCTACTCTGAATTGTGGTACTGATGTTTGCTGCTATGTGGTCTGCATCTATTCCCTGTGCATGGAATAGAGTCACTTTGTTGCCAGGTGGCAGGAGTGTCCTCTTCTGGGGCCTGGGGCTGACAGTCCAGACAGTGAGGTCTTCTGGTTGCCACCAGTGGGCGGTGAGGGAGAGGTAGCTGTGCAGCTGGCTGCTCCAGAGACCCATGGTGAAATGGACAGATTGTCCTTGTGCTCTGGAGAGCTCAGCCTCAAACAGCACCACTGCAGAGCGATGCATGGCAGGCAAGACTCACTGCCTCATGGTTCTCTGCAAGGGGACAGGTGGTGAAGCAGCCAGTGAAAGGCTACATCCTCCACAAGGGAGGAGGCTTGGCCATCCATAGCAATCATCTCACTGATGAGATGAGTGCTTTCTGAGCTGTCCCCCTTGCCCTTTTGGGTGGCACTGTCAGTGTCTGTGGGACCATGGCTTCTTGGAGGGTGGCCTGCCCTGGAGTCCCAACCATGGTACCCAGTCTGTGGGGAGCCTTTCTTGGAGGGACTTTCTCTTCCCCCTCTGCTCATCCCTGCTGAGAGGGACTGTGTTTCTTCCTCCTCCCACTGCCTGCCAAGTCCTTCCTCTGATGGCAACAAAGTGGGGTGCACCTTTTACAAGTGCCTGCAGAGAACAGAGGAAGACAGGTTTTGGGCATTTGTGACCCTGCAGACATGGGCACAGCACACCTGGCATTCTGCCACACAGAGGTCACTGGGGTTCCAGTTCTGGTCTTGAGTATTTTTTAACTTTTAGTCTGTATTTTTTAATTTTATTTGTTATAGTTATATTAGCTAGAAGCATACAGAATTAATATCTTTACTTTCTGCTCATAGGTGTCAACTTCAGGGGGGCTTGAGGGCTGAGGCTACCCCCGAAATTTTCCAGGGGTGACTGAGCCCCCCCCGGACAACCAGGCTCACAAGACTTGCCAACATCACCCCACGCCACCCCCAACCCATTTTGAAAGCGGAGGGTTTTTTCCCTCCACTTTCTGAGACTTTGGGTGGGGTGGCAGGAAACTCAGGGCTTGCTTCCTGAAAGCTAAGCCCCATCCCCAGCTCCCAGAAACCCTCAGTTGGGCCTGGTGGAACTGGGGGCTGCACATGTTTTCAGTGCATTCAGCTTTCCTGCGTAGAAAGGTAAGGAGCTGTCCTGGGGCTCCAGCGAGGGTGGGGGGATGTTTTCGGGGGGGGGGCACTAGGCAGAGAGTGCCCAGGCTGGCTGGCTGAGGCCAGCCTCGGGATGGCTGGGTGCCTGAGCACCTTTCCTGTGGCCTCGTGCCACGGCTATTGTTTTTCTGCTCCCAAGTTCGCTACTTAACCAGAGCCCTTTATTTCCTCCGAGAGGAGACTCTTCTGAGTTCTTTGTTGACCTCCACCCCTTCCCTTGACAGAGAGAGGATATTAGGAAAGCCAGGAATCAGCAGTTTACAATCACTGAAATAGCACACACAGCCCGTGCAGGGGGAGTGGGGAGGAGGGCAGGTAGGAGCAGGGCAGGTGAAACCACGAAGAGTTTAAATGCATACATTCAAGACCAACTCTCCCCAGAACTCCTGGATAAATTATGGAGAGGGATTTCTATTTTCTTTCTTTTCATTTCTCCCCTCCCTCCCTCCTTCCTTCCTTCCCATCTATTTGCTTTCTTTCCACCTCTTGCCTCCCTCCCTTGTTAAAACATTCCTAGTTAGGGTTGCCAGGTTCCCCCTGTCCACCTCTGGGGGATGGGGGGAGGGGTGGCCCAATACAGGTTGGGTAACTCCTGGAGATTTGGGGATGGAGCCTGGGGAGGTCTGGGACCTCAGTGGGGTACAATGCCATAGAGTCCACCCTCCAGAATATCCATTTTCTTCAGGGAAACTAATTTTTGTAGTCTGAAAATGAGTTGTAATTCCAGGGGATCCCCAGGTCCCACCTGGAGGCTGGCACCCCTAGCTCCAGTGCTGAAACTGGAAGCTCTGGTTCTTCTGTGTGAGACGGTGGATGCAGACCACTGACATTGGCTTGCATCTGCTGAATCACCCCGCTTCATGTAAGATGTACAACAGCCAGGTGGAGGAGGGGAGGGGTGTATTTTACTTAGGTCTATATATCCTTGATTGAGAACAGTTGTTTTTTTCATGGTAATGGGGGTGGGCTGCTTCAGCCACTCCTAAGCTCTTCTTTCAATCTCTGTTTCATTTTTAAATTGTAAGCCCATCTGCATGAACAAGATGGGGGGCATGCAGATCAGAGGCCTTTTAAAATTTCCTTTTGATCTGTATGCAGCCTAGAGAGAACATTGGTAAGGGATGTGCACTCTGTGTTCATGCTCTTCATTTTGCTGTTACTTAAAATGGTGTGGTAGTTTCAAAGGGGCAACCAACTGGAATGTACTAAAAGGAATGACAGGATTGCCCACTGGAAATAATGGGAGAGGTTTGAAGGCCCATTGGAGATAATGAGAGCCAGGAATGCCAATTGACTTGCATGGGCTCTGCTAATACACTGCAGCCCAAAAAAAGTTACAAAGAAAATGCAGAATGGTTTTTCCAATAAGGTTTTTGGGCCCAGATAGGCTACTCTAGGACTGTAATGACAGTTCCCAGAGTGGAAAAACAGTCCCTAGCAATAGAATCTGTGCTGCATTTTAAGGTGGAGATTCTAAGCAGTGTGCTAAGAAGGCACCTGTTCCTGGGGTTAGCCCAGCCCAGGAGCATTGCTAGGGGGTTCCCAGGCCACCCTAATTTTTCTGGGGAGCCCCTCCCTAAATGCCACATAGTTCCACCTCCATAGATAGTGACAATGGCCTGTGATGTCACTGGCTCCTCCCTATGATGTCATTGGGTCATTTAATGACTTAGCAATGCCTCTGGCCCAGCCCCAGCCCCCCCTGGGAAATTGCAAAGTCCACGCCCTTGTTTCTGCTTGCTGCTTTGTTGTCTAGGCTTGCGAATTAGGCTTCAGCCTGTTCCAGCAGCTTGTTTAGGTTTCAGCCTGCTGATAAAGCTATGCCACACTTGTTGAGCTTGAATTCAGGGTTGGGAAGATGAGAAGCTAGCCTTGAGAGCCTTTGTTTGTTTATGTAGCCTTGATAAGGATTTTTAGATATCTCTCTGTATGACTTCTAATTTGTCAATAGCACTTAATTAATACCAATTCAAATAACACTTTAGCAATTTAAGCAATACTTGGCTCTTTAATTAGGACTATGCTGGGGAGGGTGCAGAAATGTTTCCACAGGTTGGACTGGAAATGGGGCCCTATGATTGGAGCTGGTGGGACTAAGCAAAGCTCCTTTCTGGCACTGGGCTGGGAGGCACCAGAAGGGGGCTAAGAGCCCCTTGGAGAAGCCCTGCTGGGGCAGGACTCAGAGGGCTGGGCTTCATGCCTGGGACAGGGGCCTCTGATCCTCTGTGGCAGGAGGGCTTCTTCCTCACACAATGAGCACCCCTTCCACCCACTTCCACCCTCATGGTTTTCACTGAATCCCTGTGCTCAGCATGACCCCAGGAACAATATGTCCATCTGACCTCTGATTCCAGAAACCTTCCAAACCTTGATGGCAGACAGCAGATGAGATCACTAGCAGGAGGGGGGGATATAAAGGTACCCAATACTTAAGCCCTTCTGCTCAGTGTGAGTGCAGGAACAAGATGCCAATCTGATCTGATAAACCTCCCAAGCACCAATGGCAGACAGCAGACAAGATTACTAGCAGGAGAGAGGAGGAAGAATATAAATCACCCAATAGCTAAACCCCTGTGCTCGGTCTGAGCACAGGAACAAGATGCCAATCCAATCCAATTTGATAAACCACCCAAACTATGATGACAGACAGCAGACAAGATCCCTAGCAGGAGAGGAAGGGGGGGGACTAATATAAAGACACTCAAAAGCTAAGCCTGCTTGATGTGAGCACAGAAACAAGGTGCCAATCCGATCTGATTTGATAAACCACCCAAACTCTGATGGCAGACATCCAATGAGATCTTAAGTAGGAGAGGGGGTGAAAAGTCCTTAGGCTTACTCAGTGATTCCGCTCTAAGACTTTATTTAGCAAGAACAAGACAACTTTTGCTGGCTCGCAGGCCGGCTTATATTCCCAAAGAAAACCCACACCCCAACACACACAACATCCGTGATTGGCCTATATACACTGATTACATTATCTCCTCGGATCCCAGTTCCCCGATTGGAAGGGAGCTAGGATCTGACCTTCCGTTGTCCTCAGGAACGAAGCTCCTGCACTTCGCCCAGCCACGTGTCGGATTCGCTGGAACTAGTATGAGCACATGGCTGGCCTGGACCCACATTCTGTGATGGGTACATTACAGGGGGGAAGAAGAATATAAAGGCACCCAATAGCTAAGCCCCTGTGCTTGGAGTGAGTGCAGGAACAAGATGCCCATCCAATCACTGATTCTAGAAACCTCCAAAACCCTGAGGACAGAAAGCAGATGAGACCACTAGCCGGGGCGGGGGGGGGGTATAAAAGCACCCAATAGCTAAGTCCCTGTGCTCAGTGTGAGTGCAGGAAGACCAGCAGATCCAGATTCCTGGTTCCAGAAAACTTCCCAAACCCCCACAGCAGAGAGCAGAGGAGATCACTAGCGGGGGAGGGGAATGCACAGTAGCTAAACTGCTGTGCTGAAAGCCAGAGCCCAGCAGAGTCCACTGCACACTCTAATCCCAAATCCCAGTAACAGAGAGCCCATCAAGCAAACAGAAAGTATATCAATAAATCACCTCTGCTAGCTATGTTCCTCTCTTTTGCCTCAGCAGCCAGCAAAGAAGAGGGAGGGAGAAGAGCACACTCAATATATAGCCTTCTGAGCCCATAGACCAGAATGGGAACTTTGTTATTGGCAGCCAGCAGTGGTGGGAAAAATATTCATGAAAATTCATGACGACAGAGTCTCCACGGACATTGCTTCACAGACCGGCCAAAATTTGTGACAAATTTTGGTCCATGCACCAATTCATGTCCGTGCCTAATTTCTCTCTCTCTCTCTCTCTCTCTCTCTCTCTCTCTCCCTCCCCCCCCCTCTCTCTCACACACACACAGAGAACATGTACTTCTTGGACTAGTGATCAGGACACATCGCTTACAGTAGGTAGTAAAACTTTCTTTGAGAGCATTTTTTTGTAATCAGCACATCCATTTACAAAGCAGCTAGTGTTGGGCTCCTGATCCCTAACTGGGCATCTGTAGAACCTCAGTGTTCTAAGCCTGAAGACTTCTTGCATTAGCAGCTGGACAATTTGAGAATCTAACCAAATAACTAAGAATTAATCACAAACATCTACTGATTATATTTTTTTTCTTTAGACAATCCCTAATTATTATCATCCATTCCTACCACAAGAATGTTTTAGGACTATGTCAGAATTGAGCATCATGTGATGTTTTAAGCTATGGTTCTCAGGTCATTTACCTGCTCTTGCTTGAAGATTCCTGCAGTCTCCAAATATCTGGACTTGAAACTCTTTCCCTCTCCCCTTTTTATTTTTTAATAGCCAGCTTGATGAGCTCTGGAGCATTCAAAAGTTCCCACACTGTTTTGTGCCATTTAGGTTAGTCTTAATGAAAAGATATTACATGGATTTTGTTTTGTGACACCAAATTGTCCTTTTTATATATATTTTTTTCAGTCTTGTTTTGTTTCTTTCCTACAGGCCACCAGCATATAATGGCATTTGGCCCTTAGAATGTTAAATCTCAAGATTCTGCCCCATCTTCTAAAGCCATGGTGCTTTTCAAGACTGCCAGTATTTGAATGCACACAACCACAGCATTCACTCTTGCAGCACAGGAAATCTCTAACCTTCATTATTTAACAAACAATTGGAAATGGCCTCTGTATGATGACTTATCCCCATTATAGCCCTTGGTTGTCACATCATTGCTTCACCTAGAACACAGCAGGGATGGTTGATCACCTGTCAGTGATCTCACAGTTTGCTTTCCAGATGTAATCAGCACAGTTGAATGTTTTATAAGTTTGCATATTTTTATCATGCCACACCCATACATGAATTTTCACACTACTTTCCATTGGCTCCGCCCACTACCTTTGCTTTGCCACATTCTATAATGCTTTATCTGACTCTGTAGAACTAGCCATAGTTATTTTTAGGGTGGAGACCTATCATTCCCTAGGCAACCATTAAACTCTTGTCCTACATTGTGACAAGGAACTGCTGTGATCTGCTGCCTTCACATGCTGATAACTATGTAGCACACTAAACTTTCAGAAATGCCTGCAGAAAAGATGCAAAACTGTCCAGTTGCAAAACAGCTTGACATAGCTTTTGCTTTAAACACTGAACATTGTAGTGTTCTGGTAAGAGCTCAATTCATGTAAAAGAGCAGTCTGACCAAGGAAAGTAGAACTGTCAAGGATGTTTATTCTGAAGTTCTCAGCATCTCTGGAGGAGAGCATTTCCATGCCAGTGCTTGCAACTCCAGGAACAAACTGATGCCCACCTGAAAACTCCCTAGATCAGGGGTGTCAAACATAAGGCCCAGAGGCCAGAACTGGCCTGTCCAGGGCTCTTATGCGGCCCGCAAGCAACTGGTGCTAGGGAGGGAGTACTGGGGAGAATAGGCAGAGCCACTCCATTATGGCTTCAGCATGGCAGAACAACCACGTCTGCAGCAGTCAAGCATGATGGGAGCATCTGCTCAGCACTGCACTACTGCCTCTGCAGTTCACCTATGTGGGTTTTCCATTGCACCCCCCTCCCAGCCCACGGGGCCTTGCAGTGAGGATATACCAACTCAGAGCTTACCAGCTGCTCTCCTTTATACAGTTTCTGTCTCCAGAACCTGGCATTACATTTTAAGGTACACATGGCCCGGCCCAACAAAGTGACATTTATGTCAGATCTGGCCCTCATAACAAATGAGTTTGACACCTGTGCCCTGGATAGTCACCAAAGATCTGTGATGGGGGGAACTAAAGTACATAATTATGTCCAAGCAAGTCTTGTTGCCTTTAACAGAACCTCTGATGTGAGTAATTATCCATGGGGCAGCTGTATTGTTTTCAGTGTAGCTGAGGCTGAGCTATGTATTGGCATATGGACAATGAGTATTTACTGGCATAGTGTCTCCCCCCCCCCAGTCCCCTCTGTGGTTTCCTTTTGAAAACAATCTGGGCTCTGTGATATTTGATAAACTGGATGTTTGCAACTCTCCTTTTGTTTGCATAGTCTCACTTTTCCATCAATAGATGAACAATTATATCTGAGTTTGTTTTAGCTTCCTTCTGCTTTTGTAATTCCATGTCCTGTACTTAATTTATGAAGCCTAAAAAGAGTAGCTGAAGAGATGTCATAAATACCTGATCAGGAAAAAAAAATCTAAAGAAAATGACCTAAGTTATTCATTTCACTAATGCGGCTTCAAACAGCCAAGCTGTGTATAAATCCTTTTTAAAAAGAGCTTGTAATTGAGATGCCAAAAGGTGCTTAACTATAGTGCTGAGTGCCCAGGATTGCCATACTTGAGTACAAAACCACACTGAGAATAGACTCTCATGCTCCAAGTCCCTTTGTAGTTCATACTCAGTCACGGGAACAAAAGTAGAAAGAGATTCGGGATCTGCAAATGGAAACAAGGCAAAGGCAAAGAAATGATAAAAAGTATTGGTAGAGCTATGAATAACTACAGAAACACTCTCTTTTTTAAATGGAATTAAAAAAAAACTTTGGTAATAACCAGGGACAGGAGGAAGCATAGAAAGCAGGGATGTACAAAGTAGATTGGGTTTGGAATTATATGTCACTTTAAAATATGAGTCAGGTTACTTAATATCAGAAAATAATCCTATTATACAGTGCCAGATGAAAGGCTTTCAGAACTTTCGGCAGGCTAGTCTGAGCATTCCCCACCACCAGCTTGCCCAAACATACCCTGAAGTCACCAACCAGCTGGGCAACTTGGGGCTCACTTACCCACCAGTGTGACTGGAGAAAGTGGGGGAATTGCATCAAACGAGGGCTGCAAGGCCAAGCCTGGCAACAAGCAGGAGGGTTGGATGAAAGGGACATGGCTGAGTGTGTGATGTGACAACATTGCCAACATTTCTAGCAATTTATAGAGATAACCATTGTCACTTCTGGGTTGTACCTGGATGTGACATACCATCATAGAGTCCATCTGCAGTTCAAAAAAACAAAATTCTCCCACCCACCCATTTCAGCTGACCTTTAATTCCAACTGCTAGCTTTACTGTATGCGGATGATAATGGTACTACTATCCATGACACCAGTAAGCTTGAAAAGGGTGCTAAATCAATTTGACCTGTACTGTGATTGAAATCATTTGGAGATCAACTATAACAAAACCAAAATAATGGTCTTCGGCCCTAAACCAAAGATCAGAGAATGGAGCATAAATGGCTATAAGCTACAACACGTAGCAGCTTATAACTACCTTGGAGTTATGATTCACTCTTCAGGCGCAAAAAAGGCCCATGTCAGGTAACCCTGCCATAAGATGTATGGAAGGGGGAGGAGGTGGAGGAAAGCTAACATCTTTCACTGTTCTGGAATGCGGGAGTGTAACAGATTGTTTCACAGACACTCCAGGTGTTCTGATTTACTATGGCTATGTAGAGTCTTATCTTCGCAGATGGCCTTGGGTCCCAGGGCTCCTCTCGCCTTTGTGGAATTTCTGATCAACTGTTAATTAATGCTTTGCCGCCCTGAGTAGCCATTGATGGGTAGGATGGGGGGGGCAGTTTGAATGTGCTATAATTGGTGTTGTAATGTATCTCTCAACATCACTGACAAAGAATGGTTAATGCATCTCTATGAGCAGCTTTCAATAAATGCTATCTTCTTCATGAAGCCTGGCGTTTGACTGACTATCTGGAGAACTTGACTGCCCACCATGAATATGCTGTGAATTCTGGTTGCAAATCTTCCCAGGGTATTATCAGATTTTTTCATGCAAAAGGGGGGCAATATATTCCAGTGGCCCTTAAACTGTATTTTGCCAAGACTGTGCCTCAATTGCTGTATGGGACAACGCTGGGTCCAATATCCTCATTTTTTTCTGACCTCGAAAAAATACTATCTAAATTTTGACAGCCATATTTCAGTTCCCTAAAGGTGTCCCAAATGCTATTATGTTTCTGGGATCTGGGTTGATAAGGATAGAAACAAGGGTGATCTTTGCATTGATATATATCTGGCTCAAGCTTAGTCACTCCCCATTGGATATTATATCTTTAATTTTGAAGGATAGGCACAGTTCTTGTTGGATCAGGGCTGTATATCAGAAGCTGGCTTTGCTTGTCTTTTCACCTGAATTTCTACAAATGAGGGCCTTAAACCCAGCAAAAGCTGTGGTAAAGCAGAGATTATTCGATGTGGAGAGACCGAATAACATTGCTAGAGCCCCTAGTTTTTTGGCTCCCGCTCAAATAAGATATATAGGCTGAGTTCAGACTGGCAGTTTGAAGTGCGAGGGAGTTGTGGCAAAAAGACCCGGAACAAAGCGTTCCAGGTATTCCCTGGTTGCACTGTACTGACTAATGTGGGAGCATACCGGGGAGGAGGCACAAGGTAGCATTCACAGTGTTGGCCCACCCCTGGAGGAGACGTGGCTGTAAGTGGATTTTTCCCTGCTCTGTGGCAGGCACATAGGTCTATAGGCACATAGGTGCAGCAGCAAATAGGGCAGGATCCTGTCTCCCAGGAGGCTGCCGGGCCGAAGCTTTAACTCTGCAAGGTGGAAGTATCCTGTGGGCACAATCATGCGCATAGGTGTTTATGCGCATCCCCGCAGGAACAGCCAGTGCACAGTTCCTGCCTTTTAGCGTTTAGTGTTCACAGTTCTGGGAAGTGGGATGAAAATGCTCTCCAGGGTTTGCTACCACTTTCCCCAGGTACTTTCTAAACTCGGGAAGGAAGCACTACAAAACGGGTTGAGCTGGGGAATGTCTGACAGCTGTGCCTGTGTGAACCTGCCCCTTTAATCCATTTGCAAAATGTTCCTGAAACGTGCCTATATCGGGCAAAACTGCCAGTCTGAACTCAGTCGTAGTCTCTCCAGCTCCATATCTGATGAATTTGGTAATTCCGTCTCATCGAAGGGCCTTCTTTATGGCTTGTTGCAACATTTTCCCTTCTGAGGTAGTTAACAGGTCACTACAAGAAGATACCTCTGGCTGACCATGTCCATGTGGTATTGGAGAGGCTGATACTATTAATCATATTTTGCTTACATGTGCATTCTATCAAAATATACGAGCTACATTTATTCAACCCATATGGGAAAGACTTTTAGGTTTTCGGATTCCGATATTAGTACCATGCTTATGATAGGTGCCAATCCACTGGTGACATCAGCATGCACCAAATTTTTGGCGGCAGCCTATAAAATTAGGAAAGATTTCTTAAATGGGCAACTTAAGGACCCCTAGGCTAATGCATTGCATTATTTGGAAAATGGTTTTGAATTATTTTGAGCTGGGTGTATGTATACTTGGAATATGTTATGGTGGGACTGTTTGTGCTGGTTACAAACTGTAATAAAGATTTCTGAATTCTGCTCCAAGCACTGGTGGGCAACAGAAATAATCAGCTGCTAGTAACTCTACATCAAACCCAGAAGTAACAGAACTTCCAGGCAACACTCTAGGAATCCTCAAAATCTCCATGTCAGTGGTATTCACTCTGCAACTTGTGGAGAGCCACATGCACAATTAACTGTCAACTAAAAAGCCATGTCACTATATGCGCTGTGTGGCCCCTGATGTCTCCTATTCTCTGGTGCCTAGGGCTGCCTTACAGGTATTATAGTATTAGTTCAAGAGCCATTCCCATTGCTTTAAATGAAAATGCATTTCAACCTGTAATTTCCCCTCCTGCCAACTGAAATGGAATTGTGGGAGCTGTCTCTCTGTACTAAGAGAGACTTCTCTCAAATTTCAAGCAGATGTGAGAAAGCATCTGCATTCTTTGTTGTTGTTCAGTTGTACAGTAAAGTCCTACTCTTCATGACCCCATGGACCACATCACACCAGGCCCTCCTGTCTTCCACCATCCTCCAGAGGATCAATTTCATGTTTGTTGCATCAATAACTGTCTAACCATCTCATCATTTGCCGTCTCCTTCTTCTTTGACCTTCAATCTTTCCCAGCATCAGCTTCTTCTCCAGTGAGTGTTCCCTTCTCATTTGGTATTTGAGCTTCAGCTTGAGTATCTGATCTTCCAGAGAACAGTCAGGGTTGATTTCTTTTAGGATTGACTGATTTGATCTCCTTGCAGTCCAAGGGACTCTCAAGAGTCTTCTCCAGCACCATAATACGAAAGCATATATTCTTCAGCGCTCAGCCTTCCTTATGGTCCATCTCTCACAGCCATACATTACTACTGAGAATACCATTGCTTTGACCATATGGACTTTTGTTGGCAGGGTGATGTCTATACTTTTTATTATGCTGTCCAGGTTTGTCATAGCTTTCCTCACAAAAAACAAGCATCTTTTAATTTCATGGCTGCGGTCACCATCTGTAGTGAACTTGGATCCCAGGAACATGAAGTATGTCACTGCTTCCATGACTTCCCCTTCTATTTGCCAAGGAGTGATCTTAGTTTTTTTATGTTGAGTTTCAAGCCAACTTTTGTTCCTTTTTCATCCTCAATAAGAGGCTCTTTAGGTCCTCTTCACTTTCTGCCATTAGAGTGGTATCGTCTGCATATCTGAGGTTGCTGATCTTTTTCCCAGCAATCTTAATTCCGATTTGTGATTCATCCAGGCTGGCATTTCACATGATGTGCTACAATATACATCCTTGTCGTACTCCTTTTCCTATGCTAAACCAATTGGGTGTTCCATATCCAGTTCTAACTGTTGTTTCTTGACACTTATACAGGTTTCTCAGGAGACATGTGAGGTGGTCTGGTACTCTCATCTCTTTAAGGACTTGCCACAGTTTCCTGTGATCCACACAATCAAAGGCTTTAGTATAGTCAATGAAGCAGAAGTAGCTGTTTTTCTGGTACTCCCTGGCTTTCTCCATAATCCAACGAATGTTGGCAAAACCCAGCTTGTACTTCTGGCACCTCTCTATCCATGTACTCCTGAAGCCTAGCTTGTAGGATCTTGAGCATGACCTTGCTAGCATGTGAAATGAGTGCAATTGTGCAATACTTTGGAAATTCCTTGGCATTGCCGTTCTTGGGGATTGGAGTGTAAACTATTCCAATCCTGTGGCCACTGTCGTGTTTTCCAAATTTGCTGGCATATTGAGTGCAGCACTTTAACAGCATCATCTTTTAAGACTTTTAATAGCTCAGCTGGGATACCGTCACCTCTGCTAGCTTTGTTGTTAGTAATGCTTTCTAAGGACCATTTGACTTCACATTCCAGGATGTCTGGCTCGAGGTCAGTGATCACACCATCGTGGTTGTCCAGGACATTTAGATCCTTCTTGTATAGTTCTTTTGTGTATTCTTGCCATCTCTTCCTAATCTCTTCGGCTTCTGTTAGGTCCCTACCCTTTTTGTCCTTTATCATGGCCAGCTTTGCATGGAACATTCCCTTGATTTCTCCAATTTCCTTGAAGAGATTGCCAGTCCTTCCCATTCTAATGTTGTCCTCTATTACTTTGCATTGTTCATTCTGGAAGACCTCCTTACCTCTCCTTGCTGTTCTCTGGAAATCTGCATTCAGCTGGGTAAATCTTTCCTTTTCACCTTTGCCTTTTGCTTCCCTTCTTTCCTCTGCTATTTGTAAAGCTTCATCAGACAGCAACTTGGCTTTCTTGCATTTATTTTTCTTTGGGATGGTATTGATTGCTGCCTCCTGTACAGTGTAATGAATCTCCATCCATAGTTCTTCAGGCACTCTGTCCTTCAAATCTATCCCCCTAAACCTAGTGGCCTAGTGGTCTTCCCAACTTTCTTCAGTTTAAGCCTGAATTTTGCAATGACTAGCTCATGATCTGAGCCATAGTCAGCTCCTGGTCTTGTTTTTACCAACTGTATAGAGCTTCTCCATCTTTGACTGCAAATGACATAATCAATCTGATTTCGGTGTTGCCCACCTGGTGATGTCCATGTGTAGAGTCACCTCTTAGGTTGTTGGAAGAGGGTGTTCACTGTGACCAGCATGTTCTCTTAACAAAACTCTGTTAGCCTTTGCCCAGCTTCATTTTGTTCTCCAAGGCCAAACTTGTCTGTTATTCTGGTTACCTTTTGACTTCCTACTTTAGCATTCCAGTCCCCTATGATGATAAGGACATATTTTTTTGGTGTTAGTTCTAGGAGATGTTGTAGGTCCTCATAGAACTGGTCGATTTCAGCCTCCTCTGCGTCAGTGGTTGGGGCATAGACTTGGATTATTGTGATGTTGAATGGTTTGCCTTGGATTTGGATCAAAACCATTCTGTCATTTTTGAGATTGTATCCCATGACTGCCTTTTTCACTCTCTTGTTGGCTTATAAAGGCCACACCATTTTTTCTACGGGATTCTTGGCCACCATAGTAGATATAATGGTCTTCTGAGTTAAATTTGCCCATTCGCATCCCCACCCACTTTAGTTCACTGATTCCCAAGATGTTGATTTTCAGTCCTGCCACCTCATTTTTGACCACATCCAACTTACTTTGATTCATAGATCTTACATTCCAGGTGCCTATGCAGTATTGTTCTTGCAGCATCAGACTTTCTTTTTACCATCAGACACATACACAGCTGAGTGTCCTTTCGGCTTTGTCCCAGCCACTTCATTCTTTCTGGGGTTACTTGTACTTGCTCTCTGCTCTTCCCCTGTAGCATATTGGACACCTTCCGACCTGAGAGGCTCATCTTCCAGCATCATATCTTTTAGCCTGTTGTTACTGTCCATGGGGTTTTCTTGGCAAAGATACTAGAGTTGGTCGCCATTTCCTTCTCCAGTGGATCACATTTTGTCAGAGTTCTCTGCTGTGGCCTGTCTGTCCTGGGTGGCCCTCCACGGTATAGCCCACAGCCACATCAAGGCAGCGATCCATGAGAGAGATCTGCATTCTAGGGGCAATTAAAATTCTCACTTGCAAAATTAGCAGAGGGAAGTGGGAACTGGCATGTGAGTAAGTCCGTACTGGCAAATTTGAGTGTGGATAAAAGTTAGTAATGTAAAGATAGTGTTTGGTAAGGGGAGCTAAACCCTGCATCCACCACATTGTACCTCACTGAACTCCAGCATTTCATCAATTTTTTCCCAGTCCAGCTATGATAACAGAATTCAGTCAGGCTGGAGGGAAAGATGCTTCAAGCTCCAGAGTAAGGCATTGAATGCAGCATGGTTTAGCTCCCCTGACCTGCCACAGCTTTTACAAGAATATAGGAAGGACATCTGTCTTTGTCCCCCAAATACCAGGACTAATAGCAAGTGGAGGACATTATTTGTATCAGAGGAAAAAGTGAGGCTAACTTAGTGGTTTTATATGAAATTACAGATATTAAAACAGATCAGATATTGAATCAGGATCCCTCATATAGATAAATGAACTAATTCTTCCTTGCTACTGATTTCTTACATCTTACCTGGTTTGGTTATATCTTTTTACTTTTGGAGGTGGGTGTAACCTTATCGTCTAACAGCCCCATGTACATCTTTAGGGCTGGTAGGCTGCTATTCACTGGAGAGGCAAAACCTGGAATCTGCCACTGTTGTACCGATCTGTGCATCCTGTCTTTGTGCCGGCTAGTATAAGCAAAAAGTTTCCCTTTTTCTCCTGCAAGCCATGGGAGCAGGGTAGGACACTTGTATATGATGCTTCCAATGAACACGGGCCAAGCCTTTTTCCCACTGGCTGGTGTGTGCAACTTTAGATAACAGAATATCTCAGGCACAGAGAATGTACTTACAAAAAAATCCCAACACCCTCCTAAAATACTGGTGGTTCAATGATTGGTTAGAAATGGAAATTCTGTACATAAATACTACAGTCTCAATGATCCTATTCCTTTCACTCTTTACAGCCTCTCCCACTGCCCAGAAATCCAAAATCAGAGTCAGGTACCACACTATCAGTGCAACCTGAGAAGTGTTCTAAACCTTCTAAGCCTTTTAATGGGCTTAGAAAGGTATAACTCTGTTTAGGGTTGCACTGTTCCTGTTGGAACAATAACTGATTGACCTCTCCCAAATGGTGGAAATAATTTCATTCAGATGTGAAGAATTTCCAGTATTTATGAACTGGCCTTGTTCAGATTTCATATTGCCCATCTCTAGAAGAAAGGAGTTTAAATGACATAAACTAATAACCAAAAAAAGGAAAACAGGAATTTTTAAGTGGTTACCTGCAAAACTTGCAGGGGGGATCCCTCTCCCCACCTTAACTTACCACCATTATCCACGGGCCCAACACAGCTCCCAGCCTTTGCCACTGGGCCTGCTGCTCCCATTGCCACTGCCCTCCCATTGCCACTGCCATCCCCAGGGCCACTGTAACTCCAGGCAACCCCCCACCCAACTTTGCACACATCCTGGCTTCATCACTGGGCCTACCGCAGTTTCTTCTCTTCCCCCCACCATTGTTGTCATCCCCACAGCCAACACAACTCCCCCATCTTGTGGGGCCAGCATAGCTCCTGACTTGGCTACACTGCTGTCCCCCCAATGCTACTGTTGACACTGTGGCTGCTGTGGCTCCTTTCCCCCTACCACTGCTGCAACCCTCATCAGGCCTGGTGTGCCTCCCGGCCTCCACTACAGGGCCCCCCACAGTTTCCCCCAATGCCATTGATGGGCCTGCTGCAGCTACCAGGCAGCCCCACCACCACTGCCACCACTGCCACCATTACCACCTGGAGGAGGTATTGCATTGTCTGTCCATGTGCAGACTATAGTTTGGGGGGGATTTAAACCCCCAATGTATTTTTTTTTTTTAGTTTCAGATTTTTCTGCAAATCTGGGGGGTCCTACTATGTTATCCTTTCAACTGGAGAATTGCTGGGCATTGAATTGATACCTTCTGTGTGCTAAGCAATTCCTCCAGCCCTGAGCCATGGCCCCTTGTAGCCATTCTATCATTCCCTCAGTTTTTAATTGCTGAAATATCTTAAGAGAACAGCACTAGAACAAGGGTCTATCTCAGTTCCAGTTCTGAAAGTCCTTATCCCTTGCCTATGTGTGACAAAACCCAGAAATTGTAATCTATTTAAATTTGCACATAATTGCTAAAATCTGTTTCAACATTCGAAAAGCAGGTAGGTTATCTGGACCTTGTTCTATACGCTTGCTTTAACATTCACTTCTATATTTGAATATTTTCTTTTTTTTATTTCAATCCAATTTCCATGACTCAAAATCTTGTGTTCAAATAGAATATGGTAATAGAGGCAATTATGTCATTGAGAATTCAGCTCAGCTCTCAGGTTAAGGTTTCACACCTGGGGTGTCATTATTCTCTTCCATATCAATTCATTATTTAAGGACTTATTATTTGAAAGGTCTCACTGTGCACCGGCAATTAGAGTCATAGAGATTCTCTCTGCATTAAGTATATTTATTTTGCTTTCCTGGGTTTTTATGCCAGAACCATTAATGCCATTCTAATGTAACAGTTACTGGGCACTTCTAAATTGCCAATACTGTCCACTTACAAACTGCCATTAAAAGAGAACAATATTAAGTGCATATGCATTCTACTGCGGCACATATATAAAGGATTCAATGCAGCTCCATCAAAATCCATGGGATTTTTTTTTTGTCATTGTCTTCAATGAGATGTAAATTGCATCAGGAGAAAGCTGTATGGGAACAATGCCATAAAAGATTGGAAACACAGAAGACAAGATTCAGACAAAGCTGAGATAACCCATGTATTTCAGTGTGAAAGAAAAAGCCACATACTTCACCACTGAAATAAATGGAACTTGATAATGCTCATCTATGGTTGGACTGTGCTCACATTGGCTTGTGTCCCACTGAAAATATCCAGTGATTGAAGGATTTGTCAACTGTGTATTACTTCCTCACTTTCCTCCTCCCACTACAGACCAAAAAGCTTCCAATTGCTGCTTCTGAGGGATATGGGACCTCCCAGGAACACAATGAAGGGAAATGGAGGTCTGGCATAGGAGGGGGGAACTGGCATAAACCATTCCCCTTCTGTCTGTTGAAATCCTCTGAGGCATCCAACCCACTAAATTGATCCGTACCCTTTAGAAAACAATAAAGACTAATAGGAGGAAATTAGAGGTACATCTCAATCTTAAGAAGTCCTACTGGGAATCACTTTCATAAAATATTATTTCCCTCCACTTGTTCTTGTTCTCTTTGGTACTTTCCTGTCTTTGTATTTATAAATGCCAGCTTTTTTCTCTCTTTTCTTCTCTCATATCCTACCTCCTGCTTCTTGATATCCCCTCTTAATTACCCTTTTGGGTGGAATTTTGTGAATAACTGAACACATTTTTTAAAAGTAATGGTTAGAAATCACAGTTCAGGTGGAACTCTATGCACTCATTAACTAAGATGTATAAAACTTGGATATTTAGTAACCTTGGATATTTTTGTGCACAATTATTTAAAGTGTTTAGATTAAGCAAATTGCTCTCAAATATCTAGCTCATTTTTATTTGCAAATAAACATGCTTGGATGAATAATTAATAAAATGTAAGCAGCTGGCTCTAATTTTCAAAACAAAAACTACACAGCTCTTTAAAAATCAGGATACACGGTACTTGGAGTGGCTGTTCATTTCATTAGTTTTAATTAATAATGTTTTCTCTATTGTATTTATCTGAACAGAAGTTCTTTCCTCAGATTCCAAGGTAACGAATAACCTTGGTCCTCTGCACCATGACTGAGAGGTGGGAATGCACAATACCCCCAAAATATGCATACAGCATATCCCTAGAACATTCTAGGTGGCATCAAAATGGAGTTGACATACATTAATGTGTAGAACAATCTCAAAATTAAGAAGAATCAATTGTGTCTCGTAAAACGGATGTAATAAGACATGGAATGAAATTTAGTAGCATTGAACGAAAATGCAAATAGGAATTCAGCATTTTTGTTATTGACTGGTAGCTCACTCATCTAGGAATATTTTCTGAAAGGCTTTTCATTGTGTTGATCCCAAAGTGATGAGAATCTGCTGATGTTACACAGTTTTTAATGGATGAAGACTCATTGGGAGTAGGTTCAGCTGAAGGAAAATAAATGGACAGTGAAACAGGCATTGATTTTGGATTATTTTCCACAGGAAATTCAAAGGTATTACTCTTTAAACCTCTTAATAGTTGCCCAAATGATGCTAACCTGTGGTGGCGCAGTGGGTAAAAGCCCCTGCATAACTATAACTTCTGAACTGCCAAGCTTTGTCAGTTCTAGCCCCATGCTGGTGTGAGCAGCCAAGCCTTGTCCCTAGCTCATTGTCCACCCGGCGATTCGAAAGCTTCGGCAAGTAGATAAATTGGGGACCATCCACTAGGGGTGGGCACACCAGCCCCTTCAGGGAGGTGTTAGCTGCTGTGGGAAGACGGCTGCTGCGTTGTGAAGTCAGAAGGTGGAAAATCTGTGTCGGCATTCCCTGCAGTGGAGCGAATCGGCCAGGCGGTGGCAGTGTGACAATGCAACATCATGAGTCCTGACATCATCAGCCGGCCGACAGAAGAATATGCCATCGGAACACACCTGATTCAGCCTGCAGATGAATCCTCCCAAGTGGCTACAGTGTATGTCTAATAATTGTATGTGTTGTCTCCCCTATTCCCCATGAATATTGTTAGTCCAATTATCAAAACTAAGTAACTGTAAAATCGCTCTGAGCCCACAGGTGTGTGGGAAAGAGCGATCAATAAATCGAAAGTATTATTATTATTATTATTATTATTATTATTATTATTATTATTATTATTATTATTATTATTATTATTATTATTAACCTTAGCACATCACACCCTTAAATATGCTAATAGCAGTACAATGTATCTCAGTGGTCTAAATAAGTCAGTTAAAAAAAAACCTAATTACACCCCATCAACTTATCCATCCAGAAATAAATAAATAGTATTACATGACAGTTGTTTTGGATTTTTTTAAAAAAGAAAAACCCTCTAAATTGGCTGGAACCTACAGAGTAGACAGAGTACCTTTAAGTACTAGCCTTCCTGCCAATTACTGTCCTCAGAGGATGCCCTGCTTTAGACTGCTTCACTGACAGACACACAAGAACACAATCCCAAGCTCATGGAATTCCTGCTCTAACAAGGCCCATTAAAATCTGCCAATGCAGGCTATTTGCAGTCAAGTACAAATATGTATTCCAACATGTTTTCAGAAGTTTATACAGCTATATTGATTTGGGTAGCATTTTTGAATGTTATACAATTTTATAAGGCTGACCTAATCTCATGTAAAAGCACAAAAAACAACAACATTGATTTATGGCCCTGACAGACCCCATGCCACCAGAGAATACTCAACACATACCCCATGTCACCAGGGAATTGGCAACAGAAATTGCCTTCCATGAAGGATGAGCCTATCCTGGGAGTGGCTGTTGGAAACCTCCTCTACCAATAAAAGAATCCCCCTACATTCACTGAAATTGCACATGCATTTTCTGGCCTCTCATCAGGGGTTCTCTATATATTCTGCCATTCCAGACAAATAGGAAATGGCATTAGACCTTTGAGTCATCCACCTGAATAGACTTTGTGTGCCTGGGCAGTTTCTGCATTATCTTGGGTGCTGCAGGAGGGTCTTATGACCTCTCTATGTACATGCCACATCACCTGGACCAATACAGAAGGGTTTAGATAGAGCTGCCAGGACTGCTAGAGGGGTGAGTGGGTTTTTTATTTGCTTTCAGCTGAGGTGATTTAACTGAGGGTACTGTGTGGGGGGGACTGTGTTTGGGAGTGTGTGGGTGAGTTTTGAGCTGTTGCAGAGTCCTGGCTGCTTGAGAAAGGGTCATTGTTTGACTGTAATTGAGTGCCTGAGTGAATCTGAATAGCTGCTGTCCATGTCCTCTGCTGGGGGAGGCTTCTATTTAAGGCAGCACATTGCCAGGGGCACAAGCCTGTGGCTTTTAGACTAGGGACACTGTAAGAAGCCCAGGAAGAGCCAGATGCCAGGGCCCTAGTCTCCTTATGTTCCCAGTAAGGTAAGAAGACTTCTACAAGGAGAACCACATAAATACAAATGGTTTTAAAAGGGGGATTATATATAATTATTCTTTTAAAAGCAATTATGAAGCTAGAATGCCAGCAGGGGGTTGGGGGCTATCCAGTGTTTTGCATGGAGTGTCACGTGTAAGACTATCTGCCCACTGGACAGAAATCTTGGGTGTGTGCCTGGTGCAAGGAGCTCCTAGTTCTCAGGGATTGAGTTTGCACCCTTGAGGCCAAGGTAGAGAAGTCAGTCAGTTAGGAGCATAGAGAAGACTCTCAGGGACTTGTTAGATAATGGCAGCCCCGCCACAGTCAGGGAGCATGAGGGTCAAGAGGAAACAGAGCACCATGCTAAGGATAAGGGGAATGTGCCCTCAGAAGGGATCTCTTCTTCAGCTGGTGAGTGGGTATCCTTTTGCACCAAGAAATCATCCCTTGGCAGGGAGGAAGGGCGCTCTTGGTGATTTGATCCTTAGGCAGGTAGACAGCTGGGTGGCTAACCTGCATACTGACCATATGGTGACTTGCCTGCCTGGTGCAAAGGTAGCAGACATTACACATGTTCTAGAAAGGCTGGTAGACAGTGCTGGGGAGGAGCCAGTGGTTGTGGTACATGTTGCCACCAATGATGTGGGGAAATGCAGTTATGAGGTCCTGGAGGAAAAATTTAGTCTGTTAGGCAGGAAACTCAAGGCCAGGACCTCCAAAGTACCCATCTCAGAAGTGCTACCTGATCCACGCGCAGGGCCGGAGAGACAGGCACAGTTCAGGAGTCTCAATGCATGGATGAGACAATGGTGTAGGGGGGAAGGATTCAAGTTTGTTAGGAACTGGGATTCTTTTGGAACAAGAGGGAACTGTACAAAAGAGATGGTCTCCACTTGTTCCGAGAAGGAACCAAGCTGCTGCCACATAAAATCAAAAAGATGGCAGAGCAGTTTTTAAACTGAATATTGGGGGAAAGCCAAGAGGAGATGAAAAGTCTCTGTGTCATGAGTACCGCTGAGGATCAGCTCCCAGCCCCAGCAGAAATCCTGAGTACTGCTGAGGATGAGCTCCTGGCTCTGGCAGAATCTACACCTGATGCCAATGAAACCACAGAGCCTGCTCCGGCAACAGCTGGGGCGGAACAACACATGTCAGACAGACCCCCTGATTTGCCCCCACCAGTGGCCCATTTGCAAGACCAGCGCCAGCAGGACTTGGCATCCCAGTGGCGAGAGGCGCACCTGCACAACAGGCGGTCCCTCAGCCCTGAGTTCTAACAGGAGCTGGGACACACATGCTGGCTGCTAATTGACAACAGCCCGGAGGGATACTTAGCTCCTCACCCCCTGTTGGTTCCTCATGCCAGCAACTAGTCAGCTTGACGATGGTCTGCACCCACCTCGCCTACGTTCCCAGTTCCTGTTTCCTGCTCTGACCTCTCGGCTCCTCGGCTCTGGCTTTGATGACTATGTTTTCGGTTTGTGCTCTGGACTCTGTTATTTGGCTATTGCTTCCCTCGACTGTGGCTCTGAATGACCACGCTTTTGGTTTGTACCTTGGACTCTTGTTACTTGGCTCCTGATTTTCCTGCCTCACGATCTGGGACCTCAGACTGCGCCTGGACTATCCCTCTCTCGCTCCGCCCACACTCCAGCCTATGACACTCTGGTTCGGGATAGTTCATCTCAAAGAGATGAAGGGGTAGCTGTTACTTCTCTACAAGGAAATGGAATAGAATTGTCCACTGAGACTGTGGCTAATGGACTGTTTGGCAAGGTCTCGAGGCAGCAAGAGGAATGTTGTGGGCTTAACATGCATGGGAAACTATAGATGTTTATATACAAATGCTAGAAGAGTCAGAGGTAAAATCGAGGATTTGGAATGCTTGACATTGGGAGGAGAAATAGACATTGTGGGTATTTCAGAAACTTGATGGGATGAAGAAAATCAGTGGGATATGGTGATTCCTGGTTATAAATTATATCGGAAGAATAGGGGGAAGGGTTGGAGGTGGGGTGGCTCTCTATGTCAGAGAGGGTATACAGTCCAGTAAGACTGAGAGGGTAAGAGAATTGGATTTGCTTCTGGAAATGCTATGGGTTGAAATAGTGGGCCCAAAAGGAAGCTTAACACTGGGAGTTTGTTATCACCCACCAGATCAAATGATAGAGGAGGATTATAAAATGATAAATGAATTAAAGATAGCAGCTAGATGAAAAAACTATGCCGTAATAGGTGATTTTAACTACCCACACATTGATTGTGTCAATATGTGTTCAAGTTGGGAAAAAGAGATTGAGTTCCTAGACACTCTCAATGACTGTGATATGGAACAGATGGTCACAGAACCTACCGGGGAGAGGCGATCCTGGATTTGGTCCTAAGTAATGCCCAAGACCTGATGAGAGATTTAAAAGTGATTGCATCGCTTGGGAACAGTGACCATAATGTTATGGAGTTTAATATTTGTATAAATAGGGAGTTGCCCAAAAAGACTGACACAACCACTTTTAACTTTAAAAGGAGTACATTCTCTGATATGGGGGGATATGTGAGGAAGAAACTGAAAGGAAAAGTAGAAAGGGTCAAAACCATTGGGGAAGCTTGGAGACTATTTAAAACTACAATCCTAGAAGTTCAGAAAAAATATATACCATAGGTTAGGAAAGGCACAAATCGGTATAGAAAAAAGCCTGTATGGTTAACAAACAATGTAAAAGGTAAGAAGGATTCCTTTAAGCAGTGGAAAGCTAGTCTCAGTGAGGTTAATAAAAGTGAACACAGGCTTTGGCAAATAAAATGCAAGTCTGTGATCAGGCAGCCAAAAAGTGAATATGAGGAGCATATTGCAAAAAACATAAAGACCAACAATAAAACTTTCTTCAAATATATTAGAAATGGGAAACCAGCCAGGGAGGCAGTGGGGCCCTCGGAATACTGAGGGATGATAGGGAAATGGCTGAAAGGCGAAATGTCTCTGTCTTCACTGTGAAAGATGAGAAGTGCTTGCCCACTCCAGAACCACTGACTTTGGGAGGGGTGTTGAAAGAACTGAGTCAGATTGAGGTGATGAGAGAGGAGGTCCTGCTACTGGTAGACAACATAAAAAATCACCAGGCCTGGATGGCATACATCCAAGAGTTCTGAATGAACTCAGATGTGAACTTGTGCATTTCATGAAAAAAATGTAATTTTTCATTAAAATCTGTGTCCATTTCTAAGGATTGGAAGTTAGCTAATGTCACTCCCTTCTTTAAAAAGGGTTCCACAGGAGATCCGGGAAATTACAGGCCAGTCAGTCTGACATCGATACTGGGTAAGTTGGTGGAAACTGTTATTAAGGAAAGAATTAGTAGGCACATTGATGACCAAAAACTACTGAGGTAGACTTAGCATGGGTTCCATAAGGGAAGATCTTGTCTCACTAACCTGTTAGCATTTTTTGAGGGAGTGAACCAACATGTGGACCCAAAAGATGTTTACCTTGACTTCCAGAAAGCTTTTGATAAAGTTCCTCATCAAAGGCTCCTGAGTAAGCTCAATAGTCACAGGATAAAAGGACAAGTCCTTTTGTGGATCAAAAACTGGTTAATTAATAGGAAACAGAGAGAGAGAGTATAAATGAGCAATTTTCTCAGTGGAGGGTGGTAAGCAGCGAGGTACCACAGGGCTCAGTACTAAGTCCAATGCTTTTTAACTTGTTTATTAATGATTTACAGTTGTGAGTAAGCAGTGAAGTGGCTAAATTTGCTGATGATACGAGGTTTTTCGGGGTGGTGAGAACCAGAGAGGATTGTGAGGCACTCCAAAGGGATCTGTCGAGGATGGGCGAGTGGGCATCAACATGGCAAATGGGGTTCAATGTGGCTAAGTGCAAAGTGATGCACATTGGAGCCAAAAATCCTAAGTATAAATACACGTTGATGGGGTCCAAACTGGCAGAGACTGACCAAGAGAGAGATCTTGGAGTCGTAGTAGGTAACTCATTGAAAATGTCGAGACAGTGTGCAACTGCAATAAAAAAGACCAACGCTATGCTGGGGATTATTAGGAAGGGAACTGAAAACAAATCAGCCAATATCATAATGCCCTTGTATAAATCAATGGTGCAACCTCATTTGGAGTAGTGTGTACAGTTCTGGTCACTACACTTCAAAAAGGATATTATAGCATTGGGAAAAGTGCAAAAAAGGGCAACTAGAATGATAAAAGGGTTGAAACAGTTCCCCTATGAGGAAAGGTTGAAGTGCTTGGGGCTCTTTAGCTTGGAGAAACGATGGCTGAGGGGTGACATGATCGAGGTTTATAAGATTACGCATGGGATAGAGCAGGTTGAGAAAGAAGTACTTTTCTCCCTTTCTCACAATACAAGAACTCTTGGGCACTCAATGAAATTGCTGAGCAGTCAGATTAGAACAGATAAAAGGAAGTACCTCTTCACCCAAATTCTCTACCACAGGAGGTGGTGGCGGCTACAAGCATGGTTAGAACAGATAACCAAAACATGGTTAGAACAGATAAAAGGAAGGACTTCTTCACCCAAATTCACTGTCACAATAGGTGGCGGCGGCTACAAGCATGGACGGCTTCAAGAAGGAATTAGATAAACATATGGAGCAGAGGTCCATCAGTGGATATTAGCCACAAGGTAGGAACTCTCAGTCTGGGGCAAGTGATACACTGTATTTTTGGTGCTTGGGGGGGGGGCAACAGCAGGAGGGCTTCTACTGTCCTGGCCCCACTGGTGGACCTCCTGATGGCACAGGGTATTTTTGGACACTGTGTGACAAGAGTGTTGGACTGGATGGGCCATTGACCAGATCCAACATTGGCTTCTTTTATGTTCTTATGTTCCCACAGTGGCAGGAGTCCTGCCTCTAGCTGCCCTGTTTCCCTGTCATCGCTTGGTGGATTGATGAGTATGACTCCTACACAGTGACATCACTTCCAGGTCACATTGGAAGTGACATCAGTATGTTGCCAGCATAGGGTTGCCAGACCCCTGGTCTGGGCAGGAGTTTCCCCAATTTTTCAGGCTTCTGCCCACTGCCAGGGGAAGCCCTGCCCCCAAAGGGGATGTCACCATGTGATCTCATCACATTGGGACGTCGTGTGGTGATGTTCTGCTTTTGGAGCAAAATTGGAAACAAAATGGTGACTCCCATGTTCCTTAAAGACATTATGGGTTTAAAGATATTATCAGCCTGAAGTTAGGCATGACCAGTTTGTGCCATGCATGAAAATATAGTTAGAGCATTTGGACACTTCCTTGCCTCTCTTTAGCCCATGAAAGCACCCAGCTCTAGCTGGTGTATAATTTATACTTTTGAATAGGGAACAACAGCTATTTCTGTAGCTTTCTTCTGTGTTGTTTGCTATGGATTGCTTTTATTGTTCTTGTTGGTTCTATTGTTCTGTGTGATGGTTTAAGTTTTCGGTTGTAATGTGCATTGTGTCCCATCTAGCCAGGAAAAAGGTGGAGTATAAGCAGATAAGATCTCCTTGTGATCTGCCATGAAGCTTGCCACTCCTTGTAGGGTTGCCAGGTCCCCTCTGGCTACCAGCGGGGGATGGGTAAGGTTGCCAGATCTAGGTTTGGGGATGGAGCCTGGAAAGGACAGAGACCTCAGTGTGGTACAATGTGATACAGTCCATGCTACAAAGCATCAATTTTCCCCAGGGGAGCTGATCTCTGTAGTCTGGAGAGGAGCTGTAATTCCAGGGGATCCCCATGTCTTGCCTGGAGCCTGACATCCCTATGTGGCTAAAACAAAATGTTCTAAGATATGTAGCCATTCTTTAAAGCTTTCATCTTCTCACTTGGTTTGAAGCAGGAACAAAAGCATGATACGAAAGACAGGTTAATATCCACAGTGCAGATTCACAGTGTTTTAATATAATCCTCATTGTGCTGGTCAGGTACACAAACAAAATTCAGTACAGAGCTGCCATAGTATCAGAGACTTGAGGCTTGGGTTATTTTTACACTGAGTTCATTGTGTCTACTATCTTGTCTTTCGCTTGTGCGCTTGCGTAGCATTGCCAGCTGCAACGTGGGAGAATGGATTTAGCCGCTCCGGCTTATCATGGTGGCCTTGGGAGGAGGCTATGGAGTGTTCTTTGTTCAAGGGAATTTTCCAGTCCTGTGAGACGAGGGGTGGGGGCAACTCATTCTCCCAATCATCAAGTAATCTCCCGCCGGGCGTTTCCCGCTGCGCGCACGCTAAAAGTTCATTTGCTAGTTGCGCTTTTGCATCATACTATAATAATGCCTGTGCAGCTTGGGCCGCCATTCCTGACAATAACCGTATTACTATGGGTTACAGCGTTGTATTCCAATAAAGCTTTTCTTTACTTGAAGAATGCTTGGATCTACTTGCTATTGAGCCTGACAGAAATTGTCAGCAATCACTATAGCACCCCGTACCTGATACCGCCTCTGCAACTCAGGATGAGCGGCACCGGGGAGTGCCGGTGACGGTCCTGACTACCACGACTCCCGTCACCCTGATTCCAGTTACGACTACACCGGTCACCGGGGTCCCGGTTACCACCGTAGCTGTGACTACGACCCCAGTCACAACGACTCTGGTCACAACGACCCCAGTCACCTTGGCTACTGGGATGATCACTGGTCCAGTTACCCCGTCCACGGCAGGGGTTCCAGCAACTACATTCACTACCCCAATCTACAGTCCAGCTGGACCAACCCCAAGGGATGGTGGAGCAATACCCTGGACCCATTATCAGTTTGCGCCAGTTCCGTGGGATAAGTGGGTCACTCAAAGGAGGCCTGGAGACTGGTCTAAGAATTTGTTGGATGCAACCCAGACGATGTGGTCCTTGCCCAGGAGCCAGAGCCAGGATAGCTTGGTGGACCCCCGTGGAAGTTTTGGATTACCGCAGGGTCGCACTCCCCGAAGCCCGGAGAGACCCAGCACTGGCAAGGACACTGACACTCGCATGGACATTTTGGAAGAGGACTGCTGCAGGTTGATGAGAGATATGGGTAAGCTAATGCAGAACTTACCAACGATGATGGACCAGGCGATTCACACCCAACCTGCACCAGTGCCCAACCTGCACCAGTGCCTGCCCCGGTCCCAGTCCCGGGGCCAGGACAGCCGGTCCCAGGGCAGCCTCTGCCTGGGCAGCTGGTCCCAGGACAACCTTTCCCAGGGCAGCCGATACCAGGACAACTGCCGCCGGGGCAGCCGGTTCCTGGGCAACCTCAACCAGGTGGCCGTCCAGTGTTACCAGCGCCTGTGCCTCTGCCACCGGCCCCAGGGCCAATGTCACTGCTGGGACCCGGTCCAGAGATGGGACCGCCCCAGCTGATGCCGCGACCCAAAGACTTGCTGGATATTACTTTTGATGGGGATCCTGAAAGCCTATCCTTCTTTATCCTACAAGTGGGGAAGTTTGTGCAGCGCTGGGGTCACCTGTTCCCAGATGAAGAGCAACAAGTGGAGTTTATTGCCTCCCGTCTGAGGGGAATCACTACCAGCTGGTATATAGCCTTGCATGATCTGGAGGCAGCAGAATTGGGAAGTGTTGATGGTTTCATGTGGGCGTTAAAAAACCACTTTGAAGATCCAGTGGCTACCCAGAAGGCCAAGGCATTCCTCCTCACCTTCACACAAGGACGCCTCACGGTACACGAGTACTCTACAGAATTCCAGAAACATGCAGCCAAAATATGGGACTGGACGGACCCGGTGTTAGCCCAACAGTACCGAATGGGGCTTGCTGTGGATGTCAGCAACAACATCCTGAGCTCTAAGGAACCACGGACCTTGCAGGGTTGGATGGAGGAGGCAGAATGCGCCGAGAGCCATCTACACATCATGAAACTGGGTGTCTCCTTAGGCAATAACCGCCCCTCTACTTCCACCCCCAGCCAAAGAACAACCAGCTCCCCCCACAGTCACCCTGCGAGACCAACGCATGAAGCAAGGCCTATGCCTGAAATGTGGAGAAAAGGGGCATTTCGCCGCATCCTGCCCAAAGGAGGACCCCGGGAGGAGCCCACCTCGTGAGGAAGATCAACGCCGGGAAATGAGTCGGTCCTGTTGTAAGTGGCGTGGTACAGCAGGACCCGACACCTGAAGCACCAAAAGTGGTGAGCAATTACCCCTCTCTATTCTTTGTGACTGTGGTCATCATGAACCCAGCCATGATGACCCACATTCAGGTGTGTGGCTTGATTGACTCAGGGTGCAGGAGGGACCTCATCAAGCCTTCCTTAGTCACAGGGTTGGAAGCAGCGGTGATAAAACTAAAAGAGCCCATAACATTTACCCAAATGGACGGGTCACCCATGAAGGAGCTCTGTAGATTTGAGACTGTGCCGTTGCGAGTGGGGGTGGGCGACCATTGGGAACACCAACCCTTCTTGGTGGCACCCCAAGCCAAGTTCCCCCTCATTCTTGGCAGCCCCTGGCTCCATGGCCACGATCCATACATATTATGGGAGGATGGAATTGTGCATTTCATATCTCCAAGGTGCTCAGAGCACAAGTGGGATCCTGAATGGGTCACCCCGCCGGACAATGAACCCCCCAGAGCATGCCTTGCTGCCAAGGAAATTGCCCGCATTCCCAAGGAGTATAAAGACTTGTCCCGGGTGTTTGAGAAGGAGGAAGCCGATGAGCTCCGCCCTCATCGCAACTCGGACTGTGCCATTGAAATACTCCCAGGTCAGAAAATGCCCCAGGGAAAGATATATGCAATGAGCCCCATGGAAAAAGAGGATAGTTGCGGAAGTTCATCGATAAGAACTTGGCCCAGGGTTTCATTCAACCAGTTTCCTCCCCATTTGCAGCCCCTGTGCTGTTTTGTAAAAAAAAAAGGATGGGGGACTCTGCTTGTGCACAGATTACAGAGGGCTGAATGCAGTGTCGGCCACCAATGTGTATCCTATGCCTCTCATTAAAGATCTCCTGGCGGAGGTGGCAAGGGGCAAAATCTTTTCCAAACTGGATTTGAGGGATACTTATTTCCGAGTCTGAATAAGACAGGGAGATGAATATAAGACTGCCTTCAACACCCCCTTGGGACAGTTCGAATACCAGGTGATGCTGTTCGGGCTCCAGGGGGCTCCGGGAGTCTTCATGAACTTGATCAATGAGGTGTTGCACCCTTACCTCTTTAAGGGCGTAGTTGTTTACCTGGATGATATCTTGCTGTACTCACCTGATGTTGAATGAGGCAAGTGCTCCTGAGACTCCTAGAACACAAACTGTTTGTCAAGCTGTCCAAATGCGAGTTCCATCAAACCCGTATTGACTTCCTGGGCTATCGCATATCCCCTGAGGGTTTGGAGATGGACCCCAAAAAGGTCCAAGATGTGTTGGATTGGGAGCCCCCAAGAACTAGGAGGCAGCTCCAAAGTTTCATTGGCTTCGCAAATTTCTATCACCAATTTTTGCCCCATTTCGCCCAAGTGAGTCTGCCCCTCACCGATCTCTTGAAAACCAAGGGGAAGGGGGAAGGGGCCTTGCAGCCGGGGGCGAGACTGGACTGGACTCCAGAATGTCAGGAGGCATTTGAGCAACTAAAAAGGTTGTTTACCACTGAACCAGTACTGGCTCACCCCGATGAAACCAAAAAATTCATAGTGCAAGTTGACGCTTCCGACACCGCTGGGGGGGGGGGCGATTTTGCAAGAGAGCTCAGATGGACATTTACACCCCCTAGCATATGTCTCCCGCAAATTCAATGACACTGAGTGGTTCTGGCCGGTGTGGGATAAGGAGGCAGCCTCGATCCGCTTGGCATTAGTGACTTGGCGACATTGGTTAGAAGGGGCCCAAGTGCCTTTTGAGATTTGGACCGATCACAAGAACCTTGAGGTGTTACGTAAACCCTGCAATCTTAATGCCAAGCAATTCCGTTGGGCCGAGTTCTTCTCCAAATTCCAGTTCACCCTGCACCATTTCCCGGGACGATCCAACCCCTTAGCGGATGCGCTCTCGAGGCTTCCCCAATATGAGAGCAAGCGGGTGGAAATCCATGAATCGTTTTTCACCCGGGCCCAGTTGAGTGGGGTGGTGACTACTCAAAAGCAGAGCCAAAATGCTAGTGTCCCACCACACCCGGGGGCTTCTTGGGAGGAGCACTTTGCCAAAGAATTAACAGCTGAAGAAAGGCAAATGCTCCAGTCCCACCCTTCGGTAGAACACCGGGTTAACGACTGCTGGTATAAGGAAGGGAAGCTTTTTGTCCCTGAGAGTCTGAGGCAAGAAGTCTTACAATTAGTCCATGGGCTAAAGCCAGCCGGCCACTTTGGCTACGTTAAATCATTGCATTTGTTACAATGTGAATTTTGATGGCCCCAAATGAAAAAGGACTTGTCCCTATTCGTGCGCTCGTGCCCAGTCTGTAGCCTCTGCAAGGCAAGAGTGGGCAAGCTGCTGGTCTCCTCCAGCCGCTGCCCACACCCAATCGGCCCTGGGAAGTCATTTCCATGGATTTCATTACTGATTTACCCTGCAGCAAGCACATGACCATCATTTGGGTGGTGGTGGACCTCTTCTCCCAACAAGCTCACTTTGTCCCATTCCCAGGGCTACCTACTGCCAAGGTGTTGGCAAAAGCCTTCCTTCAACACATCGTTAGATTACATACTTTGCCAGCGAAGATAATATCCGACCATGGCTCCCAATTCGTTTCTAAATTATGGACAGAATTAATGTCGTTGATGAGAGTCGAGCGTGCCTTGAGTAGCGCCTATCATCCCGAGACCAATGGGCAGACTGAGAGAGTTAACCAAACTCTTTTTTTTTTAAGCGCCCTAAAAGGGGCATTTTTTATTTTTTTTCCAACCACAATGGCATACAACATTACATACACTACATAACATAACATACACTACATTTACAAAAAACACCACAAACAACATTAAAGATTCACGAGGGGATACAGCTTCTAACCCAAACCAATCCTTTAAGATTCCACCCACCTTGTCGCCCTTGTTACTAGTTCATTTCTTCCTCTGTATCTTCCAGTTCTATCTTTCTATCTTATCTGTCTCTGACTACAGAAAATAACATAACCAATTAATACAAGATTAAAAGTACTCAGAACTTATTGTTTCTCTCCATCCTGCCCTCTCTGATCATGCCAATCATAGAAGCGTTGCCACGTATTTGTAAAGGCTGATTCATCATGTCCTTTCATCATCAAAGTCAACTTATCCATTTCAGCTGCCTCCATTATCTTCTCTATCAGTTCTTGTTTATTTGGAACTACTGTGGATCGCCAATACTTTGCATACAAAATCCTGGCTGCAGTCAGGATATATATTATCAAATATCTCTCTTCTCTCCGTACATCTTTTGGGAGTATACCCAACAATAACACTTCTGGTTTAAACAAAAGGGTACCTTTTATAATCTTCTGCGTCATTCTGTGCACCCATACCCAATATTTTTTTGTCACCTCGCATGTCCACCACATATGGTACAGTGAACCTGTCTTAGCATTACATTTCCAACATTTATTAGAACATTTCTCATCATATTTTGCCAGTTTATCCAGTGTAACATACCACCTATACAGCATTTTATACATATTTTCTCTGTATGGGACCGCCCTAGTTATTTTCACATTTATTTTCCACATCTGGTCCCAATTATCCAGCTCAATATTGTACCCAAAGTTTTGCATCCATTGAATCATATTATTTTTCACCATTTCATCTGCCATACAATCAGCTAACAACAATGAATATTTTTTTTATATAAATTTATCTTCTGGTTCAAACAGTATTTTCTCTAAATTCGTTAATGTCTTCTCAAACCTTATTTTTTTATCTCTCTTATATCTTGATTGGATCTGGACTCTATGCCACCAACTAACATCATCACCCAAAACCAGGTCCCCCTTTGCATTTATAATGTCCAAATACCTTTGCGGGGGATTCTCAGCATACAGTCTAGGTAAAGTCACTGCTTCCACAGGAGCCACTAATCTTGAAGTTTTGGTAAAACACCTTTTCTGAATGGTCTCCCATACTCTACATAATGAATCTCGTATCCAGTGTTGTCTGAAGTATTTGCGTGTTGCTACTTTCTCATCCCACAAGAATGCATGCCATCCTTCCAGAAGATCATGGCCTTCCAGTTTTAGAAGTCTTCTATCTTCCAGCATAACCCATTTTTTAACCCAAGCCAAAGCTCCAGCTCTGTAGTACAGCGTCCAATTGGGAAGACCAAACCCTCCTCTTTCTTTAGCATCTTGTAGTGCTTTAAGCCTAATTCTTGCCAAACAAACTTAGAGGTACTTTGTTCCAGCTCTTTCAGCACTGCAAAATTTTTCAAGATAGGAATTGTTTGGAACAGAAAAATCCATCTTGGTAAAACATTCATCTTTATCAGGGCAATTCTACCCATTAATGAGAGCCTTAAATTTTTCAATTTCTCCAAATCTTGTTTCGTTACTCTCAATAATTCTTTATAGTTGTCTTCTTGTAACGAGCTACATCTATTTGTCAGCTTAATTCCTGATATTTTATCCTCATACAAAGTTTGTATCCTGATTCTTCTTGTAGATGCTCTCTCTGTTCCAAAGCCATATTTTTTGTTAAAATTTTCGTCTTCACCAAGTTGATTTTTAGTCCAGCTACTTGCCCATAGTCTTTCAGTATCTTATTTAATTCCACTATTGAGGATCTGGGTTCTTCCAGTATAAATGCAAGGTCATCTGTGTATGCTAATAGTTTATAATGTTCTCCTTGTATCTCCAGGCCCTTCACTTCTGAATTCTGTCTTATCTCCTCCGTCACCACCTCCAAAGCAAAAATGTATAACAACGGTGATAGAGGGCAGCCTTGTCTTGTCCCTTTCTGTATCTGGAATTGCTCGGTCCGTTCCCCATTTATCATGACCGCTGCTCTCTGCCTTGAATAAATGGCTTGAATTGTTCGGATAAATTGCTCTCCCACTTCCACCTTCTTAAATATTTCAATTATGAACACCCAGTCCAAATTATCAAAGGCCTTCTCCGCATCTAAAAAAATCATCGCCATCTCTTTTTCAGGGTGTGCTTCGTAGTATTCCAGCACATTCAATAACCGCCTTACATTATGTTTTATTTGCCTTTTTGGCAAAAATCCTGATTGATCTCTATGAATCACCTTTGTCAAAATACGTTTCAGCCTATCCGCCATGATAGAGGCAAAGATCTTATAGTCCACATTTAATAGGGAGATCGGTCTGTAATTCTTAATATCATTCCCTTCTGTTTCTTGCTTATGTATCAACGAGATCAAGGCTTCCCTCCATGTATCAGGCACTTCTTCTCCTTCCCAAGTTTTCTTATAAACTTCATGTGGTTGTGGGAGCAATATATCTTCAGAAGTTGCATAGAACTCCACTGGTAAACCATCAGTCCCAGGTGCTTTACCTTTATTCTGTCTTTTAAGAGCTTCCACTATTTCCATCATTGTAATCGGTTGGTTTAAGATCTTCTGATCCCCCTCTGAAAATTTTTGGATTAAACGCCCTTGCAAGTAATGGCATATATTTTCTCTGGTTATATTCTTTTTTGCATACAAGTCTTTGTAAAAGTCTTCCACAATCTTCTTCAAATCTTGAATTCCATTTCTTTCCACCCCATTTTTATCTTTCAAAGACTTTATCCACACCCTTTCCGACTGCTTTCTTAGTTGGTAAGCCAGCCATCTAGTTGGTTTGTTTGCATTTTCAAAGTAATTTTGTTTGACATAACTCATTTTCTTTGCTATTTCTGCAGTCACCAAACAATTCATTCTATGTGTAAGAAGTTTAATCTTAGCTCTTCTGTCATTCTCCGGCCTCCATTTCTTGCTTCTCTTGCTCCCATATTTCTTTCTTCAGATTGAAATATTCCTCATTTCTTTTCCTATTCTTCCTTGCCGTTTCTTTTATCAACAGACCTCTAGCAAACGCCTTGAACGCATCCCATACAATTTGCCTCAGGATATTTGGACTAAGATTTTCCTTGAAGAAAGTAAATTCTGCTTGGAGACTTCTGACCACCTTACTATCTTGTAATAGAAAAGGTTTCAATGTCCATCTCGTTTTCAGATTTGTTCCCTGTAATTCCACATTTATCGGATTATGATCTGCAAATGTGCCTGTCTCAATTTCGGCCTCCATTAATTCCCTTACCAGTGAGGATGACATCCAGCACATATCCAATCTAGACCAAGAGTCGTGCCTCGCCGAATAAAACGTATATTGCTGCCTTTTAGGGTTTCTTATTCTCCAAACATCCACTAACTGCCATTCCTCTATAATCTGTAGCAATGAGTTCGAAAATTCATTGCCCTTTTTCTTCTTCTTCAAAGTATTCATTTTTCTGTCTTGTTCATTATCAAACACCGCATTAAAGTTACCAAGTAAACAAATCTCTTGAAAGACTTGTTGGGCTATCAGGTTTAACAACTTCACATTTTTTTTTTCCTGATTTTGGTTTGGGGTGTAAATATTCACAATTAGAACTCTTTTGTTTTGTCTCTGGATAGCCACCATCAATATCCTTCCATCCTCTGAGGCAAGTACAAATTCTGGTTGCAGGCATTCTTTAATATAAGTAGCCACTCCACGTTTCTTCTTTTCCTTATCCATTGCCACAAATACTTTGCCTAATCTTTTGAATTCCAGGTATTTTTCATCGTTCTTCCTAATATGGGTTTCTTGTATGCATGTTATAGCCTCATTATGTTTCTTCAATTGATGAAATATTCTTCTTCTCTTCTGGGGTCCGTTTAAGCCATTCACATTGACCAATAAAAACTTTAACTTCTTCTTATTCATCTAAGTTTCGTGTCTGTCTGTATTCCTTTTTGCCTTTTGTCTTTTGTCTCGTCACAATTGGGGATCTCAGCCTGAATCTTCTTTGTCTCTGTGGTCTAGCAGGTGGGATCAATGCTGTTGCTCCTTGAGTTTGAGGTTCTGACTCCTTTTCCACCTCTCCCTCTTCTCTTTCCTCTTTTTCTTCTTGGTCATCTGACAGCTCTTCTCCGTAAGTCTCTAAGAAGTCTTTAGCTTTAAGAACTGAAGTGATTCTGAATCTTTTCCCTTCAAAGTTAAAGAAGACCCCTTCTGGTAAAATCCACCTGTAGGTGATATTGTTGGCTCTCAAAAGTGCTGTCAGCTCAGTATATGCTCTTCTTTTCTCCATCACTCTCCAGGGGATCTCTTTCAACACCTTGATTTCTTCTTGTCCCATCTTCAACGGTACAGCATTTACCTCTCTCAATATCTTATCCCTGACCGTCCTTTTATGGAACCGCACCTGGACCTCCCTGGGTACCTTAAATCTTCTTGCGTAAGCCGAGTTCATCCTGAAGGCTACATCAATCTCTTTTGCCACTTCACTGATGTCCTCAAGTTGTAAGTGATCTGCCAACAATTCCGCCATCTTTAAGCTCAGATCTTCCTCCTTTTCCTCTAGGATGTTTTGGAATCTCAAAACAAAAGCCATATTAGGAAGAACGATGAAAAATACCTGGAATTCAAAAGATTAGGCAAAGTATTTGTGGCAATGGATAAGGAAAAGAAGAAACGTGGAGTGGCTACTTATATTAAAGAATGCCTGCAACCAGAATTTGTACTTGCCTCAGAGGATGGAAGGATATTGATGGTGGCTATCCAGAGACAAAACAAAAGAGTTCTAATTGTGAATATTTACACCCCAAACCAAAATCAGGAAAAAAAAATGTGAAGTTGTTAAACCTGATAGCCCAACAAGTCTTTCAAGAGATTTGTTTACTTGGTAACTTTAATGCGGTGTTTGATAATGAACAAGACAGAAAAATGAATACTTTGAAGAAGAAGAAAAAGGGCAATGAATTTTCGAACTCATTGCTGCAGATTATAGAGGAATGGCAGTTAGTGGATGTTTGGAGAATAAGAAACCCTAAAAGGCAGCAATATACGTTTTATTCGGCGAGGCACGACTCTTGGTCTAGATTGGATATGTGCTGGATGTCATCCTCACTGGTAAGGGAATTAATGGAGGCCGAAATTGAGACAGGCACATTTGCAGATCATAATCCGATAAATGTGGAATTACAGGGAACAAATCTGAAAACGAGATGGACATTGAAACCTTTTCTATTACAAGATAGTAAGGTGGTCAGAAGTCTCCAAGCAGAATTTACTTTCTTCAAGGAAAATCTTAGTCCAAATATCCTGAGGCAAATTGTATGGGATGCGTTCAAGGCGTTTGCTAGAGGTCTGTTGATAAAAGAAACGGCAAGGAAGAATAGGAAAAGAAATGAGGAATATTTCAATCTGAAGAAAGAAATATGGGAGCAAGAGAAGCAAGAAATGGAGGCCGGAGAATGACAGAAGAGCTAAGATTAAACTTCTTACACATAGAATGAATTGTTTGGTGACTGCAGAAATAGCAAAGAAAATGAGTTATGTCAAACAAAATTACTTTGAAAATGCAAACAAACCAACTAGATGGCTGGCTTACCAACTAAGAAAGCAGTCGGAAAGGGTGTGGATAAAGTCTTTGAAAGATAAAAATGGGGTGGAAAGAAATGGAATTCAAGATTTGAAGAAGATTGTGGAAGACTTTTACAAAGACTTGTATGCAAAAAAGAATATAACCAGAGAAAATATATGCCATTACTTGCAAGGGCGTTTAATCCAAAAATTTTCAGAGGGGGATCAGAAGATCTTAAACCAACCGATTACAATGATGGAAATAGTGGAAGCTCTTAAAAGACAGAATAAAGGTAAAGCACCTGGGACTGATGGTTTACCAGTGGAGTTCTATGCAACTTCTGAAGATATATTGCTCCCACAACCACATGAAGTTTATAAGAAAACTTGGGAAGGAGAAGAAGTGCCTGATACATGGAGGGAAGCCTTGATCTCGTTGATACATAAGCAAGAAACAGAAGGGAATGATATTAAGAATTACAGACCGATCTCCCTATTAAATGTGGACTATAAGATCTTTGCCTCTATCATGGCGGATAGGCTGAAACGTATTTTGACAAAGGTGATTCATAGAGATCAATCAGGATTTTTGCCAAAAAGGCAAATAAAACATAATGTAAGGCGGTTATTGAATGTGCTGGAATACTACGAAGCACACCCTGAAAAAGAGATGGCGATGATTTTTTTAGATGCGGAGAAGGCCTTTGATAATTTGGACTGGGTGTTCATAATTGAAATATTTAAGAAGGTGGAAGTGGGAGAGCAATTTATCCGAACAATTCAAGCCATTTATTCAAGGCAGAGAGCAGCGGTCATGATAAATGGGGAACGGACCGAGCAATTCCAGATACAGAAAGGGACAAGACAAGGCTGCCCTCTATCACCGTTGTTATACATTTTTGCTTTGGAGGTGGTGACGGAGGAGATAAGACAGAATTCAGAAGTGAAGGGCCTGGAGATACAAGGAGAACATTATAAACTATTAGCATACACAGATGACCTTGCATTTATACTGGAAGAACCCAGATCCTCAATAGTGGAATTAAATAAGATACTGAAAGACTATGGGCAAGTAGCTGGACTAAAAATCAACTTGGTGAAGACGAAAATTTTAACAAAAAATATGGCTTTGGAACAGAGAGAGCATCTACAAGAAGAATCAGGATACAAACTTTGTATGAGGATAAAATATCAGGAATTAAGCTGACAAATAGATGTAGCTCGTTACAAGAAGACAACTATAAAGAATTATTGAGAGTAACGAAACAAGATTTGGAGAAATTGAAAAATTTAAGGCTCTCATTAATGGGTAGAATTGCCCTGATAAAGATGAATGTTTTACCAAGATGGATTTTTCTGTTCCAAACAATTCCTATCTTGAAAAATTTTGCAGTGCTGAAAGAGCTGGAACAAAGTACCTCTAAGTTTGTTTGGCAAGAATTAGGCTTAAAGCACTACAAGATGCTAAAGAAAGAGGAGGGTTTGGTCTTCCCAATTGGACGCTGTACTACAGAGCTGGAGCTTTGGCTTGGGTTAAAAAATGGGTTATGCTGGAAGATAGAAGACTTCTAAAACTGGAAGGCCATGATCTTCTGGAAGGATGGCATGCATTCTTGTGGGATGAGAAAGTAGCAACACGCAAATACTTCAGACAACACTGGATACGAGATTCATTATGTAGAGTATGGGAGACCATTCAGAAAAGGTGTTTTACCAAAACTTCAAGATTAGTGGCTCCTGTGGAAGCAGTGACTTTACCTAGACTGTATGCTGAGAATCCCCCGCAAAGGTATTTGGACATTATAAATGCAAAGGGGGACCTGGTTTTGGGTGATGATGTTAGTTGGTGGCATAGAGTCCAGATCCAATCAAGATATAAGAGAGATAAAAAAATAAGGTTTGAGAAGACATTAACGAATTTAGAGAAAATACTGTTTGAACCAGAAGATAAATTTATATAAAAAAATATTCATTGTTGTTAGCTGATTGTATGGCAGATGAAATGGTGAAAAATAATATGATTCAATGGATGCAAAACTTTGGGTACAATATTGAGCTGGATAATTGGGACCAGATGTGGAAAATAAATGTGAAAATAACTAGGGCGGTCCCATACAGAGAAAATATGTATAAAATGCTGTATAGGTGGTATGTTACACTGGATAAACTGGCAAAATATGATGAGAAATGTTCTAATAAATGTTGGAAATGTAATGCTAAGACAGGTTCACTGTACCATATGTGGTGGACATGCGAGGTGACAAAAAAATATTGGGTATGGGTGCACAGAATGACGCAGAAGATTATAAAAGGTACCCTTTTGTTTAAACCAGAAGTGTTATTGTTGGGTATACTCCCAAAAGATGTACGGAGAGAAGAGAGATATTTGATAATATATATCCTGACTGCAGCCAGGATTTTGTATGCAAAGTATTGGCGATCCACAGTAGTTCCAAATAAACAAGAACTGATAGAGAAGATAATGGAGGCAGCTGAAATGGATAAGTTGACTTTGATGATGAAAGGACATGATGAATCAGCCTTTACAAATACGTGGCAACGCTTCTATGATTGGCATGATCAGAGAGGGCAGGATGGAGAGAAACAATAAGTTCTGAGTACTTTTAATCTTGTATTAATTGGTTATGTTATTTTCTGTAGTCAGAGACAGATAAGATAGAAAGATAGAACTGGAAGATACAGAGGAAGAAATGAACTAGTAACAAGGGCGACAAGGTGGGTGGAATCTTAAAGGATTGGTTTGGGTTAGAAGCTGTATCCCCTCGTGAATGTTTAATGTTGTTTGTGGTGTTTTTTGTAAATGTAGTGTATGTTATGTTATGTAGTGTATGTAATGTTGTATGCCATTGTGGTTGGAAAAAAAAATAAAAAATGCCCCTTTTAGGGCGCTTAAAAAAAAAAGAGTTTGGTTAACTCTCTCAGTCTGCCCATTGGTCTCGGGATGATAGGCGCTACTCAAGGCACGCTCGACTCTCATCAACGACATTAATTCTGTCCATAATTTAGAAACGAATTGGGAGCCATGGTCGGATATTATCTTCGCTGGCAAAGTATGTAATCTAACGATGTGTTGAAGGAAGGCTTTTGCCAACACCTTGGCAGTAGGTAGCCCTGGGAATGGGACAAAGTGAGCTTGTTGGGAGAAGAGGTCCACCACCACCCAAATGATGGTCATGTGCTTGCTGCAGGGTAAATCAGTAATGAAATCCATGGAAATGACTTCCCAGGGCCGATTGGGTGTGGGCAGCGGCTGGAGGAGACCAGCAGCTTGCCCACTCTTGCCTTGCAGAGGCTACAGACTGGGCACGAGCGCACGAATAGGGACAAGTCCTTTTTCATTTGGGGCCATCAAAATTCACATTGTAACAAATGCAATGATTTAACGTAGCCAAAGTGGCCGGCTGGCTTTAGCCCATGGACTAATTGTAAGACTTCTTGCCTCAGACTCTCAGGGACAAAAAGCTTCCCTTCCTTATACCAGCAGTCGTTAACCCGGTGTTCTACCGAAGGGTGGGACTGGAGCATTTGCCTTTCTTCAGCTGTTAATTCTTTGGCAAAGTGCTCCTCCCAAGAAGCCCCGGGTGTGGTGGGACACTAGCATTTTGGCTCTGCTTTTGAGTAGTCACCACCCCACTCAACTGGGCCCGGGTGAAAAACGATTCATGGATTTCCACCCGCTTGCTCTCATATTGGGGAAGCCTCGAGAGCGCATCCGCTAAGGGGTTGGATCGTCCCGGGAAATGGTGCAGGGTGAACTGGAATTTGGAGAAGAACTCGGCCCAACGGAATTGCTTGGCATTAAGATTGCAGGGTTTACGTAACACCTCAAGGTTCTTGTGATCGGTCCAAATCTCAAAAGGCACTTGGGCCCCTTCTAACCAATGTCGCCAAGTCACTAATGCCAAGCGGATCGAGGCTGCCTCCTTATCCCACACCGGCCAGAACCACTCAGTGTCATTGAATTTGCGGGAGACATATGCTAGGGGGTGTAAATGTCCATCTGAGCTCTCTTGCAAAATCGCCCCCCCCCCCCAGCGGTGTCGGAAGCGTCAACTTGCACTATGAATTTTTTGGTTTCATCGGGGTGAGCCAGTACTGGTTCAGTGGTAAACAACCTTTTTAGTTGCTCAAATGCCTCCTGACATTCTGGAGTCCAGTCCAGTCTCGCCCCCGGCTGCAAGGCCCCTTCCCCTTCCCCTTGGTTTTCAAGAGATCGGTGAGGGGCAGACTCACTTGGGCGAAATGGGGCAAAAATTGGTGATAGAAATTTGCGAAGCCAATGAAACTTTGGAGCTGCCTCCTAGTTCTTGGGGGCTCCCAATCCAACACATCTTGGACCTTTTTGGGGTCCATCTCCAAACCCTCAGGGGATATGCGATAGCCCAGGAAGTCAATACGGGTTTGATGGAACTCGCATTTGGACAGCTTGACAAACAGTTTGTGTTCTAGGAGTCTCAGGAGCACTTGCCTCATTCAACATCAGGTGAGTACAGCAAGATATCATCCAGGTAAACAACTACGCCCTTAAAGAGGTAAGGGTGCAACACCTCATTGATCAAGTTCATGAAGACTCCCGGAGCCCCCTGGAGCCCGAACAGCATCACCTGGTATTCGAACTGTCCCAAGGGGGTGTTGAAGGCAGTCTTATATTCATCTCCCTGTCTTATTCAGACTCGGAAATAAGTATCCCTCAAATCCAGTTTGGAAAAGATTTTGCCCCTTGCCACCTCCGCCAGGAGATCTTTAATGAGAGGCATAGGATACACATTGGTGGCCGACACTGCATTCAGCCCTCTGTAATCTGTGCACAAGCAGAGTCCCCCATCCTTTTTTTTTTACAAAACAGCACAGGGGCTGCAAATGGGGAGGAAACTGGTTGAATGAAACCCTGGGCCAAGTTCTTATCGATGAACTTCCGCAACTATCCTCTTTTTCCATGGGGCTCATTGCATATATCTTTCCCTGGGGCATTTTCTGACCTGGGAGTATTTCAATGGCACAGTCCGAGTTGCGATGAGGGCGGAGCTCATCGGCTTCCTCCTTCTCAAACACCCGGGACAAGTCTTTATACTCCTTGGGAATGCGGGCAATTTCCTTGGCAGCAAGGCATGCTCTGGGGGTTCATTGTCCGGCGGGGTGACCCATTCAGGATCCCACTTGTGCTCTGAGCACCTTGGAGATATGAAATGCACAATTCCATCCTCCCATAATATGTATGGATCGTGGCCATGGAGCCAGGGGCTGCCAAGAATGAGGGGGAACTTGGCTTGGGGTGCCACCAAGAAGGGTTGGTGTTCCCAATGGTCGCCCACCCCCACTCGCAACGGCACAGTCTCAAATCTACAGAGCTCCTTCATGGGTGACCCGTCCATTTGGGTAAATGTTATGGGCTCTTTTAGTTTTATCACCGCTGCTTCCAACCCTGTGACTAAGGAAGGCTTGATGAGGTCCCTCCTGCACCCTGAGTCAATCAAGCCACACACCTGAATGTGGGTCATCATGGCTGGGTTCATGATGACCACAGTCACAAAGAATAGAGAGGGGTAATTGCTCACCACTTTTGGTGCTTCAGGTGTCGGGTCCTGCTGTACCACGCCACTTACAACAGGACCGACTCATTTCCCGGCGTTGATCTTCCTCACGAGGTGGGCTCCTCCCGGGGTCCTCCTTTGGGCAGGATGCGGCGAAATGCCCCTTTTCTCCACATTTCAGGCATAGGCCTTGCTTCATGCGTTGGTCTCGCAGGGTGACTGTGGGGGGAGCTGGTTGTTCTTTGGCTGGGGGGTGGAAGTAGAGGGGCGGTTATTGCCTAAGGAGACACCCAGTTTCATGATGTGTAGATGGCTCTCGGCGCATTCTGCCTCCTCCATCCAACCCTGCAAGGTCCGTGGTTCCTTAGAGCTCAGGATGTTGTTGCTGACATCCACAGCAAGCCCCATTCGGTACTGTTGGGCTAACACCGGGTCCGTCCAGTCCCATATTTTGGCTGCATGTTTCTGGAATTCTGTAGAGTACTCGTGTACCGTGAGGCGTCCTTGTGTGAAGGTGAGGAGGAATGCCTTGGCCTTCTGGGTAGCCACTGGATCTTCAAAGTGGTTTTTTAACGCCCACATGAAACCATCAACACTTCCCAATTCTGCTGCCTCCAGATCATGCAAGGCTATATACCAGCTGGTAGTGATTCCCCTCAGACGGGAGGCAATAAACTCCACTTGTTGCTCTTCATCTGGGAACAGGTGACCCCAGCGCTGCACAAACTTCCCCACTTGTAGGATAAAGAAGGATAGGCTTTCAGGATCCCCATCAAAAGTAATATCCAGCAAGTCTTTGGGTCGCGGCATCAGCTGGGGCGGTCCCATCTCTGGACCGGGTCCCAGCAGTGACATTGGCCCTGGGGCCGGTGGCAGAGGCACAGGCGCTGGTAACACTGGACGGCCACCTGGTTGAGGTTGCCCAGGAACCGGCTGCCCCGGCGGCAGTTGTCCTGGTATCGGCTGCCCTGGGAAAGGTTGTCCTGGGACCAGCTGCCCAGGCAGAGGCTGCCCTGGGACCGGCTGTCCTGGCCCCGGGACTGGGACCGGGGCAGGCACTGGTGCAGGTTGGGCACTGGTGCAGGTTGGGTGTGAATCGCCTGGTCCATCATCGTTGGTAAGTTCTGCATTAGCTTACCCATATCTCTCATCAACCTGCAGCAGTCCTCTTCCAAAATGTCCATGCGAGTGTCAGTGTCCTTGCCAGTGCTGGGTCTCTCCGGGCTTCGGGGAGTGCGACCCTGCGGTAATCCAAAACTTCCACGGGGGTCCACCAAGCTATCCTGGCTCTGGCTCCTGGGCAAGGACCACATCGTCTGGGTTGCATCCAACAAATTCTTAGACCAGTCTCCAGGCCTCCTTTGAGTGACCCACTTATCCCACGGAACTGGCGCAAACTGATAATGGGTCCAGGGTATTGCTCCACCATCCCTTGGGGTTGGTCCAGCTGGACTGTAGATTGGGGTAGTGAATGTAGTTGCTGGAACCCCTGCCGTGGACGGGGTAACTGGACCAGTGATCATCCCAGTAGCCAAGGTGACTGGGGTCGTTGTGACCAGAGTCGTTGTGACTGGGGTCGTAGTCACAGCTACGGTGGTAACCGGGACCCCGGTGACCGGTGTAGTCGTAACTGGAATCAGGGTGACGGGAGTCGTGGTAGTCAGGACCGTCACCGGCACTCCCCCGGTGCCGCTCATCCTGAGTTGCAGAGGCGGTATCAGGTACGGGGTGCTATAGTGATTGCTGACAATTTCTGTCAGGCTCAATAGCAAGTAGATCCAAGCATTCTTCAAGTAAAGAAAAGCTTTATTGGAATACAACGCTGTAACCCATAGTAATACGGTTATTGTCAGGAATGGCGGCCCAAGCTGCACAGGCATTATTATAGTATGATGCAAAAGCGCAACTAGCAAATGAACTTTTAGCGTGCGCGCAGCGGAAACGCCCGGCGGGAGATTACTTGATGATTGGGAGAATGAGTTGCCCCCACCCCTCGTCTCACAGGACTGGAAAATTCCCTTGAACAAAGAACACTCCATAGCCTCCTCCCAAGGCCACCATGATAAGCCGGAGCGGCTAAATCCATTCTCCCACGTTGCAGCTGGCAATGCTACGCAAGCGCACAAGCGAAAGACAAGATAGTAGACACAATGAACTCAGTGTAAAAATAACCCAAGCCTCAAGTCTCTGATACTATGGCAGCTCTGTACTGAATTTTGTTTGTGTACCTGACCAGCACAATGAGGATTATATTAAAACACTGTGAATCTGCACTGTGGATATTAACCTGTCTTTCGTATCATGCTTTTGTTCCTGCTTCAAACCAAGTGAGAAGATGAAAGCTTTAAAGAATGGCTACATATCTTAGAACATTTTGTTTTAGCCACATAGGGATGTCAGGCTCCAGGCAAGACATGGGGATCCCCTGGAATTACAGCTCCTCTCCAGACTACAGAGATCAGCTCCCCTGGGGAAAATTGATGCTTTGTAGCATGGACTGTATCACATTGTACCACACTGAGGTCTCTGTCCTTTCCAGGCTCCATCCCCAAACCTAGATCTGGCAACCTTACCCATCCCCGCTGGTAGCCAGAGGGGACCTGGCAACCCTACAAGGAGTGGCAAGCTTCATGGCAGATCACAAGGAGATCTTATCTGCTTATACTCCACCTTTTTCCTGGCTAGATGGGACACAATGCACATTACAACCGAAAACTTAAACCATCACACAGAACAATAGAACCAACAAGAACAATAAAAGCAATCCATAGCAAACAACACAGAAGAAAGCTACAGAAATAGCTGTTGTTCCCTATTCAAAAGTATAAATTATACACCAGCTAGAGCTGGGTGCTTTCATGGGCTAAAGAGAGGCAAGGAAGTGTCCAAATGCTCTAACTATATTTTCATGCATGGCACAAACTGGTCATGCCTAACTTCAGGCTGATAATATCTTTAAACCCATAATGTCTTTAAGGAACATGGGAGTCACCATTTTGTTTCCAATTTTGCTCCAAAAGCAGAACATCACCACACGACGTCCCAATGTGATGAGATCACATGGTGACATCCCCTTTGGGGGCAGGGCTTCCCCTGGCAGTGGGCAGAAGCCTGAAAAATTGGGGAAACTCCTGCCCAGACCAGGGGTCTGGCAACCCTATGCTGGCAACATACTGATGTCACTTCCAATGTGACCTGGAAGTGATGTCACTGTGTAGGAGTCATACTCATCAATCCACCAAGCGATGACAGGGAAACAGGGCAGCTAGAGGCAGGACTCCTGCCACTGTGGGAACATAAGAACATAAAGAAGCCAATGTTGGATCTGGTCAATGGCCCATCCAGTCCAACACTCTTGTCACACAGTGTCCAAAAATACCCTGTGCCATCAGGAGGTCCACCAGTGGGGCCAGGACAGTAGAAGCCCTCCTGCTGTTGCCCCCCCCCAAGCACCAAAAATACAGTGTATCACTTGCCCCAGACTGAGAGTTCCTACCTTGTGGCTAATATCCACTGATGGACCTCTGCTCCATATGTTTATCTAATTCCTTCTTGAAGCCGTCCATGCTTGTAGCCGCCGCCACCTATTGTGACAGTGAATTTGGGTGAAGAAGTCCTTCCTTTTATCTGTTCTAACCATGTTTTGGTTATCTGTTCTAACCATGCTTGTAGCCGCCACCACCTCCTGTGGTAGAGAATTTGGGTGAAGAGGTACTTCCTTTTATCTGTTCTAATCTGACTGCTCAGCAATTTCATTGAGTGCCCAAGAGTTCTTGTATTGTGAGAAAGGGAGAAAAGTACTTCTTTCTCAACCTGCTCTATCCCATGCGTAATCTTATAAACCTCGATCATGTCACCCCTCAGCCATCGTTTCTCCAAGCTAAAGAGCCCCAAGCACTTCAACCTTTCCTCATAGGGGAACTGTTTCAACCCTTTTATCATTCTAGTTGCCCTTTTTTGCACTTTTCCCAATGCTATAATATCCTTTTTGAAGTGTAGTGACCAGAACTGTACACACTACTCCAAATGAGGTTGCACCATTGATTTATACAAGGGCATTATGATATTGGCTGATTTGTTTTCAGTTCCCTTCCTAATAATCCCCAGCATAGCGTTGGTCTTTTTTATTGCAGTTGCACACTGTCTCGACATTTTCAATGAGTTACCTACTACGACTCCAAGATCTCTCTCTTGGTCAGTCTCTGCCAGTTTGGACCCCATCAACGTGTATTTATACTTAGGATTTTTGGCTCCAATGTGCATCACTTTGCACTTAGCCACATTGAACCCCATTTGCCATGTTGATGCCCACTCGCCCATCCTCGACAGATCCCTTTGGAGTGCCTCACAATCCTCTCTGGTTCTCACCACCCTGAAAAACCTCGTATCATCAGCAAATTTAGCCACTTCACTGCTTACTCACAACTGTAAATCATTAATAAACAAGTTAAAAAGCATTGGACTTAGTACTGAGCCCTGTGGTACCTCGCTGCTTACCACCCTCCAACCAGAGCAATGGCTTGTGGGACAGAATTTTGGATTTCTTCCATGCTGACCTTGATTGGTTCTATAACATCATTAATTGTGCTTAAAATGGTGGCCTGCACCACAGCTTGCATTTCTTTTTGGGGCTCTTTCTGGCCTGAGCCCCCCAGTTTCCCTGTTGTTGAGGTGGCCCCCCAGGAGAAACCAAAGACTGTTTTCTGCCTCCTGTGCTGGACATTTTTTAACCCTTTAGATATCACTTTCAAATCACTACCTTAACATGCGCAGAGTATATTGGAAAATACCACCTTATTTCTATTTCTGCCTCTTTTTTATTTTTTGTATTATGTTCTGCCCTTATCCAACATTTAAGAACAATCCAGGACTCTTGGCTTCCTTCCCAGACTCTCTATCTGTAATGCCTTCCCCAACTTGTGAGAAAAACAACAATATTTCCTGGCAAAGCCCCCAGAAATTGTTTCCACTATCCACCCTAGTATTTACCAAACAATCCCTCTATTGGCAGTTCTCCCAGCCAAGCCGCCTTTCCAACCTTCTCCCCCTTTATTTCCAAATGCGCCCCCTGTGACCAATCTCTGTTCCCAACTCCCCAAAGACGCCAAGATTGCCAACAAACAATAAACAAACACCTATTGCCAATTAGAATTACTTCACCACAGAGCTTTCCAATTCTTAAGCACAGTCTGTCTCTCCAGCTTCAAAAGTCAGTATTGATTGCAGCAAAAATTGAGAACGCTGTAACAGTTTCTTCTCTCCCCTCTTATTCTTATTCTTCCACCCTGGCCCTAAAGGGTTAAAAATTAGCATGCGATGAAGCGGGCCTCCCCACCTCCGATTCTCCGTTTCTTCTGCCCTACCACTTTTAGGGTGAAAACTTGAGCATGTTGCAAAGGGGTCTCCTGCCGACCTTCTTCTTAACACCCTCCAGTCTCGCCCAGCTGCTTTCCTGCTAAATCAGTCAAGCTCAGACCCACGCAGCTTATATAGCTTATCTGTCTTCTAAGCCTTCATATTTCAAAACCAACCTGGAGAGAAGCCCAGCTTCCCCTTCCCAAACTGTTGACAACCAGCCTACAAAGTTTCATTAGCCGGCTCACTTCCCTCTCTCAGCTTCCATAGCTCCGTTCATTTCGGATGGAATTTCACTTTCACTCTCACCCTTTTCTCCGTTCTCTCGCCAAGCTCCTTTAATTCATGCTTACAAGCCAGTTATTCTTCAGGGGGGAGAGCCCTCCCCTCTTGTGCTACTTCCTTGGGCTAATTATGTAAAATCGCCCTTTTAACCCGTTTACTTTGTTCCACGGATACTCACAGAAGCGCTCATTCGGCAAGGTTTCTCTCTCCCCCCCCCTTCCAGTGCAGGAGCATTGGCTTTGCTCAGACGAACTGAGCCTGGACTTTGATCCCGCATCGGGGGTGAACCAGACCACCCTGTGAGTTGCAACTCACACAGGGATATGGTTCAAGCCCCTTGCTGCTGCCCAACCCTTCCCGGGATGGCAGGGGGTCCTTTTGATGATCAAAAGACCCCTTTGAAGATCGAGAAGTCACCACCGCACTCAAGCGCATGAGCCTCGCCATGCTGCCAGCCAGAGTTAACCAAACTCTTGAACAGTACCTCCGTTGCTTCACTAATTTTCAACAAGACAACTGGGTAGACCTTCTACCCCTGGCTGAATTTGCATATAATAACTCTTGGCATTCTTCCACAGGGGTCTCTCCCTACAAAGCAGCATTGGGCTATGACAGCCCCCCCTTACCATTCCTTAACTCACTGGAGGGGGGTGAGGCTGCTGACTGGTGTAAAGCCCTGAAAGACTCTTGGCCAATCCTCTGTGAAACTCTGGAGGCTGCAAAGGCAGCCTATAAAGTTCAGGCTGACAAGAAAAGGGTGGTGGGTTGGGATCTGCAGCCTGGGTATTATGTGTATCTGTCTACCAAGAATTTGTGCCTGTCTCAGACTTCTAGGGAACTGGCCTGGAAGTACATTGGTCCTTTTCGGATTATCCGTTGTATAAATAAGGTGACTGTAGAGTTGGATCTACCTAAGAACTTCAAATATATTCATCCCATATTCCATTGCAGCCTCCTGAAGCCTGGGCACCCTCCGAATAAATGGCGACCTGAGCAGCCGGTGGCCCCCCCTCCCCCCGCTGATTGTGGATGACAGTGAGCATTTCGAACTGGCTGATATCTTGGATTCTAAATTGATTCGTGGACAACTTCACTATCTGGTGGAATGGGTTCATTTTGGCCCCTAACACAGAGAATGGTTAAAGTTACTGACATTTGGGCACCCTACCTTATTAAACAATTCCACAGCAAATTCCCAACCAAACCAGGAGGCCCTGCATATGTTCCTGCTCGCAGGGTGGGGTGAATTTTGGAGAGGGCAGAATGTCAGAGACTTGAGGCTTGGGTTATTTTTACACTGAGTTCATTGTGTCTACTATCTTGTCTTTCACTTGTGCGCTTGCGTAGCATTGCCAGCTGCAACGTGGGAGAATGGATTTAGCCGCTCCAGCTTATCACGGTGGCCTTGGGAGGAGGCTATGGAGTGTTCTTTGTTCAAGGGAATTTTCCAGTCCTCTGAGACTGAGGGGTGGGGGCAACTCATTCTCCCGATCATCAAGTAATCTCCCGCCGGGCGTTTCCCGCATGCGCGCTAAAAGCTCATTTGCTAGTTGCACTTTTGCATCATACTATAATAATGCCTGTGCAGCTTGGACCTCCTTTCCTGACAATAACCATATTACTGTGGGTTACAGCATTGTATTCCAATAAAGCTTTTCTTTACTTGAAGAATGCTTGGATCTACTTGCTATTGAGCCTGACACATGGTCAACCCAAACTTTCCCCACCTATGCATACTGTCATTAGTTTTTGTGCATGTTAATCTTCTGTGTCCATGGATATTACTGCAGTATCTGTCTCTTCCAGCTCCACAATGGATTTGATATTGCCAAATCCATGCCACTTTGTATAGTGTTGCCAAGATCCACAGTCTTTCCAAATAAGCTGGTGGTAGGGATTTCAAGTTCAGTGGATACTTCAAAATATATCTTAACTGGTAATGGAATATCAAAGTTCAAGAGCCTCATATAGGTCCTAATGGTCTTCATATTCTTAGTCAAATTTTAGAAGCATGTAATCTTGCACAAAATGGCTTCTATCACACAGCCTTCTAGTTTGGTGGGTTCTGGTTGCTAAAGGGAAGCTTCAGAGGTCTAAAACCATTTTCTATCAACCCAGGGGGTGGGAAATGTTAGTTGAAGCACCACTATCCTCCACAGTCCAATCACACATCAAACTAGTAACTATGATCCTGGGAAACAAGTTCTGATCACATTGATGTTCTTATAGAAGCACAGTCTTTTCCTACTGTCCAGGATGGTGAATCATTTAATAAAGGTGTGACAAGACCACCCTAGATTAGTTCCAGAAAAGGCTGGAAACAGCATGTGCAATTTCCAGGTACATATAGGGCCTTATATTATTAATGGCTAGATGCCCAATATCCTATCCCTCATAGACTAGAATTTCTGGGCCTGTTGGAATCTATCTGGCCATATGATATGGGAGAGTAGGATCACACTTTTGATGAACTCAAGGCCATAAATTAAGTCAGCACCTCAACAGGAAGTGGGGTCGCCCTACTACTTGTGCCAGCATTTTGCAATATTTAAATTATTGTAAGTACCCATGCATTTATATTAATCAATATAAAATGCTTAAAATACATGATAATTTAAAAAACTGCCTCTAGTTAAATAGTATCACAATTGAAACAATTGCTAAGGCTGAAAGCAAAGATTTCTTACAGTCCTTTGACAATCATACATATATTCTCATGACAGCTGAAAGTAAACCCAATGACTTGTCAAAAGCTATGTGATCATTCATTCCCTGGTTCAGCTCCAAACTGTAGGACAGATTGCATTTTGCATTTACTTTCTTTGAAACTGTTCTTTGAACTATCACTAATTGCTACATGGAACACCTAAGATGTCAAATACTTCTTTTTATGACACTTTTAATAGAGGGTTACTCCTTGCAGTTTGTCATTTCATGTCTAGTATTGAAGGGAAGTGAAAATAAGTAGCATAAATGAAGATATATGAAATCAACAGATCTTCACCAGTACGTGAGGGTGGGTTTTTTAAATAATATTTATGATTCAGGGTCCCTTTTCTAACTGAACATTTAATGGCAACTGAGATCAAAGTGCTTTGAAAAAGATGTTACTTATTGTAAGTCAAGAGGCAAACATGAGGAGGCAGAGAGAGGGAGAGACAGAGGATGCACAAGTGTTTAGGGCAATAAAAACACAGAATCTAAGCTATTAATAAAACATTGGACAGGAACTATAAATAATTGACAATTGTCATCTAGATATTTCTGGGTTATTCACCGGTTGAGAGTTGGTCTTTTACATTGGTGCTATCTAATCTTGTTACATCACTTGCACTTCTCAACTCAAACATTAATATGTCTGCCTGTGACATGCGATATACCCTGACTTCTCAGAGATATCACACACTGCTGAATTGAACCAGTCAAGAGCAATGTAATTGTCATTGGCAGACAGAAATATTACAGCCAGACAGAACAGTGTAAATAATGAAAAGGCGGATCTTCAATATTGCACAAAGAAACCACCATAATTAGAGAGGGCGCTTTTCAATCACACCCACTGTATATCATTCCTGAATTAGAACAGCAATGCACCAAATGCAAAGGCTCTGTTCATCACTGCAGCACCTGCACTCTTTTGATTATATATCACACAGCTACAGAGCAGGTGTGTGGGTCACACAGAAGAAATTTGGTAGATTACATGTAAGCATTTCAGCGTTCTGCTTTTGTTGCTAGTTTTAAACACCTGTAGAGGTGGGTGGCACAGCAATTTCGCTGAGAATATAATACAGCCATATATAGCAAGACTAAGCACACCTAATTGCCATATCTTAATTATGTACAGACAATCTAAGGGCACAATGAACCAGCATGATGCATTCATAAAATGGAATTCTCAAAAGAGGTGATGAAATGTAAGTGCTTGGAGATGAAACCTACAATAACTTCATGATCACAAATTATTATGCATTTGCTAAGACTACAAGAATACATAAGAGTAAAAAAGAATCCCCATTAATAGTAGGGAAATTAAAATCTCATATATGCTGCACTATGAAAGCTTATACTAGTAAATAAACATCTGGTATATCACCACTCTATTGCTTGCATTTGGGAGAGTCAGTTATTTTCCTGTGTCTGACTTTCAGCCTTTTAATCTTGATTGAATGCTAGTTTCCAATATGACTTACCAACTGGCAAAGAGGCACTAGAAAAACAAATGAAAATAGTAGTTTAAAAAGGCAATGGTAAAATATCGAGGAGGAGGAGAAGAAAGTGGAAAAGGTTATTACTAGCAAGGGTGGTGCATATTATGTTGTCAAAGGCTTTCAAGGCCAGAGTTCATTAGTTGCTGTAGATTTTCCGGGTTATGTGGCCGTGGTCTTGGCATTGTAGGACCTACCCGGAAAATCTATAGCAACGAATGGTGGTGCACATTCTTGATCTTAGGTTGCTCAATCCTGTAATTATGACTGAGGAAGTAATGCCATTTTAAATTATTATTTCCAGAGATTTACAGCTTTACCTTTCAGACTTGCCTCTCAGGTGGAAAAAAAATCTTCATTCACAAGCTCAGCTAAAGGTGACTTAATTCTTTCCTTATTAGTATTAGAGAGGCATTAGAAGATATGATAGAGTTAAGGGGGGAAAGGGACATTATTCATTTAACTTTTTTATTTTCCTCAGGAAAAATGGTGCTGATCTCATTTAGTCTTTACCAGAAAAAAGATGATGCTTAAAGGATGGGGGGGGGGATTTTCAAGAAAAAATTGGCCAAGTCAACTCTGCCATGAAGCTTGTGAAGGAGGTGCATGCTGATTTGTGTGAAAAACTTAAGGAGTACAAAAGAAGAGGGCAGATATTATCCAGACTTTGTGCTTCTAGCTCTGTCTCTGTGTTCCCATAATAAACATCAATATATTTCAAACTCATCATATACGTAGGTAAAGGTAAAGGTTTCCCTTGCTCAAAAGCCAGTCTATTCCGACTCTAGGGTTGCGGTGCTCATCTCCGTTTCCAAGCCAAAGAGCCAGCACTGTCCGAAGAAGTTTCTGTGGTCATGTGGCCGGCATGACTAAATGCCAAGGCACACAGAACGCTGTTACCTTCCCACCAAAGTTATTTATCTACTTGCAACTTCTTGCTTTTGAACTGCTAGGTTGGCAGGAGCTAGGACCAGAGACGGGAGCTCACTCCGTCATGCAGCACTCAGGTCTCGAACTGCTGAATTACCGACCTCCCAGCCTGCAGTTCAGCGTCTTAGCCACTTGAGCCACCGCAGCTCCTATCATATACATAATAGACCTAAAAACCAATAATTATCAAATACAGTGTAGACCTTACTCACACAGAGATGTTCATCTGTGAAATATGTGGGGATGAGTATTCTTGAGATGCAACATAGACCACTCATTCAATTATGTTTTATTCCATATGCCCATGGATCTTAGGCCCAATCTGCAATATTCATAATCCAGATAGAGTGCTCAGCTACAATGTAAAAAGAATCAGCTGCAACCGGTGTTCCCTCAAAACTGAGTTAGTGTGAGCTAGCTCACAGTTTTTTAGCTCCCGGAGCACACATTTTTGTCTTAGCTCAGGAAGGATGGCTCCAGAGCAAACCAATGTATGCAGTAGCCAAATCACTTGCTCACAACTTTAATGCCAGTAACTCACAAAGTAGAATTTTTGCTCACAAGACTCCACAGCTTAGAGGGAGCATTGGCTGCAACTGAATATTGCTGCAAGTGGAGGAGGGGGGAATCAAACCCGGTTCTCCCAGATTAGAGTCCGCGAACTTAACCACTACACCAAACAGTCAAGCCACCACATTTTGTTTCAACTGAACTTTCCAGGTTGTCTTCAAGGACACCTCCATGTAGACTGAGTTACAACAATTTATCTTCATGGTGTATTTCTATTGAACACCTTTTACCATAACCTTTCTCCCACTAAACATCAAATCCTCCTTTTCCTTTCTTCTATAGATTTCTTTCAAAAAAAGTGGGAGAAATGTAGCTTTTAACTTTAAAAAAACATAACCAATTGAATAACTTTTATCCAAATGCATATCATTCCTTATCACACCCAGCCCAAATCTTTGTTGCCTTTAAGTGCACAGCCACTATGCAAACATGACTTCCAAAAAAATAGATAACTGTGTTTTAAGTACTTGGCACAGGCATGCAGTTTATGCTTCATGGCCACTGCAATCTAGGGACAGGCATGAACCGGCCTGTTCAGGATTCATGAACCAAAGTCCATGAACTGCAAACCAGAAGGAACTACCACAAATCTGGCACAATTTGTGGTGGCTTGTGATAGTTTGTGAAGATTAGAAAGTATATAAGGGCCTGCCATTTCAGGACATACAAGGTCTATAAAAGCTTGCAGAGCTTACTCTGGGAGCTTAGTCGAGTTGTGTGGCCTGACTCAACTGAGCCCCAAAAGCCTATAAAGGCCTTCAGAGCTCACTCTTGAGCCAGCTGGACCCAGAAGCGGGCTCTGAAGGCATTTAAATACCTTTGGGGCTCACTTCTGGTTGGGCGGCCTGACCCAGAAGTAAGCTCCAAAGGCATTTAAATGCCTTCGGCACTCACTCGGGTCCCAGATGGTGGGCTGGGAGGGCATTTAAATGCCTTTGGAGCTCACTTCTGGTTGGGCTGCCAACTGGGAAGTAGGCTCTGAGAGTATTTAAATGCCATCTGAACCCTCCCACAAAGTGTGGGAGGATCATGGGAGGCAGTTCTCCCCAACCCCAGTTCATGAACCACGAACTGGCCTGGTTCATGCTTGAACTGCAGTTAATTTATACAGTCCATCCCTACTGAATACTAAATCTACTAAATTCAATGTATTTGTTGTATGGCTATAAAGTAGCCAAAGCCTGTCACACAAAACATGTGACAGAGCCACAAGGATTGGAGAGTCGGTGGCACACTCACACTGAAATCAAAGCAAAGAGAACTCTTTGTGGTTTGCATTGATAACTGAAAGTAATTTGGAACCTGAAACTGGAATTAATTTCAGGACTCTAGGACTTCACATATTGCAGGTTTTCAACTGTTTTCATCATTCTCTCAAAGGGTTAGTGCTGACAACCACCATTTTAGTTGATTTTTCAGAGCTTTTGGTTGGGATTAGCCATTACAATTAATCACAATTTGGTTGGGATTAGCCATCACAATCAATCGAAAGGGGAAAACTCATATTACAAACCACACAGTAGTCACATAGACTGGCAGATTTATATTATAGCAATGACAGTGAAAGGTGCATCATTCACTGAAGGCATTTGGCATTTCTTCACTTGCAGAGGTCAGAAACTATTATATTACAAATTTTGTTTCTGGTATTTACATTTATGCCATAGAATAGTATACTAACAGATTATGAAAATATGGATGATATTTGGCTACAGCATTAGACATTTACCAGTAATCTACCACCAAAAATGTGTACATTTCTTGCCAGCCGTCTAAAATCTACAGAATTATTTGTAAACATCAACACAGAGAGACTTCTGTGTGCCAGAATGTTCTGTTAAAATACCCAGTTAGCAAATCAGTTTTAAAATCTTTGTGAGGAAATTGAGATAAACCATTTAGTAATATTATTCTGGATTGGCCTATAATGTTAATTTAGCATGCAAAAGTGAATCAATGATATTGTCATGACATTATGTGCCAGTTCTTCTAGCTGCAGAATGGGATTAACCAGTTGTGTGGTGCTGGCTGCTGAGCCAGGCCTACTTGCATGGTAGGGAACCTGCAATGAATTCTGGAGGTAGCTCACTTATCACTGTATCCCTCTCCCCACATTATTTCATAATTCCCTCCTTCTGGCAACCCCCATATCCTCTCCCCTTTCCTTCCTCATTCTTTCCTTCTCAGCCATTCACCAACCTACCTTTTATCTCCCTCCCATATTCAGCCAAATATATTACTTATTTAATTCATTTATATCCCACTTTTCTCCACAATGGACACCAAAGTAGCATATATCATATCCTTTTCTCCTCTTTATCCTCACAACAACCCTGTGAGGTAGGACAGGCTGAAAGCATGTGACTGACCCATGGTCACCTAGTGAGCTTCAGTGACTGACTGGTGATTTGAACTAGTCTAACCACTACATCACAGTGGCTTTGATAGGGTGACTGCTGTCAATCAGTAGCAAGCATCCAGGCCTGAGTTACAGAAATCAGGTGGGGTCAAGTTGTCTGTTGGCTGCCAGCAAGCCTGGCTCCACTGAGTCCTCCGTCAAAGGCCAAAATAGCCCTAGCAAGACTCTTCTCTCTTCACCCTTTTACTGATTGAAACCAAGCCTGGAATGCTGGCAAAACTGTTGAAGTTTCCTAATAATGGCCACTGAAGGCATCAATTTCTTACAACTATAAGTGCTCCTTTTATCATTTTGAGGTTTTTTATTTTTTATATTTAGATTTCAGATTTTTTCTGCAAACCTGGAACATTTTTCAGGTTTGTAGAAAGATGTCTTGTCTATTCATGGCTCCAGTAACTGGATGCAAGTGGGAACCCACAACAACTTGTGGGTTAAATCCCTTTCCCCCACTATTTCCTCTTTCCCTTCTTTGAAAGTCCCCATAGCTTCTCCCCCTTTCCTGCCTCTTTTTCTCTGTGGCAGGCCTTTTCTAAAAACTGATGGGACCCACACTGCATCCTATGATTTTGGGGGAACAACATAAACCTTTCCCTCAGTTACCAGGTGTTCTAAAGTGTACAGGCTTAGGGTTCACTGCCACAAAGTAAGTTTTGTGGTGACCAAATTGTTAGAATTGTATATTAACGACACAGAAGATTTATTTATTTACATTAGTTTCAAAGAACAGAAAAGCAGTACAGTACAGTCAGACAAAAGAGAAAGCTGTCTGAGGCAAATTAATTTAAACTAGTTATGGTTTTAGAGAGTAGTTTTAATTTTCTTTAATACTTTCAGACATACCTACTAGTTTGGAATCTCTCAGACTCACAGGATTCCACCCATACCATCCTGCCCTTTCCCAAGAGTTAGACTAAATGGTACAAGGTTTGCTCATTACCAGAGACAGGCCTAACAATCGGGTACTCTATTCTCTCTCAGAGGTATAGTTAAACCACTCTGCCACACTACCAAGCAGAGCTAACCTTCACTCTGTCTGCTCTTTTCCTGAGACAGACCTGAGCTCTCACTGAGCCAGTTTGGTGTAGTGGTTCAGTGCATGGACTCTAATCTGAGAGAACTGGGTTTGATTCCCCACTCCTCCACTTGCAGCTGCTGGATGACCTTGGGCAAGCCATAGTTCTGTCAGAGGTATTCTTGAAAAGAGCAGTTTCTGTCAGAGCTCTCTCAGCCCCACCTACCTCACAGGGTGTCTGTTGTGGGGAGAGGAAGGGAAATGAGTTTGTAAGCCGCTCTGAGACTCTGAGTGAAGGGCAGGGTATAAATCCAATCTCTTCTTCTTCTTCTTCTTCTTCTTCTTCTTCTTCTTCTTCTTCTTCTTCTTCTTCTTCTTCTTCTTCTTCTTCTTCTTCTTCTCCTCCTCCTCCTCCTCCTCCTCCTCCTCCTCCTCCTCCTCCTCCTCCTCCACCTCCTCCTCCTCCTCCTCTCTCCCTCTCTGTGGTAGAACTGAACTCCCTCTGCACTCTCCTTGGTCCAGACCTGAACTAACCTCCTGCTGTGTTTTCCTCCAACATTCCATCCCCTTTCTGCAAGGGGATTGGATGCTGGAGCTGGACTCCCATAGTGAGTGGCTGTTTTCCCCTTCAAGAGCAGGACAGCCTCCTGTTTGTCACACTCCTTTCCAGGGCTCTTTTTGTAGAAAAAGCCCAGCAGGAACTCATTAGCATAATAGGCCACACCCAACAGAAGAAACTCATTGGCATACTAGGGCACACCCTGCCAGCACATCTGGAGGATAATTCTCATGAGAGGGAGGGGGTGGGATATAGGGAAATAAATTGAGGATGTTGATTAACTCATTGCATTTGATGTTTTTCTATAATGAACCTAAGCATAGACTAGGCTCTATCCATAGGAAGAGGAGGATTGATTCATTCCTATCTATTTTTTACTGCTGTTTAGAAATGCTGTTCACAGTAGTTCATTTATTATTTCCCTTTAAAGGGGGGAAGGGAGAGAGAAGGGAGGGGAAGGGAACTGGACCTGGTCAACTTGAAATATTGCAAAGTAATTCATATGAGGGGGAGGGGCACAGGTAAATAAATTGAGGGGTCTGATGTCTTACTATAATGAACTTAAGCATATACTACATTCTATCCACAGAAAGAGAAGAAATGATTTATTCCCATCTGGAAGCTATCTTAAGGCATACTGTCTACAGGAGATATACGTATACCTGTTTTTAAAAATGCAATATATACCTGAGGTGAACCAGAAACCATTCAAGATGGGAATGACACAAATAATTGTCCATAATGAAGCTAATTTATTGGTATTGATCTTTTATCTGATGGCTAAGTACTTGTTCTTAGATTTTAATCCTTCAATTATGAATTTCCACGATGAACCCGGCTGACACCAAATTTATCTCCCTAAATTGTAGGGGCCTGAATAACACTGTCAAGAGAAAACACATTTCTACAGCTCTGCTAAAACAAAAACTAGAGATGGTGTTTCTTCAGGAAACCCACCTAAATAAAAAGAAAACTGTGGTATTCAACTCCCCCAAATTTTCTCAGCAGTTGCCAGCACATGGAAATAAAAAAGCTAGGGGCATAGCTATACTGTTCAGTACTTTATTTCAATATAGTATAGATTTAGTGAAAAAGTATCCACAGGGCAGATTTATATTTGTGAAAGGAAGCCACCAAGGAAAACCCCTAACATTTGCCTCTATCTATGCACCAAATTGTGGCCAGATTGCATTCATGAAGGAGATGTTAGAAAAATTAAATTATTTCCATAAAGATCCACACATAATCAGAGGGGATTTCAACTCCATATCAGACACCTTCCTACATAGATCTCACCTCCACACAGCAGCCCCTAAGCAGATTAAATTTAACTCATCTAAACCTACTAAATTAGAAGTTCTATTTAAACAATACTCATTGTGTGATATTTGGAGGGAAAGACACTCCAGTGAAAGAGACTACACACATTACTCCTCAAGATACAATTCCCATGCTAGAATAGATTATATTCTAGTCTCTTCCTTTATTAGCAATTCATTCCCTTCTGTGGAAATAGGCTCAAAGCTATGGTCGGACCATTCCTGGGTCGAATGTCACATGGATAATAATAATAATGTGACACACGACCACTGCTGGAAACTAGACAACAACCTTTTATTAACAGAATCAACCTCAAAGGACATAGAGAAACACATTGTGGAACACTTCAGATTCAATAAGCAATGTGGAGTCCCCACCCCCGTAGTGTGGGATGCATTCAAAGTGGTCCTTCATGGGAAACTATTGTCTCTAGCTGTCTCCTACAAAAAAAGGAAAACCCAATTAATATCAGACTTAAAGGCAAAAATCAAATAACTGGAAGATGAATACAAGGCCCATGGCCATAGAAAAACTTACAAAAAACTACTCCTTGAACAGGAAAAAAATTGACTCACTAGAAATATCTCAAATTCAAAAGCAAATTCTCTATATCAAGTAAAAATATTGGCTTAGGGGCCCACAGTCTATCAAATTGTTGGCCTGGAAGGCTAGGAAAAAACGAACTAGTACTATGGTCAGTCACATTAAAAACACACATGGGCAACCGCTCTACAGCACCAACGATATCATGGAATCCTTCTTGCACAACTACAAAGAGCTATGTACCACAAGTAATCCCAAACTTTGTGATATCAAACGCTTCCTCATAAAACACTCACTGCAAAATTAACTAACTCAACAACACAGAGAATTGCTTGAGGCCCCCATAATTCCCCTTGAAATAAACAATAGTATCAAAACCCTTAAGACCAACAAATTGCCAGGAATTGATGGTTTCACCGCTGAGTTTTACAAAAACTATTTGACACTCCTCACTGGCTTCCTAGCAGACACATGCAATCATGTACTGCTGGAAGGTGCAATGGCTGAAACATGGAGTAGAGCAAAGATCATAGTAATCACTAAAAAAAGATAGAGACCTGTTGGACCCAAGTTCATAGAGACCCGATCTCCCTGCTCAATGCAGATTATAAGATCTTCACTGCAACACTAACAGCAAGGCTGAATAAAATAATTGGCCACCTTATACACCTGGACCAATCCGGATTCATTCCAAATAGAAATCTATCTGACAACACCAAAAAAATACTAAACACTGTACAGTATTGCCAACAGCATAAAATAGGTTCATCATTTATTCTCTCTATTGACAATGAGAAAGCTTTTGACAAAGTGGAACTGGGCTACTTAGAACGAGTTCTAGAAACTTTGGGTTTCGGACACAACTTTAGAAGAGCTATACATACCCTCTATATGTCGCCTACTGCACAGCTTAGGATAAATAACTATACTTCAGAAACCTTTTATCTATCTAGAGGCACAAGGCAACGTTGCCTGCTGTCACCACTGCTGTTCGCACAGGCAATATGGACATGCCCAAACTTTAAAGGAATCCCAATAAGAACAAACCAGATCAAGCTGAGTCTCTTTGCGGACGATATGGCAGTTTTAGCAACTGACCCTAGCATTACACTACCTGAGCTAGAAAATCTTCTTAACTCTTTTGGGGCTATCTCAGGATTATGCACTAACCCTACTAAAACCCAGCTCTACCCTATCTCTCTAATCCATTCCTCACAAGGCTTCATAAGAAAGAATTAAAAACTCAGATGGGTAACCAAAACATGGCACTATTTAGGTGTAGACATCCCACTTCAGCTTACAGACATTATCAAACACAATTTCTGTCACACGCTCCCAGGCCGCCCAAGGGCCTCCCACCCATCGCTGTCCTTTTCTGGCTCCTCCGAGGCTTCTTCATCCCTACGGTCATCTCTGGCTCCCCGCGGGGTGAGTGGGCTGCTGGGAGAGGGTCCCAGGGTGGCTGCCGCCTCGCCGTGCCCTCCATCATCCGAGTGCACCTGGCTGGGGCTGGGACAATTTTGCACCACTCACCAAAACAATTAATGACCTACCTTCATGCAGGAACACTTCAATGTCATCCTGGATGGAAAAAATACAGATTATTAAGCCATTCATCTTTCCAAAATTCTTATTTCTTTTTCGCACAATCCCCATTTCACTCCCTCACTCCCTTTTCAAACTGTGGTAAAAATCATTCATGAACTTTATTTGGAACAAAGCTCATTCATGTGTTAGCTCTAAAACTCTGATTAGACCACTTAAATATGGAGGCTTTGCCCTCCCAAACCTTAAGGTCAATCATGAGGCAACAACTCTTTTAGGTCTTATCAAGCATTACAACCAATCCTTTTGTACAGATTGGAAAACTATTGAAGATGCTTATCTTAATAACATCCCTTTTCAGTTAGTATTATGGGAGATACCCACTAATAGACTGAAAGGCATAAATAAAAATATATTTCTACAAAATACATTTAAATTATGGAACACAAGAAAAAAATGCCTAGCCCCAAGAACCTCGCCCATCACTACATTTATTGGACAGTCATGGTTCAAACCAGGTTACCCCAAAACAGCCTTTAGCGCATGGACACAACAAAACATCATGCACCTGTTTATGATACTGTGAGGAAATAAAATAGTCTCCAAAGCCAGCATTGAACAAAAATACAAATGCTCTATACTTTGGTACGAATATTATGAGGTGAAACACCTGGTAGACAATCTGCAGAAAAGCTCAAACCACTCACAACCACTAACCCTCTTTGAAAGAATTTAAAAAATAGACAGATCAGACTTTAAGAACCTTATTTCAGTCTTATATAACGATCTGATCAAACCAAGCCCAAACAGTAAGTTAAGCTACCAGACTCTTTGGCAGTCAGACTGTGCCGACACTCTTACTGACAAAGAATGGGATAAAATATGGACTTCCCCGTCTATTACCTCCAAGTCCTTAAATGTCCAACTACAGAGTTATAAGATGTTGACTAGATGGTACCTCACCCCAGCAAAAATACACAATATTACAAGAACCTACTCGCCCCTCTGTTGGAGGTCCTGTGGTGGTTACGGATCATACATCCACTGCTGGTGGTACTGCCCAATAGTTAAGAAATTCTGGATAAAACTCTCAAAAGCCATCAGAAACATCACAGGTTTCCACATTCCTCTCTCTCTGGATCTATACTTGCTGGATCTACGGAGAGACTTGGAAATCCCCAAATTGTGGAGGGAGTTAATCTTGATATTCCTGACTGAAGCAAAGACAGTAATTGCCAACAACTGGAAGGATAAAAAAGTCCCATCTCTCACTCAATGGTTTGCTAAACTATGGGAATTCTATTCTATGGACAAGCTATCAGATAAGGTCTCGTCCTTTAACAATAATACCGGTGGTAGTAATTTTCAATTAAAATGGTTTCCATTCTTGGAACATGTCTTTAGCAATGATATGCCTCCAAATTATAACGTACCAGGTAAATTCTACGATGTTCTACATGTAATGTAACTCTGTATATTAACTTACTGTTTAAAGGGCAGCTTGCCATGTACCTCTTTATACATCTATGTTTACTTTCTATTGTATTATCGAAGCTGAGTTATAGTTCACTCTGTATATGACTATGAAATAAAATAAAATTATATAATAAAAAAATAAATAAAATGTACAGGTTTGATTTGCTCACGTTAGAACAGGAATAAAAAGAAGAATTTCAGACTGAAAAGGTGGGTTTGCAGATTTTGATAGCATTCCTAATTTATCAGCAGGGAGGAGTTTACTGCTAGTCATTTTCTGCATATGCATAAAGCCACTGGATCTGAGGAGAATTGTACTGTGGTTTCTAATAAAATGCATAATACGCTGGCAGAACTGGGCTCTGGATGGCAGAAGATGGGCAAAAGATGGGCAGACACATTCCTAAGTCATCCCATTTAGGCAAGACATGGAATGTAAATACATTCTTAATTAAGTCACATATGATTTTGTCTTTAAAAGTTTCAACCCATACATATGTAAATGCAAGGCAATACTATTGATATTGTTGCATTAATCTGAAGTAAATGAGCTGTGGGCTGCAATTGGGGTTACCAACTCTGGGTTGGGAAATTTCAGGAGATTTGGGGGTGAAACCTGAGGAGGGTGGGGTTTAGGGAAGGTAAGGACCTCAGTGGGGTATAGTGCCATAGAGTCCACCTTCCAAAGCAGCTGTTTTCACCAGGGTAACTGATTTCATTCATGTGGAGATCTGTTGTGATTCCAGGAGATCTTCAGGCCTCATCTGGGAGTTGGCAACCCAATGTGCTATTTTATATGACTAAGATTGCCTGATTGTTATATGATAGAACAAAGTTATTATAAAGAAATATAAGGGCCTTCAGAAAACCATGCCTTTAAATTCATATACCGAGAAGAATGTCTGGTTCCATTTTTTCCCTTCACCATTAATCCCCCCACTTTATGATGAGAGAGGGCTCTAGTTCAAATCTCACATCTGTCACAAAGGCAAGCCAATTTCTATCAACCTTGACCTGCATCTGTACTGTGGTGCTAATAGTGGCCTACCTTACATGGCTATTGTAAGTATTACAACAAGGTAATCTGTGGCTTTGAACACTGCAAGTGTTATCTAAATGCTAAGAATGAAAAGAATTTAAAAAGTTCCTTTGAATACACACAAACCTCTTGACATCTATATAAGAGTCCTATAGATCAGGGCCACAATTTATAATCCTACTATGTTGTTATGAAAGTCAAAGTACTTCAGTTGCAGAGTTTCTCTACATATTTATTCTTATGCACTAGCATATTGCGATTAAAAATGTGAAAGCTATTCAGAGAGAAAGAACAATTTGCACAAATGCTATACTGATGGCATGCAAATATATGCAAATAACATTTTGGGATGCTGAATCTGACAGCCCAACTTGGAAAATATAGCTTGTCACAGCTTCTGCATAGGCAACAAAAACCGATCATATTATAAACCATATCATTATGAGAACATTTCCTTGAATGATTTGATTATACCATATTACCAATTATCATAGTTATTACCATAGTGAGGGATGCTTCTCACATTACTTTGGAAAGATATGGTGTATTAAAACATGAAGTTCTGTTTTGGACAAAAAAAAATGCTATCACCATTTTGAATTTTAACCTATATTGTAAAAAAAAAAAAAAATGCAGGCCACAGTCCAGGACAACATATTGCAGCTCAGAACATAGACATGAGCAAATCTTTTATTTTCAGAAGTTCCTGAGAACCAAATTGAACATATGAAGCTGCTTTATGCTAAGACAGCCAAATGGTGATCTACCTCAGGATTCTCTATTCTGACAGGTATCAGCTGTCCAGAAAAGGCCTTTCAGAAGATCATAAGAGGTACTCCAATCAGACCAGTGAGTGGACCATCTAATTTAGTATCTTGTTTCACACAGTGATCAAAGAGTTGCCTTGGAAGCAGCTATGGGGTTGGGGGCAGAAGTGCTCTGAATTAACTGCCTTCTGGACTGAGGAATGCCCAGGCCTGCATCCTGACCTCTCCTATAGGTTCTTTAAACCTCAACTGCCCACAATCAAATAAAAAGAAAGACCCAAGTTTTGAATAAAGGTTTGGTAGTGTGTAAGCTATATGCTCCCTAAAGGTTTCTTATTTGGAAACCTGCTAGAACAAGTCTGTGAGGCAAAAAAAGATAACTTTTTCTCGGATAAGACACAGATGGAGATCAGGGCTGGATTCAGATGAAGAGAGGCCTTAGGCTACTCCACTTGTGAGGCCCCTCCCAAACCCCCACCCTCAAGGCTAGAAGAAAATGGAAGAATGTTATAAACAAAATTGAGTGAATCCAAGGATGATGACAGGTATTTAAAATTCTGCAATTCACAATTTCTCCTCTAAAGGACATAAGATGTTATTGTTAAATATCATAGTGATTGAAAAAATGTATACATGTTAAAATTATCACTGAAAAACTTTTGCAATAACTGAAATTTGGCTGAGTTCAGACTGGCAGTTTGAAGCGGGAGCAAGTCATGGCAAAAAAGCCCTGGAACAAACTGTTCTGGGTTTTCCCAGTCACACTGCACCGACTGATGCGGGAGCATACTGGGAGAAGGCACGAGGGAGAGTTCAGACTGCTGGCCTAGCGGTGCAGCTGTAAATGGCTTTTTCCTGGTAATTTGGCTATGTGCGTGTGTGCGCATATGCGCTCATGTGCATAAGTGCATAATGGCAATTTGGGGAGGATCCCGTTGCACCGGCACAACATTGGGTGGTACAGCAGAGAACATCCAATCATATCGCTGCTGCCTTTCCAAGGCAATCAAGCGCACCATGTGCAGAAACACCCGGCGGACATTATTACTGCGGGGTGTTCCCGGCTTTTCGGGTTAGTGTTCACACTTCCCAGAAGCGGAATGAAGTGGGATAAACGTGCTGTCTGGAATTTGCTACCACTTTCACAGGTATCTTTTAAACGTGGGAGCAAAGCGGTACATGACGGGTTGACTATGGGTGGGGAACGCCAGACAGATGTGCCTGTGTGAATGCCTCCTTTGATCCAGTTGTGAAATGTTGCTGAAACATGCCTGTCTCGGAGCAAACTGCCAGTCTGAACTGCCAGTAAACCTTTTGTGGAATAAGCATTAATTTTTAGGAAAATGAAGTTGTAATGTTATTCTTAAAAAAAAAAACACTTTGAGTTTACAAATTATATTGCCTGGGAAGTGTAAATAATATGATCATGATTACCTGACAGTGTGACACTTTTAGAATCTATTTTATGTTGTCATTAAACAGTCAGTTTTAAAATACATATTAAGAAGTAAACTACAACCATCAAATACAGTAAGACTAAAAATGTTTTTTTTCTAGCCTTCCGCATAGCAAAATCATCTAAAACTTCATCAAAATTTGTTTGTCTAAGTTTTGTCAATTTCAGTGTACAGAATGCTCAGTGTGGACAACCTCTCTTGAGACATCGTGGCCCATAACTCATTTCTAATTCTTTTGAGTCTTGAAAAACTCCTCTCTCCCGAGCAGTTAGTGACCATAAAGCTAAGAAATAGCTGCAAGATTGCTTCCACATTAGGAAAGGCCATCTGAATTTTTTCCTTGTATATAATTTGATAAAGGTCTGTATGAGACAGAGTGCTCTTCTGTAAGCCTATGGCTTTGTCTCATGTACAGGTGAAAGTGCAAAAGTTCATCAATAAGTTTCAGGTCAATATCTTCTGGGTATGCTTCCATCAAGAGTTCAACACCTCACTGAATTTCTTGCTTAGATGCTGTCAGATTAGCAAATATGGAAAACTATTGTGTAACGTCACTGTATACAGTACTTCTTTTTAAATTGGCTTCAAGTGCATCTAATATAGGAATAAAGGATTTTATCCTAAACTTATCTCTTGAAGAAAGTGCATCTAAGGCCTCAGCTGCACTTCTGCCATTTCTTTGCCGTTCCCTTACTCTTTGTCTCCTTATATTGTAGTTAACATTTGGCAAGGTGGCTTTTGCTTGCTTTCAAGCTCATCAAAATCTTCTCTAATTTTCCTTAAAGAAATCCAGAAGTACAAACTTACACAAGAACTCAGTAACAGGCCTGATTTCTGAAGGGCTTTGCTGACCTTGTGAAAATGACCTAGCACACAGGTCCAAAAATGCAGCATAAACACCAATTCCAGTTCTTCCATTTTCTGCAAAAGATTGTTAGCTTGAAGCCTGGTCTCCCCCTTCCCATTAACATCAGAGTACGAATGACTGAGGGCATCAGTGGTAGCACTGTAACTTTCCAAAACAGCTTCTGTGGCTTTTGTGTGTGCATCCCACCTAGTGTCTGACAAATATTTAGGCACTTTAGACTGAGGTGGCAAAAATGATTTTAGAACTGCCCATCTCTTTGTGGAGGATGAAAAGAAGGTATAAATTTCATTGATAATGCTAAAACAGTTCACTGTATCAAGGCAGCAATCCACAGCTGAACGGTCCACCAGATTTAAAGAGTGACCTGTGCATGGAATAAATCTTGCAAATTGGTGTTTTTTTGGATGATTTTTTGCTGCATACCATTATACTTACCAGCCATGTTGGCAGCATTGTCATAAGACTGCCTGCGGCAATGTCTAAAGTCAATTTCAAGCTCAGTAGTGAAATAGTTGAACACTAAATCAGCCATGCTTTTTCCTGAGTGGTCTTTTAGCTCAAGGAAAGTTAAAAATTTCTCAGTTGGCAAACTATCTTCAGGTGATACATATCTGATAATTAAAGTCAACTGATCAGTATGTGAAATGTCAGGAGTGGAATCTACTGAAAAGCTGAAATATCCAGCCTTTCTCACATCAGCCAGAATTGCATCCTTAACTTTTTTTGCCATGAGTTGAATCATTTCCTCATATATAGTTTTTGACAAATAAGGGGGATTGCCTGATCCAGAATGTCCATACCGATTGATATGAGCAAGTAAAAATGGATCAGATTTTGTCACTAGTTCTAAAAGACCAAGATAATTGCCATTATTTGGAGATCCAAAGTGTTCATTGTCTCCTCTGAATGGTAAGCCTCATTCTACAAGAGTGCATATTAACAGCAATAATTATTTCCATGACATGCTGCCAGTACTGCTGTTCTGCTTTTATTTGTTCCTCTAGCTTGGAAGTTAACATTTGCCCTTGCTTCCTTGTTAGGTGGGCCAACATGGCCTTCCTATGCTTCTCTGAGTTTTCATGAGTTTGGATAAGATGGGGGGTTTGCCAGTCATCGAACCCTTCAGTAGCTAATGTTGTGGAAGAAGATGCAAGGTTTGGAAAGAGTTTACAAACAAAGCAATAAATCCAGCCTTTTGAGGGAGAGTATACAAGTCACTCTCGGCTATATGTTTCCCCATTTGCTTTTTAAATATATATAATATTTTTATTGGTTTTACAAAACTACATCCTAAAGGGAAGGGAATGGGGACAGAACTAAAATCTAAGACAAGCTACACACAGTAAGTTACAATTAATTATAACTCCTGGAATGCCTATAAAAACCCAGGTTTCAGGCTTCTATGTAATATAATAGAGTTATGGTAAGTTCAGGTGTTTTATAATCCATTATCTTGAGTTTATTTCTTGCGCTTCTTCTTTGCTTTTGGTGTCTTAGGAGCTGCCGCTCTTTTCTCAGATTCTGAAGTTTCAGTTGAACTGCTGGAGTACTTGAAGTATTATTCGATTCTTCCTCACTGAGTTCCTCTTCTTTATTATTGTCTTTATTTGGGTTTAATTGTTGTTTCAAAAAGTTTTTGGCCTTTTGGACAGAATTGATTTTGATTTTCTTATCATTGAAATTGAAAACAAGTCCTTCTGGGAAAGTCTATCTGTATGCTATTGCTTTATTTTGAGGGAAAAGAATCAATTCTTTATATTGGTGTCTTCGTTTCTGGATCTCAAATGGAATATCTTTTAGGATTTCTTTCTCCTTAACTTTTAGTGTATTCCCCGATGTGGCTTTCAGGACGTTTTCTCTCCTAGTTCTATTGGAGAATTTCACATATATTTCACCAGGCAGTTTGTTTTTTCTTATAAAGTCCAGGTATATACAGTGATCCAGGTCCATGTCATTCTGAAGGTCCTCTTGCTTGAGATCTGAAATTGATGCTATCTCTTCACTTAAGATTACCTTTAAGTTTTCTCCTTTCTGTTTCGATAAACCTTGAAAGCATAGAACGTACATGGATTTTTCCAGTTGGAGTTGCAGCAATTGCAGCAATTTTTCATAAGCAAAAAAATAATAATAATAACATTGAAAACAAAACTAACCGCATAAGACTTTTATTCAGCTTGAAAGGTGCAATTTAATCTAAGATGCATTGAATTTGGGCAAATGTGACTTTAAAACCAAAAACTTTCTTTTTTCATAAGCAATGGCTGGTGGAGGGAGGAGAACGGCACCAGACAAAAAATGTCCAACAGGAAGTGCTATACCAATGACTCCCACCCAGTCAGATGCAGCTGCTGACTTTCCTTGGACTTGGCCTACTTACCAGGTGTGAACTGCAAAATCTATTTACATTATTTTCTTGTGGCTCTTTAGCCTCTCCCTGTCCAGTACGTGACTCTTGAATTAATTCTGTATTTTCAGTTTGAGCCAGCATCATGGCTGCTTCCTCATAATCAGCTTGCTGTTCCACATCCTGCTTCACTGTTTCTCTTTCAGGGAAGTTTTTGTCTGGTTGCATGCTAGTAGTTGGCTGAGGCTGGATAGCTTCACTGCTGGCTCTTGTTGCTTCAATGAGTGGTTGATGCATGAAAGCAGTGATTGGTCTTAACTTCATTACCATAGAATTTTCAAGTCTCTGTCATTTGCGCTTGCTACTACCACTTTCAAATGTTTTACTCATGCTCAGATTAGAATCTAAAAATAAAAAGTAAAATTAATCTTCAACTGGATAAACACATGGATCAGAGGTCCATCAGTGGCTATTGGCACAAGGCACAGATGGTTGCTGTTGAAGGGTTACAGAATTCAGTTTTCCACTATGGTGAAACAGGCACCCACCCTTAGCCCTGGGGGATTGAGTAGCCAGTTTGTTGCTCATGAACCCTGCTTGAATTCCTACCTCCTTGGTGGGCTTCTGTTACTCTTCAGTAGCTGCCGCCACTCACTGACTTCCCTATGCCTTTCTTGAGGGGCAGTGAGACCCCTCTGGCTGACTCCTGGGGTTTGGAGATGAAAACCCCTAACTTTGGGTTTCTCCTGGAGGGTTGGCACCTGCACATTTTGGGCTTTTCCCCTCCCAGGACCCTTCTTAAGGCACTGGTAGTGGGCAGAGTGGGGGAGACTCCATGGTCAGAGCACCAGACAAAGAAGAAAGATTTTATTGACTATTTACAAGTAACAGGATTTTAAACACAAAAAGGCACAAACACTGGGCACAAATAAAATAAAACAAAATGCAGTTCCTCTGTCCCTGAAATGATCCCTATACTTATTTTTTTGGGATGAGGTTCAGTTACCAACCTGCAGCCTGGCCTTCTGCCTTCCACAGGTTGCTCTGGATCCTTCCGAGGATTCCTTCCCACTGCTGCCTTCCTTGATCCTGAAGGCCTCTCTCTGCCTGTGGGAAATCTGCAGCAAGAGCCTCCTGGCCTCTCTGAGGGTTGCAGGATGACTCCCCCCTCCTAGGCTGGCTGGAGCATTTATATCTTCTGACTCCGCCCCTGGCTTTCCCACATTTTTTGTCCATAGAGGCATTTGGAATTTGTAGGCCTACCCTGGAGTTTTGCCTTACTTCCCAGGGTGGGTGGCCATTTTATCTAAACTAAACAACCTAAACTAAACACAAGATGGAGTCTATTCTGTCACATCCAACAAGCCAACCCACTAGCACAACATCATTTTCCAATCTAAACATTTTCAAAAGTTTATAAACTCCCAAAACTGCCAAAAGGATTCAAAATAATTTTCTCCAAGAAACTTGCAATTAGGAGGCTTGGAAATGATACAAAAATATAGGTTAATAATTAACTATAATTTCTCATCTAATAATTCCAGCAGCAGTAAACACCAGGCTCCCATCCAACAATCAATACTAGCCACTTAAAGATTCAATTGCCAAAAAATGTTATATAAAATAAATATGTAACACTTTAATTAGATTCTGCAATGGCTTTACAACAATTAATCTACAATTAATGTATGAAGCAGTATTGTTTGGATTTTTTGGCATGACAATTGATATCATCAATATTTTTTTTCATATCCAAGAAGTTCTAAGAAAGGGGTTGCAAGTGCATGCTGCAGGCACCAACAGGGCTCTGTGAAGTGTGAAAGATAGACTTCTCTGCCTGGGAGGGGTGAGGCCAGTGCCAGTCACATGTACTTGCTCTGTTCCAGCCAAGGAGGAGGGAAGGAATGGAAAGAACTTGGGAGACCTTGCTTGCCTGGTCTATCTACCCCAGCCGGCCCCCCACTCACACTCTCCCACTGATTAAAGTGCAGCACGTACCACTACTGACCTTACCCTTGAGCTGGGGAAGGCTGTGCAGCTGGTTGTTGATTCTGGGCTGCTGGCTCTGGAGTCCTGGAGTCTGTACTCTGAATAATGGCAACAGGGACCTAGAAGAGGCAGGGCTTGTCAGTCCAACCTCTGCACAGTCTCATCAGGGCTGGCCTTTAAAGCAATTGGAGCAATTTGGCCAAATTGGGCCCTGTGGGCCACTCCTAAGGGGCCCCCCGCACCAGGGCAATCTAGATAGATTTTATTTATATATCTAAGGTTCTGCAGACTTTAGCTGTAGACTGGGGCCCCACAAAATTTTTTCCAGTTCGGCCCCAGCGTTTCAAATTGGGCCCCACTGGCTGGCCCTGAGTCTCATAGCTGCTGGGCCCAAGTTGCCCTGCCCTCACATGAAGTCTTGGATTTGCAATTTTGGGAGAGGGGAGACTGCCCACTGGGGGGGGGGGCAGAGCTGTGGAGGTCCCCTAGATTTAGAAAAAAAAAATATTTAACAGGGTAACTGTTATGTGTGGATGACTTCACTATACAAATTAAAACTGGCTCTCAAGTAAGATAAATAAACCCTGAAGGAAGATTTGATTCACCTTTCTCCAGTCAGGCTATCTCAGCAGATTCAAGGCTGCTCTCTTTTTTTTATACAGAGCACCTTTCCTCAGAACCTTCACACATCAATTAGGACTGACAGGCCCTTCATAGGATGCTTATTTGTCACACTAGAGCAAGTTTTCTTCCCTAAACTGACCCCCAAATCCTAACTAAAAGCCTAGCTAAGCTGATGCTCCTTTCCAGAGCCATACTGTCCTACTTAAGCTAAGGCTGGCTCATCCCCTCCAATCCAGTGGCGTTCCATGGGCTCTGATTGGCTGACTATTGCTTGGATTTGCATGAGGCCTAAATCACAAGGATCGATTTGAAGTTCTAGAGGAGGGTGGAACTATTAAGGATGATTGCCATATAGGTTTGTAAGCTAGCTGATGATGATCAGTGGAAGTCTGGGGGGCAGGAACATGCAAACTTGGAAATGACATTATGCCACTCTAGGAATTGCCAGAACAGAGAAGCAATTTTTAAATTTATTTTTTTCTCACACCAGCTGTCAGATTTACAGCAGGCAGCAGGGGTTGCCATTGGGATGTCTCCCACCATAGTGGGAAATCTGGGAACTCTATTTGAAGGACCAACAAACAGAACATTGCAGTCAGGACTTCTCACTTATGTTACTTCCTAGCACTGTTATTCATAGGTTTACCGCCTCTGGACATTGAGGTTCTCTTGAGTCATCATGGACAGTTTGTCTGATCACCTTTTAAAGCCATCTGTGGTAGGGGCTGCTACTACATCCTCTGGCAGTGAATTTCATAATTTAATTATTCTTTGTAATGAATCTGTTGCCCAACATTTTCATTTGGTGCTGCCTGATTTCTAGTATTATGGTAGAGGGTAGAAATAATTATCTGTCATCACTTTCTCCACTCCCATGCATAATCTGTACACCTTTAACCCCCACCAGCTTTTTCTAAACTGAAAAGCCCTAGGCTCCACCCTTTCCTCATAGGAAAGGTGTTCCAACCCCTTAATCACATTGGTTGTCCTCTTCTGCACTGTTCACTGTACTGTTCTGTATAAGAGATTGCAATGCTTACTTTCAGTCCCTTTCCTAATAACCCCCAGCAGGGAGTTTGCCTTTTTTTGCCACTGCTGCACACTGAGGTGACATTTTCATGAAACTAGCCACTACAAGTACAAGAGCTTTCATTTTCAGTTTCTGCCAGTACGGACCCCATCACATAAAGGCGGGATGTTTTTGCACTAATGTGCATCACTTTACTTAAACTGCAGTTAATTTGCTTCATTGTTGCTCACTCATCCAATTTAGAGAGATACCATTGGAGCTCTTCACAATCCACTCTGGTTTTCACCACCCTGAAACTGGGTATCAGCTGCAGATTTCCCCACTACACTTCTAACCGCCAATTCTAGATTATTTATGAACAAATTTAATAGCACTGGTCCAAATGCTCATCAACTGCTTACTTCACTCCATTGTGAGACTCTCTGCTTCCTGTTGTTTAACTGATTTTAATCCATAAAAGAGCCCCTCAGTTTCCTCAAAAGTCTTTGAAGAGAGAGTTGTCAAGAGCTATTTTGGAAATTCAATAATGTCTACTGGGCATGATTATCTAAAAGATCGGCAAGGTACATTGATTTTTCATGGACAGGCCCTGTTCTTCTTTGTTCTTAACAATTCTGTCTTTAATAACTCTGTAGCAGTAGAAAAGAGTAAGAGCCCAGTAGCACCTTAAAGACTAACAAAAAATGGTGGTAGGGTATGAGCTTTTGTGAATCACTGCTCACTTCTTGGGAAAGCTCATACCCTATCACAAATTTTGTTAGTTTTTACTCTTACTCTTTTCTGCTGCTACAGACAAACACAGCTACCCATCTTCATCTAATAACTGTGTGAGCTTGTGTAAAGTGCTGTCAAGTTGCTTCTGACCTCTGGTGACCTTGTGAATTAATGACCTACAAAATGTCCTATTGTTAACAGTCTTGCTCAGGTCTTGCAAACTGATGGTCATGCCTTCCTTTATTAAGTCAATCCATCTCATTTTGGATCCTCCTCCTTTCCCAGGAATGTTCTTTTCCAGTGACTCTTGTCTTCTCATAATGTGACCAAAATACGATAACCTCAGTTTAGTCATTTTAACTTCTAGGGAGAGTTCAGGCTTGATTTTATCTAGAACCCTCTTATTTGTCTTTTTGGCAGTTCATGGTATTCGTAAAATTCTCCTCAAACAACACACTTCAAATGAATCAGCTTTCTTCCTGTCATCTTTCTTCATTGTCAACTTTGTTGGGGAGTAATGGGGAGTACTATGATATGAATTATCTTGATCTTGGTCACCAGCAACACATCCTTATACTCAGGGCTATTTTTGAGCTGGAACACACGGAAATGGAGTTCTGGCTGGCTTTAAAGTTGGCCACGCCCACTACAGCCAAAACCTATGCATGCATGGCTCCAGAGGGAAGGCCTGGAGAGCAACCACCCCCAGTAACTCTGAGGTGGGTGGGCCGGGGGGGCCTTAAAGGATCAGGGAGGCATTTAAAAGCCTCCCCGTGCCTTCCCCAGCCTGTCCAAGGGCCAGCTTGCTTGGGCAAGTCAAGTGAAGGCAGTTTACACTGCTTTCCCTACCCTCTAAGGACCAGCTTGCCCAGGCTCCCCGCAGCTGCGGGGCACCTGGGCAAGCCAAGGGAAGGCATGGGGTGTGGCCTAATATGCTAATGTGCTGTGCTGTCATGGGTGGGGCCTAATATGCTAATGAGTCTCTGCTGTTGGGTGTGGCCTATTATGCTAATGAGTTCCTGCTGGGCTTTTCTACAAAAAAAGCCCTGCTTATACTTAAGGTTCTTTTCTAGCTCTTTCATGGCCGCCCTTCCTAGTTTCAGTCTCCTTCTGATTTCTTGGTTGTTGTCTCCCTTTTGGTTGATGTGGAGCCAAAGAATACAAAATCTTTAAAAATTTCAACTTCTTCATCATGTAGTCATTATTTTTGTGTCCTTGATGTTCAGCTGTAATCCTGCTTTAGCACTTTCTGCTGTAACCTTCAGTAGTAGTAATTTCAAGTCTTCACTATTTTCTGCCAGTAATGTGGAGTCACATGCATACCTCAAGTAGTTAATGTTCTTTCCACCATTTTTCATTCCACCTTCATCTAAATCTAATCCAGTTTTCCTTTGATCTGTTCTGCATACAGATTGAAAAGACAGGGAGGGTGCGATCATACTTACCAGAAGCTGTGGCAGACATGCAATTCCCCCGTGGATTAAAGGGACGCGATCAGACAGACACATCTGTCTGGCATCCAAGAGTCGTTGGCGGGGCGTCATTTCGTGCCACAGGAGCGTGGTTAAAAGCTACCAACAAAAATCTACTATTATTGGGAACTGCGGGGCACGCGTCTGGAAGTATGATCATACAAACGCACGTCATTGCAGCCGGGGAAAAGAGCCTTGATTCCTGCCCCCATTTTTTCCTTTCTCTGTGACCAAGCCAGAGACACCTTTGCCAACTAGAAACCAATCTATTCCTCCATATTCTGTCCTAACAGTAGCTTCTGGTCCAGAGTAAAGGTTGTGCATCAGAACAATCTGATACTGTGGCACACCCATTTCCCTTAAATCCAACAACAGTTTTTATGATCCACACAGACAAAAGCTTTGCTGTAATCTACGAAGCACAAGCTGATTTTCTTCTGATTAATTAACCTCCTTTTTATAAATTAGAGTTATAATTGATACTTTCCAGTCCTCTGGTAGGGAGACCAGTTTCACAGACAATTTACATATAGTGGTTAGAAGATCGACAGTCCATCTCCCAACTTTCTAATTTCTAAGATCTTTTACTTGGAGGTACCAGGCATTGAACCTAGGACCTTCCACATATGGTCTACCACTGAACTGCAGTCAGTTATGAGAAAGCTGCTTCTGCAATTTCAGTTCTGCACTCAAGAAAGTATGGCAGCCAGGCAAGCTGAAAGTTCATTGCTAAGCAGATAAGAAAGTTCATTGCCCAGTCATTCTGCCTCCAAACTGGCTGAAGGATTATTCAGAAAATTTAAGGAAGGATGTTGGGTTGTTTCTTGTTAAAAGGAAGCACCAATATACACACAGCTGGCCATAATTATCTAGGAAATCCTTAATTGGGGAGTTTGGACTATTTTGCTTCCTGTGTCAGGCTTTGTTAACATTTCCACTGCTCTTTGTTCTCACATCACATGGTTCCAGCTACAGCCAAGAGCAATATATTGCTATCCTTATTAGAAGCAACACCACAATGATCCTTTTGATTTCAATAGGTAAGTATTAAAATATCTGTATCACATAACTGGAGCCACAGAGACTGAGTTTGCTCAGTTCAGCCTGCCCCTTAAACTTCCACAAGAGCAAGCTCCATTCACACAAAGGTATCCAGGCCTGGCATTAAGTGCTAAAGCAGATGAGATGGTGGAAGTTCTTCGACTGGGTCTTTTCTTTGATAAACAGCAGCTATGAGAGTCATCAAGTCAAAATGGTTTCATGGTACAGAGGAAGCCTATTACCTCTTTCACTATTTCCACTTTCCCAGTCCTCATAAGGCCTTCCAGAATGGCTGTTTGATTCCACCAGGGAGACTTTCAGGCACCATACAAGCATCCGGATTATGTTTCTCCCAACAGGATGAGCAGCAGCTACGCTGATTGGGGTTTGAGGACAAGCAGTGCAGAACATGCCATGGACTCTAATTAGGAGCCTTCTGTAGCTATTTTTTCATATTTACTAAGAATAAAATGCTAGAGATCATCTTGACTGATTTGATCCTAAGGTTAATGTCTAGACAACACTTGGAGGGCTAAGTGAGCATAACAAATTTGGCTCCCAGTTGCTACATATGTAGTATTAGCACATCAGTGGCCACTCTCCAGAGAACCCTGTCTTGCTCATGCCCAATTTAAGTGGGAAGTGCAGGTAACACCAAATGGGTAAGCATTTAAAACCTGCCTGGTGTCACTATAAATTGGATCTCTACATGTGATACTTGTAGAGGTTTTCTATACATCTCTAATCTGGAGATGTCAGAGGAAGAGTTGAGGCTTTCTCTGTCTATATGAATATTAGTTGCTGTAGATTTTCTGGGTTGTGTGGCCATGGTCTTGGCATTGTAGGACCTGATGTTTCGCCAGTAGATGTGACTGGCATCCTCAGCTGTGACTGGTTATACCTCTGAGGATGCCAGTCACAGCTACTGGCAAAACGTCAGATCCTACAATGCCAAGACCACGGCCACACAACCCGGAAAATCTACAACAACTAATGAACTCCAGCCGTGAAAGCCTTCGACAACTATATGAATATTCTTTGCAAAATGTTTGATTTCAGTTTCATATGACTATTGAATCTACCTAGTCAGCAACTGATAATCCATCAGCTATGTGCAGCTGTATCAGAAGCTGGGAATCTTCTAAATACACCTGGGATCATATCGGCCAAAGACCATTGCATTTTTGAAGTGTGTTAAAAAAGAGCGTGTTCTCATTTTATCCTTTTCTTTATGTTGTTTCTTTCCCCTTTTGACCTCTATCTCTACCAAAGATAGAGCTCACGTTACCTGTTTCATAGCATGTGAAGCTTTTTCTCCCCCAAAGTGAGCCCCAGAGAGGAAACACAATTTGACCCCAGAGCTGATTCAGAGACTTTGGTTCAGGCATTGCAGCTGGTTTGGTTCTTCAGCTTCAGACACAGGTCTGGAATACTTTACCCTTTGATAGCCCCTTTTGCTTTTGACTTCTCAGAACAAAGGGAGCAAGCCTAAAAGCTTCTCCTCATCCGTATGCCCACCATTACCTTAGCATGGATAGTGGGAAATAAATCACATTGGTTAAAACAAGGAAAGAAGAAATATTTTGTATGGGGGGAGGAAATATTTCAGGTAACAATATTATTTCAGTGTGTACTCTCTGAAGGAATATCATCATTTTAAAATGGACTGTCATCTGGCTATTTATTGGGTTAATAAGGTCAAGGGAGCTTGTAATCCAGAACTACATTAAATATCATCTTGGCCACTAAAAAAACAAATCCAAGTTCAATTGGAGGGGGAGCTAGGAAGATGACTCAAGCACAAGCAAGCAGCCACAGCAACCTACTTTGTGTGTTGACTTTCTGTTTGCGAGATATATAGTCAGCATTTCTAATGAATCTGCTGGAAGCCGCTGGAATATTATGATTTATAGCACCTTCCCACTCTCTATCATAGCATTTTATTAGATGGATGGGAAGCCAGTAGTAATGAGGTTAGGAATGAGAAAACATCCATCAAGCTCAGCTATGTCTTCTCTGGAAAGGCAACACACTATCTCGTATGTCACAGGCAGTGATCTGGGTCACGATGATATAAAATGCGTGATTAAAACCAAGCATTTGACACCAGATAATAGGCATCTAGTTAAAAAATAGCTTCAGTGTTCCCGACTTTTAATTAAGCCCAACTCGTAAATATGTGCCGTGGTAAATATACAGCAGAATGGGACTTGTTTATATTCCCCCACATAACAATTACCTCCAGAACGGATCCTTTATTTCACTACATGATGTTATTAGGCAGGAGAGGGTCGAAAATACAAACGTTAAGTCAGTGATGTCAAACAGGCACACACTGATAGCTTTTTCTCCCTCTCACTCCTGAGCCTCATCTTTGCAGTTATCAATCTAAAATAAAACACCCTTAATCATCCTCAACAATCCTTCACTGTGCTTCTTGATTGCATTTGTAATAATGGGAACAACACAAGCCTCTTAAAGGCGTAGCAGAGTCTGGGACGGATTATGTGTGTGAGAGAGAGGGTGTGTACACTTTTATATATGACATATTTTGGCATTTTGGTATAAGCATTTCCAGAACCTTTTGGCTTCTATCTGCAATGGAATCATTTATAAACAAGTCTTGTTGGTTTCAGTAGGATTTACACAGAGCAAAGCATTTTAAAGAGATTATGCCCATATCCTCTCATTGCCTTGAAATGGCTGGAGTAATGATGTGGCTCCCAAGACCTGAGGACTAGGAAGTGCTGTGTTCATATGTCACTGGCTGGCAAACCAGTCTTTTAGCAGAAGACCTTCCCATTCCAATTCTGTAATACAGGTTTATATTAGAGGCCTACTTTCCAAAGTTCCTGTACGATTATATATGGAAATTCCATTAAAATAGTAAGCTGTTATGGTTGTAAGTACCTCAGTATGTGAACAGGGCCGGCTCACTCACTAGGTGAACTAGGCATTCACCTAGAGCACGCCAACCCTTAGGTGCGCCAAAAGCCCCCCGCTCCCGCCAAAAGCCCCACCAAAAAACCCCACCCCTTCCCTGGCTTGTCGGGCACCCTGCAGCTGCGGGGCACGCAGGCAAGTCGGTGCTCAGACGGAAGAGATGGGGGTTTAAACCCTCGCCCCTTCTCAAGCTTGCCCCCAGCAAGTAGACCCACTGCAGCCCGGCCCGCTGCAGGGCCCAACCCCAAGAAAACTGGGTGTCCGGATTGGAGGAGTCACATTTACACAGAGGAGGAGAAAAAACACCCCGTCATCATTGTTGTGTGTCTCCCCCCCCCTTCAAGACAACCCCCCCGGGTGTGCTCGGCTTGAGCGCAGAAGGCGGGGGCCATTTGGAAACCTGCCCTCAGTGCGACAAATCCAGATTCCCCGCTCTTGGTGGAGTGACTGGTGAGTGGCCCCAGGAAAGCAGCTCTCCCCTTCTGGCTGTGGGAGTCACTCCGGGTTCATTCCCTGCACCCCTTTTCCCGAGCCCCGAACCATTGGTATTGATGCAGAAATATCAAAGCCTCACCACCGCCTTTTTATCTTTTTTTTAAAAAAAGGCTCCCTCTGGGCTTGGCGGGGGGTGGGGGTGGAGAGCGGGGGAGGCGATGGCGAGCTCTCTCTTGCTCTCGCTCTCAAATGACCTAAGTGCATTTCTACAGCTGTGCCTGTTTGTGAAAGGATGTGTGTGTGCATGAGCGTGTGACCTGCAATCCAAATGTTTCCTAGCCAGTTTATCTCCCCCCCCGGCCCAAAGCAAAAGTTGTTAATCTGCCTAGTTGAATGTTGGGAGAGGCTGGACTCTCTCTCCCCCACCCCCAAAATCCAGTTGTCACGAATGGCCCCCAAATCAAAGAGCATCTCCTCTTTGGTCCAATTGGGAAACACTGCCTGCCTCTGGAGCGCACAGCTTTCCGTGCGCTTTCTTTCTTTGGTTACTTGGGGTGGGGCCCGGTGGGAGGGATTCTGGAGTTCTGGTCCTATGGGGACCCTCCTAATGTTTTTGGTCCCAGTCCTGAGAGGCCGGGCTGTTGCCGAGGAATGGGGAAGGCATGGTGGAGCCCGACGGGGGGGGGGAGGCAGGTCTCACTGCTGCTGCTCGGCCTGGGGGCCTCTTGCCCAGGAGCAGGAGGGGTTCCTCCTCTCCAGGCCCCACCTGGAAGTTGGCAACCCTGTAATCGAGTGAACACCCGGGGGGGCAGAAGGTAGCCCTGCCTAGGGCACGAAAAACCCTCGGGCTGGCCTTGTATGTGAACAATATTAGGACAGTTTTCTAGAAACTGCCCATAGCCATACCTGTGCCTCTAGTTATAAAAGATCAACATGGAACCCCAACTGCCTTTCTAACATAAAGAAACAAAGCATTTAACCTGTGCAGATTCCACCGAGAGCTGGGAAATTCCTGGAATTTGGGGAGTAGAGCCTGTGGATGGTGGAGTTTGGGGAGGGGTGGGACTTCACTGGGGTATACTGCCACAGAATCCACCCTCCATAGCTGCCATGGAAGGCCTAAACCTAGTATGCCCCACATCCCTTGACTTCTGCCCAGAGAGACCCCGTGTACCAGATATTCCAGACCTTTCCACCTGTGCCCTACTCTCCTCCTTAGAGAGAGAAGCTGCTCCAGGTCTTCCCAATCAGGTCCCACACTTTTCCTTACCTGGGGAACCTTCCAGGATGGGAGGAAAGCAGGTGGGAAGGAGAGACTCACTGTCACACTCTGTGGAGGCAAGAAGGGGGGGTGCCAGTCAGTGGGGCTCTGCAGAAGCAGGCACAGCAGTAGGAACCCAAAAGGAGGCTTGCTTTGCCTCTTGTTTGGAAGCCAAGCCCCAGGTGGCCAGGAAAGGAGCCAGATGGTTAGGGCAAGCAAGCAGACATCATGGAAACAGACTGACCTCTCCCTGGGACAGGAAGACTTTTGGGGTGCCACTCAATGAAGGGAAAAGTAATGGGAACAGTCAAGGGTGGTGGGACAGGCACAGCTAGGTTGGGGGTGGGGAATCTAGCAGGGAGCTTCATCTGACCTAGATAGGGTGAGAGAATCCAAGGGGAGGGGCCAGGAGCAGGAGAGGGTCCTCTTGGTCAAGCGCAGAGAGGGGGTGAGCAACCTCCCTTTAAATAAAGGATCTGGGAAAAGGTCGAGGAGGAGACAGGATGGAGGGTCCTGTGCTTGGTAACTTGCCAGCCTGGGGAAGGAAGTCTTGGGAGTGAATTCTGAGTCCACTGAAGCTCCAGGGAACCAGGAAGATGCCAGTGTGGAAGGCCAGTCATCAGGGACTCCCAGGGAAATGCCTCACAACTCCCTTGCCTTAAACACAGGGAACTTCTGTGGGACACTGTTAAGTATGAGCCTTAACAAGGTAGTGATTTCAACAAGTGATTTCAGCTTTATTTAATAGCAAACAAGTCGATCAGACAACACACACAAAACAGTGGAGCATAGCTCCCTTTTTAAATAATCTGGGCTATCAAAGCCACGCCCATATTTCAGTTAACAACCAATCATAACATTGGGATAAAGACCAATGAGGTCTGTTCCCTCCATAAAAGTATATACAGTTCTTATTGGCTATTTACAGAGTTTCACAGAAACAACCAATGGGAATGTCGACTATTACAATCCCTTTTACTGACTCAAGCTTAACAAGCAAATACATAGGTCTGATTCAAGAGTCAGAACATAACAGACACAAGCTTGGGACTTCTCTTTACCCATAATTTCTAATTCCTCTGCCCACCTCTTTAATACTATTGTTTGTAGTCATGATTCAAAACAAAAGTATTCCCCAGAAAGCCTCTCATCTTGAAAGGCAGCACCAAAACCATAACATGGAATCTGGACTTTAGTCACTGGAAGTGGCTGATGTGGTGTTTTTCTGAGCCTATTTCTTCTATAGACAGACAGACTATAATAGCTTTACCTACAGTTTCCTATGCTTTGTAGCAAGCAAGCCAAATCTAGTCACCTGGTAAGTAATGTTATAATGCCTATCTGAAAGAAAGAATCTCAGAAGGCATGATTTCTGTCTGATGTTTAAAGTTAATGAAATAGGCAGAGGAAGGGATTCATGAAAACCATTAACCCTCTGTTTGACCAAAGTCTTGGCTTTATCATAACTCAGAGAGCACAGAAATTGCTTGGAAAACCCATAAAAAGGTAACTTCTTTCCCAGTGCCCTTGTCCATGGAGGAGCAGAAGAATCTAGAAATACTAACCTTGGCAATCCCCTTGGAAAGAATACCAATTTTAACCAATCCAGAATAATCGCTAACCATAGCCTCACCTCCACTGTTATCAAACCCAATTCCAGATGTGTAAAAGCATTAGGGACACCATTAAGCACTTGTAAAATTGTTCTTAAAAATTTCTTGATCCAGGCTCCAATTTCCTGATGTTTGAAGTAATATTAATTGGGGTTCCATAGGTAAACTGGGCAAGAGATTTGGCTTTAAACACACTTAGAGCTGCTAGCTGTCAGAGCCATGAGGCTTGGGTTATTTTTACACTGAGTTCATTGTATTCTGCTGTGTCTACTGTCTTGTCTGTTGCTTGTGCGCTTGCGTAGTAATGCCAGCTGCAACGTGGGAGACTGGTTCAGCCGCTCTGGCTTATCACGGTGGCCTTGAATAAGTGACTATGGAGTATTCTTTGTTTAAGGGAATTTTCCAGTCCTGTGAGACCGAGGGGTGGGAGCAACTCATTCTCCCAATCATCAAGTAATCATCCGCCGGGAGTTTCCTGCGCACGTGCTAAAAGTTCATTTGCTAGTCGCACCTTTGCATCATACTATAATAATGCCTGACCAGCTTGTGCCGGCATTCCTGACAATAATCATATTCCTGTGGGTTACAGCATTGTATTCCAATACAGCTTTTCTTCACATAAGGAATGTTTGGATCTACTTGCTACTGAACCTGACAGAATTTGTCAGGAATCCTCATCTAATTTCTAACTGGATACCGCCTCTCCACTCAAGGATGAGTGGCCCTGGAGGAGTACCGGTGACAGTCCCGAGTACCACAACTCCTGTCACCCTGATTCCAATTACGACTACTCCGGTCACCATGGTCCCGATTACCACCGTTCCAGTGACCATGACCCCAGTCACCTCGGTGCCCGTGACAACGACCAGCCCGGTCACCCCGTCTATGACTGGGGTTCCAGTGACTACCTTCACCACCCAGATATACAGTCCGGCTGGACTGACCCCAAAGGATGGTGGAGCCAGGGCCGGCCTGAGGTGTTTCTGAGCCCTAGGCGAGGTCAGCTTGTGGCGCCCCCAGGCGATGCCAACCTCCCGGTGGGGCCTGGAGACCTCCCAGAAACATGCCCGGGACGGGGGTGCTGGCCACCACAAGCTAGCTCTACTGGTTGTACCCGAAAACATGACCTGTGCCTATGTGCATGCAAGAGTGCCGGATGCCTGGGATGAAACGATGGCTGTTTTTGTGGCCTTTTCTCTTCCCGAGACTGGCCCTTACAACCTTATGTCGAACTCCAGGAGGGTCATTCTTCCTGCAGAGCGGTTTTTTTTTTTTAAAAAGAAGTCCTGTCTTCCAGCTAGCCAAAATGGGGGCAGAGAGAGAGAGAGATCCGTGGGTTACCTTCGGAGTCTGGTGCTGCTGGGCAGGCTGGCAACTGTCTGAAGGGCCCTTTGCGTGTGCGTGGGAACGGCAGCCAGGCAGCCCTCCAGACTGGAGGCAGGAGTGGACATGAGCCAGCTCTCCCCCCCACCCCGCCCTCCTCCCTCCGCCGCTCTCTTGGGCAGGCTCAGCTGGGGAAGGAGGGGGAAGGGGGGGGAGTTCCTCCGGCTGGCGACAGATTGAGGTGCCCACAGGTCCTGCTTGGCTGAGCCGCCTTTACGCAAACGCGGCGAGAAGGGGGGGAGGTTTTGTCTGCGTGTGGATTTCCTCTTCTCTAAAGGCTGGGGGATGGCCACCAGGTGGGGGGCAGAGAGAGCGGAGGCAGAGAGCTAAGGAGAGGGGGGCCAGCAGGGGAGGAGGAGAGGGGAAGAGAGAGCGCAGGCAGCTTGTGCAAACCCGCTCGCCATGGCTTCCCTTGGCCATGCGCCAGCATCCAGGGAAGGGGTGTGTTTACTCATGAGTGTGTTTACTCATGAGAAGGGCTGCGCTTCTCAGGATTTAATGCTGAATGACGCTGAACTCCCTACGTGAACCAAAAGCAACTCGGCTCCCCCCCCCCACCTGGTTTGGAGAGCCACAGATCACTTACCACAGAGTAGACCCTGTAGCTACAGAGAAACTGGTGCTTTGGGGCTGGCCGCCTTCAGCTGCGTTTCTCCTCGCATTTCCCAAGGAGTAAATCCCTGTTGAATTCAGTGGGGCTTATTCTGGCTAAACGCACCGCTTCTGTTCCCTTTTTAGCTGATTTCTGGGTTTTGTCCCCGATCCTGGGGGGTCCGACTCCTGGGTCATAACGCTGGGCCCAGCGCCCTTCCCATGTTCCCTGTTATTGAAGTGTCTCCGCTGTTCCAACTCTGTCATGCAAAAAAGCCTGGGGTGTGTGTTTTAAAATGTCTCAGAATGAGTACTGGGCCCAATTTAGGTCCGCTGGGAGTTTTGCAAGCTTCCCAATCCAGGCTCTTCTCTGGCCCCAGGAAAGCGAGAATGCAAAAATGGCATGGGTTATATCAGTTGTTATATGAATCTAAAGGTGCTGGTTCGCCAGGTAAGTCCCCCCCCTTCTTCAACATCCTGGGCTGAAGAAAAGTCAGGCGTTTTGATTTCTGATTCAGGATGGTACAGGCGGCGGAGGAGGAGGTGGCTCCATGAGCTCCGAGGTTGACCCCCGCCTGCCCGCCCGCCCTCGGCTGCGCGCAAGGAAGCCAGGGAAGGGGCGGAGTTTAAACCCTTGCCTCTTCCCTTTCAGCTCCGGCTTGTCTGTGCGCGCCCCGCAGCTGCAGGGCATTGCCAGCAAGCCAGGGAAGGGGTGGGGTTTAAACCCCTGCCTGGTGGCGCTGGCTGCCGCCCCCATCTCCTCCCCCCGCAAGCTCTGCTGCCGCCCCTGAGTCCCGCTGGGGCGCTCGTTGCTGGCGGCGGTGGTGGGAAGGCAGCGGCAGCCTGGTGGGCTTTTTGGGGGGGGGCAGAGTGCAGTTTGGCGCCCCTGTGGGCCGGCGCCCTATGCGAGCGCCTAGCTCACCTAGTGGGCGAGCCGGCCCTGGGTGGAGCGATACCCAGGACCCATTACCAGTTTGCTCTGGTTCCATGGGATAAGTGGGTCACACAGCGGAGACCACGGGATTGGTCTAAGAACTTGCTGGACTCAACCCAGACGACATGGGCTTTGCCGGGGAGCCAAAGCCGGGACCGCTTGGTGGATCCCCATGGAAGTTTTGGATTACCGCAGGCGAGGACTCCCCGAGGTCTGGTGAGACCTAGTCCTGCCAAGGACGCTGATGCTTGTATGGACACTTTGGAAGAGGACTGCTGCCGGTTGATGCGAGACATGGGGAAGTTGATGCAGAACCTCCCCACGATGATGGACCAGGCCATTCGTACTCATATGCTTGTGCAACCTGCACCAGTACCTGCCCTGCTCCCGGGTCCGGGTCCGGGACCCCTGATACCCCCGGGACAGCTGGTCCCGGGACAGCCTCTGCCAGGACAGCCGGTTCTGGGACAGCCACCACCAGGGCAGCCCATTCCGCCAGGTGGTCCTCTGGCATTACCAGCCAGGTGGTCCTCTGGTGTTACCAGCACCCACGCCTCTAGGGCCATTGCCGGTGCTGCCCCCAGGACCGTTGCTGGTGCCGGGATCCGGTCCAGGGATGGGACCGCCCCAGCTGATGCCACGACCAAAAGACCTGCTGGATATTATGTTCGATGGAGACCCTGAAAGCTTATCCTTCTTCATCCTCCAAGTGGGGAAGTTTGTGCAGCGCTGGGGCCACCTGTTCCCAGACAAGGAGCAACAGGTGGAGTTTATTGCCTCCCGCCTGAGGGGAATTGCTACTCACTGGTATGTAGCCCTGCATGATCTGGAGGTGGCAGAACTGGGTAGCGTGGACGGTTTCATGTGGGCCTTAAGAAACTGCTTTGAAGATCCGGCAGCGGCCCGGAAAGCCAAAGCGTTCCTTCGCACTTTCTCACAGGGATGCCTTACAGTACGCGAGTACTCTACAGAATTCCAGAAACATGCGGCCAAAATACGGGACTGGACAGACCCAGTATTAGCCCAGCAATACTGAATGGGACTTGCCGTAGATGTCTGCATCAACGTCCTAAGCTCCAAAGAACCGCGCACCTTGCAGGGCTGGATAGAAGAAGCAGAATGTACAGAGAGCCGCTTCTGCATCATGAAACTGGATGTCTTCTTGGGGAATAACCGCCCCTCCACTTCTGCCCCCCCGGCCGAAGGGTAAGCTAGCTCCTCCGGCAACCGCCCTACGAGACCAGTGCATGAAACAGGGCCTCTGCCTGAGATGTGGAGAAAAGGGGCATTTTGCCACCTCCTGCCCGAAGGAGGACCCCGGCCCGAGCCCCCCTCGTGAGGATGATCGATGCCGGATGAGAGCCCCAGCCCGTAAGGGAACTCCAAAGCCCAAGATGAGGCGGAAGCCCCGGAGTTGCCGGGAAATGAGTCAGTCCTGTTGTAAGTGGCGTGGCAGAACCCGATACCCGAAGTGCCGAATGTGGTGAGCAATTACCCCTCCCTATTTTTTGTGACTGTGGTCGTTATGAACCCCACCATGATGACCCACATTAGAGTACATGGCTTGATTGACTCGGGGTGTGGGAGGGACCTCATCAACCCTTCATTAGTCACGGGGTTGGAAGCAGCGGTAGTAAAGCTGAAAGAGCCTATAACATTTACCCAGATGGACAGGTCGCCTATGAAAGAGCCCTGTAAATTTGAGACTGTACCTTTGTGAGTGGGGGCGGGTGACCATTGGGAACACCGATCTTTTGTGGTGGTGCCGCAAGCCAAGTTCCCTCTCGTCCTGGGCAGCCCATGGCTCCATGGTCATGATCCCTATATCTTATGGGAGGACGGAATAGTGCATTTCATATCTCCAAAATGTTCAGAGAACAAATGGGATCCAGAGTGGGGTGCCCCGCCGGATAACGAACCCCCCAGAGCATGCCTTGCTGCTGAGGAAATGGCCCGCATTCCCGAGGAGTACAAAGATTTATCCCAGGTGTTTGAGGAGGAGGAAGCAGATTAGCTCCCCCCTCATCGCAACTCTGACTGTGCCATTGAGATCCTCCCGGGTCAAAAAATGCCTAGGAGAAAGATTTATGCGATGAGCCCCATGGAGAAGGAGGAATTGCAGAAATCCTGTCCTTATTAATATTTGAATTTTGGTTTCACCACATTCTATGTTTGCCATAATTGATTTGGCTCAAGAACTGGCAGTCAGAGGACACTGGCCAGGGCTGACTGGCTGCTTTGCAAAGTCCCACCCACGTTAGCCCTGATCAGGGTTTTCAGCTCAGTTTGCTCCAGTCCTCCGACAGGAGAGGACCGTCTGGAGTGTGAGCGCAGGGACAGGCCCTCAAGGCTGAGGCAAGTGAGAGAAGCCCTTTTCTGCCCCCCCACACCATCCCCTGGGCCTTCTATGGGGCACTAGGCCCAGCGAAGGCCTTTTCCGCCCCCCACACGCCATCCCCTGGGCCTTCTATGAGGGGACTAGGCCCAGAGAAGGCCTTTTCCACCCCCTACACGCCATCCCCTGGGCCTTCTATGAGGGGACTAGGCCCAGAGAAGGCCTTTTCCGCCCCCCACACCATCCCCTGAGCCTTCTATGAGGGGACTAGGCCCAGAGAAGGCCTTTTCTGCCCCCCACACCACCCCTGGGCCTTCTATGGGGGCAGTAGGCCCAGAGAAGCCCTTTTCCACCCCTCTTCCCTTCCTTTCCCCCCTTTCCTTTCTTCCTCTCTCCTTTCTTTCACTCTTTCCTCTCTTCCTTCCTTCCTTCCTTCCTTCCTTCCTTCCTTCCTTCCTTCCTTCCTTCCTTCCTTCCTTCCTCCAACCCTCTCTCCCTTCCACCCTCCCTCCCTTCCTTTCTAGGGCCCGTTGTCTTCCACCACAACGGGCTTTGCTCCCTAGTTTATCAATGAGAACCTAGCTCGGGGTTTCATTCAGCCGGCATCTTCCCCATTTGCGGCCCCCGTACTGTTCTGTAAAAAAAAAGACGGGGGGCTCTGCTTATGCACGGACTACAGAGGTTTGAATGCAGTGTCAGCCACCAATGCTTATCCCATGCCCCTCATTAAAGACAGCATGGGGCAAAATCTTTTACAAGCTTGATTTGAGGGATGCTTATTTCCGAGTACGAATAAGACAGGGGGATGAATATAAGACTGCTTTCAACACCCCCTTGGGACAATTCGAATACCATGTGATGCCATTCGGGCTCCAGGGGGCTCCGGGAGTGTTTATGAATTTGATTAATGAGGTGTTGCACCCGTACCTGTTTAAAGGCATGGTTGTTTACTTGGATGATATTTTGCTGTACTCACCTGATGCCGAGTCCCATGTTCAGTTGGTGAGACAAGTGCTCCTGAAACTCTTAGAGCACAAGCTGTTTGTCAAACTGTCTAAATGCGAGTTCCACCAAACCCACATTGACTTACTGGGCTACCGCATATCTCCAGATGGTTTAGAAATGGATCTGAAAAAGGTCCAAGATGTATTAGCCTGGGAGCCCCCAAAAACTAGGAGGCAGCTCTAGAGCTTTATTGGCTTTGCAAATTTCTACCACCAATTTTTGCCCCATTTTGCCCAAGTGAGTCTTCCTCTTACTGATCTTTTGAAAACTAAGGGGAAGGGAGTGGAAGCCGTGCGACCAGGGGCGAGACTGGAATGGACCCCAAAATGTCAGGAGGCATTCGAGCAGCTAAAGAAACTTTTCACCATGGAACCAGTCCTTGCACATCCCGATGAGACAAAAATAATTGTAGTGCAAGTCGACGCTTCCGATGCTGCTATGGGGGGGGCGATTTTACAAGAGGGCTCTGATGGACATTTACATCCCCTAGCATATGTCTCCTGCAAATTTAATGATACTGAACGCTTCTGGCCAGTGTGGGATAACGAAGAGGCCTCGATCCACCTGGCCCTGGTGACCTGGAGGCATTGGTTAGAAGGGGCCCGGGTACCATTCGAAATCTGGACAGATCACAAAAACCTTGAGGTCTTGCGCAAACCTCGTAACCTTAATGCTAAGCAATTCCGTTGGGCTGAGTTCTTCTCCAAGTTCCAGTTTACCCTGCATCATTTCCCAGGGAGGTCCAACCCATTAGCGGATGCACTCTCAAGGCCTCCCCAACATGACAGCAAGCGGGTGGAAGTCCGTGAATCGTTCTTTACCTCTACCCAGTTAAGTGGAGTGGTGATTACCCGAAAGCAGACTCAAAGTGCAAAAGCACCCCAGCAAAAGGGGGTTTCCTGGGAGGAGCAATTTGCCAAAGCCCTGACAGACGAAGAAAGGCAAATGCTCCAGTCCAACACTTCCCTGGAATGCCAGGCGAATGGTTGCTGGTACCGGGGAGGGAAAATCTTTGTCCCCAAAACCTTGCGGCAAGAAGTTTTACAGTCAGTCCATGGGCTAAAGCCAGCCGGCCACTTTGGCCATGTTAAATCATTGCACTTACTACAACGCGAATTCTGGTGGCCCCAAATGAGAAAAGACTTGTCTCTATTTGTGCAATCTTGCCCTGTGTGTAGCCTCTGCAAGGCAAGGGGGAGCAAGCCCCCAGGTCTCCTACACCCGTTGCCTACCCCCAGTCGACCATGGGAAGTCATTTCCAAGGATTTCATTACTGATTTACCTCCCAGCAAACACATGACGGTCATCTGGGTGGTAATGGATCTTTTCTCCAAACAAGCCCATTTTATCCCGTTCCCAGGGCTACCTACCACCAAATTGTTAGCGAAAGCCTTCCTTCAGCACATCGTTAGACTGCATACTTTGCCAGCAAAGATAATATCCGACCGCAGCTCTCAATTTGTTTCCAAGTTATGGACAGAGTTAATGTCTTTAATGGGAGTTGAACGTGCTTTAAGTAGTGCCTATCATCCAGAGACTGATGGGCAAACAGAACGGGTTAACCAAACCCTTGAACAGTATCTCCGGTGCTTCACTAACTTCCAACAAGACAACTGGGTGGACCTGCTACCCCTGGCCAAATTTGCATATAATAACTCCTGGAATTCCTCCACTGGAGTCTCTCCCTACAAGGCGGCCCTGGGCTATGACAGCCCCCCCCGCCGTTCCTAAAACCGATAGCGGGTGGGGGGTTGGGGAAGCGGCAAATTGGTGCAAGACACTAAAAGACTCCTGGCTGCTTCTCTGTGAGACTCTGGAGGCTGCGAAGACAGCTTATAAGACACAGGCTGACAAGAAAAGGGTGGTGGGTTGGGATCTTCAGCCTGGGAATTATGTGTATCTGTCTACAAAAAAATTGCGACTAACTCAGCCTTCTAGGAAATTGGCCTGGAAATACATTGGTTCTTTTAGGATTGTCCGTTGAATAAATAAGGTGACTGTAGAGTTGGATTTGCCTAAGAACCTGAAATATATTCATCCCATATTCCATTGCAGCCTTCTGAAGCCCGCATACCCCCCAAATAAATGGTGACCCGAGCAACCAGCGCCTCCCCCTCTGATTGTGGATGACAATGAACTTTATGAATGTGCTGATATTCTGGACTCAAAGCTAATTCGTGGGCAACTCCACTACTTGGTGGAATGGGTTCACTTTGGTCCCCAACACAGAAAATGGGTTAAAGTCACAGACATTCGAGTGCCCATCCTCATTAAACAGTTTCACAACAAATTCCCAATCAAACCTGGGGGCCCTGCACGCAGGGTGGGATGAGTTTTGGGGAGGGCAGAATATCAGAGCCATGAGGCTTGGGTTATTTTTACACTGAGTTCATCGTATTCTGCTGTGTCTACTATCTTGTCTGTTGCTTGTGCACTTGCGTAGTAATGCCAGCTGTAACATGGGAGAATGGTTCAGCCGCTCTGGCTTATCATGGCGGCCTTGAATAAGGGGCTATGGATTATTCTTTGTTTAAGGGAATTGTTTAAGTCCTGTGAGACCGAGGGGTGGGGGCAACTCATTCTCCCGATCATCAAGTAATCTCCCGCCGGGAGTTTCCCATGCACGCACTAAAAGTTCATTTGCTAGTCGCACTTTTGCATCATCCTGTCCTATTAAATAAAAGGGTAGTGGTCTGGCAAGGTTCTATGCTTGGCAAAATCAATTCGCTCCCTGGTATGTCACTCAGAATCTGTCCCTATCCACTAGCTGCGTTGCCTGAGTTCTCTCCCACCCACTGCAGCCTAGGCCACTCTTCTCTGATTGGGCCAGCATTTCAAGCTCATTTGCATACAGAAGCTGATTGGACTTCACTCCATTTCACACCTCAAACTCCCCCCCCACCGCAAGACAGTTGGAATTGTCCGTTGTTTATGCAACCTGTTGTATTCTGAGGGGAAATATGTCCTCACTCACAACACTTCCCCTTCAAAAGAAACAAACCCAATAACATAACCATGCCACACCACAAAAAAGACAGGTCATACCACAAGCAAAATACCACAAGGCAAAAAAAGCTCTGGTACTAATTCTGGCAGGGGACACTGTCAGTGTAGAAAATGATTTGTCGACACAGTGGAAAATCTTTAGGAATTATCTGGTGCATTTACCATGGGCACCCACCCAGAGCCTCTGGCATTTTCTCATTCTGCTGGCATCAAAACCAATTGAAGGCAAAATAGAGATATGGAGACTTTTCCATCCTGCTTTGCATCAATTTGTCTTTGTTGGCAATGGCAACCCTAGGCCTGGCTGCTTGCTCCTGTTCAGCAGGAGCATCCCTATGGAAACTGCCTGGGTGATTTTGGACCAGCCAGAGACTTTCTGCCTAACCTGCCTTATAGGGTTGCTGTACAGATCACAAAGCCGAAAAGAATGAAGTAAACTGCTTTGCTCCCCGCTAATGAGAAAGATAGAATTTTGCCTAGGAAGAGGCTGCTGAGAGGGGATGAGATAAAGTTGCCAACTATAGGTATGGAAATTCCTGGAGATTTGAGGGGTGGAGCCCAGGGAGGGTGATGTTTGAGGAGGGGTGGGATCTCAGACAGGTACAGTGCCATAGACTCCACCCTCCAAACCAGCCATTTTCTCCTGGGGAACTATTGTTGCCAATCTTGGCCCAGTGGCCAGCAAACCATTCTCTTCCACCCCCTGCTGTGCAGCTGTCTTTCCCCTAGGGTTGCCAATCTCCAGGTGGGTCCTGGAGATCTCCTGCTGTTACAATTGATCTCAGGATGACCAAGATCAGTTCCCCTGGAGAAAATGGCTGCTTTGGAGGGTAGACCCTATGGCATTATACCCTGCAGAGTTCCCCCCCCCAATGCTGCCCTCCACAGGATCCACCCCCCAAATCTCCAGGTATTTCTCTACTTAGAGCTGGTAACCCTACTTTCCCCTCAGTGCCTGTTGGTAGGCAACCAAGCTTGGTCCTGTCACCTGTTTTGGCCTCTGGGAGAAAACTCATTGGGGCCAGTCCTGATAGGGTTGCCAACTCCAGATGGGAAATTCCTGGAGATTTGAGGAATGGACGGGTGAGGTTTCAGGAGGGGTGGGACCTCAGACAGGTACAATGCCATAGACTCCACCCATCAAACTAGCCATTCCATCCTGGGGAACCATTGTTGCCAATCTCCAGGTGGGGGCTGGAGATCAATCAGAATTACACCTGCTCTCCAGGAGGGAGGGGGGAGGAGATGGAAAGCTGAAGTCAGGGGGCGGATAACGGTAGGTTGACAATTGGCTGGGAGGGAGATACGGTTGCCAACTCAGAATTACAACTGCTCTGCGGGAGAGAGGGCAGAAGTCAGCTGAAGTCAGAGGGGAAGATAACAGTAGGTTGATGGTTAGCTGGGAAGGAGATGGGGTTGCCAACTCCAGGTTGGCAAATTCCTGAGGATTTGAGGGGTGGAACCTGGAGAGGGTGGGGTTTGAGGAGGGGTTGGACCTCAGGCAGGTAGAATGCCATAGACTCCACCCTCCAAGCCAGCCATTTCCTCCTGGGTAACAATTGTTGCCAATCTCCAGGTGAGGGCTGGAGATCACTCAAAACTACAACTGCTCTTCAGGTAGCAGAGATCAGTTCTTCTGGAGAAAATGGTGGTCTCTGTCATTATACCCTGCTGAGGTCACCACAGCAAATTCACACTGTGTGCCCAGAGCCAGGGCACTCTCCCAGAGCCTCTTTCTAGAGCCTGTTGTATTTATTTCCACAACAGGCCTTACTTCTAGTACTATAATAATGCCTGACCAGCTTGTGCCGCCATTCCTGACAATAATCGTGGTCCTGTGGGTTACAGCATTGTATTCCAATAAAGCTTTTCTTCACATAAGGAATGTTTGGATCTACTTGCTACTGAACCTGACACTAGCACACTTTTGCCCCTCTTGTATCCAATAGAATTTTTGAATTGCCCCTGCACTCCTTTTAGCATCAGAAACAACAGAATTTATATTAACAGTTCTCAAGCCATTGGCCTGAAAGAAGATCCCTAAATATTCAAAACAAAAGACTTGTTCTATAGGACTGGTGTCACGAAACCAGCAATATCTTTTTGGAGTTTTATTTTTCATAAAAATCATTCATTTTGGAAAAAAAATAGCTTCTAACTTGTTCGCACAACAGTACTGGCTAAAGGAGCTCAAGGCTCTCCTGAGACCTACTGAGGCCCTTGAGAGTAAAACAGCATCATCTGCATATAAAAGGACCCCTATGTGTCTACTACCAAGCCTTGGAGCATGGTGCTTACGCTTATTGATAAATGTTACCAGGTCATTAATAGAGAAATCGAAAAGGAGAGGTGCACCTTTCTTGGCCTTTTGGCTAAGATCCAGTAGCTTTACCTACTTTTGGCACACCTTTCTATGGTTTGTCTAGTTTAAAAAGTTATTTTCTCTAACAGAGAGAAAGAAGAGGCAAGAGGGGACAGGGATATAATCAACTCAAAATAAAAATAATATTGTACTTTAATAACAAAATAACAACAGAATTAAATCCAGTGGCAAGCATATACTTGTGGTATTTTCAGGTGCCATTTGCAAGTCCTCAAGTGCAATTATTTTAAATAGTTGTTTTAAATTATAGTAATAACTGTAATTGACAACTCAACAATTGAACAAGTTATAGCAATGCCTGCTTATTATGCTTTCCATTGCTTAGACAACAGGCAAAAGGAATTGCTGGCCTGATGGATATGTTACAGTGGGTGAATACTCTGACCTAGTCTCATCAGTCATTTCCAAGGTAATCTAGTCTGTGTTTATCATGTCAGAGTCACAGGGGTTATCAGTGTCACCACCAACAGCCATGCAAAAGAAATACAACTGTCTATCAGACAGGAGGAAACACAACCAGAAAGAAAGACAATGTTATCTAAGCCTTCTGTAGTGCTGTTTGAAAATGATGGGTTTACACTACAAATTTCCTCTACTTATATCAAATATTGTTGCTTTTTATTGTAAGCTGATCTCTGTGGTGACCATCAGACTAAGCATCTGAGGCTAGTAGACACTGTTGGCAAATGCCAGTTTGGTGTAGTGGTTAAGCGTGCGGACTCTAATCTGGGAGAACCGGGTTTGATTCCCCACTCCTCCACTTGCACCTGCTGATGTGACCTTGGGTCAGTCACAAGCTCTGGCGCAGCTGTTCTCTCAAGGACAGTTTCTGTCAGAAGTTCTCTCAGCCCCACCTACCTCACAGGGTGTCTGTTGTGGGGAGGGGAAGGGAAAGGAGTTTGTAAGCCGCTCTGAGACGCCTTTGGGCAGTGAAGGGCGGGGTATAAATCCAAACTCTTCCTCTTCTTCTTCTTCTTCTTACAAGATCATTACATTAATTTGCTTGATCTTAATAGCATTGTCCTAATATCATCAAAGTTATTATTTGTGGGTAGTAATCAAAATGATTGCAAACCACTTGTCGAAAACCCTTTATCATTCCATTGAGACAATGTAATTTTACCATTTCACTCAAAAAATGATATTTTTCCCCTCAATATTTCAAAATCTAGTTCACATTTACTACTGCAACATATTGGGTGATGGCTCAAACTTTGTTGTTCTTTCTCACTGCTATTGTAAAATAAATTTTAGACGTTACTCAGACATTACATGCAAACATCTTCGAACAGTGGTTGATGATCTTTCAGGTTGTCTTGCTGGCGGCATTTTACTACCTGCATAAAAGTCTCAGGTTTATCCACCATTTAGTTTAGGGCCCTCTTCCAGCCAATTAGCAATATATTACCCACAATATTGTCTGGTCGGAAATATAGATATTTCTGTACAAGATATGACCAACCAACCTTGATCTTATCTAGCATAGTTCTGGCCAATAAAATATATCACTATGCTTGATGCTTATCTAATGTATTTGTTTGAGGCTCATGATGTGTTTGATTGAGATTCACTTGGAGGTGTGGCAAGCATTGCAATGGTCAATCTAATAGCATGGATTCTATGTTACCTTGAAGCCTGAACCAACAAGTAAGTCCTTTCACACATAGGGTAATCCTTACACTGAAGCCAGGACCAATTTGTTATGCTCTATTTCATTTAGATGTTATTCTATAAAAATCTGTCTTGCCTCTAACTGCTGGAGTCATATACTGTCCTACCAATATGAAACTTTTTTTTCAGCTGAGATAGTGCTTTGCAAACAGGACTCACATGATTCAAATGGATGGTGTTCTTACATTAAATGATAGTTGTCTCTTTATTATCACCTCAGTCCCTACAATTGCAACTCCCTAAGAAAAAAACTTTTTAATCTCACAATAATATTCCAGAAGCAGGGCCGGCTCGCCCACTAGGTGAGGTAGGCGCTCACCTAGAGCGTGCCGGCCACAGGGGCGCCAAAAGGTGCCCCACCTCCCCCCATGAAAAGCTCCCCCACCTTTTCCCTGGCTTGCTTGGGCACCCTGTGCCCAAGCAAGCCAGCGCTGGGAGAGAAGGGGCGGGGGTTAAACCTCCCGCCTCTTCCCTGGCTTGCATGGGCACCCCACAGCTGTGGAGTGCCCAAGCAAGCCAAAACGCCCCCTGCCCCCCATGGAAAGCACCCCCCGCCACTGCCTCCCTGCCACCGGTGAGCGCCCCAGCGGGGCTCAGGAGGCAGTGGCAGAGATTGCCTGCCCTCCCCCTCCCCCCTGGGGGGGAGAGAAGGTGGGGGGTGGGGGCTGGTGGCCACAGCTCAGCTCAAAGGGAAGGGGCAGGGGTTACAACCCCCGCCCCTTCCCTGGCTTTCCTGGGGGCCCCACAGCTGCGGAGCCTCCAGGAAAGTGGCACTGGGAGGGAGAGGGCAGGGGTTACAACCTCTGCCCCTTCCCTGGTTTTCCTGGGGCCCCCGCAGCTGCAGAGCCTCCAGGAATACAGAGCTGGGAGGGAGAGGGCGGGGGTTACAACCTCCGCCCCTTCCCTGGCTTTCCTGGGGGCCTCGCAGCTGCAGAGCCTCCAGGAAAGTGGTGCTGGGAGGGAGGTGGCAGGTGTTACAACCCCCGCCCCTTCCCTGGCTTTCCTAGGGGCCCCACAGCTGCGGAGCCTCCAGGAATGCTGGTGCTCCACCACCACCCCATCTCCAGGCCCCATCGGGAGGTTGGCATCCCAGTGGGGGCGCCCCAAGCTGTCTTGCCTAGGGTGCCCAGACACCTGGGGCTAGCCCTGTCCAGAAGTGCATTTGCTCATGAGAATGGACAACCAAATGGTGCTAGAAATTTTCCACCAAAGAAGCAGAGCAAGAATTTATTCATAACTCACTGTTACATTTAATTTATAATTAGGGCTTCCGGCCGGAGTTAAAATGGCGAATTGACACACTTTGCGATTTGAGCAGAGTGGACAGCAGTATCTGGCGACAGTTTGGGCTTTACCTGGCCCAACGCAGCACTCCCCAGGCGGGGGAGTGGCAAGCAAGCAGCCAAGCCTGAGGGGGGTTGAGATCGGTGTGGATAAGCCTTGGAGGAGGCTTGTTTACACCTTGATCTCCCTCCGCGAAGAGGGCAGTTGCAAATCAGCACTACAGATACCAGCTGGGCTGAGAATTCAGCATAAATCCGTCATCTACCGGCCTCTTTAACATCAAGCTTAACATCGGTTACAGAAGAAGCACTGCGAAACCCCGAGATTACAAGCAAGGTAACAAATGAACAATTGCTTACCGGTTTAAAGAAGAAGGCAAAATCTAAACGTTCGGATAAGTGTAACTAATCCGCTTGATTTAAAAGTAAAAAGAAAGCTTTCCTTTAGAGAAAACGGCTGAAAAGTAACTTTGTTTTGCATTCCTGTGGTCAGCTAAGACTAAACTTTGCGTAGCAGAAATGAAACTGACTGTGATTCTATGATACAGGAAGTAGGCTAGAGTGGATGTTTTTAATGTTGCTGTGCAGGAAGTAGACGGACGTTTTAGAGTGTGGCACCGGAAGTTGGATTACAGTGACGGACAGATAAACAGGAAGTTCTGAAGGAGCCTACTCTAGCCAGAAAATCATAGAGAAATTGCGCCCGCCATTTTGAGGAGGACTAAATTTTAAAAAGTTATTTTTAAGCTGAAAAAGCACTGGAAGAAGTTATAAAGGTGGCGATTTGGCTTGAGGATTGCTAATATAAAGATTGATTAGCCCTGAACTCGCTTTCAAGACGGATTTGAGGTCAAGACCAAGGGCTGCCTCATCACCTAGTCCAAGAATGACTGCAAAGGAAAAAAAGAGTGGCAGGCTGCCATGGAAACGATGGAGAAACGGATGACTGAAGTGGTGCAGAGTTTGGGAAAGCAAATAGAATCACAGCTGCAACAATAGTTGCAACAACAGCTGCAAATACAACTGGAGCAAATAGAACAAGTACAAGTCCAAGTACAGAAAAAAAATATGGAAGAGTTAAAAGAACTGGTACTAACAGAAGTGGCAGGGATAAAAAAAGATACAGAAGAAGTTAAAAAAGAGGTTAAAAGTCTGGTGACAAAATCAGAAGAAATGGAACAGAAAGTTAAAAGAACCCTGTTAGAAAATACAAGACTGGAGTCCATGATGGAATATAGGGCCACTCAGAATCACTTGAGATTGAGAGGAATCGAAGAGGAGGAAGATCAAGATTTACGGGCCCTAGTAATTAACACATTGACAACTTACATAGGGGAAGATGTTGGAGACTTGGATCCAGACTTTGACCTGATTTACAGAGTAAATTCAGCGTATGCCAAGAGAAAGCAATTACCCAGAGATGTGATTGTTCAATTTGTGACTACTAAAATGAAGGAAGACGTTTTCAAGAAGCAATTTACACAACCGTTGGAAATTAATGGGGAAAAAAATAATTTTGAGAGAAATTCCGAGATCGATCTTACAAGACAGAAAGAAATTCAAGAAACTAACAGATAGGTTAAAAGAAATGAGTATCAGGTTTAGATGGGAGATTCCATATGGATTATCATTTACATACAATTCGGTGAGATTTACTCTTAAAACGGAAGGAGACATCTACAGATTCAAAGAGAACAACTTTGATGATTTCAAAGATATTTAATTCAAAACAACTATGGATTACAAATTTTTATCTTGGAACGTAAATGGACTAAATTCACCAAGCAAAAGAAGATTAGTGAATCATTGGCTAGAGAAACAAAAATGTAACATAATTTGTTTTCAAGAAAGACATATCAGAAAACAAGATAATAAATATTTGGTTAATAAAAAATTGGGAGAAGAATTTCATTCATCAGCAGTTAATAAGAAAAAAGGAACAGTGATATACATTACCAAAGACTTGGAACCTAAACAAATCTTCTCAGACAAAGAAGGAAGATATGTTGGCATGGAATTAATGATGAATAGAAAAAAGACATTGCTTGTAAATATATATGCACCCAATGGGGCAAAAGAGACTTTTTTAATGATTTGACTAAAGAGTTGGACTGTTTAAATTATGATCAAATAGTCCTTGCTGGAGACTTCAATGGCACAGTGAACAATGTATTGGACAGAAAATCCAAAGCAAGTGGAGAGGCGGTTGGAAAGCTGCCAAAAATTTTTTTCCAGCTAATGAAGCAAGAGAAACTAGAAGACGTTTGGAGGAAGTGGAACCCTAAGACAAAGGATTATACATTTTATTCTAACAGACATAACTCCTTTTCTAGAATCGATATGATTTGGATGTCAGAGGAGATGGCGCAAAAAACCTACAAAATAGAAATTTTACCGAAAACCAACTCAGATCACAACCCTTTACTTTGGATATCTAAAGAAAAACCTAAACAATTATATTGGAGAATTAATGAGGACTTATTGGACCAAAAATTAATTAATGAAACTTTAAAAAAAGAAACGAAAAGTTTTTTTGAACTGAATTTAAATAAAGGTACTGATATACAAGTCGTATGGGACACATACAAAGCAGTAATGAGAGGTTTGCTTATCTCTTTGAATTCTAAAGATAAAAAACAAAGGATGCAACAACAAAACGACCTTCATGAAAAAATTAGACAAAAAGAAAAGGAATTAAGGAAAAGGCCAGGGAAGAAAACGATTATTAAAGAGATCCACTTTCTGCAGGATCAATTGAATGTTCTACTAAATAGAGAATTATATTGGAATCTGAAGAAATTACAGCAAAAAGCATTTGAGGGTGCAAATAAACCAGGAAAATTTTTAGCGTGGCAATTGAAAAATAGAAAAGAAAGGAATTTTATAAGTAAAATTACTGAAGACGGAAAGGATGTTTTGAATTTGAAAGGTATAAAAAGAGTCTTCTTCAAATACTACGCCAAACTGTTCAAAAAGAAAGGAATTGACCAACAGAAAATTAAGAAATATTTGGAGACTATTGAAGTTCCAGAGCTGGGAAAACAAATTAAAGAGTTATTAAATGGTTTAGTAACAAAGGAAGAGGTGACAATGGCAATAGAAGACGCAAAGTTGGGCAAAGCTCCAGGTTCAGATGGCTTTACAGCAAAGTTTTATAAGAGATTTAAGGAGGAGCTAACCCCTATCTTAGTACTTCTGTCGAACGAGATAAGAAAGACTAAACGGATCCCAGATTCATGGAAAGAAGCAAATATTTCATTGATACCCAAAGAAGGTTTGGATTTAACTGAAGTAAAGAATTATAGACCAATATCGCTATTAAATAATGATTACAAATTATTTGCGAAAATTATTTCGGAAAGATTGAAAAAATATTTGAAAGATACTATAGCGGAAGAACAAGCTGGTTTTTTACCAAATAGACAGATTAGAGACAATTTAAGAGTGGTGATTGATGCAATCGAATACTATGACAAACATCCAGAAAAAGAAGTTGGATTCCTCTTTTTAGATGCAGAAAAAGCTTTTGACAATTTAAATTGGGAGTTTATGCTGCAAGTTATTGAAAAAATGGATATAGGACAGTCTTTTCTAAACATGATTGTGGCAATTTACTCAGAACAGAGAGCAGCTTTGAATATAAAGAAAGAAAGAACAGATTTCTTTCAAGTTCAAAAGGGAACACGTCAAGGCTGCCCGTTATCCCCGTTGTTGTTTATTTGGATATTGGAAATATTATTGACAGCGATAAGAAAAGATAACAGCATTGAAGGACTCACAGTGAAAGGTTTTGCATATAAATACAGGGCATTTGCAGACGATGTAATGTTTATGATTCAAGATCCAATCGACAAAATACCACAATTGATGGAAAAAATTGAAGAATTTGGATCAGTTGTGGGATTCTACGTTAATAAAAGTAAAACCAAAGTGATGTGCAAAAATATGACGAAACAAAGACAAACAGAACTTCAAGAGAAAATTCAATGTGAAGTAGTTACAAAGACTAAATATTTAGGAATTGAATTGACCATGAAAAACATTGATTTGTTCAAAAATAACTATGAAAAGGTTTGGCACAGGATTCAACAAGACATGAAGAAATGGGATACCTTGAATCTATAGTTATTGGGAAGAATTGCAACTGTAAAAATGAATGTTTTGCCGCGTTTGATGTTTTTATTTCAAGCTATTCCAATATTAAAACAAAGGAAAATACTGGATACGTGGCAGAAAGAACTATTGAAATTTGTATGGGCAGGAAGAAAGCCAAGGATAAAAATGAAAATTTTATGTGATGCAAAGGAAAGAGGAGGTCTACAACTACCAAATTTAAGACTGTATTATGATGCCGTCTGTTTAACATGGTTGGAACAGTGGATTAAATTAGAAAATAAAAAGTTATTGGCTCTAGAAGGGCATGATAACAAGTTTGGATGGCATGCATATTTATGGTATGGAAAAGTAAAAATGGATAAATTTTTCAAACACCACTTCATAAGACGATCACTGTTCGAGACTTGGATGAGATATAGAAAATTCTTCTCAGAAGAAAGACCACTTTGGATAGTACCAGCAGAAGTGATTAATCCATATTCAAGAAATCAAGGGTTAGATTGGCTACCTTATAAAAGTCTTTTAAAATTAGAAGGGAAAAACTTTGTGTTAAAAGACAGATTTGATGTGGAATTTGAATATGATTGGTTGAAGTATAGACAGATTTATGACTTATTTAAGACCGATAAAAGAGAATATGGTTTTAGAGAAAATAACACTGAAATTGAAACTGTATGGCTTGAGAAAGGTAAAAAAATGATTTCTAAACTGTACAAGGTTTTATTGAAATGGTATACTGAGGACGAAATTGTAAAAGAGCAAATGATAAAATGGGCGGTAAATATTAATAATGAGATATTAATGACATCTTGGGAATATTTGTGGAAAAAGTCAATGAAAATTTCAACTTGTGTAAATGTTAAAGAGAATTGTTATAAAATGATGTACAGATGGTATATGACGCCTAAAAAAATTGCTATTATAAATGAAAGTATGTCTAACAAATGTTGGAAATGTAAGAAACATGAAGGGTCTTTTTACCATATGTGGTGGACATGTGATAAAGCAGTAAAGTATTGGACTGAGATCCACAATGAGATACAAAAAATTTTGAAATGTACTTTTAAGAAAGACCCACAGATGTTATTGTTAGGTCTTAAAATGGAAGAAATAAATGTAGCCAAGAGAACACTACTATGGTACTTGATTACAGCAGCTAGACTGACTTTTGCTCAATGTTGGAAACAAGATAAAGTACCTGAAACATGGGAATGGATTAAAAAGATGTTGTTTATGGCAGAAATGGACAAATTAACAAGAAAATTAAACAATGAAGAAGACGAAACCTTTTTCGGAGACTGGAAAGACTTTCAAGAATACTTGTTGAAGAATTGGGATGTTAAAACGTGGTTTGATTTGTTTTGACAGCTATTGAGGAGAAGTGGAAAGAGACTCAGATCTTTGAATTGTTACCATTAGTAAAAGAAATATGTTTAGTAGTAAATGTAATTGTATAAGAGAAATATCAAGGGGGTTGGAGCAGTGCGGGAAGCCTTGTTTGGGGGGAGAGGGAGAAAGAAAAATGGATATGTATTGGTTTGTTTAAATTGTATGAACATGTGATATATCCAATAATAAATTGTATTTAAAAAAATAATAATAATAATTTAGTATTATCAATGTAGTAGAATCAGAAAGAAAGGTACTAAGGATTTAATCTTATACAGCATATTTTCTGTGCTAAAACTTATCAGTTAAATACTAAATCAGTTAAGTACTTTTTCACCATGTAAAGAATGCGTAAGGACATATAAATCTCTTTTCTTAATAAAAGAATGCTTTTACCTTCAATTACCTAAAGGCTCAATCTATCAAAATTAGGGATATTACAAGATTTCTAACACTTATGTTTTATGTACTTTTGTTCCCAGCCCAGTTTTGCTCTGTTCATTTGGCATCCCTAATCCAACATGTGAGCTCATCTCCTTGCAGAATCTGGCCAACAGGACATGCTTTCACTTGTATGGAGCCAATATACCATGGTAATAAATCTGTCAATGCATACCTATCCACATTAATTTATTTAAAACATTTTGGTCCCACCTTCCACACAAATATGGTCTCCAAGACAGCAGACATCAAAATATTAAAACATTTCAATACTCAAACAACGTTTAAAATAAACTATCTCTCCTTATATATAATTGTGAAATGGAGTGGCACATTCCACATGCTCCTAAATCAGTTGGCTTCATGATGTGTCAATCAGAAGTTGTCCCTATCCACTGGCTGCATTGCCTGAGTCCCGCCTCTAACATTCTAAACAGTTTGCTGTTCCTCTCCCCCCCATAGCCAGTCGGAACACAGAGATCGTTTGCATATGCAGCCTGATTGGCCTTTGCCTTTACATTCTAAACAGTTTGCTGTTGCTGTCAGGAGTCATTGAATGTGTCCTGAGGTAAAATACATTTCCCAATCTTCCCTTAAACAGTCACTGGAGTTACCAATCTCCTTGTGGGGCCTGGAGATCTCCCAGAAATCACTGTGCTCCGCAGCCACAGCACATCATTTCCCCTATAGAAAATTTCCCATCTATTACAACTGATGTCCAGATGACCAAGATCAGTTCTCCTAGAGAGACACTGCTTTGGGCAGTGGACTCTATGGCATTATACTCTTCTGAAGTCCCTCCACACCCCAAACCCTGCCCTCCCCAGGCTCTACCCCTCAAATCTACAGGTATTTCCCAACTCAGAGCTGGCAACAGGTATTTCCCAACCCAGAGTTGGTAATTGGCTATGGAACCACTTTCCAGATCCCTGGAACCCAGAAAACATGGCATAGGTGGAGGTGCTTTTCTACTTTAGCTGCCACTGCATAGCCCTAAATTAACAGAAGCCAACGTCCAGGTGGTACCTGGAGGTCTCCAGCTATTACAACTGATGTCCAGATGATCAAGATCAGTTCTCCTAGAGACAATGGATGCTTTGGGCAGTGGACTCTATGGCATTATACCCTGCTGAAGTCCCTCCACACCCCAGACCCTGCCCTCCCCAGGTTCTACCCCTCAAATCTACAGGTATTTCCCAACCCAGAGTTGGCAACTGTGTAATTGGCAATGGAACTACTTTCCAGACCTTTGGAACCCAGAAGACATTGCATAGAAGGAGGTGCTTTTCTACCTTAGCTGCCACTGCATAACCCCAAATCAACATAAGTCAGGGGTGGAGGGAACCATACCGGTTATCATGAGGCTGTCCTCCCATACTACCCACTTGGGACAGCAAAATGACTTGAGACAGCCCTGCCTTATAGCAAAGCAGAAGGAAAGAAACATGGCTTGCCTCCCTCTATTTTCCCCTTCCCTCTGCCACCCCACCAACCACAGCTGGGACACCTACCTGGAACTTCCTTCTGGAGCCCGTTGTATTTCTTCCCACAACGGATCTATCTATCTATCTATCTATCTATCTATCTATCTATCTATCTATCTATCTATCTATCTATCTATCTATCTATCTATCTATCTATCTATCTATCTATCTTTCTACCTACCTACCTACCTACCTACCTACCTACCTACCTATCATCTATCTATCTATCTATCTATCTATCTATCTATCTATCTATCTATCTATCTATCTTTAAGCAGTTCAGTACAACATATAAACACACTATAACAACTCCTCCTAACTTCTCTTTTTTATTTAGTTGGGCAGTTCCTTTTCTTCTTCTTTGTTTCAATGTCTGTCCCACCCAGACAGTGTCCCTCCACACCCCAATGTATATAGGTACATGCTGACCTAGCCTAGGGAACTGAGGAATAGATAAAAATCCTTCATTCGTATAAGTCTGACAATAGCACATGGGAGGCTTATAGTAATTCAAAACAAACAAACTGTTTTATTTCACCACTATGGGGGGAAATAGCCAGGTAGGTATCAGGTGTGGAACTTGGCAGGTGAACAGGCAACAGGAATGATGTAAATGTATAACTTTAAACAATAGTTTGTCACAATAAAGTAGCTGTTTGATTCTGCAGATAGATATTTAGAACTGTGGAGAGAGATCTCTTGGCAGTTACTGCTTTAATAAACAAGTATAAGCTTCTTTCTCTCAAAATTACTTACGTCTGTGAAGGCAGGAACATACATACAAATTTCAATTTTCCATGTTAAGCATATGCTAGGATCACCCCCTTTTACTAGGAGCTATTTCCCTCAGGGAAGGACTACTGGTCCCACTTCCCTAATTCACGATCCTCTCTCAATGCTTGACTCTGCTTAACTGCCTGCTTAACTGAACTGTCACTTTCAACTGTCACTCTCAGCTGTAGAATTCCATTTGAACCTCCTGTCAATCAAGGTTCTCAGACCAGGTTAAAGCATTAACCAATCATTATCCACTACACACACAAACACACATAACACAATCAGGGAGATGGACCAATAACAGTTAGTGGGAAAATGCCAAACAAAACAAAAAAGTCTCCAGCCAGGGCTGGAAGACAACAATAGAGGAATATGGGAAAAAACTCCTTTGGGAGGGAGTTCCAAAGTTTCAGCACCAGAACCTAGGTTTTTCCTCAGATTGCCACCCATCTAGTCTCAGATGGCAGGAGCATCCAAAGTAGGACCTCTAAAGATGGACAGCTAGGTTAATATGGGAGTAGGTGGTCCTTCAGGTAAGCTGGTCTCAAGCTATATAGGGCTTCAGCACCTCAAATTGGACCCAGAAGCACCAGTATAGATGGAACAAGTCCAGACTGATATGGTCCCTATTTCTTACTCCAGTCAGCATTCTGGTCACAGCATTCTGCACCAACTGTAGCTCCCAGACAGTCTTCAAAACAGCCCCATGTATGTAAGTACTTTCATGTCACAACTGACTTATGGCAACCTCACCAAGGGGCTTTCAAGGCAAATAAGAAGCACAGATAGTTTGGTATTGCCTTCCTCAGCAGAGTCTTTCTTGGTGCTCTCCTGACCCTGCTTGGCTTCCAAGATCTGATGATATAGGGCTACACTGTGTTGCCTTCCATTCTATAGAGCACATTACAATAATGTAATCTACTTGTTATCAAGGCATGCACCACAGTGGAAAGATCTTTCCTGCCCAGGAAGGGCTGGAATTCTCTCACCATCTCACGCACCTCTGGCTACCATTGCTACCTGCTTATCCAGCAGGAGGCCCATGTTCAGAAGCATCGTATGCCTTTAACTGAAGTGTGGGTATATTAACATGATGTATTTTGTTTCCAGTACCAAGGGGGGAAATTACCCAAAGATTTGTATACATATTAGAGAGTCAAACCAAACCTAAACCCAGATTGCTGAAGCTGAACCAAAGCTTCCTGAACTAAATCCTGAACTAAAAACCAAAATGAGCCTATATATTTTCCTGAACCTAAACAGAACTGAAACTGTTATCTGAAACTCTCTGTAGAACCTTAACTAGATCATTCCTATAAAAACCCAGTTTAGATTACATTCACTGGCTCCATAGAACAAGGACTAAACAGAATCAGTACATGTGTACCAAAGTAATTGATGAGCTTTTATTGGATTGGGGGGGGAGGAATAAAAGGGCCGTATCAGTCATGAAGAAATAAAAAGTAAGACCAAGGCCAATGGTACAAGTAAAGTAAAAATTGTATTTTATTACTCAGTTAAAAAAACCCTATGCATTTTGTCAACATGTTTTCTTAAGGGGAATCTGTTAGTCTTTCAGTGTTCCTTCAAGAAGAGTAGAAGATCTGTCTTGAACCAGAATTAAACTGGAACAACTTCAGTGGCACCTAAACTGTCACTAAGCCAAAAAAATGTAATGGCTTGAGTCCTGGACCCCAAAAATGTAATGGCTTGAGTCCAGTGAGCTCTTTGCTGCCACAGAATGTCAAAACTGATTTGTTGTTGACTGTTTTCTACATGTTGATCCATAAAGCCAACACATCTAGAATCATTTAGTTTATTAAATTCTGCATGGCTGTCATGAAAAGACAAATGCAATAATCACCAAACAATGGGGCAATGGTGTTGGGTGAATCTGATCTACTCTAATTATGACAACAAAAGTAGAAAATAAAAATGGAATGACCATTCTTGAGAACTGGATCCATGTCTTCCTTGGAGTATGCTGAGGATGACAGAACAGAATGGGTATGACCAAATTAAATACTCAGACTTTGTTGTGGAATGGGAATGGTTTTTTCTTGGATGAGAGAAATGTAGTATCAGATGGCAAATTATGGTCACCTTAACCCTTGCAAAGAACAATTTATTATGCTGAAGTTTACTACACAACCACTTGAAAGAAATGAATTATAGGCTTCTATTGCAGCTTTAATATATAGTAACATGACTGTAGTTGTACAGTCTTTCATCAGCATCTTTTGTACAATGCTTATCAAGATGTTGGAAATATTGGCAAGAGTACATAAATTCCTTTAGTAAAGGTCAATACCACCTACCAACAGTACAGCTTTTACGAGTAATAGATTGTTTACTTAGTAATAACGTTGAGTTCCACTCCTGTTGGGAGAAATGGATAAGAAGGGTTTTGAATGAGAACAGGTGCTAGCAAAAAGATCCATATCGGTATTTAGATGTAATCTAAAGTAGCTATAAAGCATGTCTGTGACCTCATCTTACTGAGCTGGTTTGCTTGCCAAAGCTTTCAGGGTGTGAATCTAATCTCCTATTATGATAGCAAAGGACTTCAGATAAAGAATGGCTGGCTTCTGGGTGGTATTAATATTTTGGCATTTAAACTGGGGTAATTTATAGTCCACAACTCTATCGTTAACATTACAGACAGTTTATATTCAGCAACCAACTTGCAGTTTTTCCCCTTCTATGTTTTATCTGTCAAGAATTTGTAAGGGGGAGGGAAAAGAATCAAATTGTATGGAAGGGATTCAGATTTAACAAGTTACAATGAACACATGTAAAATCCCTGTCCAGTGTACACTTTATTGTTCTTTGTATGTGCACTGGGTATTAATCATGTTACAGTCAATGCAGCTGAATGTGGGATTGAAACCACAAATGGATCCAAGTCCTGGTCTCTAGCTGAGCTCTGAGAAGCAGCAGGAAACAAAGTAGTTAAAGGGGGTGAGTGTTTTTCATTTCCTTTCAGATGAGGTGATTTAGCTGAGGGTACTGTGGGGGAGGACTGTGTTTGGGAGTGTGTGAGTGAGTTTTAAGTTGTTGCAGAGTCCTGGCTGCTTGAGAAAGGGTGATTGTTTGACTGTAATTGGATTGCCTGGGTGTAATTTGAATAGCTGCTGGCCCCGCCCTCTACCGGGGGAGGCTTCTATATAAGGTTGCACCTCACCAGAGGCATGAGCCTATGGCTCTTAGCCTAGGGACTCTTAGACCAGGGGCTCTGTAAGAAGCCCAGGAAGGGCGAGAAAGCCAGGGCCCTAGTCTACTTGTGTAACCACATAAATATGAAGGGTTTTAAAAGGGGGATTATGTATAATTTTTTTTAAAAAAGCAATTATGAAGGCAGAATGCCAGCAGGGGCTTGGGGGCTATTCAGTGTTTTGCATGGAGTGTCACATGTATGACTATCTGCCCACAGGACAGAAGTCTTGGGTGTGTGCCTGGTGCAAGGAACTCCTGGTTCTTAGGGAACAAGCTTGCTCCCTTGAGGCCAAGGTGTCTGACCTGGAGAAGCAGATCTAGGTGCATGGAGGAGACTCTTGTGGACTTGTTAGATATGTCCCACTCTGAAAAAAGCAACCCCGCTGCTGTCAAGAAGCATGAGGGTCGAGAGGAAACAGGACACCGGATTAAGGATAAGGGGAATGTTCCCTCAAAAAGGATCTGTTTTCAGCTAGTGAACAGGTATCCTTCTGTACCAAGGAACCATCCCTGGGCAGGGAGGAAGGGGGGCTTTTGGTAGCTGGTGATTTGATCCTTATATGGTGACTTGCCTGCTTGATGCAAAGGTAGCAGACATTACACATGTTCTAGATAGGCTGATAGACACTGCTGGGGAGGAGCCAGTGGTCATGGTACATGTTGGTACCAACGAAATGTAGGAAATGTAGTTGTGAGGTCCTGGAGGAAAAATTTAGGCTGCTAGGCAGGAGGCTCAACGTAGCCTTCTCAGAAGTGCTACCTGTTCAACACGCAGGGCCAGAGGGATAGGCACAGATCAGGAGCCTAAATGCATGGATGAGACAATGGTGTAGGGAGGAAGGGTTCAAGTTTGTTAGACACTGGAACACTTTTTGGAACAAGAGGGACCTGTACAAAAGAGATGATCTCCACTTGTCCCAAGAAGGAACCAGGCTGCTGGCACTTAAAATCAAAAAGGTGGCAGAGCAGTTTTTAAACTGAATATTGGGGGAAAGCCAACAAGAGATGAAAAGTCTCTGGTTTGGGATGGTTCATCTCAAAGAGATGAAGGGTAGCTGTTACTTTTCTACAAGAAAATGGATTAGAATTGTCTACTGAGACTGTGGCTAATGATATGGAGTGCCTGGCAAGGTCTCGAGGCAGCAGGAGGAAGGTTGAGGGCTTAACGTGCATGGGAAATTATAGATGTTTATATACAAGTACTAGAAGTGTCTGAGGTAAAATCGGGGAGTTGAAATGCTTGGTGTCGGGGGGGAAATAGACATTGTGGGTATTTCAGAAACTTGGTGGGATGAGGAAAATTAGTGGGATATGGTGATTCCTGGTTATAAATTATATCGGAAGGATGGGGGGGAAGGGTTGGAGGTGGGGTGGCTCTGTATGTCAGAGAGGGTATACAGTCTAGTAAGACTGAGAGGGTAAGTGAATTGGATTTGCTTTTGGAAATGCTACAGGTTGAAATAGTGGGCCCAAAAGGAAGCTTAACACTGGGAGTTTGTTGGTCCTATGAACACTTTTATGCTGTGATTTTATCAAGTATAATTAAATAACAATTTTGGTATGTTATTGGTAAAGTACTTCTTTACTATGCAAAAGCAGCCTGTATGAAGAGGGCTTTTAATGCTCTTGAGTGTAAAGGCTTGAACAGTCTATATGTAATTTAATTTAACACCTTTCTGTCTTTTCTTTGGAAATTACCTCATACCAACATTACAAAAATTGACAAATGGTAAATTAATAATTTAAATTATTTAATTTTATTTTAAATATTTCTATATAGAGTATAATTTCTGTAGTTATTGTTTTTCCTTCTTAATAAAGTTTGCTGATAACAAAATGGTCACTTTTATTTTCTGTATTTTGCCTTCCAAGCCTTTACACTCAAGAGCATTAAAGCCCTCTTCATACAGGATTTATGTATGGCTTTGTGTAGTAATGAAGTATTTTACTAATAACATAACAAAATTATTACTTAACTAGGAATAAGGCCCATTGTGGAAATAAATACAATGATTTCTAGAAAAAGGCTCTGGGAGAATGCCCCGGCCTTGGGCACTCAGGGTCATTTTGCTGTGGCAACCTCAGCAGGGACAGAGTCCACTATTTTCTCCAGAGGAACTGATCTTTGCTACCTGAAGAGCAGTTGTAATTTTGAGTGATCTCCAGCCCCCACCTGGAGATTGGCAACAATGGTTCCCAAGGAGGAAATGGCTGGTTTGGAGAGTGAAATCTATGGCACTGTACCTGTCTGAGGTCCCAGCCCTCTTCAAATCTTACCCTCTCCAGGCTCCACCCCTCAAATCTCCAGGAATTTCTCAACTTGGAGTTGGCAACTCTATCTCCTTCCCAGCCAACCATCAACCTGCCATTATCTGCCCCTCTGATTTCAGATTTCCATCTCCACCCCCTACCCTCCTGGAGAGCAGTTGTAATTCTGAGTGATCCCCAGCCCTCACGTGGAGATTGTATCCAAAGGAGCAATGCAAGTTCTACTTGTGAAAGTGCCTTTGTTGTGTATTTCATCCAATGTGATTGTCCAAAGTTATATATTGGAAGTATCACCAGACCTCTGAAATAAAGAATTATGGAACATACTACAAAGAACAAACAACAAATGAGGGAAGCACCACTCACAGAGCATTTTATCTCTAAAAACCACAAGGAAGATCAATTTAGATGTGGTGTGCTGTTTGTGGCAGACTCAAAATGCCCATTGGCTACAAAAGAGTTGCTTCATCAGGAACACAGGTGGATCTTTAAATTAAATACCTTGATCCCTAATGGTTTGAATTTGATTTAAGTTGTTTCCTATAATTTTGTAGATTATACAAGCAAAATATTTTAGGATAACATCCCTCCTTCCAGGTTATACACCTCTTTTAACCAGTTCTGGAAATATAAAATTGTAAAATAGGATTTAATGTACTGATGTAAGTAGTCTCAGAATATGGCTACTCCAGAGTGTCATTGCATACTTAGAGTGGAATCCTGTTTGCAAACCACAACAATACTGTAGAAGCTTTGTCAACATGTTAGTGGGGTGACTGGATTTGGAAAACTGGTCTAAGGAGATCTGTTAAATTATCTTTTGAGTAAGTATGTATGTTCTGACAGCTGGGGAAATGGTAAATCTGTTATAAATAATAGGTATGACATAGAAATATACTTTCAATTTCACAGCTAAAAGAGTACCAGCTATCTGAAGAAGCAGGATGCAAACGTGGCACTGAAGCCAGCCATGCATAGCTGCTACTCCTAGAACGTGGAATTTTTGTTTTCCTGTGAAACTTTTCCTCTCCTGAAGCGTCTTATACAAAAGTTCAGTGAACTTTACTTGGATTTTGTTTTTTGTATTAAGTACTGTTGGATCCTAACCCTTTAAGAAATCATAAGAGTGTTTGAATTTGACAAATATTTGAACTGTTAAGAATTGTTAAAATTGTATTGGATAATATATTCTTTCTACTTCTGTTCATAAGTTATACACAGAGTGTTTGTGTTTTGATACAACACTCACCTGGAGATTGGCAACAATGATTCCCCAGGAGGGAATGCCTAGTTTGGAGGGTGGAGTGTATGGCATTGTACCTGTCTGAAGTACCACCCTTTCTCAAACCTCACCCTCTCCAGGCTCCACCCCTCAAATCTCCAGGAATTTCCCAACCTGGAACTGGCAATCCTAATCAGGATTGGCCCCAATGAGTTCCCCACAAAGGCCTGGAAAGGACTTCCTTCCTTTGTCTTTCTACTGACAGAACCAAGCTTGGTTGCCTAGCAACAGCAACTGAGGGAAAAGTTAGTCCCACAGGAGCCAAGCAGGAGAAGTGTCTTTGTCAGGAGAGACAGCTATTTTGGCAGTTATTCTGACAGGAAATAGTGGCTGAGGTGGTAGTGGGTGGGGAAGAGGAGCGGACCCAGTCTCCAGCCAATTGCACACAATTAATCTTGAGTGGTGGTTGATGGGTCAATGGCTGATGGAGTGTACTGCATAGCCAATGGGAAAGCTGGAAATGGCCAATACATAAGGGAATTATTATATTAAGATTATGTTTGATAAAATTACAACACAATTTGTTGCATGTGGATATGACACATTTTAATCCTAAAATGACAATATAAAATATAGATAATACCTTTTCATTCTCATAAATGGAGATGAATAAATATCTATGGTGCTTTACATGGTATTTTACCATGTGGGCTTCTTTCTGTGTGGGCTTTTTTCCATGTGGGCTTTATTCCTGTGAGCATTTATGACCATGGGCTTTTTCCTTGTGAGCATTTATGACCGTGGGCTTTCTTCTGTGGGCTTTTTTCATATGGGGCTTTTTTCTGGTCATCGAGTTTGTTATTGCTGACAAGATCAAAAGATAGAAGAGGATTATAAAATGATTAAAGATAGCAGCTAGATAAAATAACTGTGTTGTAATAAGTGATTTAACTACCCACACATTGATTTTGTCAATATGTGCTCAAGTCGGGAAAAAGAGATTGAGTTTCTAGACACTCTCAATGACTGTGCTATGGAGCAGATGGTCACAGAAGCTACCAGGGGTAAGGCAATCCTGGATTTGGTCCTAAGTAATGCCCAAGACCTGGTGAGAGATGTAAAAGTGATTGCACCACATGGGAACAGTGACCATAATGTTATTGAGTTCAACATTTGTATAAATAGGGAGTTGGCCCAAAAGACCAACACACCCATGTTTAACTTTAAAAGGGGTAACTACTCTGAAGTGAAGGGACATGTGAGGAAAAAACTGAAAGGAAAAGTGGAAAGGTTCAAAACCACTGGGGAAGCTTGGAGACTATTTAAAACTACAATCCTAGAAGCTCAGAAAAAATCTATACCACAGGTTAGGAAAGGCACATATAGGTATAGGAAAAGGCCTGCATGGTTAACAAACAAAGTAATGGAAGCTGTAAAAGGTAAGAAGGAGTGGAAAGCTTTAAGCAGTGGAAAGCTAGCCTCAGTGATGTTGATAAAAGGGAACACGGGCTTTGGCAAATAAAATGCAAGTCTGTGATCAGGCAGCCAAAAAGGGAATATGAGGAGCATATTGCAAAAAACATAAAGACCAACAATAGAAGTTTCTTCAAATACATTAAAAGCAGGAAACCAGTCAAGGAGGCAGTAGGGCCCTTGGATGACCAAGAGGCAAAAGGAGTACTGAAGGATGATAGGGAAATGGCTGAAAAGCTGAATGCATTTTTTGCTTCTATCTTCACTGTGGAAGATGAGAAGTGCTTGCCCACTCCAGAACTGCTGATTTCGGGAGGGGTGTTGAAAGACCTGAGTCAAATTGAGGTGACAAGAGAGGAGGTCCCACAACTGATAGACAACTTAAAAACTGATAAATCACCAGGCCCGGAGTTCTAAAGAACTCAAGAGTTCTAAAAGAACTCAAATGTGAACTTAATAATAATACTTTCAATTTATTGATCGCTTTTTCCCACACACCTGTGGGCTCAGAGTGATTTACAGTTACTCATTTGACAGTTGGGCTAACAATATTCATGGGGAAGGGGAGACAACACATACAATTATTTAATCACACACTTGTAGCTGCTTGGGAGATTCATCTGCAGGCTGAATCAGATGTGATCCCACGGTGTTCTTTTGTTGGCTGGCAGATGACATCAGGACTCGCGATTTTGCATTGTCACACTGCCACCGCCTGGCCGATTTGCTCCACTGCAGGAAATGCTGACACAGATTTTTCCACCTGTTTTGATCTCGCAGTGCAGCAGACATCTTCCAAAGACAGCTAACCTGAAGAGATTGGTGTGCCCACCCCTAGTGGGTGGTATCCAATTTTATCTACTTGCTGAAGCTTTTGAATCGCTGGGTGGACGGTGAACTAAGGACAAGGCTTGGTTGCTCACACCAGCACAGGGCTAGAACTGACAAAGCTTGGCAGTTCAGATGTTATAGTTATGCAGAGGATGTCACCTCTGCGCCACCGCTCCCCTTGTGGATCTCCTGACATAAATATGTAATCTTTCATTAAAATCTTTACCCATTCCTGAGGACTGGAAGGTAGCTAATGTCACTCCCTTCTTTAAAAAGGGTTCCAGAGGAGATCCAGGAAATTACAGGCCAGTCAGTCTGATGTCAATACCAGGTAACTGTTATTAAGGAAAGGATTAGTAGGCACATTGATGAACAAAAACTATTGAGGCAGACTCAGCATGGGTTCTGTAAGGGAAGATCTTGGCTGAGTTCCGACTGGCAGTTTGCCCCAAGATAGGCATGTTTCAGCAACATTCACAACCGGATTAAAGGGGGCATTCACACAGGCACATCTGTCTGGCGTTCCCCACCCATAGTCAACCCGTCATGTACCGCTTCGTTCCTGTGTTTAAAAGATACCTGGTGAAAGTGGTAGCAAATCCTGGAGAGTATGTTTATCGCACTTCATTCTGCTTCCAGGAAGTGTGAATGCTAACCCAAAAACCCGGGAACCACCTGCGGTAATAATGTCCGCCGGATGTTTCTGCACAAGGTGCATTTGATTGCTCTGGAGAGGCAGCAGCGATATGATTGGATGTGCTCCACTGTACCACCCAATGTGGTATCGGCACAATGGGATCCCCCCAAATCGCCCTGATGTGCTTATGCACATGAGTGCATATGCGCACATAGCCTAATTACCAGGAAAAATCTGTTTACAGCCGTGCCTCCAGGCCAGCAGTCTGAACACTCCCTCGCGCCTCCTCCTGGTATGCTCCTGCATCAGTCAGCACAGTGTGACCAGGAAAACCCAGAACAGTTTGTTCTGGGGCTTTTTTGCCACAACTCACTTCTGCTTCAAACTGCCAGTCTGAACTCAGCCCTTGCCTCATTAACCTGTTAGTGTTCTTTGAGGGAGTGAACAAACATGTGGACAAGGGGGTCCCACTAGATGTTGTTTATCTTGACTTCCAGAAAGCTTTTGATAAAGTTCCTCATTAAAGTCTCCCATGTAAGCTCAATAATCACATAAAACCATAATTTGATCAATACAGTATTAAAACTCAGACACAATAAAGTGCTAGTACATTCCTCATTCCCAGTTGACTTTTCAGCCTTCTGTGGCTATCTAGGGTGATTGGCTCAAACAGTATTAAAGGGACCAGTGGACCATGGTTCCGTCAGCATAGATATTAGTTGTTGGCGGTAGAGGTGGTAGTGGTGTTAGTGGTGGCGGCTCCAAAAGCCTGATGGAAGAGCTCCGTTTTACAGGCCCTGTGGAACTGTGAAAGGTCCCGCAGGGCCCTGATCTTTTCTGGGAGCTCATTCCACCAGACTAGAGCCACCACTGAAAAACCCTGGCCCTGATTACCACCAGTCTGGCCTCCTTGAAGCTTGGGAGAGCCAGCCGATTCTGGGTCCATGATCGCAGCATCCTCTGGGGTACATATGGGGAGAGGCAGTCCTTCAGGAATGCAGGTCCCTGGCCATAAAGGGCTTTAAAGGTAAGAGCCAGCACCTTGAAGCGAATCTGGTATGCTATAGGCAGCCAGCGCCCAAGGTCATCCAGCAACTGCAAGTGGAGGAGTGGTTAATAAAACCCAGTTCTCCCAGATTAGAATCCACAAACTTAACCACTACAGCAAACTAGTAGCAGCCAAATGGAGAAACAAAGCACAATGCTATTCAGGTGTTTTCTCCCACAACTTTAACATCTCTGCTATTGATTTCAGGATGTCCACACACCTCCGCCTCTTATATGCTGTAGTTCCTATGGCATACTATTCAACAAGAGCACCCTAGGATTCATTGTGACATCACAGAGTCAAACAAGATGAAATGCTGGGAAACATACAACTGGATCCTCCTCTCAGTGTTTTAAAATGTTAATAGAACCTCTGCGAAGAGCCCAATTCAGATCAGGTCCACTTAAGGAACCAAAAAGTAGTTTAATTATTTCCTCTGATGGGTTGTCATCAGTCTGATTGGAGACTCCAATGCTATTATTAGGCCTCGAAGAAAAGGGGGAAAAAACCAGGGAGGCTGTATATATATAAAAAAGAAAACTAATAGCAGTGTGGGAGGGATCAGGTTTGACTAGCAAACATATATATGTGGGGGGAAAGATACCCTGGCTATGAGGCTTCTATTTGTATTTAAAAACCACTGAAAGGCTCTGATCACAGCTCTTGCTTGACCTGTACATGCTTGGTTTGTGGACTGCTGCAGCTTCTGAGAACATCAAAATACAAGTGTCTTTTCCCCATTGGCACTGGAATCACAGGGAACACACTGACCAAAGAATTTGCTTTGGCAAGTATATCTATGCCATTCGCACATTGCTAATCACTCCTTTGAACAAGCTTCATTCATTTCCTGTAGATATACTGAAGGAGAAGGGACTAACTACTACCATACTTAATGAAAAGTCTTCCGGTGGCACTAGGACTGGGACTTCTTATACTAGAATACTGGGACATAATTACACCAGCAGATGTAAAATGCCTAACTGAATTCACAAGAAATTACTCCTTTGCTCATTTGCCTGTTTACAATGAAGGCAACAGAATGATCTGTTCCTTTGCTAGACAGCAAGACTTCTGTTAAGTGTCATTGTCCTGACAAAACTTCTCTCAGTGCCATTGTGTTTATTTCCTTAGCACAGCAAAGTTAAACAATGGAGTACGTTGGTGCATAAGCTCTTCAACCATTGAGATATTGAATTCTGATCTTTAATAAACCAACACTGATTTGCTGCACTGCTTCTGTTTGCCTAGTTAAGCTCCACCGGCATAAGAAAAGGACTCATATAATTTAATCAGATTGCTTTTTTCATTTTATTTTTTATTAATGCAGCAAGCAGGCCCTGAGTACAGTGATTTCTTCAAGTTCTGACAATAAAAGTCCTTTCTTATCAGAGGAGAACTCTGAAACTATAACAAGATGGTTGGCAGTGACTGAAGGTTATATAACGACAACTGGAGTCACTGTTCTTTAACAGAGATTTCCTTTGCAGGCAGCATTCATACTAGCAACATGGTTGTTGCCTCCCAGTGGCAAATACAACTCTGCTGTGGCAAGTGTTTGAATATAGGTTTGAATACAAGCTACTGCACTGGTCTTTTGAATGGCAGTATAGCAAGCCACCTGGCTAGCTCCTGGCTATTGTCAAATCTGCATTTGCATTTTAAACCAGTTTTGTGCTGCTGCGACGCCGTCTTTCTGTATGCTTGTTTGAAGAATTGTTTGGGCTGAATCTGTATTTGCATTTTTAAATCAGTTTCATGCTGCTGTGATGCCGTCAAGCATAGAGAAAGACAGCGTCACAGCAGCACGAAACTGATTTAAAAATGCAAATGCAGCACAAAACTGATTTAAAAATGGAAATGCAGATTCAACCCTTTAGAGAAGATTCATTTAAAGTGGTGTGGAGGCGCAATGACAGTGGAACCGCCACAAGAGGGTGATGAACATATGCAGACATGCAAAAGTATGCTAGCACTATTGAAGTGTGAAAATGAAAGCAAATGTAGACAGTTTTTTTGAAGACAGAGTCAGAAGGCTGGGACACTGGTGGGAAAGAGAAATGCAGATCTGACCTATATGAGTCTGGAATTCAGCCTCTTCACTAAGGGCAGTTTCCCGTTCCACTTCCAGAGTCCGTGTGGTACAGTGAGAAAGAGCAGCAGACTGTAAACTGGGGAACTGGGTTTGAGTCCTTACTCTCCCACATGAAACCTCTCTCTCAGAACTCTCTCAGGCCCACCTACCTCACAAGGTGACTGTTGTGGGGAGATTAAAGGAAGGTAGCAGCTTTGACAAATCTTATATAAAACCAACTCTTCTTCTTCCAGTTTGGTTCTTGCTAACAGCCAATTCAGTTGAAAGTCTTCTGATGTACTTCTGTTATTACAGTAAAGTTACCTCTTGGTTATGTACCTTCTGTGTATATCTTCTTCATGATATTTAACACTTATTACAACCCAACCAGGAGTGGAGACAAGGATCAAGTTCACAGGAACCTACCAACTAGAGCTGTCAACTCCAGGGTGGAGGTTGGAGGTTGGAGAGGGGATGGAGCTCAGCAGAGAAGTGATGCCATGGAATCCACCCTCTGAAGTTGCCATTGGCTCTGGGGGAACTGGACTCTGTAGTCTGGAGATCAGTTGTAATTCCAAGAGACCCAAGTTCTTCCAGGAGGGTGATAATCCTAGTTTCCACTCCGCCATTCTATTACCTTATTCCCATGCATGGATAAACCAGGCCTTAATCTCTCCTTCTCACCTAATGCACCACAGAGCCCTGATCACACTGTAGTTTGTTCAGCTTTCCTCAAGTACTGTTTCCTGTCATTTCACTTCAATCTCTTGCCAGCTTGGCTTTCAAAGAGTCTTCCCAAGTATACTGGCCTCTCACTGAAGTTGCTAATGACATTTTACAGAGTTGATGTAAATAATTCAGCTTCAATGTTAATAATGCACATCAGAGGAAGAAAGGAATTAAGGAGGATAGCCAAAAGGGAGAAGATATGTGTTTAGCAAGGATATGAAACAAAGCCAAGAGATAAAGGAAGGCTCCCCCTTACTGCATGATCACAAAAGAAATGGTGTCAATACAATGAAACTGCTTGGCAGACAGGAAAGGCACCACTGCTATCTCTATGGAAAAAGGGTTAAAAAAAAATCAAAGAGGGAATATATAACCTGAAGTACACACTGTGGTGTGTGGTGTGTGCATGTCCATCCATACAGAAGTTGTCAAAAACAAGATGTTTAGAAAGTGTACCCTCACTGGAAATAATTGTCTGTTGCTGAAATGGAATACTGTTGCATGGGAATCTGCATTTTCCAGTTCTAATGGCATATCATGAAATATTTCTGTTCTTGAGGAAATATTATACAGAATCTATTCATAGTTGATGGGAGCTTGCAGATGATTGCAATACTGTGGCATGACTGGCTTGCCTGAATATGGAAAACAGTAAGTCAAAAGTGAAGTCAGGTTCTTGTTGTCAGAGACTGAATGTTCTGACCTCCTGCCTGACATCTTTAAACTCCACTATTGAGAGATAAGTCATAGCAAACTAGGATTTTCTCATGGCAAAGGGGCACCACAATGACAGTTTAACTGAGCATCCCACAGCCTTCTCAGAGTCCCCCTCTTCTGACCAAGGAACTGGACACAAGCCCCACCACACCCAGACAAAACTGTTTCAGACCTACAGGCACAGCCATCTGAAATCATCACCCATCTTTTAACCAGGGACAATTCAATGTTTATTCTATCTAGTTGGTCCTGAATATTTTTCATCTAGCAAGATAAATTGGCTGACCCAGCTGAGCTCTGAGGAGGAGCAGGAGACAGAGTTGCTAGAGGGGTGAGTATTTTTTACTTGCTTTCAGCTGAGGGGATTTAGCTGAGGGCATTGTGTGGGAGGACTGTGTTTGGGAGTGTATAGGGAGTAGAGTTGTTGAAAAGTCCTGGCTGCTTGAGATAGGGTGAGAAAGGGTCATTGTTTGAATGTAATTGAGTGCCTGGGGGAATTGAATAGCTGCTGCCCCGCCTCTGTTGGGGGGGGGCTCTATATAAGGCAGCACCTTGCCAGAGGCAGAGATGACCCAGATGAGCTCTGAGAAGGAGCAGGAGACAGAGCTGCTAGAGGAGTGTTTTTTACTTGCTTTCAGCTGGGGGGATTAAGCTGAGGGGACTGTGTTTGGAAGTGTGTGGAAGGGATTAGAGTTGGTGCAGAGTCCTGGCTGCTTGAGATAGGGTGAGAAGGGGTCATTGTTTGAATGTAATTGAGTGCTTGGGTGAATTTGAATAGCTGCTGCCCTGCCCTCTGATGGGTGAGGCCTCTATTTAAGGCAGCACGAGCCAAAGGGCTCTTTGCCTGTGGCTCTTAGCCTAAGGACTCATAGACTAGGGGCTCTGTAAGGAAGAGCCAAAAAGCCAAGGCCCTAGTCTCCTTGTGTTCCCAGTAAGGTAAGTAGACTTCTACAAGGAGAATCACATAAGAACATAAGAGAAGCCAATGTTGAATCAGGCCAATGGTCCATCCTTCTTGAGTTATTGGGCTGACTCTGTATCACACTTGCACCAGAAGTTCCATGTCTCCCTGGTGCATATGTTGAATCATAGTCTTAAGCAGTTTCTTAACAATTCCTTCACTGAAATGCTCTGCAATTTAATATAATGTAGCCAGTGCATTTGTATGGTGATGCAGAATTAATTTTCACAAACAGAGCAGCTGCAGAACTCTGGGAATCTCTAGGAATCACCTGAAACTGTGGCTTTATCATAGAGTTTCCGGCAATATTTAAAGAGGCATACCATCTGGCATGACCCCCACTGATCTGGTTCTGGACCCCAGTTCAGATGCTTTGGGTGAGGAGCCTGGGGAGTCAGAAACATGGCCTGGGGGTAATCAGGAAACTTTGGGAGATACCCACATGGTAGGACTCTACCCCATTTGTTCCAGAGGCTGCCCTGATGAGCCTAGAATTGAGATTCCTGCACCAACTCAGTGCTAGTCCAGGATTCACCTCCACCCAGTAGCAGCATTGGAGGCAACAGGCTTGTGTTGAGATACTTGAGAAGAGCCACAGTGCCAGGTTAGCAGCCAGCTGAGGAACCAGACTAGACTTAGGGTGTGAGCACACCAGCAGTTTGGCCCAACATAGCCACCCCTCCCCTCCAGATCAAATGGACGTGATCAAATGCATGTCTGGCTCCCATGCCCCACGTGTCCCTGCCTCGTGCTAAAATGACTCCCATGAGGATTAAATAGCCACTGGCAAATGACAGTGGCTACCTCAGTGAGGTGCTTCTATGGCAAGTTTCTGGGTGTCTGATCACCCAGGTACGCCATGGAAATGTATGAGCAGTGTGATCATTCCACTCCATTTCTGGTGCATCTTTTTTTTTTCAACCCCACTCTGACATGCGCTTCAGTCTCCCATAAAATGCAACCAGAACTGTTTGTGTGCTTGTCTGCTTCTGTGCATGCACAGTGGGACTTAGGGAGAAAAAACAACCAACCCAGCCGTAGGTCCATGGCTGTGGTGCATTAGCAATGTAAATTACCAACCACAGGCCTGCAGCACTATGATCGACGCAAAGTGTTCCAAACTCAAGTGGCTTATTTAGAGCCAATATACTGCTGTGGCAAACTGCTTGTGTGACCACACCCTTAGTCTCTGCAGAATTCTGGCCTTTATCTCTGTGTTGTGATTGGCCTTTAGCTAACTGTGGGTGTGGCTTTGACAGCCCGGGAGAGTTTAAAAAGGGAGCTGTGCTCCACTTGTTTGTTGTGTGTTCCTGAGTTGAAGTCTTGCTGTTAAATAAAGCTGAAATCACTTTTTGCTGAATCCTGTTGTTGAGTCTCATACTTAACACACACAATCTTTGGAAGCTGTGGGGGCAGCCAGCCACTGCATGATCAGACACAACCGTGGGTGAATTGGGGGGAGGGCTGCCATGTGTTTCTGATGTGCTTCAACAAGGGATTGATGATTCTCATCTCTGCACTGAGTGATCCCTATGTAGTATGCAATGATGCACATACGGAAATGGGGAAAAAAACAATGGCATAGAGTCAGGATGGCCTGATCAGACCATCCCGACGCCATGGAAGCGCTCTGGAGCGATCACACAGGGCAAAGTCCATTCCTGGCCCATAGCAACTCATTTGATACTGGACTTTCCCTAGTGTCTTTTTACTCCACTTCTGTGGTGGGGCAAAATGGGTTGCTGACGGGTGCAGGACGCTTCCCAGATGTTTGTGTCTGATTGCACCCTTAAAATCTACCTGGCATTCCCGCCTATGGCATGGCTAGTTCTGTGTGTGATCACGACCTAGATTGCCCTTCCCTACAGGTAGTTGAAATAGGCACAGAAACAGTTAAAATAGGCATAGAAAAAAAATTCAGTACTAAAGATGCCCTCCTCAGGCTGGAAATAATGAGATTTTTATTATTAGCCTCTTGAATTTTAGGCTTGCAAAGAAGTTCAGGCCATCTCAACCTACTTTCAGTCTATGTCCTTTCATTTTCTTCAAAAGTAACTTCCACCTGCAGCAACAGATTATCAGATCAGTGATGTGAAGCAGAGGTCTGCTTTTGCATCCTGTAGCTCCAAAAGACCAGAAAATTAAAATTTGCAGTGATCTTTGTACTAGGAACTTGTTGTTTTTGTGGCTTTATGGGGTATCTGAGACCTAAGGAGCAGCCCTTTTCATTACATACATTACTACTAGGGCTGCCAACTAGAACTGCCAACCCTCTAATGGGGGATCTTCTGTCCCCCATCCCAAACAGAGGCCCAGATCATGTACTAAATTCCCAGATTTTACTTGGAAAACTGACCATGTGAACCAAACCTATGCATTATATTTAATATTATTCAACCTTTATGCTACAGCTTGGACAGAAATGGAAATGGGGATGAGAAGATCTACTTCCTGGATGGGAGTAGATCATGCTTTCATCTCTGTAAGGCTATCATTTGGTGTTGCCCAAATGGCTCTTGGAATTCTGTGGAAAAGCTTGAAAATGTGATTCAAGAGGCATGGGCTTTCATTTCTTTATCCAATGCTTAGGACATTTGTTTTATTATGTCAGCATTCCTTATACATTATTTGACAGAAGGGTTGAATGTCCATTACAGATTACAAAGTATCAGAAAACCAAAAATGGGATATAGAAGGAGGGTAAGAAAGAAATGGAAAGAGGTTTCAAAGAGACCCAATCCATAATTCGTTTAGATAAAGTTGCCACCTGATTTTACAGATGCAATGAGGTACCTCTAAGTATAATTACTATGATATGGCTCAGCCTCCAAGGTATTTCTTACAAGGGGCCCCTTGTTTTATCAGTTTCCTTAGAAATACTTGCCTGGAAGCTAATGTGATCAAGTCATATCAATGTGGACTCATTAATTAACACATTATGTTTGGCAATGAATATTTTAATACTATTCAAAGCTATACATATGCAAATCAAGTCCATGCTGCATGTCACCTAGGGAAGAGTTCTTTAATTAATTTGTGACATTACTTTTGTTTTGTCACATCTCTCCTCCCTTCCTGCCAGAAAAATATTCAAGGACAGGGTGGGGGGAAGAGAGGGAGAGAGTTTCCAGTAATTGCATTTCAATCCCAAGTTATTATAGAACAAGATTCTGGCATAGGCAGGAAAGGTTAAATATTTTTAAAATGCAAACAAGATGAATCTTTAAAAAGCTTCCAAAGACTCTTGGAGCCATAAAGCCCTTTTACCATCTATTGGCAGTTCCCTTAACAAAAGATGCTCTTAAGTTATGCAGGCTTCTCATTTGTCAGTTCAGAGATTTCTCTGTCTCCTCTGTTGCACACGCTGTATAATTTAAGGTGACTCATTGTACAGGAAAGTTCACCTTCCATTAAAATGTTTTCTTTAGTAAGCACTCTCCTGCAAGTGCTGTAGTGTAAACATGAGTAGCTACGAATACGAACATTTATTAAATACTGATGAATATTTCAATACCTAAGGGAGAGCAATTCACAGCTCAATCATCCAGGCCATTTTAAGTGCAGCACAGGACAATTCCACTACATCTTCCATTAATATTTTATTGCCCATTTTATTCTGTTTACCTTTTTGGTTAATATATAATTTAAACCTCTTCTACCAAAAAGGAGGAGGGGGAAGGAGTGAGAGAGAAGGGAACAACTGTTAGCCTGCTTTTAACAAATCTCTGGTGAGAGCTTCTTCTTCATTTAAAATTCATTCTGAAGAATTGTATTTAATACTGGTAACACAAACCTCAAGTATTCAAGTTAAAACTTAGAAGCATGTGTTGTACGACAACCCACACTCTTCCTTAGATTTGAAATACATCAGTCAGTGACCATAAAGGGGGGTGGGGGTGGAATCAGGAGAATACCTTTTAAAGAGACATTGCTTAATGACCTAGTGGAAGATGGCACTCCAACCTGCAGTGGGACATTGTGTCTTGCCCTAGTCAGAGAGAGCTTTTCTAACCTGACCTAACAACCACACGCCCCCAAGCAAACAGCAGGAGTTGCTCACACAGAAGAACATGATTGTCCCAGAGAGTGTTCTCTGTAGCGTACAGCTCACACAATAGTGGGAAAAAAAGAAAATAAATGGAAGCTGAGAGTGTTCCTTCTCCTCCATAGTTGAAGCAGGGCAGAAATGATATTTGTACATTCTTCAGAGTACACAGCGTGCAGTTCACACAATCACAGATGTCGCACAGGTTGCTGTCCTTTGGACTACAGTTTAGCCCCATACACCAACTAAAATTAACAGGAAAAATTATCATGCCATTATCTTAAGTTCCCAGGGACCCTGTAAATGATTGGTTGTTACAAAAGGTATTAGACAACACAGGCAAAAGATATTCTTCCTGATTCCTACAGAACTATTAGGGGATTATTTATGTGAATTCCAAATCAGTTCCCAATCTGGTTGATTTATAAAACCAAGTTAAGGAAGAAGAAGGAGATTGGCTGAACAATGATCAGCTGAGCTGACTTTTTTTCAATACAAGTCTAAGAACATTTTTCTTGGAAGTAGAAAAAAGCAAGGGTCCAGTAGCACCTTAAAGACTAACACAATGTGTGACATGGTATGAGTTTTCATGAGTCACTAATCACTTCTTCACTTCTTACTAAAGGTTATTGTGACATGAATTTTTTTGCGTGAACTAGAGCCCACATAACAACACAAGAGATCCATGTTGGATCAGGCCAATGGCCCATCCAGTCCAACACTCTGTCACACAGTGGCCAAAACCCAGGTACCATCAGAAGGTCCATCAGTGGGGCCAGAAGTCCTCTCAGTGTTGCCTCCCAAGGACCAAGAATAATTTTGTAAACCTCTTTCATGTCACCCTGCAATCATCATTTCTCCAAGCTAAGAGCTGTAACCCCTTTTAACCTTTTTTCATAGGGAAGATGTTCCACCCCCTTAATCATTTTGGTTGCTCTTTTATGCACCATTTCCAATGCTATAATATCTTTCTTGAGAGCACTTCTACCATAGCATAGATGCTCACTAAGAAGGGATTTTTAGAAATTTGACCCCTAAGGGGGTAAAAGGGGTAAAATGTGCTTCCCCCATTGCTTCCTATGTGGCTGCCAGGCTGCTGCCTCCTTGCACACTCCACTCTCTGATTGGTCAGCTGCAGAGCTCAGTGTTCTGAGGTAAAAAAAAATACAGGAGACTGCAGGGAGCTAATGACAGTTGAGGAAATCAGGAATGGTCAACCACCTGTGAGTGAGATGCAGCAATACTGCTGGCTCAGCCTTTGACAGCTTCAAACACACCCCACACACAGTCTGTCAGGTGCAGCAACGAGTGCTGAGTGCTTAAAGCCATCAGGGAGCCTGTCCCAGCAGTAATGCCTTAGAGATCCTTCTGGCCCAGCCTCCACAATGGCTCGCAATATTCTACCCCTCCCCCTTCTACGCTGGACAGGCAGCTGCCTGTCAAATGTGGGAAAGGGAGTGGGATGCTTACAGCCATTGAGGAGGCTTGCTCAGCAGCATTGCCTTAGTGTTGCTGCTGGCCCAGCCTCCCTGATGCCTTTAAACACACTCCCCCCAACAACAGACAGGTGGCTGTCTGTCAGATGTAGGAGCAGGGCCAGGGTACTTTAATCCATCAGGGAGGCTGCCCGAGCAGAAACACCTTAGAAGTGCTGCTGGGCCAGCCTCCACAATGGCTTTAGATACACTCCTACCCACCTCTCCTCCACCTGACAGGCGGCTGTCTGTCAGGTGCAGGAGCAGGGGCAGAGCTTTGAAAGCCATTGGGGAGGTTACCCAAGCAGCATCGGCTTAGCAATTCTGCTGGCCCAGTCTCTGCAATGGTTTTAGCCACACTCCCACTGACTATGGAAATATACCCCAAATTGGTAGAAAAGTAGTTTCTTGTATTAGGTTATTTAACTTCTCACAATGTGGGTTCTAGAAAATTTGTTCATATTAGTTTGCTTAATATCTGATTGCTTGGATGTTGTTTTGAATATATAGTTATGTCCAACTTTTTAAATATAACATAAATAAGAAGCATTTTTTCTTTAAAAAGGGAGGCATGCCCTGCAGCCCCCCCCCCCAAAAAAAATTTCAATGCCCAGGCCAAACCCCTGCACCAAGAAATCCAAAATAAGGAGAGTGCATTCCTACCATGATGTCAACCCCCACTCCAAAGAGATTTCTGAGAAACATAATCCCTAAGGGAGTAAAAATGGGGCAAAATGTGTTCCCCCAATTGTTTTCCATGTGCCTTGTAGGCTCCCTCCTTGCCGCCCCCCTCTGATTAGTCAGCTATGTAGCTCAGAGTTCAGAGATAAAACCTGCCTGCTTGCACCCACGCCCCTCTGATTGCTCAGCTGTGGATCTCAATGTATTGAGGTAAAAAACAGCCCACAAGCTTCGCCTCAAAGTGGGGGCTCCAGTGATGCTGCTGCAGAACCTCAACCCACCCAAACTCTGCAATGGCACCAGACTGCAAATGAAGGCCCTGCACAGGAACATCATCGAGGCCCAGGGCTGGTTTGTCCATAGAGGTGAGGTTAGCCAACTGCCTTAGGGCACCACCTCCAGGGGGTGCCATTGGTCTGCGAATATGAATGCACACTGGCCCTGCTCACTGGCTGACTCTCCCAGTGCCGCAGCTCTGTCTGACCGTCCACCTTCCCCTGCCCAAGAGCGTGTGCCCCGACAGAAGGGAGAAAGAGAGCCCAGTGGCCATGAGGCACCCAGCAGCTGCTGCCTCTGCCCCCCAAGGAACTCTGGCAAGGTCCTGGAGGGGTGGGAAGGCAAGGGTGGGGTTTTGGGCCACCCAACAATAACTACAGCACAATGGAGGTGGGTCACCACCTGGTGCCTTTGTCACCCGCCCCCTGCCACTGCGCTGAGGCAGTTGATGCAAGGCTGGACTCCGGCAGGCCGCTCAGTGGCTGGCTCGCTCCCCGATCTCGCGACGCCTGGCTCCTGCTGTCCCACTATCATCAGAGGCCCTTGTCACAATGCCTTTAGAGTCTGCAGCTACAGATCCTCGATATGAATTGTGAGGGGGTAGAGGCACTGACTGTACACAGGCTCAAATACACATTTTAAAAAAAAATCGGGGGGACAAACTCCAGAACCTAACTCAAGCTACTGAAAAACAGATTTCAGCATAAACTAAGCTCTGGCACCTGCTGTTTCATTCTGCTGGACTTGAATGCTTTCCAGTGCTTGCAACGAGAGGGGCAGGTGCTTACAGGACTTGCAGCTTTCCCAGCCTATGCCACCCAGCACGTAGTAGCTCCACTCTGATCCAAAAGTGCCCATATACTACGGTCAGAACAGCTGGCATGGCTGAAGGTCCCCTTCTCTTAAGCTGATCTATGCCAGGGCTAAGCCTCACATCCTCGTTTTCCTCTCCTTCTCCCTCCCCTCCTGCGTGCTTGCTGGGAAATGTATCCATCTATTTAATGTATCCATCTATGACCACGTGCGAGGTGAAGTCTCCACACTGTCAGGCGAAGTGCCTAAGCTTTGCTCCCAGAGACAATGGCCAAGCGGCTCCTAGCCCCGAGCCACTCAGAGGCCGTAAGCCTACAGAACTCTCAGCCACTGTTATAGCCTATCATGAGTGTGGGGTGCATTTGGGGTGTGGGGTTTATTGCACATATAAGCCGGCCTGCGTGCCAGAAAGTTTGTCTTGTTCTGCACTGGAAATAAAGTATGAGAGCTGAAATCACTAGTAAGTCTCAGTACTTTCCCCTCCACCCCAGCAAGCCCCCTTTGCCATGCTTCCTCAGTCTCAGAAGAACTTGCTAAGCCCAAGTCCTGCCTCCTTCCCAGCCATTGGCTGGCTGCAATGGGCAAACTTGCTTGGCCGTTGCTTCAGAGCCGCTGAGGGTTTGGATTGCTGCCACTGCCACTAGTAAAAAGAAGTGAGTTTTCAAAGCTCATGGCGCCCGGTGGGGGTCCTTTCCTTCCCAAGGGTCTCTGAGGCCATCCATCACTTGCTCTTCCTGCCTCACACTGCAGCCCTCCCTCGCCCTCACCGCTGTTTCCCCCTTGCACACCGAGTTGGCCACTGAATTGGCTCCTCCATCGCCGCAGCAGCCCTCCTGCTGCCTGGCCTCTCCCCACTCCCTCCCGCGCCCTTTCACCTTCCCACTGTCTAGTTGTGATGAACAAGCTCCCCTCCCCCCTCTGGCAGCCCCCCACGATGCTCCCATCTCTGCCCCCGCACCCCCATGAAGACGAAGAACAGGCTTTCTTCCATGTGTTTCTGTATGGTTTGTGTCTGCCTTTTCTGTCTTTCTCCTGATCCCCCCTCCAGCCCCCAAGCCACAGCGACCCCTCCCATCTTCACTTGTAGAAAATGGCCACTTCAGGTGGACTCTATGGCATTATACCCCTGTTGAAGTCCTTTCCCTCCTCAGTCCAACCTGGAGTTGGCAATCCTAGTGAATGTTCCCCTAGGGATACAGCTCATTCTACTTCCTCAGAATTCTACCAGGTCATTTGGATTAGATTTGGATTTGTGTTTTTCATTCTTCCTAAAATACATTTATGTTTGAAAATTAGGGGGGGGGACCCATGGGAGGCACCAGAAGGTAGCCTTGCCTAGTGTGCAAAAAAACCTGGCACCGGCCCTGTCGAGGCTACATTGCTTGCTGGCATTGCTTGGGGAAAGTCAGTGTTCATACCACACATACCATTCATACCATCAGAAAAACCCTTTGAGTTCAAGTCCCAAGGCCAGACACTGAAGGTGCCAGGAATTGACTTAACAGACAGTTGCTTCTCACATGGACTACTCCAGAGTGAGCTGACCAAGCAGTCTAGTGATCCTAGCACCTGAAGGCAGAACCACCAATGTGATCTACAGAGAGGACCTTCAATAGAGAGAGAAAAAATATGTATGACTCACTTCATTTTTTACACTACAATCTTCTCCATTAGAATTCCTACAACGAATGTTACATTTCAAACTTCTCATCATCAGTATTATAACTGGCTTTATGGAACTTAAATACCATAGTGAAGCACGGGTATCAGGCTAGGAGATTTATACAGGGGCATTATGATACTGGCTGATTTGTTTTCAGTCCCCTTCCTAATTGTTAAGTATGCCATTCAACAACAAGATTTCAGCAACAAGTGATTTCAACTGTATTTAACAGCAAACTCCAACTCAGGAACACACCACAACAAGAGCGGAGCACAGCTCCCTTTTTAAACTATCCTGAGCTGTCAAAGCCACACCCATAACATGTTAAAGACCAATCATAACACAGGGATAAAGGCCAATCAGGACCATTCCCTCTTTGCTACATTTTCACACAGTGATTGGATATTTACAATGGTTTCGCAGAAACCAGCCAATGGTAATGCGACAGATGAAGAGCCACATTCAGACTGAAGCTTAACATCAGACTACATAAAATGGATTCACAGTTCAGTACATAACACTAATAATCCCCAGCACAGCATTTGCCTTTTTTAAGAACATAAGACGAAGAACCCTGCTGGATCAGACCAATAGTCCATTTAGTCCAGCATCCTGTCTCATACAGTGGCCAACCAGTTTTTCTGGACAGCCAACAACAGAGCATAGAGGCAGAGGTCTTCCTCTGATGTTGCTTTTGGTTTTGGGATTCAGAGGCTTTGCTTTTGCCTGTCCTGAACCTACTACCCATCAGTTTCATTGGATGCCCTTGAGTTCTAGTATTTTGGGAGAAAGAGAAAAAGTTCTCTTTGTCAACTCTCTCCATCCCATGCATAATTTTATAAACCTCTGTCAGTTCCCCCCTTAGTGGTCTCTTTTCTAAACTAAAACGTTTCAGACTCTTCAGCCTTTCCTCATAAGAAAGGTGCTCCAATTCCCTAATAATCTTGGTTGCCCTCTTCTGTATTTTTTCCAGCTCTGCGATGTCCTTTCAGAGATATGGTAACTAGAACTGTACACAATATTCCAAATGAGGCCACTTCATAGATCTATACAGGGGCATTACAATATCGGCCATTGTATTCTCAACCCTTTTCCTAGTAATCCCTGCCTTTTACTTCATTGGGTTGACCCTTTCATTGAGCTGTCCACTACATCCCCAAGATCTTTTTCCCTCTCAGTTTCAGCCCTCAGTTCAGACCTCATTAGCCTATACCTGAAGTTGAGATTTTTTTTGTCCCAGTGTGCATCACCTTACACTTACCAACACTGAATTTCAATCGCCACATTGTCGCCCACTCACCCACACACACTGAGTTGGCATCTTCAGGGAGTTATCTACCATGACTCCAAGATCTCTCTCCTGGTCAATTACCACCAGTTTGGACCCCATCAGTGTATAATTTATAGTTAGGACTTTTGGTTCCAATGTGTATTACATTGCACTTGTCCACGTTGAACCTCATTTGCTACACTGATGCCCACTCACCCAGCCTCAACAGATCCTTCTGAAGTTCCTTAAGTTCTCCCTAGTTTTCACAGCTCTGAACAACTTAGTGTCATCTGCATACTTAGCCACTTCACTGATTACTCCCAACTTCAAATCATTAATAGACAAGTTAGAAAGCACTGGATCTAGTACTGGCCCCTGTAATACCCCACTCCTTACCACCTTGCACTGTGAAAACTGCCCATTTATACTCACTCTCTGTTCAGAAAACTTGAAAAGGAGATTAGACAGATTTATGTAGATAGCTAGGTCCACCACTGGCCATTAGCAATGATGGCTAGACAGAACCTCCATGTTCAGAGGCACTATATGTCTGAATGCCACTTGTTGCAGGAAACTGTGAAGGGGTGGCCGTTACCTTTATTCCCTGCTAGTGTGATTCCCAGAAACATCTGACTGGTCAATGTGGGAAACAGAATGTTGGGAAGGGCAGACCTTTGGTTGGTCCAACAAGCCCCTGAATTTATTCCCATGGAAGCTACAGCACATACAGTTAACTTGTATTCATTTTTAGAGATCCCACTGCTTCCTCTGCACCTTTAAGTATGCTACTGAATTATTAAAATGTGAAGAAATAAAGGAGGCTTCTGTTTTCCAGTGCCAAAGGCACTATGCCCCCAACCACACTTCACTTTCTACTGCAGAGATTCTCTGGGACATTCTTCTGGGCTTGTGTTGCTTTGGTATTTTTCTCACATTAGAAACAATGGAGGATGGGGGCACCTTATTTGGGTGCCCATAGAATTGGACCCCCTGTTCCGATCTCTGAAACTTGGGGGTTCTTTTGAGGAGAGGCTCTAGCAGCAACTCTGCAAATTTGGTGCCTCTGCCTCAAAACGTCCCCTCCAGACTGCTGAATATACCCCAGGGAATTTGCCATCGACTTCAATTGTCCCCATAGGGTATAATGGATCTGAATATATTTGGGATTCCCAAATATTTACTGAATCCAAATATCACACCAATACTGGGATTCAGGAATATGGGGAAATACTATTTTTTGGGTCGAATATTCCCAGATCTGAAAAAAAATTGTTCTTACACATCCCTTAGGTAATAAGGAAGAAGAGTTGGTTTTATACCCCAACCTTCAGTACCCAAAAGAGTCTCAGAGCAGCTTACAATCACCTTCCCTTCCTCTCCACACAACAGACACCCTGTGAGGTAGGTGGGGCTGAGAGATCTAGCCCTCATCTGGAGATTGGCAACAATGGTTCCCCAGGAAGAAAAGTACAGTCTTTCTCCACAGCAGGTACCAAAGCAGCTTGCATCATTCTCCTCTCCTCCTTTTGATCTGCACAACAACCTTGTGAGGTAGGTTAGGCTGAAAGTCTGTGACTGGTCCAAAATCATCTACTCAGCTTCCACAGCAAGAACCTAGGTCTCCCCCTGGAGAAAATAACTGCTTTGGAGGGTGGACTCTATGGCATTCTATTCATCCAAGGCCTCTCCCATCCCCAGACTCTGGCCTATAGACTCCACCACGAAATCTCTAGGAATTTCCCAACCTGGAGCTGGCAACCCTAGTCAGGACTGGCCCCAATGATTTCCCCACAAAGGCCAAAGTAGGCCTAGAAAGGGCCTCCTCCCTTTGTCTTTTTACTGACAGAACCAAGCTTGGTTGCCTAGCAGTAACCACTGAGGGGAAAGTGAGCCACCCAGCAGTTTTGGCAGTGTATTCAGACAGTGAAAATAGAGGGCAAAGCTGGCAGTGGGCAGGAGAGAGGAGTGGACCCAGCCCCCAGCCAATGGCAAGCGAGTACTCTTGAGTGGCAGTTGATGGACCAATGGCTGATGGAGCACACAGCCAGTGGGAGAGCTGGCAAGTGCCAATATACTGGGTTTTTATATATATAGGATTAGCAATCAAGTAGGACAGCATAGCACAGGACAAGAAAGAAGCACAATGCACAAGAGCCATACTCTGTCCTGAGAAACAGGGAAGGATTATGCCTAATTATGCTGTATAGTTCAGGTACAGATTACAGTAAAAGCATCAACCTACATGCAGATAATCTGATCTTTTGACCTAATTGACCAATATATTCTATAGCAAAGTAAACCAGTTCTATCTGTGGTATTTATTAAACAATATCAGCTGAATCCTTTGTACTTTGTTGTGCAATGTTTAAGAACAATTTGCCACACTGCATATTAACTTTCTTAAAAAAAAACATATCCACATGTTTATTCATCAATAATGGTTCAGACTTGATCTGATATGACCCACTCACCAAATAACTGAAGGTGTGGTCCAAATTGCAGCAATGGAATTGTTTATTGGCTGTTCCCCTCTCCTTCCTATGGAGACCTGATCCTTTGCTTTCATACTTCTTACAGGCACCATGAATATTTTCCTCCCTCTGATCTTGATTTCGTATTTATAGCAGAGATGGTCAGTCGTAGGTTATTCAGAAATGAGGACATGCAAATACAATACAAATGGTCTTATGGCAGATTAATGGGAAAGCTTCCCACCTTTGATGAACTTGAAGGCTTTCTCTTCCATTGTTTTCAGGGGATCCACTTTCATTCTGTTTAAGAAATATATACCACAAGCTTTAGAACTCTATATTATGAATCGTCAGTGTTCAAAGCTGCTCTGCTGAGATGCAGAGCAGCCAGAGAACTTTACTTGAAATTTTATTGTTAAAATTCATTATCTCCCGCTAAATAAAACAGGATTCCAGTGACATGTTAAATTCTTACAAAATTTATTCTAGCATAAGCATTCATGATGCAAATGATGAAGCTCTTCTGACCCAATTCCTGACTGAGAGAATAGTGTGTGATGCAAAAAGAATTCCTTGTGTGACTGCAATAATTCTCATATAGTGTAGGTATAAAGACCTGGAGGCAATTTTTTTGGTCTGGTCCTGGGGATTAGCTTCTCATTTTATGATGGCTGTTTTTCCTGATATTGTTTTAAAAGTCACAGCCTTTGTTGTGGCATTAGTGGTGCAGCTACTTTGGTCTGTCATCACTATTTGCATTGTGTCCAGCCAAAAGGTTAAGTAGCCACTTCTGCTTCCTTGTTCCAGAGTGTTCTAATACATGGTTATTGCAGTGCTCTCTGCTCTAACTACCTTTCTACACTTTCATGAGAAGCTTCATGGCTTCTGTTGTCTCATCTGTGGTGTTGCCTCCAAATGAGCTAAATTACATTACTTACTTTTTCATGTGGCTGTTCACTTTCTGTGTTGATCTACTGTTTAAATATACCAGATAGACAGACAACCAGAGACCTATTTTAGCAGGAAGTAACAGAAGTATTATACAAGAAGGACCTCAATGTCCTTGACAACCACAATGGTATAATCACTGACCTCGAGCCAGACATCCTGGAAAGCAAAGTTAAATGGGCCTTAGAAAGCATTACTAACAATAAAGCTAGTGGAGGTGATGGTATCCCAGCTGAGTTATTCAAAGTCTTAAAAGAAGATGCTGTTAAAGTGCTGCACTCAATTTGCCAACAAATTTGGAAAACACAACAGTGGCCAAAGGATTGGAAAAGGTCAGTGTACATTCCAATCCCAAAGAAGGGCAATGTCAAGGAATGTTCAAACTGTCGCACAATTGCACTCATTTCACATGCTAGCAAGATCATGCTCAAAATCCTACAAGCTAGGCTCCAACAGTACGTGGATAGAGAACTGCCAGAAGTACAAGCTGGGTTTCGAAGAGGTAGACGAACTAGAGATCAAATTGCCAACATTCGCTGGATTATGGAGAAAGCAAGAGAGTACCAGAAAAACATCTACTTCTGATTCATTGACTATGCTAAAGCCTTTGATTGTGTGAATCACAATAAATTATGGCATGTTCTTAAAAAGATGGGAGTACCGGACCACCTCACATGTCTCCTGAGAAACCTGTATAAGGGTCAAGAAGCAACAGTTAGAACCGGATATGGAACAACTGATTGGTTTAGCATAGGAAAAGGAGTACGACAAGGATGTATATTGTCCCCTTGCTTATTTAATTTATATGCAGAGTACATCATGCGAAATGCTGGCCTGGATGAATCACAAGCTGGAGTTAAGATTGCTGGGGAAAAGATCAATAACCTCAGATATGCAGACGATACCACTCTGATGGCAGAAAGTGAAGAGGACCTCAAGAGCCTCTTACTCAAGATGAAAGAGGAGAGAACAAAAGTGGGCTTGAAGCTCAACATCAAAAAAACTAAGAACATGGTATCTGGCCCCATCACTCCTTGGCAAATAGAAGGGGAAGTCGTAGAAGTAGTGACAGACTTCACGTTCCTAGGATCCCAGATCACTGCAGATGGTGACTGCAGCCATGAAATTAAAAGACGCCTGCTCCTTGGGAGGAAAGCGATGGCAAACCTAAACAGCATGATAAAAAGCAGAGACATCACCTTGCCAACTAAAGGCTGCATGGTCAAAGCAATGGTATTCCCCGTAGTAATGTATGGCTGCGAGAGTTGGACTATAAGGAAGGCCGAGCGCCGAAGAATAGATTCTTTTGAACTATGGTGCTGGAGAAGACTCTTGAGAGTTCCTTAGACTGCAAGGAGATCAAATCAGTCAATCCTAAAAGAAATCAACCCTGATTGTTCCCTGGAAGGCCAGATCCTGAAGCTGAAGCTCAAATACTTTGGCCACCAAATGAGAAGGGAGCATCCACTGGAGAAGACCCTGATGCTGGGAAAGATTGAAGGTCAAAGAAGAAGGGGATGGCAAAGGATGAGATGGTTAGACAGTGTCGTCGATGCAACGAACATGAAATTGAGCAAACTTCTGCGGACAGCGGAAGACAGGAGGGCCTGGCGTAATCTGGTCCATGGGGTCGCGAAGAGTCGGACTCGACTGTGCGACTGAACAACAACAAAACAGAAGTATATGGTAACTACTTTACAATGTGCTAGGTGGTGGGATCCTTTAAAAAAAAGGAAATTATACAAAACATACATCCTTCCTATATTTAACTTACAGGTGGAGCTGAGATGCAAGTACAATAGTTTCCTAGATGAAGCAAAATGAACAAGTTCACATTGAAATGCTAAATACATATATTTAATTTTATTTCTATCTTTTAAAAATGCAGGACAAAAACATAAATGTTATACATGTTTGCACTGTGTATGAAGATAAAGGTAAACAAAAGATACATATCTAAGTCAGGAAAACAGTCAGCTGAAGTCAATGGCAGTTCCTAATATGAGTAAAGTTACAGTACATGAAGGTGAAGATAAAATACCTAACACAAACAAAACATGCTCCAGGGAATTCTGCTCTGCTGGAAAATTATTGTGCAAAACTGGACTGGGTTTAAAATAAACAAATCTGAGATTAAATGATAAATCCAGGAGCATTTAACACTCCTTCTCATAAACCATCTCTGACCCCTGTGTGTAGAGACACTTCACATTTTACACGGATGAACTCATTGTTTCTGATTACTGGAAATCATTCACATAATTTTCCAGGCATTGGAAAACATCTTTCAGAGTATTGGGTTACTTTAGCTCCTTATGCCAAGCATTCTGCTTTTAATGCCCACCGTTATAGTTAAAATAAATGGCAGTAGTGAGACTGTCATATCATTTTCCAACAGTGACCTTTTTTCTTTAAGAGCTATTTGACAGCAAAAACAAACAAAAAATCAGCTTCTTCTAAATTATATCTCCATGCTCTAGAGCAGAAACATACAGTTACTGTATCTCCACAATATCACTTGTGATTAAATGGGTAAGAGTGGTCAATTAAAATTATAATCTAAAAACCACATCTTCAAAAGCCATCCAGAAGCACAGCTGCATAACCTTTCATCACAGTATCACTCAATTACGCAATGGTAGTAGGTGTTGGCAGAGTTCTGGAAATAATCCAATCCACACCTTGGAGTTTGCTTTTAAAGAATTTACTGCAACAGGATTTTGAACAAAGACAATAACTGATTGCCGGCCATTAATGTAACAGAGAGGCCTTCAGAGCACAAGAACAAACACATAGCAGAGAGACAAAACAACAAGAAGTATGCTGAACTACAAGAGAAAATATTCAATAAATCCTAAACACTAGAGAATGCTCCACAGCTCCCCCTAAGGAACAAGTGGACTAAGCTGCTCTTTCAGTGATATTTACCATTTTAGACACTTAGCAGGCTGTCGCTTCTCCAACATTAGGAAGGTGACGTTGGATTGAGCAAGTGTAAAGTGTTGACTAGGTTTGCCATACCCCCACTGGGGGTGGGGGATCCCCTGATTAGAGAACCCTGCCTCCGATTTGGGAGTATTGGGCAGTGGGGGACAAAATGGCAGCCATTGGTGCTGCTCCAGCATTTTTCCCTACTAGTCTCTATGGTACCATATCTCCTGCTAGAGCATCACCACTACCAAAGGACTAACCTCCTCTGCCTGTCTTCTCCACACGTTTTGCAAGTGGAGTGGGTGGCCTTGCCCTGCCTTCCTGTTTAAAGAATCCCCTCCACTCCCAGCAGCCCTCATTGGACCTTGTGCGAGTGAGCTGGTAGTGAGAGCTGTCTGCAGAGGAGCTGCCACGGCCTAGGCCACCACACATCTGAATCTAGAGTCTTACTTTGAGAAGCCATCAGGGTTGCTGTGCACCATGGTCCCTTGGAGAAGGTAAGATCCTTGGAGAAGAGGATAGCTGGGTGGGGTTGGATTTTTGCCCCCAGGGGCCATGCTGCAACCTTCAGAGGAGCCATGGGGGTGGGGGAGGATACAGCCAGGGAGACTCTGGACTTCAACTCTGTAGTCCTGCATGCTCCGACTTGCTTCCTGGAGAAGTGGATGGCTGGGTAGGGGAGGATTGGATTTTCACCCCCATCTCTGAGCCAAGGAGCCTGGGGGGGGGGATGCAGCCACAGGCCCCTGTGTTCACTTCAGCCTTGAATAAAACTTTGTTGGTCAGTGTCACTAGAGTCTCTGGCTGAGGATGCAGCCATGGGCCCCTTTCGCTGCCACCAGGAGAACTTGCCCTGGCAGGGGTTGGGCAATCTGCTCTGTATTCTTGTTCTCAGTGCCTGTGAATAAAACTTTGTTGGTCTTATAAGGGTGGCACTGGAGCCTGGACTCCAATTTTCTTTGTTTTTTTCTATGAATTAAATATGGAAATGGTCTTTAGGGGAAAGTTGGGGAAGCAATCAATGGGTGGATTAATTACAGAAATTCATAACCCAAATAAATGCAGGACTTAGTCTTTTTGCTGGATACCAGTGTAGGAGATGGAAAGACATTTATAAGAGAAAGGCTTTTGATCCTGCAATGTTAATCTGTAGAGAGGGAGGGAGGGAGGGAGGGAGGGAGGACTCTTCTGGGAATATCCTGAGCTGGGACCAGTTCCCACAGGCAGACCATGAATTACTGATGCAGAATATAATTTTCCTCTCCATGTTTGGGTGCATTCCTTGACCATGTTTTATAGCCTGATGTTTTATAACCTACAGGAAGAGGGGTTTTAGTCCTCCCCCCTCCTCACCATGCAATGCTTGTCCGCAATGAGTCTGGGGAAGGGTAAACTTGCAGAAAATCTCCATGCATGTAGATGGCATGATGGTTTACTATGCCTTTTGGTGGTGCTGAAATATTCTGGAAAATGTTTTAGAATCCTGAACTTTCTCCCTGATCAATTTCCTGTGCTCTCCCTTTATAATTTGCTGTTCAGATTAAAGCTGTTGGGGAGAGTGCCAGCTCATCCCTATCCCAGTCTTTGATGTTACTGGCTGTTGTTATTTGGGCACCTTTTTACAATATCCAAAGATTGTTCAGGGCTCTATATTTTGCTGTGGCATCTCCGGTTAAAAGGACCAGGCAGTAGGTGATGTGAAATACTTCAACCTGAGACCCTAGAGTACTGCTGTCAGTCTGAATTCACACTAGGCAGCTTGACAGACCAAGGGTCTGATTCTGTATAAGGCAGCTTCATGTATGTTCATGCTATAAAAACCTATCCTGCAATCACTCCATCAGTTATTGGGCCCCATTCAAGGTGCTGGTTACCATGTACAAGACCCTTCATGGCCTAGGACCCACATTTCTGGTCATCTGAATAGAGCCTTCTAAAGGTGGTTCTTCCATGAAAATTGGTAAGATCAGCAACCACCTGCTTGGAGTCGTAGAAGATAACTCACTGAAGATGTTGACTCAGTGCGCAACTGCAATAAAAAAGGCAAATTTTATGCTATGCTGGGGATTATCAGGAAGGGGATTGAAAACACATCAGCTAGTATCATAAGGCCCCTGTATAAATCTATAGTGCAGCCACATTTGGAATACTGTGTACAGTTCTTGTCATTGCACCTCAAATAAAATATTATAGCATTGGAAAAAATGCAGAAAAGATCAAATAAAATGATTAAGGGGATTGAACACCTTGCCTATGAAGAAATGTTTGAGGGGTTAGGGCTCTTGTTGTATTGAGCCTAAGCGTTTCATCTAGCTGTACCTAGAACAGGCTGAACTTGCTTCTCTAAAACAATAGCTCGCCTGGATCCAGGAATTCCTATCACTGTAAATAGCCTATCACTGGGAGTGTGTGTGTGTTGGGTGTGATGTTTTGCATGCCTATAAGCAGGGCTCCAGCCCTGCTAGCTTGTCTTGTAGTTTGCTGAAATCACTTAATAAACCAGAGCTGATCACTGCAATGCATCTAGGACCCAGTATTTAACATTGGTGATGAAGGTGGCATCCTTTTGAGCCAGCCCAGTGCCCACCAGCACTGCATCGCACACCGAGCTCCAGTGCCATGTGCATCACATTGCTCCCAGGACCATGGCTGCCACTCCAGGACACTTCAATGCATTCGACCACCGCAGAAGACTGGGAGTCTTATCTCTCCTGGTTCAAGTTTTTTCTCGAGTCCTCCAGGATTGAGGTAGTGGCAAAGAAGCGAGCCACCTTCTTCCAAGTCTGTGACCACTTGACCTTTGAGATTGCCCAGTCGCTGATTGCTTCCGTGGAGCTAAAGGACACTGGGTACAAGATGATTTTGGATTGGCTAAAGGAGCACTTGTCTCCAAAATCATCTGTCATCACCACCCGCCACATGTTCCACACAAGGAACCAGGCCATGAACAAATCAATCACAGCCTTCATTACAGCTCTCTAAGGGATCGCCCAGCACTGCAATTTCCATGACCTCGAGGACACACTTCGTGACCAGCTGGTCTGTGGCCTGAGGGATGAGCGGATTCAACAGAAGCTCCTCACCAAGGGTGATCCCAAATTCAAGGAGGCCATGGAAGTGGCCCTGGCTGCGGTGGCCAGTGATCAGTTCACCGCTGAGTTCCAGCAAGCAAAAAGCCCGCCATCATTGCAGAGGCCTACTACCATGGCCCACCATGTGGACACATCCGAGGAAGAAGATGAAGAGGTCCTGCATCTCCAGCATTCCACATGCTGCAATGCTTGCCTATCTGCACTGCCATGCACCGTCGACACTGCCACATCGACATGTGCCAGCTGCAGGGAGCCCCACAAGCGGAGGTTCTGCCAGTTCCAAGACACCATATGCAGGAATCGTGGAAAGGCTGGCCACATCGCCTGAGCCTGCCGTGCCAAGGGAAACCAGAGGCGACCTACAGCAAACCTGGCTTTCACACACACTGCGAAATTGCACACCACCTCCGTCCAGCAGCAGCAGGTACTAAATGTGCCCCAGGACACCCCCGATAAAATTACAGTGACTGTCCTTATCGAGTGAAACCCCTGCACGATGGAGCTTGACACAGGGTACTCCATCTCCATAATTTCAGAGGACACTTTTAACGCACTCTGTCCTTGTGGGGGGGGGGGCTCACCTTAGGCCTGTAGGTTTCATCCAGCGGGACTTCCAAAAGAATGAAGGGTCTGTAATAGGCGAGGGCAAGTTCTGGGTACAGTACCAGAATTTTGATGGACATTTGGACTTGCTGGTGGTCTGAGGCAGTCACACGAGTCTCTTAGGACTCAACTGGTTCATGCCTCTGGGGTACCAAGTGACTGGGGTGCACCACATGGCCATGAAAGACTTTCAGCAAGTGTGTGACGAGTTCCTGGTGGTCTTTGATGGGATGCTCAGTCGCTACACTAGACCTCCCATCTCACTACAGCTCAACCCAGAGGTGCGGCCCATACAGATGAAAGCAAGGCATGTCCTGTTCGTGTTAAAGCCTAAAATAGATATGGAGCTTGATCGGCTAGTAGCCCAAGGGGTTTTAGAGCCAGTTCCACATGCCCTCTGAGAAACCCCTATTGTGACACCACTGAAGCCCAACAGGGATGTCTGCATCTGCCCAGACTACAAATGTACTATAAGCAAGGTGCTGCAGGACCACTCCTACCCAGTCCCAGTAGTCAGCCACATCCTGGCCTCTCTAGCAGGTGCCAAGATCTTTGGTAAACTGGACTTAGCTCAGGCCTACCAGCATCTCCCAGTGGATGATGCAACTGCAAAGGCCCAGACTATAGTGACGCACAGGGGTGCGTTCCAGGTGCAATGGCTGCAATTCGGGGTCAGTGTAGCCCCAGGAATTTTCCAGAATCTAATGGACTCTCTCCTTAAAGGAATTGCTGGGGTGCAGCCCTTCTTCAACGACATTTTAATTGCTGCCCCCATAGATGAGGACTTCACCAGGAAGCTGCATACCACCCCGGGCATACCAAGTGGCCGGCCTCAAGGTGAAGCGGGAGAAATGCCTCCTGGGGGTTCCATGGGCTGAGTTGCTGGGCTTCTCCATCGATGCAGAGGGCATCCATCTGGTCCCAGACAAGGTGCGCACTATCGTTGATGCCCCTGCACCAACCTCCAAGCCGGAACTCCAGGGCTTTTGGGGGCTTCTGAACTTCTGTCACTCCTTCCTTCCTCACAAGGCTGCAATTGCAGAACCACTTCACCGCCTCCTTGACAAGAAGGCCCCATGGGTCTGGGACCAGAAACAAGCCACCGTGTTCCAGGCCATCAAGGAGCTGCTCACCTCCAATGCTGTCCTGGCCCACTTTGATGAAGTGATGCCAGTCGTCCTCACTTGTGATCAGGCCCGTAGCCAGGATATTTTAAGTCAGGGGGCATTTAAATTTCTTAGAGGGCACTGGCTAATCAAATTAATTCAGGGGAGAAGGCCATGATGCCCTGGGCTGGATGGGAAGTGGGGGGCCAGCAAGTAGGGGGCATAGCCCCGAGATGCCCCACTGTAACTACGGGCCTGCTTGTGATGCTTCCCCATATGGGGTAGGAGCCGTCCTTGGACATCAGCTACCAGACGGCTGAGAGGTCCCCATGGCATACTACTCCTGCACCTTGTCTTCAGCCGAGCGCAACTACACACAAATTGACAACGAGGCGCTGGCTATCATAGTGAGAATTTAAAAATTCCACAACTACCTTTACAGGCAGCTGTTCACCATTGTGACTGACCACAAGCCCCTGCTGGGCCTGCTGGCTCTGGATCACCAGACCCCCAGATGCTTTCACCCTGAGTGCTGCGATGTTCAATCTTCTGCTCCACCATCCAGGAAAGGCGATGGGACATGCCGATGCCCTCAGACGCCTGCTGCTTCCCTCCTGCCTATGCTCCTGTGCACCAGATTCTGCTCATGGAGGAACTTCCCAACTGCCCTCTACAGGTAACCGATGTGTCCTACCACGCCGCAAAGGATCATGTCCTCTCCTGTATTTTGGACTGGGTGGGGAGGGGATGGCCCACCAGCCAGGTGGGCCCAGAATTTGCAGCGTTTTCCTGCTGCTGGGATGAGTTATCAGCCCACAAGGTTGCCTGCTGTGGGGGAGCTGGGTGGTGGTGCCCACTCCTTTGCACCAGAAAGTGCTATTGGCTCTGCACAAGATGCATCCTGGAATCACGCGGATGAAAGTGCTGACCCGCAGCTACGTGTGGTGGCCAGGCATGGATGGTGAAATAGAAGCATGTGTCAAGCGCTGCCAGACCTGTCAAGAAACCTGACCGGAGCCTCCCAGGGCACCAGTGCAGCAGTGGGAATCCACCCACAAACCATGGTCCCTTCTATAGCTGGACTTTGCTGGTCCCTTCCAAGGGCAAAACTTCTTCATTTTAGTGGATTCTTACACCAAATGGTTGGAGGTGCTCCAGCCCTGCTAGCTTGTCTTGTAGTTTGCTGAAATCACTTAATAAACCAGAGCTGATCACTGCAATGTGTCTAGAACCCAGTATTTAACAGCTCTTTAGTTCAGAGATTGAGTGATATGATAGAAATTTACAAAATTATGCATGGGACAGAGAAGGCACGAAAAGAAGTACTTCCCCCCCTTTCTCACAAAGACCTTGTGGGCACTCCATGAAACTAATGAGCAGTAGGCTTAGAACAGATAAAAGGAAATATTTCTACACCCAAAGAGTCATTAACATGTGGAATTCACTGCTACAGGAAGTGGTGGTGGTTACAAGCACAGACAGCTTCAAGAGGGAATTGGATAAACATATGGAGCAGAGGTCCATCAGAGGCTATTAGTCACAAAGTGCACAGATGGAAGACCATGTCTGGGGCACTGATGCCCCAGGATGGTTTTTGAGGATAAAATGGAGGAGAGTAAGTTGCTGAAGATTTGAAGGGCAGAAAGCAATGTAAGGTGAAAAATTTGGAAGGAGGAAGTGACCTCACAGAAAGGGCCAGAGAAGAATGCATGGATTTATAGGGCAGAAAGGTGATATATGTTGGTGTATTTAAATTTGAATTTTGAAAGAAGGAAGTTACTTCAGAGGAAGAGGTGGGTTTGGGGGAGTGACCTGAAAGTGGCATCACAGGAAGGGCTAGGGTTTTGATGCAGTGTTCTGGAAGTGACATCATCAGAAGGGAGTGGAGCTCAGGCAGTTATATCACTTGACCTTTGACCTGGAAATGACATCACTGGACATGACACCGCAAAGGTCTCCTGGCTCCACCCCGAAAGTACCCAGATATTTCCTAAGTCAGATCTGGCAGCCCTAGTGCTGACAGACATGGATCTTCCCTTGCTTCCCATGCCCTAAGCAGTCCTTTCCTAATCCTAGAAAAGCTGATCCCTGGTGTCATGGGGCTCATGGAGACTAACAGCCACATGGATCAGGGGACAGAAAGGAGCAAAGGAAAGGGTATGAATTCACTCCTCTTACCTCTTCTGTGGGTGGAGCTGCACTCACAGGAGTAGAGGGTGATTTTGCCCCCCATGTGGCTATTAGTCTATGCAGGTCCTATAGCCCTGGCAAATCAACTTTTCCAGTGTCCAAAAGAATCACTAGGCAAAGGGGAACAAAAGAAAGATTTATGCAGCTATGAACCATTGGAGCCCACTCATGGTTTGCAGCACCTATCCCATGCTTCCATGAGAACAGACATCATACCAAGAAAATGGTCTTGGGTTGGGGCTAGGTATTAAAATGGCCAGCAAACTACACTGGACCTAAAACCATACATCTGAGATATTGGTCTACATCCATGCAGCACTGAATGCTGTATTATTGTTGCACTACAGCAGTCATTGACTTTCTGGATTTTCCTGCCCGCACAAGAAAATTCACTTACAAATTATTGCACTAGCACAATAACCAATTATGTGTTCATGCAGCCAAGTAGTGTAGTGATTAGAATGTCAGACCAAGACCTGGGTTCAAGTTATCACTGAACCTTGATACTTATTGGGGGACATTGGGCCAAACCCTTTCAGCCTAACTTTGTCCTATGGTCGTGGTGAGGACAAACTGAGAAGGACACCCCCCACACACACACACACAGGTTGATCTGAATTTTCCTGGATTCTGCTGGAACTGAGGATCACACCTACAGATATCCACACTCCTCAATTAAAGCTAAAGATGCATTGAGAGCTTGCTCCAAATATTGTATCTTGTATGAATTCTAAACTATAGCAGAGCAAAGTTTGCTGAGTTATGATTTTAACAGAGCATATCTAGTACTAGTAGTAATTGACTTTTTCCTTTTGATCTCAGGTATGTGATAAAATATAATTATTCTTCTTCTGTGTTTGTGTGTGATGGGAGGGGAGCGAGAAACAAGTTCCTAGAGAATGGGAAGGAAAATTATATAGCTAAGTTTGATGGGAAGTTTTCCTAATGAGGCCATTTTCAGAGGACAGATTCTAAAAAAGCTAGATTCTGCATTAAGCAAAGTCTAAAATGTTAGTCAAAAGCAAAGTCTAAAATGTTAGACTAACTGCATTAGTGAGATAAACTATCTGTACACCATAGAAATTCTGTAGTGTTCCAATGAGGATCTTTGAGAACCTGACTTAACCTCTTACCATGGAGGGGCTGTGGCTCAGTGGGAGAACATCTGCTTAACATGCAGAAGATTTCAGGCTGAATCCCTGGCGACTCCAGTTAAAAAGGTCCAAATTTAGGTGTTATGAAAGACCTCCTCCTGAGACCCTGGAGAGCTGCTGCCAGTCTGAGTAGACAGTACTGACCTTCATAGACCAAAGGTCTGCTCCAGTATAAGGCAGCTTCACGTGTTCAACCTTATAAATATAACAAAAATAAGGCCTGCCTTGCTGGATCAGGCCAAGAAATTCATCTAGTCAGGGGTCATTTCATAGAAAAAGAGCTGCAGGAACTCATTAGCATATGTTATGCTAATGAGCTATTAGGCTATTAGCATATTAGCTCATTAGCATATGCCACACCCCCTGACATCACCGCAAGTGATGTCAGAAGGGGAAGCAAATGGGGGAGCATCTTCAAAAGCCTCCCCTCCCCTTCCCAGCCAGCCTGCCAAGATAGGGCGGGAGCGAAGAGAGAAGGGGTTTAAAGTTTAAACCCTTTTCACTAGAGTCGGGATGCAGGAGGAAAGAGGGAAAGAAAGAGAAGGAAAGAAGGAAGGAAAGAAAGAAAGAAGGGAAGAAGGAGGGAAAGAAGAAAAGGAGACACGGAAAGGAGAAAAAGAAAGGGCAAAGGAGAGGGAGGAAAAGGAAGGAAGGAAGAAAGAGAAGGAAAGGAGGAAAAGAGAAAGGAAAGGGAAGGAAGGAAGGAAGGAAGGAAGGAAGGAAGGAAGGAAGGAAGGAAGGAAGGAAGGAAGGAAGGAAGGAAGGAAGGAAGGAAGGAAGAGAAAAAAGCAGGAAAGGAGGGAAAGAAAGAGGGCAAAGAGATGTGCGGGCTCTGGGGGGGCTCTCTCACCTCCCCATCAAGCCCCCCGCCACCCCTACACTTACCGTGATCAAGCTTCCACCGGTAGGGGGCCTCTTCAGGCATTCCCCGGGCCACAGCGCTTCCGCACGGGCCCAGGGATGCCAGCGGGGGGCCTCTTCGGGCATCCCCCAGTCCGCAGCACTTCAGCGTGGGCTGGGGACACTGGCTGGGGGTGGGGCTTGCTGCCATTGCCATTTGTGGTGGCTCCTGAGCTGCCAGAGCGGCACTCCAGCATGCTCCGGCCCCCCAAACCCCCTGCATCTAGTCCAGTGCTCTGATTTCAGCACTGGTCTGGATTTGCAAACTAGGCCTTTAAAGTCAGTGTTTTGTTGATACTACTGATCTTGGTTTGGGCCACTGTTCCTGCAAGAAATGGCTCCACAATTTCCAAGTTACCAATCAGCTGCAGCTCTCAGACCATTGTGAACCCTGAATCCTTACACTTAGGTGCAAGTTCTTAAGGACTGCAAAAGACAAAGTTGGGTGGAAAGGATCATTTTGCTAGTGGAATTCCATTCATGGTTCTTTGCATCCAATCAGGGTTGGCTTGAGATTTGTGTGCACTCTGGGCAAAAGAGTATATCCAGTACTGCCTTTTTGGTATGGCCTTTTTCTCCTGGAGACCAAGCCCTATGAGGAAAGGCTGAGGGACTTGGGAATGTTCAGTCTGGAGAAGAGGAGGTTGAGAAGGGACATGATTGCTCTCTCTAAGTATTTGAAGGGCTGTCACTTAGAGGAGGACAGGGAGCTGTTCCTGTTGGCAGCAGTGGATAAGACTCACAATAATGGGTTTAAATTAAGGGTGGAAAGGTACCAGTTGGATATTAGGGAAAACTCTTTTACAGTAAGAGTTGTACAACAGTGGAATCAGCTGCTTAGGGAGGTGGTAAGCTCCCCCTCACTGGCAGTCTTTAAGCACTGGTTGGACAAACACTTGTCAGGGATGCTGTAGGCTGATGCTACATTGAGTAGGGGGTTGGACTAGATGGCCCGTATGGCCCTTTCCAGCTTTTTGATTCTGTGCTTCTATGATTCCTCTAACAATACCCATTCCATCTGGGCCCTCCCATTTGTCTTCTTCAGCCATTCCCTTTTCTATTTCAAATTGCTTGCTCAGGTAAAAAGAAATCATACTACAGTGTGCTTTCTTAGGGTCCGTTCACATGGGCAGTTTGATCTGTTGTCCTTGCTGTTCCCTAACTGATTTAAAATGCATGATCAGACAGCAACATCTGTCTGTCGATCCCCAGTTGTTGGAGTCTCCTTCCCCCCTCCTTTTGCTGCAAATTTATTTGATACCTGAGAAAGTCTGGTCTTTTTGTCTGAGCTGATCTCAAGTGAATTTCCTGCTGTCTGGTCGCACTCTTGTTGCACAGCCAAGCCTTCAAGCAGGTCTCCTCTTGTTTTCCGCCCACCATTTTTAAAAAGTAGTTTAGCGAGGTGTACACAACTGCTTATTCCCCCCCCCCGGGGCTGCTCAAAGCTCTGTTTTCTTTTTTTAAAAGCCTAAAAGAAAGATGCCTCTGTTCTTAAGCTTTTTTCTATCTTTTGAGGAAGGGGTAAGTTTAAAAGATTAGAAGGATGGCAGTGAACTACATATCTCAGCAGTCCTAGCAAGTGTTTGTGTGCATTCTTAGAAGACAATAAAAAAAAATGGCTGACAGCCCCATGGACTACATATCCCAGCAGGCTGATAAGTGCTTGTGGGCATGCTCCATTTTGAAAAAATGGCCGATGGGCTGACTCCGTGCCTGCTGCCATCTGGTTACTCCAGGGCCAGCAGAAGTGCTTTGAAGTGCAATAAAAGAGGTGAGTCTGGTCATGTTTCTTCCTGTACAAAATAATCTGACTCAATTAGAGGTGGGGCAACAGTGGACTGAAGTGCCCGTCTGATCAGACTCTGAGTTTGTATACTTACTTTGTATAAATCCAGAAAGAATAAAATATTCCTTTCATGATTCTATTTGGTGCTCTATTCAGTAAAATTGGCATCATTTTTGCAAAAGCAATAAAAATACTGTTGTGGAAGAACCTCGGTCTCAAGGTTTGTGGAAAAATTTCTTCACTGTCATCATAGAAAGTTTGGAGGCCAATTTGTATTCATCCAAAATCCACATCCAATCCATCTCCATCCAAAAGCAACTGAACAATCCCAACATACTGAAGATATTGATCTGGAACCATCAGGTAGGAAGAATGGAACTTGATTTTATCACTCAACACTGGATCAAAGGATCAAAAGACCCATAACTGAGCTAATATAAGAAAAGAGAACTTCTTTTTTAATACTGAGAAATTCATCTTTGATACAGCTAATTTAATCTTCAGCAAATATCACAGTCCAAATCCTAAACTGCTGGTTTTAAACAGGTAGAAACCATTGCTGTCCTTAACCAAACGCCTGGTGGAACATCTCTGCCTAAGTCCCACAGGGCACAGATGTTATTCAGCAGAGAGTTTCACCAGTCTGGGGTCAGGGCAGAGAATGCGCTAGCCCTGGTCGAGGACAGCCGGGTGTCTCTTGGGCCTTGGACCACCAGTAGATTCTTATCCACTGAGTGTAGTGCTCTTCAGTGGGGTATACCAGGAGAGGCAGTCCTGAAGATACATAGGTCCGAGAACATTAAGGGCCTTAAAGGTTAATACCAAAATTTTGAACTTAATCTGGTACTCCACCCAGAGCCAGTGCAGCTCGCGCAGCACAGGTTGAATGTGTGTTGTTGGGGTCCCCGCAAGGACCCATGCCATTGCATTCTGGACCAGTTTGAATTCCCAGGTAAGTCTCAAAGGTAGTTCTATATAAAATGAGTTTCAGTAGTCCAGCCTGGACATGATCATTGCATGGATTACTTTGGCTAGATCAGAGCAGGACACATAGGGGGTCAGTTGCCTGACCTAAAGCAGCTGGAAGAATGCCAGTCTGGCAACATTTATGATCTGGGCCTCCATTGACTGGGAGGATTCCAGAATTATGCCCAGGCTCTTGACAGTTGGTGCCAGTATCAGGGGCACACTGTCAAGAGCTGGGAGTTGGCACCCCAAGCCTGAATCCCCTCTACCCAACCACAGAACCTCTGTCTTAGTGGGATTCAGTCGCAGTTGGCTCTTTTTCAACCATCTCACCATGGCCTCCAGCCCCTCAGCCAAATTTTCTTGTGCAGTATCTGGCTGGCCACCCATCAACAGATATAGCTGGGTGTCATCAGCGTACTGGTGACATCCCAGCCCAAAGCTGTGCATCAGTTGGGTGGGGGGGCATGTAGATGTTGAACAATATGGGAGAGAGGATTGCCCCCTGGGGAACTCCACACACTAGGGGGTGTCTGGTTAACTCCTCTCTCCCAGTGCTACCCTCTGTCACCAACCTTGGAGAAATAAGGTATGCCACTTCAAGACTACCCCATGAACTCCTATGTCCATGAGGTGGTGAGTGAAAAGATCATGATTAACCATGTTGAATGCTGCTATAAGATCAAGCAATAGCACCAGCACCAAACTGCCTCAATCTAACTGTTCACGGAGATTGTCTGTGAGGGTGAAAAATGCCATCTATGGCCCATGGCCGGGACAGAAGCTGGACTGGAATAGGTCCTGCACTGATGTATCTTCCAGGAAGTTCTGGAGCTGTTCTCCCACCACTGTCTCAATGAAATGAAAGATTTGAGACTGGGTGGTAATTGGAAGGATCCACAGAATCCAAGGTTGACTTCTTTAAAAGCAGTACAACCAAAGCCTCTTTCAATCCTTCTGGGTAGACCCCCAAATCCAGGATAGACTGATAATGTTTACCAGGGGACCTCATATTCCCTTGTCACCAGCTTTCACCAGCCATGAGGGACACGGGTCTAAGAGACATGTGGTCAGTCTACCAATAGCTATTGTTAGTTCCATCATTCATGGATTTGGTGAATTCGTTTTCTTTTAATTATGTAAACTAACATTGTAGTCAGCTGCTTCTTAAGATCAGAACTTCAAAATGCTTACTGTTTAGTCTGAGGCCTCACCAAGAAATTCTAGTTAAGTGTAGCAGCTGCATTTTTCTTAATGATTTCTTTTTCCTGTTATGATTCCCACTAATAATGTTGACTCAGTAGAGGCAAGTAGATCTGAAGGGTAGATGCATCCCTGGGAGGTTATTTAGTGGATTCTATGGGATGGGCAGCTAAAGGAAACCATGTTGTGCTCCAGTGCTCCTGTTATCTACTGCATTCCCTGTTTGCCACTCACACAGACAGAGAATTTACAGCCCAATGCTAATTTGGGTAACATCTGAAGCCTTGCCTGACAAGGTAAGTTCACATTATGAAGTGATCCCTTCTCATACAGAGACCTTGTTAGTTAGATTAGTGCTAGATTGGCTCTGTATGACAGCTTGTTTGCTAAAGGTGAGCCACCTTCATTTCCAAACCAGACAAATTATATCATCATTTAAAGTTGGGGGGAGAAACACAGTATGTATATAATGATGTCTTTTTTTAAAAAAAAATGTCACCAAGTTCATGCAATATTCCTTCTTTGGATTTCTTTGCTGTTGACTTCTGAAGGAGAACAGCAGCAAGCATGTACCTTGGAGTGAGACAGCTAATTTTGTTATGGATGAACACAGTGTTGTGACAAAACAGTGGCACAGCTGTCATAACAGCTGTCACATATTAATCACGACACTGACAAATAGCATAATTACTTTATCTGGTATTCCTAGCATGCTCCGTTAGTATGCACTGCCTCGGTGTAGGCGTATCAACCATGCTTTAATTAAAAAGACATCAATATGGGGTAGACAGACAAGGGCTAAGAGAAGTAGATACAAAATGGAAATCACATTATTTATAGGCTTTAGTTTTAAAGGGATATCTGAAGAACAATTGCTTAGCCAAGGATGTAATCCAAATCGGTTTTTCCTTAATGAGGTCGTTTTTGATGTGTAAGCTGTTCGCACATTGAACAACTTTCACAGGTGTGTTTGTGACCTAGCTGTGCATTATTGAGAAGGTGCTTCTTAAATTATCACAACTATTCCTGTATCCTCTTTAAGATTTTCTTTTTTAAAAAAGTGCATAACAACATTACATAGAATTTGAGTTGGCCACTCTGTATATGGAAATGATACAATTTCCATATAGGGGGGTCAACAGTGGGAGGGCTTCTAGTGTCCTGGCCCGACTGGTGGACCTCCTGATGGCACCTGGTATTTTTGGCCACTCTGTGACAGTGTTGGACTGGATGGGCCATTGGCCTGATCCAACATTGGCTTCTCTTATGTTCTTATGTTAATTATATGCTATGCAGGAATCTGAAAGACTGTTGAAATGAAAGCATATGGGGGGATTGGTTAAGAAAAAGGATTATTGCAGAGCAGAGATTTATTTAAGTATGAATGGTATGGATAAAGTGGCAAGAGTTGAATTTTATTCCTGTTTCATTAGACTGGTACTCCGGGACATCCCTTGAAACTGATTGGCAGCATATGTGATCTGGTGATTGCTTTAAAAGGAGACTTCATGAAAGACAGAACTAGCCAGAGCCATGATAGCTAAATGTAATGTCTGGGTTCAGGTCTCTGAATACCAGTTTCTGGGAAGGGGTACAACACTGATGAGTGCCACTTTCTTCAGTCTGTACTACAGGGATTCTTAAAAGTATATGGGTCACCACTGTTAGAGCAGGATGTTGGAGTATATGGACACTCCTTTGGTCTAATCCACTAAGACTTTTCTTATGAACATCTCAGTTCATGGACCATCTGTACATGGTGAGCCCTAGCACATACTGAGGTGATCAGATGCACTCACAGGATGCAGCTTTCAGAACATATGGGGTTGCTTTTCTAGTGTTTGCCAATGTGTGCTGAAAACCGCATCCTGCACATAGCATCAGATATACATGGGTGAGTCATCAGAAGCTGATGGGGACATCATACACAGGCTTGCAATTGTGAGAAGGATGACAAGTGGGAACTGGCAACAAAATGTTGACAGGTTTTTGGATCGGGCAACGTTGGTCCATCCAGGAGTGACCTAAGAACCTTAAAGAGAAGGTGTTTGTGCGCAGGAGAAAACCTCTTCTGTCCCCTGCTGTCATAAAAGAATCACACAGTCAAGAGGAACTTCTTTCAGTCCACTCTTGCCGCAAAAGACTTTTATATCCAACAGTAACAGTTACAGCTTCCTCTCTCGCCACAAAGGCGATGCAGGTTTTGGGAGTAGGACCTCTGTCCTCTCACGGAGTACCTGTAAACCACAGCAAGGGCAGGTTTTGGGAGTAGGACCGCTGTCCTCTCACGGATTACCTGTGAACCAAAAGCAATGCAGGTTTTGGGAGTAGGACTCTATCCTCTCACGGATTACCTGTTAACCACGGCAAGGGCAAGTTTTGAGAGTAGGACCTCTGTCCTCTCACGGATTACCTGTGAACCAAAAGCAAGGCAGGTTTTGGGAGTAGGGTTCTCTGACCCACTCACGGATTACCTGTGAACCAAAAGCAATGCAGGTTTTGGGAGTAGGACTCTATCCTCTCACGGTTTACCTGAAAACCAGTTGGTGGCTGCGGGCAACTTTCCTCGTTCCCTTATGCCAACCAGAGTTCTGAGTACCGGCTCCTTCATCCTGGCCTCAAGGCACGCTCTGAGGGCATTCCAGCATGCCCAGGCAGCCTATTTTTGCAGGTTTTGGCTAAGCAGACTGATCAGGTCTACCGCCCTATGGATCACCCACTGAGCCAATTTGGGAGGTCTCTGAAAAGCGACTCTCTGGCCACATTAGCGGGATCAAGATTTACCTCTAACTTGTTTCCCATCTGAACACTTCTAGAACGCTTCTAAGTGCTTTTGTAGGGAGGGGGGTTTATATGTGCCTGCATGTGTGTACGTGCATGTGCGTGCTTGTGCAAACATTGGGGCTTTTTCAGCAGGTCCCCTTCGTAGTCGCGCCAATGGTTTCCACCCACAACAGAAAGACTGGAGTGCGGCACGGGCTGCTCCGAGGGGCAGAGAGAAAAGGAGGCACGGAAAAGTCCCACCCACGATAGATTGCCTTCTAAGGCCAAGCACGCAGACCTTTCACACAGCTACCTAGGTTCCTAACACGAAACCATTTCTCCATGTCCGTAGCCTGAAGGAGGGATAGGTCGAGTCATCTGTTCTCCACACTCACGGGACCAGCCTCACATGGGGCACCAAGAAATCTGTTGGCTGAAATGCTTATCTACGCATTGATCGGTTCACAGTTATATTGAGTTCTGGTCTATGTATACAGAGAAAGTAGTTTCGCCCAGAGAACCAGTTTCCCAAAAGAGAATGCATGACAAGATTTCTTAGTAAAATCAGTTATTCTCTTTACTGAATAATATCTTTTGAATCACAGGCAAACAAAACAGATGCATACACACATACAACCAAGTTCCTTTAAATACAATAGAAATGGAAAACCATATGGGGTTTTAAAACTAGAAGATATTTAGAAGAGGGAAATCACGTGATACTTATCTGTTTCCTGAAGCTCGACCTTCACAGTGAAGAATATAAGAATTGTTTCTAACTAAGGGAAACTCTTACTACACACAGTTGGAACCTGCCAACACATGTGGGCTCCTTGGCTGCAGTCCAAGAAAGCACGCTAGAGTTACCTTTAGGTTACTAAGGTAGGGGTAGGATGACTAGCTAGCTGGCTGGGGATGAAGAAGAAGCAGCAGCAGCAGAGACAAACAAAGAGTGAACCTTGTTTTTATCAGCTAGTTTTGGGGGCTGGTATTAGGGTCTTCCAGTCCGTCCCATCCCTATATCATTGGCTATAGGATGTGGGGTACCCTCCTACTAAGGTGGGGCAATATTGGAAATCTACACCTTTCACTAAAGGGAACATTTGGTCCAAGGTGCAAAGATGGGTTGTTATGGAAACCTTAGAAGTGCAGATGACTCTGGCTTGGTCCAAGCCATCAACAGGAAACAGTCTTAACACTTGCAAAAACCAAGCATCCTGTGGGTTATGTGTGGAATTCAAATTCCTCGATGGTAGACAGGTTGTTGAATTTGTCATCCTTCTGGCAGACCATAATGGAGATGCTTTTCTTGTTCCAAGTGCATGATGGGTAGATGTATGTGCATATGTGTGTGTGCATGACTTCATTAGCATGAAAGTGCAGACAGAAGGGCAACTTCCTAGTGCAGGTGGTCACATCAAACAAAGCACACAGTTCTCCCAAACCAAAGACACTTGCAAGCACCATTCAGATGTGTATGCAGGTCAGAAAACAACAAATAAAAGCATTTTAAAAGTACATCTCCTAACACTACAGTGGCTTCACCTCTCCAACAGAGAAGCATTGTCTGCACATGCACAGACAACACTGTTTTAGAGGGATTTACAAACCCCCCCCCCCCAATTTTCTTCAGGTTTTTAGATTTTTCCACAAACCTCGGGGTTCTCCTGAGCTTGGGGGGAAATCTCCTTTATGACATTGTGGCCCAATCCACATATTTTGATATCTGCAGATTGGGCATCATTTGACTATTAGAACATAAGATGATAGCTTCAAAGAAAACCATATTGGGTGGGATTAGATAAAGGAGGCCTTCTTCATGTCAGTATAATGCCTCTAGTGTCCAATACAGATATGCTGGTAAACTTTGATGGGCATATTGGTTTATATTTGCTTTTAACATAAGAGGGGGGAAAACACATTTGAGCCAAGACTGACTCTACATAGGCAATTTCATCTGCATGTTTTAGTTCCCGTTATTTCTACTTTCCACATCAAATTGGTTAAGCTCTGTACTGCACCGAATTACTTATTGAATTTTCTCAGGGTATTTCATGAGTTGCACTGAAGCTGGCTCAATGTAATATTAATGAACCAATTTCCATAGACAGGGTCTCATTATCTCACTGGTTACCTCTGCAAAACATTCATGCAGGAAGTGTCCTTCTGCCTACTAGCAAGGGGATTTGATTTACCTTTGTATTTTTATATTATTATTAATGTGGATGCTTTGAAAATTATTCCCAATCCGTACATTTTGCTTCTACTCCCCCCCACACACACCATGAAGAAGAAGAGGGGCAGGACAAAGTAGGAGGAAATTTTAACCTTCTTCTCCACCCATGCTTCTTTACCTTACCCAACTTATGCCAGTGGAGTACCAGTGTTAGTCTGCACCAGCCAAAATAATCAATAGCCATTTTAAAAATTCATGCATCTGTCAAAGCTGGCTGTGGCTCACAAAAGCTGGTGCCACAATAAAGGTGTTACATGACTGACGCAACATAGGATTTTGATCTCATTAAACAGTGTCATGTCAATCAATATTTCCCCCATCCCAGTGTAAAGGATGTTATGTGGGGGGAGTGAAATTAGGTTAAAAGAAATATGTGCCTGAACACATATATTCTCTGAGCTGGATTCTCCCCTTTATGCCTCAGGCTGAAAGGGAACAAGCTGCCAGCCACTCCTCTTCAGCCTAAATTCAAGTTACAGCAATTACAAGGCTTCTGTTCAGCTCTGCTTATGACATTGACAGTAAGGTTGCCAACTCTGATTTGGGAAATTCCTGGAGGTCTGGGGTGCAGCCAGGGATGGTGCAGTTAGAAGAAGGGAAGGAACTCAGCAAATGTGTGCCGCCTCCGTCTAAACACCATGGGGGGGGGAAGTAAAAGCAAGATTTTTCTGCATACTACAGGGTTTCTCAAGTTTGTGGTGGTCCCTTCTATCTCATCCCTTCCTCCATGTTGGTTCCCAAAAGACTATATGAGGAACTCTTCATTTACTAACGGGGAATAATATTCAGCACAATCCAACCAAGCAAGCACTTTCCAATTCTATTGAATTTAATAAGAGACTCCACTATCTCCTGTCTGCCTTATTAGAAATAATGGAAGCAGCAAAAGTCTGATAACTATATAGATAACTGCCTCTGTATTTTGTATTTTATTTTTTAAAAATGAAGAACACTAAGTTATTAACAGTTTTTGTATACTGACATGAAAACTGACTTGATTGCATTGACATTAACAGCAATGCAATCCATTGATATCAACAGGCGTAGACTGGAGCAACTCTGCATAGGCTTCCACTGTAAAACTTATACCGCTCCTGACCACAGAGTAAATGTAACTGTTGACATGAGTAAAATCAGCTTTGTGTCATGCTTTCCAAGGTTGTCTCCTTGGATTTGGTCATGCAGTATGTGCAGCATTTAATGGAATAAAATAAAAAAACTAGATTGCTGAGCAGTACTGAGTCACAGTCAGTGCAATCCTACGCATAATTACTCCAGTGTAAACCAATTAAAAATCAGTCAGCTTACACTGGAATAACTCTTTTAGGAGTTAGATATTGCAGTCAAAAGGTAGGTCTTTATTTTGTGTATAGGTGCATAGACTGCACAAGAGCAGGCTACATGAAAAATACAGGCAGCTAGATATAATATTCATTTTCTTAAAACCAATGACTAGGTCACAGGGCACAGTATAAAAAGTGACTAAGCCCATAAATAAGCAAACTTTGTGACTGCTAGCCATTTATGGTGCTAGTTGCCTTGGACCAAAGCAGCCCTGGAACAACCGTGGCAAAACATGATGAAAACTTCCAGTGCAACTCCCTACATGGGATGAATAATTATTGGCTCAATGGCTCCTTTGGGAACTCCCAGGGGAAGGCCTGAAGAAATTGCAGACCTCAAGAAACCATGCTGTTTGTTGCTACTGTAAAATATTACACAACTGTCCTCCCGGGGGGGGTTCTTCAAAGGGTAGAGGCCAGGGGGGACTCCATTCACAGAGCAGTGCCAACCCATTTGCTCAGCCTATAACACACCAACATCTGCAGTGACCAATTAGTATCTAGCTGCTTTGGGGTAGCCAACTCTCTTGTTCTAGTATGGCAGGTGGGTGCGAGGGAATATGGCACTAAATGTGCCATCAGGTATGCTTGGGAAGGTGTCCATGCTTCTCCCAAATATACTTTTGGTACAATCTTTCTAGAAAGAATCTCCCCACAAAATATTTTTCCCCAAGGCTTCAAGATTTCCAGCAGTTTTACACCCCAATCCCCACTCCCTGGTTCTATTTGATCCTAGCTGTCTTCAGCAAGGGATTCACACTGGGCAGGGGTTGAGGACATAAATGTCTGTAGAGTTGTGCTCTAGTGAGGGATTCGAAGAGGTCCCTCCAGTTGTACAATGCCAGTGTTTTCTAGGCATACAGTCTGCAAGATTGGGGTGTGAAGGGATGGGGCACAAGGACTAATGGGATAAATAGAAGCAGGTGGAGGTAATGAGCCCCCGACCACAGCAGAGGGATGGTGCATGGGGGTTGCCAAGTGAAATGATTACTGTGTAGGGCAGCCAATCTGCACAAGCAGTGCATCCCAAGTGATTTTGTTTAATGATGCAAAACCTCAGCTGTGCCTGGGATTCTTTCCAGAGCTCTTAGATGGGTAAGAGGAGAGGCATGCTTTCTGTGAATGTGCAGTTGTGTGTTCCTTGTTGTGATCCTAGTGCTTATAGCCCCCTTGCTGGCAAAAGCCTCTTTAGCTCCCCCCCCCGGCAGCACTGCCCTCTTGATGGTTTATCCCCTTTGTTCCCTCCCTCATTGTGTTCTTTGAGCACCAGGCAGCTGAAATAAAGGAGGTATGCTGGCACTGTCATGTATTTTTCAGCTTCTTCCATATAGGGCAGGAATGGACATTATTGGCATGCTGCTCTGTGACTAGTAGATTGTGGAAGGATTGTTACGGACAGTGGTGTGACCACTACATGCTCTGCACCTTGGGGTATTTTTGGTACCTATTGCCCCTCAGCTGAGAAACCACAGGGCAATAATTATTGGCATCAGCTCCCAGGGTTTGCGAAACGGATAATCCAAAATGTGCTAGGCCCAATCATGAGAGAGTTAACAAGGAAATCCTTTCTTCCTTCCCTTGCTTGTCACACAGCCCGCAGGAGCACTTGGCTCTCCCTTACAATGAAAATCAGCAAGCTTATGGTGTAAACACCAGCCACTGTTGATTGTAGTTATCTTCTTGGGTAAGAGGTTTATTATTTATCTTCCCTGATGCAGTGCCCATGTGGCAGAATTGATATTGAGCAGCTGGACAGATTGCACCCTGGAGCCACATCTGCAGCTATATAGATCAACACTACTTTCATTGCCTCAGTGCCAAGGAAGTTTATCTTCTGTCAGTGAGATTTACAACTACTGACTTCATGAATGGTTAAAGATTCCCAACCCACTCCCCTTTATTTGGTTTTCAGAGTGTATTAATATAATCTCACACTGATTGTTAACAGCTTATTAGGTAAGCATTTGTTTACTTTTTTCCTAATTAACAAGGATTTCCCGTTTCGTTTTGAAAGATGAATGGTGAGGTGAGCAAACAGAGCCAGCTCAAGGAAGCCAGAAAGACAACTAGTAAGGATTATTTGACTTGACAGAGCAGTTAACAACATCATTACCTTACAGAGCAAATGCATTTGCCATTGATTATTGATGTATGGACAGCTAGAACCTGTTATGTTTTACCCAGTGGGTGTAATACCAGGGTGTAATAATTGTGCTTATTTCTAAGTTGCTAAAAATCTAAGTCTAAACTGGTAGGGCTAAAATTGGGTGTCAGGAAATGCTAGTTTGCTACAGGAGAGCAGACTAGGTGCAGGCACAAATCAGCTCACAAACTAAAGTTTGTGACGAACTTTGGCCGATTCACGGTTCACAAAGTGATGTCCATACAGACTCTGCCATCACAAATTTTCATGAAGTTTTAGTGCAGTTCATGGTGGTTCATGAGCACAGACAGACTGGGGCCAGTCAATTAAACTGTTAACAAAACAAGTGGGGGCAGAATTCTCCAACCTTGGAAACACCGATAAGAGCATTCCAAAGCTTAATAGGCACAGCTGGCTGACAATAATAGAGTTCTCATTGTGGTCTATGGGCTCAGAAGGCTATATATTGAGTATGCTCTTTTCCCTCTCTCTGCTTTGTTGGCTTGTGAGGCAAAAGAGAGGAACATAGTAGAGCTGATTTATTGCTATACTTTCTGTTTGCTTGATCTGCTCTTTCTTACTGGGATTTGGGATTAGGATGCAGTAGACTCTGGGCTCTGACTTTCAGCACAGGGGCTTAGTTATTGTGCCTTCCTTCCCCTCTACCTCTCCTGCTAGTGATCTGCTCTTACCCCTGCCGTGAGGGGTTGGGAGTTTTCTGGAACCAAGCATCTGGGTCTGCTACTCCTCCTGCACTCATGCCAAGCACAGGGACTTAGCTATTGGGTGTCTTTCTATTCCTTACCCCCCCGCCATAGTGATCTCATCTGCTGTCTGCCATTGGGGTTTGTGAGGTTTCTATCTTAAGAGATCAGATTGGTATCTTGTTCCTAAGCTTGTGCAGAGCACAGGGGCTTAGCTATTGAGTGCCTTTATTTTCCTTCCCTGCCCTTCTCCTGCTAGTAATCTGCTCTGCTGTCTGCCATCAGGATTTTGGAGGTTTCTGGAACCAGGAATCAGATTGGCATCTTATTCCTGTGGTCATGCTGAGCACAGGGGTTCAGTGAAAACCATGAGAGTGAAAGTGGGTGGAAGGGGTGCTTGTTGTGTGGGGTAGAAGCCCTCCTGCCACAGAGAACCAGAGGGTCCTGTCCCCAGGCACAAAGCCCAGCCCCCCAAGTCCTGCCCCAGTACAGCATCACCAAGGGTCTCTTAGCCTTCTTCCCCTGCTCTGTCCTGAGGGTTTTCCCAAGAGGAAACAGGTATTAGCAATGTCCAGACACCAGCAGTTGCTAGAACTCTTCAGAGAGGAATCCTCTGACAGCAATGGTTCAGAGATTGTGGGGGAAGCATCTTCACCTCCCCGGTCCCAACTCCCTCCTGCTCCTGCTGCCCTGAGTACACCCCCCTCTGGTGCCTCCCAGCCTGATGTCAGAAAGAAACTGTGCCAAATCAAACCTAGTCAAATCGAGATGTTACCTAGAATTCTCTCTGACCATAGCCCAGTAAAATGGTCAACGTATGTTAAAAGAAAGAAATTCCGATGGAGACTCAATGAGGATTTGCTGGACAAACAAAATATTGTGGACAAAATAAGGACAGAAACCCAAACATATTTTCAACTGAATTTAAACAAGGATGTACAGACGCAAACGGTATGGGAGGCCTATAAAGCTGTGATGAGAGGACATCTGATTGCAATCAATAATAATGAAAAGAAACAACAATTGAAAATAGATAAAGAGATTACGGAAAATATTCGGAAAAATGAAATGGAGCTTAAGAAAAGGTCTGGCAAAAAGAAGATTTTGAGAGAATTGAGGATTTTAAAGGAACAATATGAGGCGAGGTTAAACAAAGAAGTATATTGGAACTTGAAAAAATTGCAACAGAAGTCCTTTTTAAGGTGCAAATAAACCTGGTAAATACTTGGCATGGCAATTGAAGAAAAGAAGAGAGAATAAAACAATCACTAAATTGAAAGATGGAAATAAAGAAATTTCAGACCCAGGAGGGATCCGGAGGGAATTTTATAAATATTATGCGACTCTTTTTCAAACAAAACAAGTGGATCTGCAAAAGATGCAAGACTATTTATCTAAGGTTAATTTGATACAACCAAGCCTAGAAATGAAAGCAATATTAAATGCTGTAATAACTAAAGAAGAAATCAGTAAAGCAATAGGAGAGGCAAAGATTTCCAAAGTTCCAGGTCCGGACGGTTTTTCAGCTAAATTCTACAAAAAACTTCATGAAGACCTGGTTCCGGTGTTAGAGATTCTTTTAAACGAAATTAGAAAAACTGGGAAGATTCCAGATTCCTGGAATGAAGCTGCGATCACCTTAATTCCGAAAGAAACGCAAGATTTAACAAATGTAAAGAATTATCGACCTATTTCACTGTTAAACAACGATTATAAGATTTTTGCAAAAATATTAGCAGAGCGCCTTAAAGGGTTCTTGAAAGATACTATTGCTGAAGATCAAGCCGGATTCTTACCAAATAGACAAATAAAAGACAATATGAGGGTTGTTTTAGACGCAATTGAGTATTATGATAAACACCCGGAAAAAGAAGTTGGCTTTTTATTTTTGGATGCAGAAAAGGCATCTGATAATTTGAATTGGGAATTTATGTTTAAAGTGTTTGAGAAATCCCAGATGGGCGCAGAATTTACAAGAATGATTCAATCAATATATAAAGAACAAAAAGCTACGGTGATTGTGAATGCAGAACCAACAGAAGTGTTCCGGGTCAGAAAAGGTACCAGACAGGGTTGCCCCCTGTCACCATTGCTATTTATCTGGATTTTGGAGATTTTGCTGCAAATGGTTAGAGATGACGATAACATAAAAGGTTTGAATGTTAGAGGTTTTTTATATAAACTACGAGCATTTGCGGATGATATTATGTTTATTGTTGAAGATCCTGTTAAAAATATGCCTAAGGTATTTGAAAGAGTAAAAGAGTTTGGCGATCTCGCAGGGTTCTATGTAAATAAGAATAAGTCCAAGATATTGTGTAAAAATATGATAGGTACAAAGCAACAAACGTTACAAAACGTGACAGAATGTGAAGTGGTTAAAAAGGTTAAGTATTTGGGAGTTGAAATTACAATGAAAAATATAGACTTGTTTAAGAATAATTATGAAAAACTGTGGGTTTCGATAAAGAGTGACTTAGAAAAATGGGAAAAACTTAGATTATCTCTTCTTGGAAGAATTGCCGTTGTCAAAATAAATGTACTGCCCAGATTAATGTTTTTGTTCCAGACAATACCAATTGTGAAAGATGTGAAAGAGTTGGTGAAATGGCAAAGAGAAATCTTTAAATTCATCTGGGCAGGAAAGAAGCCAAGAATTAAAATGAAGATAATGTACAATACTAAAGACAGAGGTGGCTTCCAAGTCCCGAATTTGTGTTTGTATCATGAAGCTGTATGTATGTCTTGGTTATCTGATTGGGTTAATTTGGAAAATAGAAAACTCTTAGCTCTTGAGGGGCACGATTGCAGATTTGGCTGGCATGCCTATCTTTGGTATGGGAAAAACAAAGTTGATTCAATGTTTAAGCATCATTATGTAAGGAGAACATTGTTTGATGCATGGACCAGGTATAAGGATACAGTTTCCGACGAGAGGCCTTTGTGGATTATTCCAGCAGCAGTTATACATCCTTTCTCAGAACATAAAGGTAATGATTGGTTGAAATACCAAGAACTGTTGCAAAAAGAGGGGAAAAAATATGTTTTAAAACCAAATAATGAACTAGAATTTGAGTACGGATGGTTACAATATTGTCAAATAAGGGATATTTACAAAAAAGATTGTAAAGAGGTTGGTTTTAGAGCTAAGAATGATGAGTTTGAAAATATATGGTTGAAAAGAGAGCGAAAAATGATCTCAAAGATGTATAAAACTTTGTTGACTGCATATACTTTGGATGAAACTGTTAAAGAGCAAATGATAAAATGGGCCATAAACATGAACAAAGAAATTTCTATGGAAACATGGGAGTTTTTGTGGAAAAGATCCTTTAAAATGTCTACCTGTGTTAATGTAAAAGAAAATTGCTACAAGATGATGTATAGGTGGTATATGACACCAAAAAAGATTGCTAATATTAGTATGGATAAGAACTTGAGTAATAAGTGTTGGAAATGTAAAAAAACAGAGGGTTCTTTTTACCATATGTGGTGGTCATGTGATAAAGCAAAGGTATACTGGTCTAATATACACTGTGTGATGCAGAAAATATTAAAAATCCCAATTGGGAGAAGACTGGAACTTCTTCTCTTAGGTTTGACAATGGAAAGAATTCCACAGGAAAAAAGGACATTATTATGGTATATGATTACGTCAGCGAGAATGGCCTTCGCTCAGCAATGGAAAGCGGAGAAGGTGCCGGATATACATGACTGGTTTAGAAAATTGCTGTTTTTAGCGGAAATGGACAAAATGACAAAAAAACTAAATGGACAAATGGCAGAACAGTATATAAAAGATTGGGAAGGTTTGAAATTGTATTTGGAAACTGAATACAGAATGAAGGAGAAAATGTACAATTTATGGATACTGAATGAGAAGTGAAATGAATTCTGAATTGTATTATACTGTTATATGAAAATATGTTGAAATTAGTTAGGTGTTTTATATATTTGAAATGTGTTACCTGGTTTGTCGATTCATATAAGTCTAAACTTGTTTACCGTCTAATATATACTTTTTTGTTAGTAGCAGTGTTGGAAGCCTATTAGGGGGGTGGGGGGATGGGATGGAAATTTTTTCAAATTGTATTGGTAACGTTGTTGAAAATGTTGAGCGCATCCCAATAAAATTTTGTTTAAATAAAAAAAAATAAACTTTTTGCAAAAATACTAGCAGAACGCCTCAAAGAGTATTTGAAAGGAGTTATTGCTGAAGACCAGGCTGGTTTTCTGCCGGATAGACAAATAAAAGACAATTTGAGGGTTGTATTGGACGCAATAGAATATTATGAAAAACACCCAGAAAAGGAAGTTGGCTTTTTATTTTTGGATGCGGAAAAGGCATTTGATAATTTGAACTGGGAATTTATGTTTAGAGTGTTTGAAAAATTGCAGATGGGCGAAAATTTTTCAAGAATGATCAAATCGATCTATAAAGAGCAAAAAGCTACGGTGATTGTTAATGCAGAGCCAACGGAACCATTCCAGGTCAGAAAAGGTACTAGACGGGGCTGTCCTTTATCGCCACTATTATTTATCTGGATTTTGGAAATATTGCTGCAAGTGATCAGAGATGATAAAAATATAAAAGGTCTTAACATTAGAGGTTTCTCATATAAACTAAGAGCGTTTGCTGATGATATTATGTTTATTGTTGAAGATCCTATTAACACTATGCCATTGGTTCTAGAAAAAGTAAAAGAGTTTGGTGAACTTGCAGGGTTCTATGTAAATAAAAATAAATCGAAAATATTATGTAAAAATATGACTACTGTAAGGCAACAATTGTTACAAAAAATGATAGAATGTGAAGTGGTTAAAAAAACTAAATATTTGGGAATTGATATTACAATGAAAAATATTAATTTGTTTAAGAATAACTATGAAAAACTGTGGGTTTCGATAAGTCATGATTTGAAAAAATGTGAGAAACGTAAACTATCTCTTCTTGGAAGAATTGCCGTTGTCAAAATGAATGTTCTGCCCAGGTTAATGTTTCTGCTTCAGACAAAACCAATTGTGAAAGACATGAAAGTGCTAGTGAAATGGCAAAGAGAAATTTTTAAATTTATCTGGGCAGGAAAGAAACCAAGAATTAAAATGAAAATAATGTATGATGCAAAAGAAAGAGGTGGTTTTCAAGTCCCGAATTTGCATTTGTACCATGAAGCTGTATATGTCTTGGTTGTCTGATTGGGTTAATTTGGAAAATAGAAAACTATTGGCCCTTGAGGGCCACGATTGCAGATTTGGCTGGCATGCCTACCTTTGGTATGGGAAAAACAAGGTGGATTCAATGTTTAAGCATCATTATATAAGAAGAACGTTGTTTGAAGCATGGACCACATACAGGAATACAATTCCCGATGAAAGACCTCTATGGATTGTGCCTGCTGCAGTTATTCATCCTTTTTCAGAATATAAAGGTAATGATTGGTTGATGTACCAAGAGCTGCTTCAAAAAGAAGGGAAGAAATTTGTTTTAAAACCAAACAATGAATTGACATTTGAATGTGGTTGGTTACAGTATGGACAAATACGAGACATTTATAAAAAGGTTGTAAAGAGGTGGGTTTTAGAGCTAAAAATTATGACTTTGAAGATATCTGGTTGGAAAAAGGGAGAAAAGTGATTTCTAAGTTGTATAAAACATTGTTAACTGTATATATTTTGGATGAAACTGTTATAGTGCAAATGATAAAGTGGGCCATAAACATGAATAAGGAAATTTCAATGGATTATTGGGAATTTTTGTGGAGAAATGCTCTAAAAATGTCAACTTGTGTTAATGTAAAAGAAAATTGTTTTAAGATGCTTTATAGGTGGTACATGACACCAAAAAAGATTGCCAATATAAGTATGGATAAGAACTTGAGTAACAAATGTTGGAAATGTAAAAAAATAGAAGGTTCTTTTTATCATATGTGGTGGACATGTGAGAAAGCAAAAGTATACTGGTCAAATGTTCATTGTGAGATGCAGAAAATATTGAAAATCCCTATTAGTAAAAGTCCGGAACTTCTTCTCTTAGGTTTGACAATGGAAAAAATTAAGCAAGAAAAAAGAACAGTATTATGGTATATGATCACATCGGCAAGAATGGCCTTTGCACAACAGTGGAAAGCGGATAAAGTACCGGATGTACAGGACTGGTTAAGGAAACTGCTATTTTTAGCTGAAATGGACAAAATGACTAAAAAACTAAACGGGCAAATGGCAGAACAATACTTAAAAGAATGGGAAGACCTGAAAATCTATATGGAAACTGAACATAAAATGAAAGGGAAAATGTATAACTTTGATTCTTATTGAAAATGAAGTTACATCAGATCAAGTTAGATTTTTGTATATAAAACATAAATTACCTGGTTTATAGATTGTTATAAGTTTAAACTTGATTACTTTTATTGTTTTTTGTTATTGGCAATAGCAGTGTTGGAAGCCTATTGGGGGGGAAGGGGGAAGGGATATAATCTATAACTTGAATTGGAAATTATGTTTAAAAATGTTGAATATATTCCAATAAAAATCTTGTTTTTAAAAAAAGAAATTTCAGTTTAACTCTTTCATGACTGAAGAGATGACACTTGTAAAAACCCAACAATCATGCATGGGGAAGAAGAGCTCGGTATCAACTCCAATGACTGATTGATCCACTTCCAAATGATGTGTGTCCTCAAACTTTCCAGGACACACTAATGTGCTCTGCATCCACATGGTCAGCCTGGGACAAGTCATCTGCCTGATTTGAGGGCTGGACAGGGCACTGGCCTCCACATTGCAGCCAGGCCCTGAGAGGACAGCTGTATTCTCATGGGTCCACGCCTTGGCAGACAGGTTGCAGGTAGGCATCTGCACCAGGCTGCATCCTCTCTTTAAAGAATGGGAGTACAAGCTGGCCTGTATGTGCGACCCATGTATCAAAGGCAGCATTGCTTTCCATAATGCAGAGCTCATGGAGTGGAAGCATGAGCTCTGCAGAGAAGTGCAGAGGCTTCAGGCCAGCAGACATGGCCAGAGGGAACAGCAGGTCAAAGAAACTGGTAGGAGGGGGAGGAGGAGCTGCAGACTAGCCCCACTACTGGTTGTTGTTGGTGAGCTGGGAAATCAGTGGCAGTGGGCAGGCTAGGTGTGCCATGGCAGAGGATTCAGTAAAGGTGATGGTGAGGGAGTACCTTCTGAGTCCCTGAAGCCCGCTTCGGCCAATCTTCTCAAATACTGGTCATGCAAGGTCGTCATCTGGGCCAACATCTCTTGCATGGCATGAATCTCCTCTCCTGTCTTCCCACCAGCATCCAGAGTGAGCGGGTGTTCCCCCACCTTGGAGCCCTTACCACTCCCACCTGGACCTGGCCAGGGTGGACAAGTTGGCCTTCCTTAACATCAACTTCCCCCTGCTCGGCCATCCCTCTCTGGACCTGCCAGAGTAATATAGAGGCCTCCCAGTGTTGTCCCCCTGTGTGTCCCCTCCCCCATTCCTCCTCCTCTCTGTGTGACCCAGCATGTGGTCCATGGCTACCTTGGCTCTTGGGCGGGAGGATGGCCACCTCTGCCAGATGGGGTTGGGCTTGCCCCACTGCCAGTCCAAACAACATCTACCTTATAAGCAAACACCTACCTCTTGAACCAACATCTGCCTCATAACAAAACACCTACCTCATGAACCAACATCTATCTTGTAGCACAATACCTACCTCATGGAACAACATCCATGTCAGCAAATATCCACCTCTACAAACATTTGCCTGTACAAGCAAGTACCTGTTTGATTACCCCTTTCCATTACATTTTTACAGTTCACAATCACAATAGATGATCTCTTATCTGTACAATATGTTCTGCTAATGTTAAAGAACCATCCAGAACTTTCACCTAGGAGTGACCAAGGGTCTTTGTGTTTGGGCCTGAAGGGGCCTGGGAGCATTCTAAGCATGCTTCTTTCCTTGTGGTGTCTGGGTGGGATACCTGCCAAGCTTCCATGACATCATTGTGGGAAGCCCTCATCAAAACTGTGGGGATGCCTGGCCTGACTTTCTGTCCCTCAGAATCGGTCTTTTCAGACTTCAGTGGTGGCCCTGACAGCTTCATATGTCTTTTAGTTTATCCATGGAGTAGAAGTAATTGCTGTGCTATGAACCCAGGTGCAGAGTCGAATAAAGCACTTCTGTCAGTAGGTGTGCTCTGTACCTGTCTGTTTCTGCCCTAGGAGTGGGTTCCTCCACTGAGCATCCATATTAATTTATCCTCCCTGCTGCCATGGGGGGTACTTTAGAGAGCCCTAATCAAAAAGTTTTGGGATGCCCACCTTGTACAGGCTTTGACCCTCTCAGAACCCAATCCAGGGGTAAGAGGCATAATTCCTGATACTCTGCCAGCATGTACAGGATCTTACTTCTCCCTCATCCCAGTCCAGGAATGAAAGATACCAAAATCCCATATGCTTAAACAAACCCAAGAGTATGTCTGCACACGCACTTGGTTTACCAGTAGTCACTGCCACCAAGATCTCTTACATCAGGGCCCTCACCAAAGCTTTGGAGCAGAGATCTAAACTCCTGCCTGGTCTAGAAGACTTAGCAACTTACCAGCTCTGTGCCAGAGCTGCAGATAATTAATTAACACACAGTGGTAACCTTCTAGCTGAACAGCTTAGGCACAGGGTGTAGGCTTAGAACCCAGTTGCAACATAGGAAGCAAACTCAGATAATATTGATCAGATATTATCTTTTATTCAGTGCAAAAGCATGCATATAACAAGAGGCTAGCAAGAAGGTGAATAAAACAAATAAGATCTATAGCTTGTTCAGCTCTAACTATACATAGAGGTATTCATAGTTACCAGTCATTCAGAATTACCAGATACTTCAATGTCCTTTGTGGAACCAGGGAATCTTCAGGATGAACCACATAGTTGATGAAGGCAACTAATAATAATAATATACTTTATTGTCATTGTACATAGTACAACGAAATTAAAAATGCAATCATTTCAGTGATCTACAACAATAATCATGCACGCTCACACAGCCTGCTTGGTTGCCTAGCAGTAAAATTCCATGTTGCAGGTATGTAATCCAAAGGGGAACTGACTCTCAGAAAGGAGCTCTTGTTCCTTTCTGTCCCTCTTCCCATAGGGCGATCACAACTCCCACCCTTTCCCGTCATAATTGAATATAGCCATTTACCCAATCATGAGAGGGTTGAAGGGGTGTGCCCAAATATCCAATTGCAGGCATTGCTGATGTGACTGAAGCCACGTCTGCTGAGCTTTGATGTGTTAATGTTTGGGACATCTGTGTCCCCCAGCTTGGGAAGACACCTCAATGTCTACTCTTCCCAGCAAAGGTGTCAATATGGGTATGAAGCCTGGCCATCTGTGCAGGCCATCTGCTCAGGTGATAAAAGTCACATGGATATGTTAGCAGCTAGGCCATTTGGGCCCTAGCAGAAATGATTCAGGAAAGTCTTTTCCTATATACACCTTTCTGCCTCTCTTTTGGATACTGGCTGCATGTTTCATGCCTGGGTGGGGGTGGTTACACTTTGAGGTTTGGGTATCAGGGGTGGACTCAGGGCTTGGAGGCACTGTGTCTACATATGCCATTGCACACTTTGGGGTTTGGGTGTCATAGGTGGACTCAGGTCTCTGAGCCACCATGTCTACTTCCATCTCAGGGCTTTGACCTACCACATCCACTTCCGTCTCAGGGCTTTGAGCCATCATGTCTACTTCCTTCTCCGGGCTTCCAGCCACAACTTCTACATATGTCATTACACCCTTTGGGGGTTGGGTATCAGGGGTGGACTCAGGGCTATTGAGCCACTGCATCAACTTCTCAGGGCTTTGACCCAGCACGTCTAATTCCTTCTCAGGGCTCTGAGCTACCTTGTCTACTTCCTTGTCAGGGCTAAAATGCCTCCCACAAACTTCCCAAACTT